>OV281090.1:13681782-14885710 GCA_923060345.2 Erebia aethiops | reverse complement strand
TCAATACTGGTAAAAGTTCCACAGATTCTGAAAATACTTGGAAGTAAAAGCGCTGAGGGTATTAATATTTATGGAGTCTATTTGGAGCTATTTGCAATAACTGCCAATTTCTCCTACAGTTATATTATGAACTTCCCTTTTAGGTAAATTTATCAATATCCTAGGTACATAAAAAGCATAAGTTAAATATACAACTCATTTCTCTGGCTTATTTTTGATGACTCAAAACATTTTATAGATTCTGTATATTATCCAATTTCTTGAAACTTAATGAATTTTAAAACTAAATAACTCAATAATAATTTTAAAAATAATGGCTTAGGCTGCATAAGCAACAAAATACTTAAGATGTTATGTTTTTTGGTGTCTCTGATTTTTTTTATGTATCTTCTAAAATTCAAAAAGTAAGAAGCAACAATGAGGAAGCCCACTGCCCAGTTAAAATAGTTTTCATTAGCTATTAGTTCTTTCTTAATTTTACAGTATCCTTATTTGTATTTTCAGTTCATGGGGTGAAGGTACATTTTTAGCAATACAGACTGCAATCATTGCCACACTGGTTCTTCACTATGGAGGTGCACCAGGCAAGGCGGCTGCTTTCCTAGCCACTTATGTAGGGCTTGTCTCCGCATTAGTCAGTGGCTATGCACCTAAAGATGTACTATGGAACATGCAAGCTATTAATGTTCCCATAATAGTTATTGCTAAGGTAAATAAATCATTTGATGCTGGTCTATACTAATATTATAAATGTGAAAGTATGGATGGATGGATGGATGTTTTGTTACTCAATCACTCTGGAACGGCTGAACGGATCTGGATGAAATTTGACACACAGATCGATTATTGTCAGGAATAACACATAGGCTCCGTTTTATCCCTGAAAATTAAGGAGATCCCATGAGAACCGAAAAACTTCAATCCACTCGGACAAAGTCACGTGCATTAGTTATTATAAGGTGAACCGAGGCTATTGTAACTTCGGGGCTATTGCATCTTATCATTTTATCTTCCTTCACAAATAGATTTACGGGAAACGACATATATTGGTGGATAGACAAACTAATGTTTACTAAAGTGGATCATACAGTGTACTTGTATCGCGCCTACTGTTTTACCGACGGCGTCTTCTTTTTTAGTCGGCCATTTTTCGTTGAGTGTGCTAGAAACATGGTGTGATATTTTAATCGACAAAAATTTACTGTGAGCCTTTTGGAACAATATTTTACGGTAAGTACAAATTTAATGAATAAGTCCTTATTATTTGATAATTAATTTCTTTCTGTGTCGTAGTTATCTAGAGTTATTAGTAAAAACACATTAACCCCACTAAAATTGTGACACGAGGCTTTTGTATCTACAAAGAAAGACACAATAGCCCTGTTGATTTTAGTATGGAAATAAAAGTACTAGTGATGCCAACGTATTTTTTATCGATAAAATAAAAAATAGAATTTGTAAGAAAATAAAAGGTAAAAGTTTGGACTCGAGCCACCTCCACCGAGGGTTGAGAGGGGTAGCGGGAGAAGGGGAGGGTATTTGTTCCTACAAATCCAACTTGCCGGAGACGTGTAGTTTTTTATTTTTAATTTGACGTAATTGTGGGTCACTCGAATCCATAATTTTACCCCCTACCAAAAACTCAATGCGTCTAAAGAAGTTTTCACTTCAATAACCAGCTAAGTGCCAGGACCACTGTGTGCGTTTTTACTAATATTGGCTAAAATATTAAAAATAATATTATTGGCAAAAAGTGGGAAGGGGAAATTACCACTTTTCCTTAACAACCCTTCCACCCTGTACCCTTCTCAACCCTCACAACACGATACAAAACTCTACTTAATTTATTAAATAATTTCAACACCTTTTATTTGCACTTATGATGATTATTATTCAAACTAAACCTATCAACCTAATTATGTATAAGAAAGATTTATTTTTAGATACTGCGTACTGCGTACATACAAAAGAAAAGGAGAAAAAAACATACTCAACAGAAGACCTTTTTAAAGCTCTAGAGGCAGTAAAAACCAAAAAAATTAACAGTTATGAAGCCTCGAAGGTATTTGGTATTCCGGGGTCAACCATTTCCGCCCGGATAAGCGGTGCGTGGCGCAAAAATGCCATCAGCTGGAAAACCTACAGTCTTTCCCAAGAAACAAGAAGAACATCTCGCTTCACTGCTGCATGTAATGGAAAAGACTGGCTATCCACTAACGAGAAAAGAGGTGAAAATATTGATTGCAGATTATGTGCGTAGAAACAGTATAGACACTCCCTTTAAAAATGAAATTCCTGGTGAAGCCGCAAGGCGATTTTGTGATATTAACCTAATTTTTATAGTGGAGAATTTTAATTTTTAGAAGGTATTTTTTTAACATAAGATTACTTTAAATTTCGTCCTTTTAATTTTATTTCATTAATAAAAATATTACATAAATTATATATGAAAACGTGTTTCATTCAAAATATTATCGACAATCGACACAGCACAAATTATCAGGTATAATCCAACACTAAAATTAAAAAAAAAGCTACAATAGCCCCACTTATACCGAAAAAGTATTTTTAAAGAGAAACTAACCTTCCTACATTGAGATAAGTCTCAAATTCATTCAAATATACCTTTGTTTATCATATTCAGTGAGTTTGAGCATTATATCTCTTCGAGTTTAGGAATTAGGAGTGATAGTTACATTAACCCCCGATACGGGGCTAATGTGGCTAAAATCGGTCCTTGAAATTAAAATCAATTTTAATAAGAATATAGGGGTTGTTTTCTGACACAAATGAGTAAAAATAAGTCTTAAGGATCTAATCATTCAAGATATATAAACAGTTTTTCCCTAAATTATTTTTTAGTAGAAATACAGCTCCTTCAACATACCTCGGTCAAAAAAATTTCAATTTTTAGATGCAATAGCCTCGGTTCACCTTATCATAATTATGAAATATTTAACTAAGTTATATATATTATGTCACCATAAGATTGTAAAAACCGTTAGATTGTAATCTAATTAGCGATATTGTAAACTGTCAACAGATTACAATTTAACGCATTATTTTTCGGTAGATTGTAATCTGTTAGGTATAACCTAAGTGCCCTACCTGATTAGATAAGTTGAACCCTAACCAACCTACAAGAAAGAGACAAGAAAACGTAAATACAATGAATATTTCAAAAATTGTCTACAGTTTACAAAACGGTTTTTACAATCTTACAGTGACATATAAATATAATTTATATCCCTTGCACTTTACTACCGAGAGTCGAGTGCCTGATTTCTATGCTGTAATTAGGAAAAGAGTAGCTTCCTTTTGGGAGAGACTGGACATCTCAGAACAGCATCCTCAAGATGGTGTCTGACAGTATGCCCAGCAATATTTTTACCTATTGGCTATCTGTGCATCACAATAGCAATAGGAAATAGGCTATTCCCTAAAAACCTATAACTATTTCAAATAGATTTTTTGTGACCATGACATGGGAAGTTTTTTATCATTCCCAGTTATTTTTATGTATAGTTATTAGGTACCTAGTAGTTACTTTTATTAGGGTTCCGTACCAAAATGGTAAAATGGAACCCTTATGGTGCGACTTCCTCCGTCTGTCTGTCCGTCCGTCACACTCGATTATTTCAGTAACTACCGAAGCTATCGACATGAAATTTGGAATAGTTGTGTATATTAGTGGCCCAAAACACTGGAATTAAAAAATATTGGAAATTATTTTTGGTCTTATTTAAAAAGGGAAAATCGGAGGGTTGAAATTTAAAAGTGAGATAACTGTACTGTGTGGGGTATCATATGAAAGGGTTTACTTTGTACATTCTAAATTCAGATTTTTAATTATTTTTAGTTATGATAGTTTTTGATTTATCGGGGAAAATATCGTTCCCCCCCCCCCCCTTATCTCCGGAGTTTACCAATCGAAAAATTTGAAATAATTATGGTCAATAGGAATTTACGTATATTTTACAGGAAAACTATAGCCAATGCTCTAACTAGCATAGTTTTTTTGATATTAACAATAAACCTCTACAAACAAAGTTAGTCTTGCGGTTCATTAACAAAGGTAATTATTTATTAATAATGGTACGGAACCCTTCGTGCGCGAGTCCGACTCGCACTTGCCCGGTTTTTTTTTATTGTATTATATATAGTACTACATCTGTGGTATTATATTTTTAATTTCTTATTGTATTTTTGTATTGTGTGGGCACTTTTGCCTTTAGTTAAAACTTTTATTATTATTACCTATTTACTAAAAAGATGCTAAGTATAAATTATAATGAGAAAGAACACTGTTTTTGTTTCAGTCTATCCAAGTGATAACAAACTATAAGAATGGTAGCACGGGCCAACTATCAGCTGTTACTTGCCTCCTTTTGTTTGGAGGAAGTATTGCAAGAATATTCACTTCTATTCAAGAAACTGGCGATTTTATCATAATAGTCACTTATTGTGTGTCAACAATCGCCAATGGAGCCTTGGTCTTGCAACTTCTTTGGTACTGGAATGTGGTCAAACCAAACAAGAATATACTTAAGAAAAAGAAGAAGCGCATATAGTTCTAAGTCAGTAGTCGGGTACTGTTTATGGTTCTAAATAGGTATTTAAATAAAATGTTCTTTTGTGCATTTAAATAAATTTTATTAGATTTGTATGGCTTTCTTTTTTTTAAATGAATGCATTTATATAATTTGGCATGCAGGATGCGCGCTAATTGAATGCATATTTAGGTCCCGAATTTAACCAGTGAGAACCTCGTTCCGCCGTCTGAGAACACGTTCATCCAAATAGTACTTCACCAAGAACACAGAACGAGGTTCACACAGATTTAAATCAGGGCCCGAAGTCCTAACTGCCACAACATAGGTTAACTATGGTAGAGGCTCTTTATTATCAGCAGACTTTATAGCGCCACCAACTTATCGGGCCCAAATTGGAACCTTGGAAGGAAATTGTCAAATAAGTTTATGGGATTACCAGGTATACCAAAATTATCACCTTGCCTATAAATAAATCGTATCGTAGGATATTCCCACAGAGTACATTATAATCCACAGAGTACATTATAATATATACTGGTAGATCTTCCCTACCTACCTATTTTTGTATTTACTATTTAGTGCATATGCACCGAATTTTATATGATTGATGAGGAGCAATAATTGGAATAAAAAATAGTTTGCTTTTAGAGATTTATATTGCATATTCACACAAAAACATTGTAAAAGTTGAATTTTAATTAAAGTACCTAATGATTCTATAATAATATATGTGGAATGGTTTTTGGATTAGTGACTATCATCTAAATGAATTTACCAACACAGTTAAAGTAACAAAAAAACAAACAATACTGAACAAAATTGCATTATTTATTGGATAAGAAATAAATGAAAATATGTTACATATTTTCGTTGCTAATATTTACAAAACTAATCAATAATAGTGGTTACAAAGCACCCTTACCATTAAAATGCAGCCCCTAGCCCCAAACAATATCAACTAATGCAATTCCGTTCCCCCTGAATGGCCGATTCTCTTCCAATAAAACTCAATTTTTGTAAGTTCCACAACTAACAATAACCAAACGAATGATAATTATAGAATGCTTTTGTAATATTATACTATCTTCACAGAACAATAAAAAGATATAAAGAGTTTCAATTGAGTGATAAGAGCTTTTGACATCAATATTTTAGCACGCTAAAATGTACTTTAAAACCTAGCTTTATAGACTTGTACACTCGGTTAGGTGTTAGCTAAATGTTGCATATAATATAAGTGGATTCTTAAAAATTTATTTCGCTATCCGTGTTTAAAGTCTAAAATATAATTATTAAAACACGTATTGCATTGACCACAATGTTAATAAGTTTGGTGCTAGGGCGGCTATAACTCTAATCTTAAGCTAGGTGAACTAGTGATGGCGGTGGTGTTGCAATTATGTGGTTACTCCTTGGGGGGTTCCTCAGGCTTCTCCTCAGCGTGGCGCGGCTCGGGCTCGTTGCCGTCCGCCCACTTGCCGTCGTACTCCTTGCGGTCAACGAAGCGCTCCTCCTCGTACTCGCCTTCACTGCGGTGGCTGTCGTGTTCGGAACAACGAGAGTAGCTGTAATAATCGCTGGAGTACAGTGCGAAGGGAGAATTAAAGTTAATGCCCTGGACTTGTCTTGCAAACTGAGCTCCGTATCAATCCAATTTGATAAAACTCTCTTAAGAGGCTTAGTGAATAGCTCCGGATGTGTTCATAATTAGACATTCTGGCAGCATATATAATGAACTAGCACCACAGGAATTCCTTAATTTTCCGGGATAAAAAGTAGCCTATGTCACTCTCCAGGTCCTCAACTATACCCATGCAAAAAATCACGTCGATCCGTTGCTCTGTTGCGGCGTGATTGAAGGACAAACAAACACACTTTCGCATTTATAATATAAGTATGATGGATGTGAATTATTAAGTATGATGTCACAATCACAGATTAAATGCTAAAAATAAGAGATAGACTAAAGATGTGAATTAATGTGTTATTTTACCACTTATCAATAATGGATAAGTTCAATTTGAAAGTAATTTACAGAGCTAAGATGAGCTAAGAATGCACAACTGGTGGTGATGGAACAGCAGCCAAGCTGAGTGAAAGAGTCAGATATATATTATAAAACAACCTCAAGAAAAACGGATCTTATTTTTAAAGCATTTAAAACAAATTGAATTGATACGGATTTTTAATTCTGGGCAACAAAAAAACTAAGGTGAAAAATTCAAACAAAAAGACCTCTACTCCAAAAAAGAAAATCGGCAAGTCCTTCTTGTTAACGTTAATCTACTACTGGCTAACTATAAAGGTAAGCTCTGGCTGTCTGGACCAACCTGTCCCTTTCTTTTTCCCTTCTCTCGGGGCTGTAGGAGCGGGAGCGGCGAGTTCTGTCGGGGCTGCGTGATCGAGAGTAGCGACCGACTACGCGGCGGTCGCGGAAGTCACGGAATCCTCCTCTGCAATAATTCCAGCAATAATTAGTATGACGATTTTTTATACTAGAATAGTTGCTAGCTGGTGGCGTAATATACATGCAAAGTATGTGAGTACAGCTTCGATTTGTCATGTTCCACAGTTCCATACAGGCAGCTTCAAAATTCTCGACGATTGTACCAAAATAATCGTGATAGTGGCGTGGCGCTCATGTACACTCTCACATACAAGGATTTATATGTGCCTTAGGTATGTACTTTATGAAGACACGAAACATTGTAGGCAAAATATTACAGTGAACCAATCACGAAAGCCCGCAAGGGAGTCAAAGTTAGAGGTGTTAAAATATTGCTAAACGGTTAACGGTTGAAAACGGTAGTAAAAAATCTTCACTCCTGTGCACATAATATGTTCGGGTGTAATAAAGACATTACAACGTCTTTATTACACCTGAACATATTTTCATTTCATTAAGTAGCGCACTATTTGATAGGTGGCCGTCACTAGCGCGTCAGTTCGGGTGATGGTAAAATGAATTTTTATTTTATTTTATTAACTACAAGTTAGCCCTTGACTGCGATCTCACCTGATGGTAAGTGATGATGCAGTCTAAGATGGTAGCAGGCTAACCTGTTAGTTAGGGGCATAGCAGTTATATTAAACCCATACACCCCTATTCGGTTTCTACACGGCATTGTACCGGAACGCTAAATCGCTTGGCGGCACGTCTTTGCCGGTAGGGTGGTAACTAGCCACGGCCGAAGCCTCCCACCTGGCCAGACCATGGAAAATTCAGAAATTATAAATTCCCAAGTTGACCGTGCCGGGGATCGAACCCGGGACCTCCGCACGTTAGGACAACAGCGCTACACACTGCGCCACGGAGGTCGTCAAAAGCGTCGTCTTAGTACGAAATGTAATGCCATATGACATCACTTTTTAAAGTACTATTTTGCGCATGTCTCTTAGCCGGTCGCCCTGTAGGTGAATACTAAATAGTAGAGTCGCACCTGAACGGCCGCCCCCGGCCGCCGCCGCCGCGCCTGGGGCGGAAGGGCCGGCCGCCCCGGGAGCGGTTGTCGCGCCACTCGTGCTGGAAGCGGCGGCCGTCGTCCCGCCGGAAGTCGCCGCGCCCTCTGCCGCGGTTCCCGCCGCCGTTGTACGTGTGGAAGCGCGGCCGGTAGTACGTGCCGCGCTCGAAGCCGCCGCGGCCGCGCCAGTTGCCCCGCCGGTTGAACCGTCGCATTCTGGGTGACGAAGGTTAATACACTTTTTAAATATTCCAAACTCATGGAATGCAATAGTACGCTACACAGTAAACAGATGCAACCAGTATGGAAACTACCTAGAAACGTTCGAAACAGGCTCACTCACACAAACGTGCGCATCGACGAGACCCCAAGCGCTCGTCGCAGTGCCGTCGGTAGTGAGTGCCGCGTTATCGCATGTTCGATGCGCAAGTTTGTGTGAGTGAGCTGTTTCGAACGTTTCTATGTAGTTTCCATACTGGTTGTATCTGTTTACTATGTACGCTAGGAGAACCACAGAAACCAACATCAAAGGGTTGTTAAGCTGAAATAGCAATGGGTATAATCATACTATAATATTATAAATGCGAAAGCGTGTTTGTTTATTGGTTTGTTGGCTTGTACTTCAATCACGCCGCAATGGAGCAACCGATCGACGAGATTTTTGCCATGAGTATAGTTGAGGACCTGGGGAGTGACGTAAGCTACTTTTTATCTCGGAAAATTAAAGTGTTCCCGCAGGAACCTAAAAACCTCAATCCGCGCACACGAAGTCGTGGGCATCAGCTAGTAAAGTAAATAAATATTATAGCAATTTCCCTTACCTATCCCTGGACACGGAGCGTGAGCGCGACCGGCTGCGCGAGTAGTAGGAGCGGCTGGCGTCGGAGCGCGAGCGCGAGCGCGGCGAGGCGGAGCGCCGCCGCCGGGACGCCGCGGAGCCGGTCGCGCTCGACACGGAGCGCGACGCCGACCGCGAGCCCGAGCGGAAGCGGTACTTGCGCGGGCGCGACCTCAACAATTATTTTCCATTTTAGTATTATAGAACATGTAGACTAAGAGATAGCTGCACTTTTTGTAACTATCGCTTGAAAAGCTGATTCAGTAATAGATTGGTGCTACACTTTCCACTGAGGACGATAGTGAAATTCTAACCGCATGCTGATGGGCCTTTCACTAGATATCACGTCTCAAAGTCGTTATAAACTTTCAAACTATAAAAAATTATAATGTCGTCATGTTGATTGCTATTAAAAATTATGAAGGCGCCTTCATAATTTTTGCTAATAAAAAATGCCAACATAATAATTGCTAACAATTATTTTAAGTCTTACGTCTTTGAGAGGTGATATCTAGTGAATGGCCCGATGAATAGTGTCAGTTTTTATAGTTTATATAGGTACTTTAATACTGTACAAGAATCAGCCTTTCTAGTTATGTTACATTTTTTGTAACCATAACACGTCTTTGAGCAGCCATATCTAGTGAAAAGTCCACCTGCATGCGGGCAGACTGGCAGATTTCCCACCAGTGGAGAGCGTAGGACCGACCAAATACGAAATCAGTATTTCTAGCGATAGTAACCAAAAGTACAGCTATCTCCTCTATTATACGTAAGAAGTAGAAAGTAGAAACTGAGTCTATAACTACCTGCTCCTAGACCGTTTGGGCGAGCGTCGCCCGTCGTCGGAGGAGTTGGAGGAGTGTCGTCGCGGCGAGGGCGGCGAGCGCGGGCGGCGGCCGGACGGCGTGGGCGGCTTGATGCGCGTCACGAACTGCTCCGGCCGCCCGTCCGGCACAGACACGGGCGTCTCGCCCTCTTGCGCCAGCCGGAACGAGCCGAACTTGTCCAGCACTATGTTGCCTTTGCGGACAGGCTGTGTACAAATAAAATGACAAACTAAATTTTATTGTAAGTTGTAAGTTGTATTATAAGTTATTTTAGTATAAGTTGTATAAGTTTAGTTAAACTAAGTATAATGAATTTTAGTGCTGGTATATATCTTTATTGCACACACAAAATATACAGTGTACAGTTGAGAAGCAGTAGTAAAACTACATAGAAATGTGCAAAGGCGGTCTTATTGCTAAAGCAATCTCTTACAGACAACCTTTGGTGAGAGGATAACTAAACTGGAGCGCAGGATGGTCCTGCATTTAAAAATAAATAAATAAGTAATGCATACACTATAAATTACATAAATTTTAGACCAATAAATAGATATAAATATATATATAATATAAATATACCTATAAGTATAAATAAATAAATATATCTATCATATATTTATTTTTCTAAAAAATGATATGAAATGTGCACATTAATTCATACCCTGTAAATAAGTTCGAAAGTTAAACTTCCCGGTCTAGGCCAGTAAAGAATGTATGTATTTTCATCATTGAAATAGAATGAGTACTAGAAACAGGGTCACGAACAAAAAATATCGCAAAAATGTCCCAATTTGCACACACATAAACATTTGTATGCTGAGTGGGAAATGTAGAAAAAGGTATTATATTAGCAACAACTTCAGTTAATTATGCACCTTAAGTTTAACACATAAAGCTACATTACGATTAGAAAATATTAATTTTTAAGACCTTCTGTCATCAGAGAAAAGGTAGGAATAACCTTTCAATCCAAAACAAAAAGTAATTTTTAAAATAAGTACAAAAATATTTATTACTAGATGATGCCCGCGACTTCGTCCGCGTGGATTAAGATTTTTGATTCCCGTGGGAATTCTTTAATTTTCCGGAATAAAAAGTAGCCTATGTCCTTCTCCGGCATACCATCTACCCTTGTACCAAATTTCATCAAAATCGGGTGAAGAGACAGTTTTTTTTAGTCCCGCTGGAACTCTTTAATTTTCTGGGATAAAAAGTAGCCTATGTCCTTCCCCGGGATACCGTCTACCCCTGTACCAAATTTCAGCAAAATCGGTGGAAAAGATGGGCCAGGAAAGCGTAGCAGACAGACAGACGGACAGACAGACAGACAGACAGAAACACTTTCGCATTTATAATATTAGTATGGATTAAAATAAAACTTAATATGTAAGCAATAAGGTACTTCATACGTTGCCAAATTGATACCTTTACACTATTTTGGAACAAGACGCAACTCTTGGCATCACATTGTCAATATCAACAACGTCAATTTATTGTAAACCTTAAAACTTAGAATTTAAGTTGAATTACGATTGTAGTATGTTTATATTTAAGACCTTTTGTCGTTGTAAAAAGGCAAAAACAAAAAATTCAATGGAACGAAATTCAAATAGAACAATGGAGACATGGAGTTGCTGATTTTTTAAAAGTTGTATATCGTGGTGGTATGTGGTCGTGTATATTTATTACTAGCTTACGCGCCCCAGCAACTCACTTATGAGTTATACTTGTACAGTATGTTTTATTTATCAAAATAAATATTGATACAGTTTTGGTGGGTAGCACTGCGAAAAACCACGTAGGTTTAAATGGCGTACTCTCTCCTCTTCTATCAATATTTATAACTATACAATGTTATGATATGCATAAGTATCTGTGTAAAAACATGAGGAAACTAAAACTAAACTACCTAACATTTGTTTAAGAAGTAAGATTTTAACTTAAAATTAAATTTTCCTTTCTTAGTTTCATTTTAAAATTAATATCAAGGTTAAAAATCTAGAGCCCGCGCTAAACTTTGTGGCCGCCCCGAACTAGGCTCATTGCATTGCGCAGAACAAAATCAGGTATTAGCGGGACGCACAAGAGTACTCCCACTCGACTGTACCATGCGCAAGTTCGGACTCGCGACTATATTCAAGGCGGCCACAAAGTTTGGCGCGGGCTGTACGTTTTATTGACGTATTACACGTAAACTTAAAAAGTACCAAGTAAACTTTATTCAGATTTAGCCTTTGCGGCTTTTATTATTTTTTACTACATTTTTTTATAAAATATTTATGTAAAGTATATAATATCTTTATGTACCCATGTATTTTATGTGTATTTATGTAACTAAGGTATGTGTGTTTCCAGTAATATCAATTTTATCAAAATGAATTTGAACATAATTAATGTTATCTGTATATTTTAGATGGCTTAAACAACTCTACTGCATAACGAAATGGATTACCAGGGAATCACTAAGCAACAATACTTTTAAAACACCAACACTACTCCATGCATCCCGTCTATCCAGAACAGTCAATGTTTGTTACAATATTTGACGCATTGTCACAAACATTGGCCAAAGGATATTAGCACACTTTTGAGCACTGCAGCATTTTGACGCGTCGTTATGTTGGCTAAGGTTGGCTCATACTAGTGGCAAATAAGAGCACTTTCGTATTTGTGCTGTAATTTGTCGGGGACATTTTTGAAGCGCTAATCCTACATCTAGTATAGGTACTAAAAAAATTCTACATCAATGATTTTCATTCATAAGTTTGAATTTGGAATCTTTCTTCTTGAATATCTTGTAACTTGTTATAATGTTCTTTGGCCTAAATAGTTTAAATTTGGAACTCTACCGTATTGCGCGTTCAGCACTCACAGCGCGCAAAAAAAAAAAAAAAAAGTATAAATATAACTAATTTAACTTTTAATATTTCTTAAGTAGGTGGCTTTTTTATTTACTTTCTTTTAATTACATAATATAATATATTTAAAAAAGTCACTTGTTTCATTTTTTAGAAAAGCACTATACACACCTCGACCAGGAGAGCATATCTGGTCTCGTATATAGCCATAGCCGTCGTCTAACTAACACTCGACCAGAAAACGCGTACTTCCCGGTCTCGCGATGTACTATTATAAATGAGGAATACGACGCAGAGAGAAGAGGGGCGAGTGTTTCCTTACCGGCGCGTGCGGATGTTGCTGGTGGTGGGCGGCGTGCGAGGGCTCTGTGCCGGGCGGGTCGGGCTCGCGGTTCGACTTGGGCGGCGGCGCGCTGGGCAGGGGCGGCGGCTCCTTCATAGCCATCGCGCGCCGGACCGATACGTTCTTGTCCCCAGACGGCTGTTCACAACAATAGTACATTATGGTACAAGTGTGTAATGTTGGTGATTACCGCTGAGGCGCCACTGAGACCCGAGCCGTCAGGTGAGGGTCTTAAGATAGCCGAGGACGGTAATCATTAATACACACGTGTATCATACGACGTTTTTCAACACAGTTGTGAAGAAAATAAAAAATAAAAAAATTAGTAGATAAAATAAAAAACTATAACTCGCTTGTGAATAATAATAATACTAAAAAATAATTTTTTTTAGTAGATAAAATAAAATAAAAACTCTTTAACTCACTTGTGAATAATAGTAATGAAAAAGTCACAGTTTGATTATAGGTGTCATTATGTGCCTAATTGCGGTGAAATTAGAGCCACTTTATGAGCAAGTGTGTTGAAGTACTCTTATATACTATATGACTTATTAAAGACCTTTATGATATAATATGGAAACTCGGTCGCGATAATCTTAATAAATAAAACAAAGTCGGGTTTGATCGAATCGGCTGAATGGATCTGAATGAAATTTGGCACAGAGACTACTTTTTATCCAGGAAAATTAAAGAGTTCCCGCTGGAACCAAAAACCTCTATCAATGCGAAAGAAGTCGCAGGCATCAGCTAGTCTCTGTATTATATATTATGTCCATATATACATGTAGGCTCTAAAACCATCCAACCGATGTGCCCCAAACCGGTTTCATTAGAAAGGCAATAATGCAAAGATGGTTTTAGACCACTAAAATTATTTTTAAATTTTCTTTTTTTAGCTTACTAGCACAGCCGGGTATCCGCTTGTCTGTTATATCTGTGCAAAGTGCACTTGTTAAATCATGTGGTTTGTATAGGGGACTGACAACTCACGTTGCGCAGAGATAAATAATCGACTTAAGTTAAGCATTTTTAGTAATAAAGCTGTACATGTAGTGATAGCTGTTAGTTAAAAATCTATTAAAAAAGTGTTTACAGTAAGTAGTTAAGTTGGTTTCTCACCTTATGATGGTCTTGTGAATCATCAGAACTGTCTTCGAATGCATATCGCTCCTTATATCCCTTTGGTACTGCGGTTTCTTTCTTCTTAACCCTACTAACAAATGTTTTAATTAGTGGTTAACAAAACAATTTCTCAACAAAATATACTAAAACTTCCTAACTTCTGAACTGAGTGTATAGTAAAATTGACTTCCATATTTAAAATAGCTGGCAACCAGAACAGCTGTTTTGAGGCCACTACATTTTATCAAGGTCAAAGAACCAAGTAATGAATACCATAGTTTAAAATTTATATTTTTTATTTTTAGTTTCTAAAGATAATAATAATTTTGGAAATAATATTTTGCAGTAGTACCTAAAAATAAAGATATCTCGCCTCTCACATTTCACATATACTTTACTGACAGAAGATTTAATCATCAGATTGTCAGAAGCTTCTAGAACAGCGTTTCCCATTAGCCGGGTCGCGACCCGGTACCGGGCCATCAAAATTCCCGCCTTGTTTTAAAAATAATACCTGATATAATAACTTTTTTAATGCCTTTTGTCAAAACTTATAACCGTGAAGCTGGGTTTTCAACACTAGTTTACACAAACGTAAAAATAAATATAGAAACCGACTTGAAGTGGAACCAGATCTGAGGATAAAGCTTTCGTCATTTTCCATGAACATGGATTCTTTGGTAAAAAATAAGCAGCAACTCCATACTTCGCACTAAAATTCAGTGACTAAATAGGCGATACAAAAATATGTAATATTAATAAAACATTTTTACTATTAATAAATCTGTATTATTTTGCTTAATGGAACCAGCTTAAGTTTAAAAGTATTAAGTGGGTCACGAAGGGGCAGTGTGAAAATAGGCATGATGACTGATTTTGAAAAATGGTCAGATTATGTTTGGAAGTATCTACTATTTCGAAAAAATATCTTATTTCAGCAGAAAAATAAGGTTTGGTAGATGAAATTGGCATTTGAAAAACAAATTTTAAAATTCACGCCAAAACGTTCGGCGGAGTCATGGCGTCCTTTGTGACGTCACTATTATTTTTAGTGCAGTAAACAATAGTGTGATTGTCAAAGTTCGAAAATAATTGTGACGACTTCATTGGTGTTTTAACCAATATGGCGTATTGCTGTGTTTTATAGTTATAGCAATCTTACTCGAAATAGGAAAAAAAATACGTTTTTTATAATCCATGAATCCAATTTTATTAGATAAATTTATAATTTCATTGATTCTTTGTTACTGTCATCATGCCTATTACCGGGCCATGGCAGAACAATGTTTCGGAAAAACTGTTCTAGAATGACGTCACTTACGGCTCCTTGACGGCACTCATGGACATCTTCCACTTGGGCTTCTCGAGCGGCGGCGGCGGCGCCTGGTCTATGGGACTGATGGAGCCGCGGCCGTCGCGTTTGCCCAACACTTCTTTGTCCACCATAGTGTGGTATGCGGTGAGTCTAGACTGCAGTTCTTCAAGCTCGGGCAATTCGTCTAGTAGTCGGCTGATTAGAAAATGTATAAATAAATTAATAACAAATTTGACAAAAATGTTTTTTTAAATTTGCCAGTGTGTTAATTTTTCGCGTCGCATAGTAGTTTGTTTTAGTTTTGACTACTTTCAAAAAGTTCCTACTTTTTCGAAAATGTTATGTTATTTGAAAAACATATTTAGGTACAAATTAAATTGATGAAAGGCTGTACAAGGTCGTCTACTCAAAAAATTAACATTATTCAAGCAATTATTATTGGCCGTACAATTCATACAAATGGGAGCGTAAGCCCTTTAGAGGTGCGTTAATTTTTAGATAAAACCTCTATAATTTTAGCAATTTTTTACCTCTTATCATGTTTCCGATCATATTCGCCGTCTGAACTTTGATCCCTCTTGGATTTTCCTTTCAATTCTTTCCTGTAATGTGACGCAAATCATTAGCACTTAGCATTCTAAAATACCAATTTCTAGAATTCTGGCCATAATGATTATTCTAGTATTACCTGATAGCATCTCTTAATTTCTTGTCAGTTAAATTCTCCAGTTCGCGGGTGTAGTCTGAATTATTGCGCGATAACTTTGCCTTTCTCTTCTCTTCTTTTTCTTGCTCTTTGCGTTTACGTTTTGATTCCTTCTTCTTTTTCCTAAAAGACATATTAAAAAATCATGATTTTTCAGGCCAGTTTTGAATAAATCAAAGGCATACTACAAAAATTACTTGAATAGTTAGAGTTATAATAGGTAAGTAACTCGTTCACTTTAGCAAAATTGTCTGTTCGCAATAATACATTACAGTAAAATTTAAAGAAGTTAATTTATTCCAAAAATATTGTTGTTGTCATTTTTTAAGATGGTTTGTTTCCCTTTTTTGGACTATTTCTAATACGCGCCAAATAAAATTATTGAATAGGTGTCGCTGTCAACTGTAACTAACTTATCCTTCTTCTTCTTTTTCTTCTTGTCATGGTCTGCGCCGGGCTGCGTCTGTTGGCCGAGCTCCTGCATCTTGCGGTTGCGCTTATACTGTGCGGTTTCTTCTAAAAAGTTGCGTACTTTCTCCTCGTAATCAGAGTCTTCTTTGGTCATTTCTAGGAACTTTCTTACCTGTTTACGAAAAATACTTTTAACAATCTAGTATTTTTCTCATTGTAAAAATATGCCGTTTAGGATGGATTCAAACAATGTTAAAAACACTGCGCAAAAAGAATGAGCATAGTGAGAATAAAATCTTATTTTTAATTTAGTACTGAACATTATTGCCAGCACAGTGAGCACGTCATGTTTTTGTTAATTTTAAAATAAAATACGTTTAAAGCGAGCGTCGTAATTTTTTTATTTATTTTTACCAAACGCAGAAGGTTGGTTGTCCATAGCTATGTAAACTGTATTCTGTTCCTGTGTTTTATAGTTGGTTATAGCTTTAGCTAATAACCACGATCCATCTGATGCGACAGGCAATAGGCGTTGTTATTGCAGATGTATGAATGGTTGAACTGCAAGTGTGACAAGTTTAGCAATGCCCAGCCGGTCCATGCGCAATGCGCTTGCGCATGCTGTGCAGACAGCGAGCATTGTTGTCGGACTGAGAAAGATGTTGTTACCTGTAGAGTAGACGAGCGGCCTAGTTGTAACAACACATATTATAGTAGTTGATTGTGATTGATAAGCAACATTGACCCAAGTTGGTAGCTGGATGGGTGACCGAATTTGGAGGTTAAATTTGGCCTTTTGGTTTCCCGGTTCAATAATTGTTACAAAAACCTAAGAGCTTAATACTCTTAGACGAGTCGTACGCGGAAGGACGTGGGGACCCACCGCATTATTATCAAAAGAAAATTCCTACCATTGAGTGATTAATGAAATGGGGTCACGACTAGGGCTTCCAATACCGGGTCCCGGTAAAAAAACCGGTATGTATACCGGGAAGTTTTTTTTCAACACCCGGATCCGGGTTTTAAGAATAAAGGTGCTCTTATTGAGCTAATGTGCTTTAGATACAAGTTTTAAACTTAGCCGAATAAAAACAGTGGCATGTACAAAGAAAAAAAAAACCCCGGCTGAGTTTGTTGTGGACTCTTCTCAGACCAGGGCGCGTTTGGAACCCTCGTAGCTTTAGTTTTAAGATACCGTTACCCATTATCACCATCATGCTTTTTAAGTAAGTAATTTTTAGACGACAATAAGTGCACAGCAGTGTACCTATATTTAATAAATGACTTGAATCTTGAATCTATATGCAATAGTCACTGTTTCATTTATAGTGTCACCAATACCGGTATCCCGGTATTAGACATTTCAATACCGGTATTGAAAACGGAGAAAAAAGTCCGGGATCCCGGTATTGGAAGCCCTAGTCACGACGCTCAGTAATAGGGAATACGACGCAAAGAGAATGAGTGGAGATGCTACTGTACCTTTAACTCGTAATCAATATCAGCCTGTGAGCGCATAGGTGCGTTGTTGGTCTCTTCGACGGGCGCCGGCGGCGGCTGGTAGCCGTAGGGGTGGTTGAACTGCGAGTTGTGAGTGCGAGACGCCGAGTCAGCATCGCCTAACATCGCCATACGCTTGCTCAGCGGCGACAGAGAGCGTTGCCGCTTGTTGTTGGAATGGGAGCGACGCTTCTTCTTACGATTGGGGCCTTCTGATTCTGAAAACGTGTACTCTCTGTATCGATGACATAAGAGGTTACAGTGAGCCTGGCGAAACTGACAATGATCCGTATATTTACATGACTGTCGCTACTAATTTATTCCCGCAAAGTGCAACGACGTGAGCATATTTCAGCATTAGGCACTAGTGAAACTAGTACAGCTTTTGCTGACCTTAGCAGACATTCCACATTTTGCTGATTGAACATAATATTTTGGATGTACATGATGCAACTATCCATCGAAGGAGCCATCAGTATTATGATAATCTGATTAAAAATCAGATACTGATTCAGATGCCGCAACATCAAACAGGTTTTGTACAATCTTTTTTTTTATTCCACTACAAGTTAGCCCTTGACTGCGATCTCACCTGATGGTAAGTGATGATGCAGGCTAATCTGTTAGCGGTATAAGAAAAATGACAAAATTCAGAAATTATAAATTCCCAAATTAATCCTGCCAGGCATCGAACCTGGGACCTCCCACATTAAGACAACTGGGCCAGGTAGGCCGCCAACTCTATCTAGTAACTGATCCCAAAATGTAGCAAAGTTTGTAGAAGATGCCCCTGCAAGATAATCTACCCAATATGCACACATTATGGACTGGTAATAGTACATTATGGTACAAGTGTGTAATGTTGGTGATTATTGCTGTGGCGCCATTGAGATACGAGCTGTTAGGTGAGGATCTTAAGATAGCCAAGGACGGTAATCATCAATACACGTGTATCATACGATGTTTTTCAACAAACTTGTGAAGAAAATAATACTAAAAAATAATTTTATTTATTTGTAGATTAAAAAAAACTCCCTAACTCACTTGTGAATAATAGCAATGAAAAAGTCAGAGTTTGATTATAGGTGTCATTATATGCCTAATTGCGGTGAAATTGGACACTTTATGACCAAGTGTGTTGAAAAATTATAATCATGGAATTTTAAGGCCTTCTCACCACTCGATTCCGACGATGACGAAGACGACTCTGACGAAGAGCTAGAGCTAGAAGAATCGCTCGACGACGACGACGAACTGCTGGACCTTTTCTTCTTTCCTTTCCCACGTTTCTTCTTCTTTTTCTTATCTTTCTTTTCTGTTAGATTCAACAGCTGCTTCAGTGTCTCTTTCATCTCAAACGACTTAGCTCCGGTCAATCCAGGCAAGAGTAACTCATCCGGCTCTATCAAAGGTTTTGTTGTACAAGTTTTGCTCTTCAAGAACTCCAATGAATTCTTAGCCTCCTCATGAAACGGTATTATCGCTAAGCAATCCTCATATGCCTTCTGGGCTTCAGTGATTTTGTTCTCGTCTTCATAGCTACGTCCGAGTGCAACTAACGTCTCTCCCAAATATTTCCGAGCATTCGCATGGTTCGGGTTGAGTTTCAAGGAGGTTTCGAAATCTTCTATAGCCTTTTTGAATGTTCCACTGTTGGCGTAAAGAGCACCTCTAGCAACAAGACCTTCAACGTTTCTTGGATCAATACTCAGGGCTTTATTGAGACACTGGAATGCTTCTGAATGTCTCCCCGCTTTGAAATGTTCTATACCTTCAGCTACAGATCGGAATGCCCATTTGCTGGCTTGTGCTTGACGAAGTTCATCTGCGTATTCTGATGACGAAAATCCTCCTCTGTTAGAAAAAATTTAAGCATGTATTTTTATTTTTAATCAAAATAAAGCTCGCGACTTCGTCCTCGTGGATTGAGGCTCTTTAATTTTCCAGGATAAAATATAGCCTGTGTTAAGTCAGGTTAAAAGCCATCTCCATTCAAAATTTTTGAGAAATCTGTTCAGTCGCTGCAGCATGAAGGAAGTGTACGGGCACGAAATTAGCGATGGCGGGGCGACAACGGCAGCGAGGCGATGCGATTAGTCGGAGAGCTGGCGACGAATTTTGTCGTACTCATTTGAAAACTTTATTCACGTCTGGGAATTGTTTAATATCGCAAAATTTGTCTGGCGATTTGCAGGTATTATTGAAATTACTCAATAAATAAATGCGTGATTAAAATCAGATTGCCAAAAGTATATTTTTGAAGAGGTCTGGTAATACTTTATAACCGACAAAAACCTCTGTTTTTTTTTACAAATGCTGCGCACTAGCGAAATAGCCGCAAACGATCTACCAGACTGGCAGGAGTTCCGACTAGATTCGCGAAATTTGTCGCCAGCTCTCGGACCACATCGCCCCGCCGCGCTGTCGCTAGTTTCGTGCCTGACGCCTAACAAACTTCCAATTAAATTTATTACATTAGTAGGATTGATGACAATTTACCTAAGTGATGCAAAATTGGTGCAATGCATGTTAGAGATCCCAAGGATTTCAGAGAGGTATTGGACGCAGTTAGGGTTATTGAAGCCTGGGCTCTTCTCCAAAATGGCTTCATAGCTTTCTCCTTTCATTTCCATTGTTTTCCTGTCAAAAAATGATTCATTAGAAAAGTGCAAGTTTCACAAAAATAGCTTTTACTCCTTTTAATTTTGATGGAGTTATTATTTGACTGTAAGAAATTTTTTAAATAATTTGAATGATTCATTTTAAGATTAGATTCCTAAGTCAGTCAGAATGTCACACATACTCATCCTCACCTGTTCCATTGGAGCTGTTCAAAAAATGTTATTTTACTTGAATTTTATTTCTTTCACACATAAATATAACATCATAGACAAGGTGATGCTGCTTCGACTATGTGACGTGAATATTACCAAATGTCTCAGCTACGGTCACAGCATAATGTAGGTATGAATAAGTCTTGGGGGTTGATGCTACACCTAGAAAAAAACACCCTAAAATAATAGAGGAGCTGTTTCCTTTCATAGCCTGCACAATATGTCCACACACGTGACGTGAACAGCGCCGCTTGGCAAACTAGTGCATCATCTTTGGGAGCCTCGCTTCAGCTAAATACTTAATGGCCGGGAAATCCATTTTTAATTAACAAATAACGCCAACATCCAACAAATGCTGATTATATTAAAGTCCAATCAATGTTTTGGGTATAATGCTGCAATATTAAACATTAGTTTTAATACAGAAATACAGGTTCTGTTCACAGACATCAGATAGAGACCCTAAGTTTATTACTGACCTTTTCCATGTGTGTAAAGTGATATTGATTCTGACATAAAATCAGTTGAAGCTCCCAAACCGAGGCAAACAAGCATCCAAACAATGCTTACAAATAACATCCATTGATATAATCCAATATTTTTAGTTTGTCAATTTCAAAACAATATATTTGTGCATTCACAGTCACAAGATTGGTGTTTTGTTTAAATCTGTACTGAAAAAGTGACCAGAAAACAGTGAAAACATTTATCCACAATAAGCACTTCTCACAGAATGTTTTCTATTAACTGTGTTTTAAAAGCAAAAGAAAACTGCGAAACAAACCACAGGATACGACACAGCATATTTTTGTCAATGCTTATTATTCCCTTGAGGCTGCATTGTCATCCATTGCAATCAAATTATCGTGAATCAAATACTTCTATCAATAACAATTCTTCCCTTTTATATTTCAATATTTTGACTTTTCATAGACTGGTAATAATAATCAATTGTCTTCGGCATACTTCATTTTAGTAATCAATATAGCTTCAGAAGCTTCTCTTCACACGGTCTGGACATCTTCACAACAATAGATATATAAAAAAATAAGTGTGATATAAAATGTGAGCCAACCCTGCAAAGGTGTGGTAAAACTGTGGTTTAAGGGTGTGTGTTGAGGGGCGTTACATACTTGTAGACGAGCGGAAAATCGTCGGTGCTGAGGAGGCCCAGGGGAGGCTTGGGGGGCGGGTCGTCCGGCCCCCGGGTGACGCCCTTCATGCCGCAAACCATTTTGTCAGTGTCGGGAATGACTTCAATAACTTCGCAGCAGACTGTGTCATTCATCAGGTAGTTTCTTGACACATTTTTCTTGTCCACTGCTGGTATGATATTTCCCACGGGTAAAAATGCCTGCCGAAATATCAGTAACAATGTCACTAATAGTAATCTGTACTTATATGATAAAGAGGTAAAGTTTGTGAGATTGTAGGGGGTAATCTCTGGATCTACTTTACCGATTTTGAAAATTCTGGTACCAATAGAAAGCTACATTATTTATTTGTGAGTGTCATAGGCTATATATATTAACCCGAAAAATTATGGATTAAAAAAAATTCAAATCACGCGGACAAAGTTGCGGGCATCTGCTAGTAGAAATATACAAATAAAGTACTCGTAATGTTAATACCTTTTTAGTGCACTGTTTATTTAAACTTTTGTAAGCAGTCAAGGTTAAGGCAAGGTTGAATAAATAAGAATAATTTTGTTTTATCATTACAATCACACAAATACAGTACAAGAAGGACATGACAAACATTTTCATTAAAAACGACACAATAGAAGGAACTCAACTGATTGTAAAAATCAATTGCTGAAATGTATGTTCTCTCATCACTTCATAACGTCTGCACTGATTTTGAATGGAATTTTTTGTGTGTATTTTTGAGTGGGTCCCGGGTTGGTTTATATTCACAACTGGATCAGGTAGGGGTTGCTGCAATCGGGTTCTAGGTTCAGGGCAGGACAACGTTTGCAGGACCCACTAGTAAACTTAATATTATAAAAGCGGAAGTGTTAGTTTGTTGGATTATGCTGAAAACGGGCAACGATCGATTGCATGTGTATAGTTGAAGACCCGGAGAGTGACATAGGCTACTTTTTATCCAGGAAAATTAAGGATTTCTCGTGGGAATCAAAAAACGTATTCCACGCAGACAAAGTTGCAGGCATCAGTAGATTATATTGATGAATTAATGTTTGTGCTACATAAGTAGGTCACAAAAACGCAGTGAACACTAAGTACATTAGAATAAACTAAGGTCAGTTATTGGACTGTAAATTAGATGTAGAAATTAATTTTAAGTAGAAGTTTAAGCTAGAATACAGGCTAGATGGTACTACACAGTAAAGTTGCCATTATATTGCAATGGAACTGTATGGCAAGAAAAAAAAAAGTAGCTTATAAAAAAGCTTGATATGAATAAAATGCATTGCATGTAAATATTACCTTAACAT
Source organism: Erebia aethiops (assembly GCA_923060345.2). NCBI lineage: Eukaryota > Metazoa > Arthropoda > Insecta > Lepidoptera > Nymphalidae > Erebia > Erebia aethiops. The sequence continues at coordinate 14,862,481 of OV281090.1, read as the reverse complement.
TGATATCAGCTACGTATCTTGAAGTGGGTCCAGCGGTGCATAGCACCTTCAACATCATCCCTGATGCAGTCCTGTTGATCACAGCTCCAATGATAAGCTCTCCTGTCTTCACATTCTGAAAAAAGCAATAACCATTTGATATTTGTTAGTAAATGTTATGACTTATAGAGAGGATTTCAATTGTGGCTAGCAAAAACTTATGTATTAAAATTTTAGTACACAGTCAATGTGGATCGAGAGTTTGACTGTGTACAGGGCATCTGATATTACTTCTTGGCTTAAAGGACTTTTCAAAAAAGTGGTAGGGGATTTGACATTTCAAAAGAACCTTAAAAGTGTGTTTAAATGTAAAAAACTAAGAACTACTAGATGATGCCCCCTACTTCACCTGTGTGAATGAAGTTTTTTTATTCCTGCTGGAACTCCTTAATTTCAAAGGATCAAAAGTTATGTCTTATTACCACAGGGTACTGGTATTATATAATATTTACTATATATTCCTCTCTATAACAAATGTAATCAAAATTGGTTGAAAAGATAGCCCATGCAAACAGACAGGCAGAAAGACATACATTTGAATTTATTTTAAATCAACATACTGTCTTTCTGTTAGTATGGATTCTTTTACTATCTAATGTATGTTGCCAAAAATTAAAGCACCAGCAAGCTCAATAAATCTTTAAGTTTTTTAAATAACTTACATCAAAAAAATGCCTCAATCTCGCAGATTTGTCCACATTTAAAAATGTTTCAAATGGTGGCATCAATGCATATAAATCTGTAACAAAAATAAGTACTTATAACATAGTTAATATTTAGTATTGACAATTGCCTAGCAACTATCTTTTAGAACATGACACATTTCAAGTCAAAACACCACACTATGTTCGGTTTGAGACCAGTAATGATTAGATTAGACACACATTACTTACTTATAAAGTCAATACTATAAGACACAATAATCAGTTTTACAATATAGACAATACTCAGTTAACATGTTTTAGTTTAGGGTCTTTTTGATAAATAAACTGAATGAATTGTATAGAATTGAACCAATTGATTTGTTGAATGTGTTCAACTTAGAACACATTGTCAAGACTCTTCATGCTTAAGACCAGGTCTTAAGTAGGTATAGGGTCACTGATATTTGAGAACCTGTTTTTAGCTGATATTGGTTTATTACTTAATACAGAAGTAAGACATTCAGTCAATTCTACAGAAGCACATAAGCAGCTTCCCAAAAACCCCAAATGACTTTATACCAAATCTAATCTAAAAATTGTCTGTCTAATTTAAAAATTGGTACCATAAATTACTAATTTTTAACATACTCTTGTTTGAATCAACAAAATCATCTTTCCTTATCATATGATAAAGCCTGGCACTTATCATCAAATAATAATAATGTTTAAAAAGAGGCCAAATGTAAGAATCTACACATAAATTTACAAGGCTATTACAGCACAAATTGCTTATGGCCATTTATAGCATTTTGAAGTAAGTGTTGGAGTGGGTGGGTGGTCTTCTACCATATTTGGAATGGTATCTTATATTGAATGGTTAAATCATTGTGCAACTTTGTGAAATGAAGGAATTCTATTTTATAAGTATAATATACTACTAGAAGTAACTAACGAATGATTAATTTCATGCAGCTAATTTCTGTTTCATCCTTTGCAATTGGATGTCATTCTTTGCCACTATGATTTTCTTTAAGTTCAGACTTCAGATCATTGTAAGAAAATATAGGATACTAACTGTCTTCTGGTGCAGTCGCATCAGTTCCCAAACTTGAAGAAGACGGCGTCTCTTCCATTACCGTAGCGTCAAACAAAACATTAGCTTCCTTTGCAATAAACTGGTGGAGCTTCAACCGCTTGCTACGGTCTTGAAAAGTAAGATGTTTATGCCTTGATTGGTACACGGCAAAATCCAGCGGCCCAACACCAATCTTGGCCAAATCCTCTTCACCTCGCTCGGCCTCCCACGTTTTTTGCAGTTGCTGTCCATGGTAATTTATGGATTGCGCCACTAACGACGCATCCAGCGGCGGCTCCATTTTGATGCGCTGTAAGAAGATAACTTGCTAAGTATTCAACACTTATTTCTTTAACGTATTTTCACAATAAGTAAGTCGATAAAATATACGCCGACGGGGGCGGTTTCGACTTCCGCCATTTTGATATTACAAACTTACAAAGCAAACAGAAGTGAGAAAGGTAAGTTCAAAGAATTTTAAAATATATACCTTGAAAACTGATATGACTTTAAATTATTTATTTTCAAGCAGCTAGTATTTTTACATTTACTAATTTACGATTTTCACAACGGAGTCACACATTTTTCTTGTTTCCGTTTTACAAAACTCAAAAGCAAGATGGCGTCTGGCGCACAGAACACTTAAACTCCTAGCGGGGTCTGGCGACTGGACTTGGTATTTTTATTTAAAATGGTTTAACGGCTCTGGATTCTAATCCTTCTGAGCCTGGACTTGGAGTAGGCACCATAGACCTCAGATAAACCACAGACACTATAAAGAAAAGCAGACAACATAAACACACCCACATAGACAAGTGTAGGTATGGGAATCTGTGTCCTTTTCCCTCAAAGCAAAAATGACTATGTTCACTAATGACTTTTTTTTAAGTTGTGTTGTAAAAATGTGCAACACCAACGCAAACATTGACAAAAAATCAATGCGTGGAACTTGGAAAACTGATAGGGATAGGACATTTAAAAGACCTATGGCGTTTGTTTACATTGTGTTGTCATAATTTTTTTTGTGAAATTTAGAGGTTTAGTGGTAGTAGTAAAGAATTTAAAACAAAAAACAAAACAAATATTTATTGAAATAATAAATATTTATCCATCGGTAAGTAAATTTCATGCTATCATGTAGCTTTGAAATTTTTTCATTTATCGCAACGTATCAAGGCTAAGATATCTAATATTTTTAGTTTTTAAGACGAAATATGTACCCATGCATATATAAAAACTATAATGTTATGGTTTTCTGTAGAAATACATGTTTTATGTTGTTGAATAATCTTTTGTTTACATTTCGAGAACTTGAAAAAATTACAGGGCGAGACTTGACGACTCTTTTATTATAAGTTTATAACTTTGTCTTTTAATTTCAGGTTTCCAAAGGATGAATAAGTACCTGAGAAACCTATGTATGAAAAATATTATTAGTAAAATGGCATTCTGAATCAGTTGTAGATTCCAACCTAATTTTTGGAATAACAATTCAATTCGATTGCTTACCACATTTATTTGGCTTACTGCCAAGAAATTAATGTCAATAGGAACTTTGATTTAAAAGATGGCGGTATTTACACGATAGCCGTTAGTACTGTTCTATAAATAATATCCCCATCACCTGCGCGCGATGCGAGAACCACTGGCTAGACACCTTGACTAGGGTCTCGCACGTGGTGGTGATTACCATTGCGGACCTAAGCCCGGAACAGACATCTAGCACAGGCCTCCATTCTATCGGTAGGAGCGGATGTTGAGAAAGTATTTATGAACATTCATCGTATCGTAAAACAGGGATTTGAAATTTGTATGAAAATTTTATTTAACGTAAGTGAAGCTGCGGGCAAAAGCTAGAAGAAATTACAGTTTTCATTTTTATTACTACATTGCAGTTGTGATCGCTTGTGATGAAAAATTAGAAATTATTTTTAAAACCCTTACAAATTATAGCTTCCTAGGTAACGTTTTAGTCGGTATTTTTTCACACGACTTAACCCTACATTTTAATATGTTTTATGCAGCAACAAGGTGCGGCCCTGAGTTTTGTCTAGAAATTGCAACGCTATTTTTTTCATTATATTGAATCTGCTCCCCTATATAAACATCTGTGAATGCTATATATTCCACAGATCTAAGAGTCTGTGATATATTCTTACTCTATGGGAGGCACAGACCAATAACACTGGAGCTAAAATAGATATATCTATTTATGATATTATGATTCTTATAAAATTTGTACTCTATAATAGTGCATAGTAATTAGAGTTAGTAAATTCTGTATTATTAGTTTAAATTAATGTCTTATGTTTAAATTTTAAAAATATATTCTGGGTTCGGATAAATACTTCTAAAATTCCCTATATTTGGACCACATAATAATTATTATATTATTTAGCTTCAGGACGTATTGGTAAGTAAGTTATTATTAATTAAAATTTTTTTTAGAGGCAAAGTTTAATTTTGTGCGATAAATTGAGTAGTTTTACCTTTACAGTAACAGTTATATGCTGTGCCTATATGTTACTTGTCTCTGGTTGTCAGTCAGTCAGTTGTCAAGAATGTCAAGTCAAGCTTTCATTCAAGATGCCCCATATGTTGCAAGCAAGTTCCCGCTTTTCGGACTAGATGGCGTTACTAGACATACGCCCACATTCTTTGTTTTGACAGGGCCCACACAGGGCCCGTATATGTAAATTGAGGTCGTTGATTTTTTAAAATTCCTTCTTGTTATCAATACGGAAAATAAAGTTGGTATTGCGGATTGCCGCGAAATCTCTAGAATTTTTATTGTAATTAATAGTAGGTACATTATGGTACTAGGGTGTAATGTTGAAAAATGTTGTAAATTCCCGCTGAGGCGCCATTGAGACCCAAGCCGGTAGGTGAGGGTCTTAAGATAGCCGAAGACTTAGCAAGCATACTAAGCGTGCGTTTTGAAGTTTGAAAAAAATTTGACTTGCAGTTCTCACGATTTTTACCTTCACCAGAATTGCAAGCTTGCAAAGCTCCTAAATCAGAAAAGTTTAAAATGTGTCTTAGTATTCATGAACTGACCTCTGACCACCCGAACAGGACGCCATAGGTACGTTTAAACCACTAGGAATGAGTGTTATCAGAGGGAACGACGTGTTGAAGCTCTAAACCTCCACCTTGTTGAAGCACGGAAGGTTAAGAGCGTAGATTATTATTTATCAGAAATTAATTTAATATTATATTATAATACCGTCCGTCGATAGAGTCAAAAAGACGTCTGCCCCGGCTGACGCGACGCGACGGCTACCGACGCGGAAATGGCGTTTTGCCGAGTTTTCACTCTTAAATAACGCTCGCAGGTTTGGTTAGCGTAGCGCATCGATAGGTTTGGTGGGACCCTAACGCTTTTTGTCACATATATATAACTACGATTTTTCCAGGGTATATAATTATTTGGTAATTGTAATTATTACTGTACATAATTGATGCTGCGCATTTAAAGCTTTGTGAATGACATAGATAAGGTAGGCGAAATACGAGTAGGTATTGCGCGGGGCCACCGAATTTTTTTTTAGTGCGTGGGCAACCGGGAACATAGAATGTACCCGGGAATGCAAATTAGGGAATTCCTTGGTCATATTATACACTTCAAAAATAGCCTTACATAGGATTAGGATACGTAAGCATTTGTTAGCTAAAGTCATATTTTTAAGAATTATGTCGAAGCACGTAAGTATATATCTTGCATACTTCAAAGCGACCATAAAGCGTCATTGGGAAGGTCTCACTTCAATAGAAGAGGCGAATACAAAAGGCGAAAAGAGGGCTAGGTAATGGCAGACACAATGGAAATACTGTTTGGACTGGAAGGCGGTCCCTCGCACAATGGTGGACCGCGAAACTTATTTTATTCCTCAACACTTATTTATTTTCAGTGCCTAGGTAGCTAGCGATTTCTTTTCAGCTTTTTCTCATTCAATGTTTTAAGTGGAATATTCAGGATAGTTAAAGTTTTATTTAAGATTCATTGAACAAGAACGGTTCTTACTTTTTTGTACCTATTGTGGTTTTAATAGAAAATGGAAAATGATTTTCTACCTTTGTCTCAGTCAGCTAGTAATTCGTTGTAACTATATATTTTATTATGTATGTTTGCTCAAACTGATTTTCCTTAGTTCCTTAGTCTGGTTTCTCAACCTGTCGCCAGCTGACCCCCGGCCCTTTGGTCTCCCTTGCTGGGGTGTAATCCTCCGCCCTTTACAAATATGTATTTTTCACACCACTCGCTCGACAAGACCTTGTAGGAACTAGTAATTTGTGGTGTGTGAAAAAACTTAACGAAAATCGGTTCATCCGTCTGGGAGCTACGATACCACAGACAGATACACAAACAGACACGTTAAACTTATAAAACCCCTCTCTTTTTGCGTCAGGGGTTAAAAACTTATCTCCGAAACGTTATATTGTAGTATTAAACGCTGTAATCCTGTCTTCGTCTTCGGCGGCCCCAAACCCTGCGCTTCACTCAGGAATCTAGATGCAACACCCTCGCTATGCTCGGGAGTTATCTATTCTAAAATCCCTCGTTACGCTTGGGATTTATCCTGGCTCCCGTAACATAAGACGTTGCATTATCCCCATGTTGAATGGGAAAGATGTTACTATGGCAAAGATGGCGGCATCGAAATAGATGTTTGTTTTGTATGGCCACCATAATATTACCGCACTCTTTTTAAGACTAATAACTGCATACTTATATTTTTGTCCAATAGTGGAAAAAGCCGGCTTTATGATTTTAATAGCGGTGAAGAGAAACTTTATGAGCAAAATATGTTTTGTTAAGTTCTGTCTTGAAGTGATGATGAAAGAAGATGATAATTTTTCTGTCCGAAAATTGTTTTTCAGGTAATTATAATATTTTGTTTATAGAAAATATTAATAACAACTCGATAAGTAAGTACTAGGTATGTAGGCGAATACATATTTACGACGATAATAACCATTTACTGTTGAGGGAATTTGACAATTAAATATACTAGTCATAAGACCGTTAGTTGTATGACAATTCTTATCGTATATGAAAGTAAATTGGTTATGTTTGTGTATGCAAGGTGTATTGTATGGTTTGACACAATACGCTGCGGCTTTGTGCCGCATTCGCACCATTGTCATCGGATATATTACCCAACGTTTTACATTATATCAGCTTGTGCTGGCTTTGGCTTCTTCCTTTGACAGGACAAGTTATATTTGTAACATTTTTAATGGTGTCTTTTGGGCATTGTTATTATTGTTGCAGTTCTTATAAGATTCCTATTATATTCCTCTTGTAGTTTATGAATGGCATTTTAATAGTCTGACTTCGTAGTTGTAAGATAAGTTTTCTTTATTATAATACTTAAGTACATCTTTATTCCGTGGTCATAAAATAGGAACATCGTCCATTAGAATGTGAGTACACATATAAATATGACTGTACTTGCGCTACTCCGTGGCATCTTCTCGTCCAAAATTCCTCAGTGCCTGAAGACGAAAGTCTTCGAAGTTTGAACAGGGCATGTTAAAAGTGAAGACACGGCTCCGAAACATGATACTAATATAAATGTCCTCCCAACCAGCCACGGCGGCCAATCTCCAGAGATTAGTCATCTGCACGGGAGATATAATAAGTCATGGAGAGAGATGCTCCATGTGCGCAAACACAGGTGTGAGGTGAGTGCACCTGTGTTCCTTTACTCTCATAGCCCGAAGCGTGGGAAAATCCACCACGACCGGAGAGAGATCAGGTGAAGGGCTGACGGCAATACGTGTTTTTTTTTTATTAATTATAGGCTTACGCTTGACCACGATTAGACCTGATGGGAAGTGATGATGTGGCCTAAGATGGGACGCGCTTGCCTAGAAGATGCCTATTCACTCTTGATTTAAAGATACCAGGATTGTAATTGGTTGGAAACACAGTTTTTGGTAGAGTGTTTCAGACCCTAGCCATGCGAATAAAGAATGAAGACGCAAAGCGCTTCGTACGTAAGGATGGAACGTTGACGACATAGGGGTGGAAACGCGCACGGCGTCTTGCGGTACGATGGTAGAAAGTTTAATTAGGTACAAGATCGAAAAGCTCCTGAGCGCACTCACCGAAATATATCCTATAGAATACCGATAGGCCGGCTACCTTTCGGCGGTGATCCAATGTTTGGAGTTTCGCCAGAAGAGGTGAATTTTCGCCAATAAATCTCCTAGCCCGACGATCTACGGCGTCAAGAGCCGCCAGCTGATACTTAGAAGAGCCATCATAAAGGTGACTGCAGTACTCCATGCACGACCGAACCTGGGCTTGATAAAGGGTAACCAGTTGGCGTGGTGTGAAGTACTGCTTGACCTTGTTAAGTAGGTATACCCAGTTTTTTGGCGGCTGTCTTGGCTTTTGCTTCGATAGACCTCCCAACCAACACATACCGCCAACTTATTAACTCCGGGCTATTAAGTACTGAGACGACGACGACGACTTGCGCTAACCTACCGATTTTTTTTTTTTAATTAACTGGTTTAACGGCTCTGGATTCCAGTCCTTCTGAGCCTGCTAACCTACCGAGTAAGAATACTTACACAAACTACATCATACCAAACTTTACAAATCCTGCAAAATTGAAGGAGTTTTATTGACCACTCTAAGGGAGCCGATGTATCCATATTTTAACATAATATATTAGACAAAACGACATAATTGGTAGGTACGTTAATAATTTGGTTTGAAATATTACTCAAGCAAAGGATTTAAAAAATATGCAGTACGTACTACTGCACAAAAGTGCAAGATATCTAAGGGTGGACATGTTGGTAAGCGAGGGATGGCAATGGCAAAAGATACCACTCGGTGCGCAAGGATCCGGCGCGGGAAAGCTCATACGTCACAACTCAGTCGCCGGCCGGCTCGCAGTCTCACGCTGTCTTCGGCACTATCCGTTCGTTAGCCTGTATAACAAACGGCCTTTGCCCGAACTTTTGCGCCGGCATTTTCCCGCCAAAGGGTTTTTATTTCGATTACATCAGTGATTCTTGTGTCTATGGATTTTTTTGTGGTGAATGTGATCTGTGATTGTGCCATTTTTTAATTGGGAATTGCACCGGAAATTCGCGCTGCGGAAAATCTTTTGGCGGTAAGTGCTTAAATATGAATTAGATCCGAATAATTATTTTACAATGTAAACTAAATTAACAAATAGTTTTAAGCGAATATTGCAGCCTGAAGATGTCTAGATTGATATATCTGAGACTAGTAATTCGGGTATTCGAATTTGTTGATAATATAATTTGAAAAATTAATAAAATTAATTCGTAGAAGACATACTTAATATATGAGAATGGTGTCGGTAGGTAGGTATGTTGTTCAAGATAGTTATATTATTTTTGATAGTTTTATGTAAGCTCGCATGAAAAATGAATCCTAGTACTAGGTAGTTACTATGTCGCCTACTAAAAATATATCTACTTAGGTACTAGGTACTTAAAGGTATTAAGTATAGTAAAATATTTCAAATTTCAATTCAAATTCGAATTCAATTCGAATGTCCTTCTATTATTTTGTCACCTTAATTATTTAACAGGAAAAGATTACAATTATTTTGCTATAATCCGCCAACAGAAAAAATTCTGTATGGTCAAGCATGCAGTTAAAAGCGAAACACCGTTTACCTTCGCAACCAAGCAAGAAAGCCAAGTTCCCAAGCAAGCAATGCCACCACCACTCACATGCACCACCATACAAGACTTTTATACTATTCTCGACGCACGTTTCGCCCCGACACCGGAGCATCTTCAGGAGATGTCGACTTTACAATGCCAGATTGTCAATAATAAAATATGGAATATTTATGATATGGGTCGGTTTAATTCTAAACTGGTACAAATACTCATAACGCGAGCAGTAGGTATACCGTAATGATTAATCAAATAATGCAGTAAGAGCCAAGACGACCTCAATATACATAGACGGGCCCTGTCAAACAAAGAATGTGGACTTATTTTACTAACGCCATCTAGTCTCAAAAGCGGGACAGCGCTATATGGCGGGGACAAGGACAGGCTTATACAGGTGTGGAGCGCGCTCCACAGGTCGGACGCCCTCTAGTACCTACATATTATATAATATATCAATGGTAAGAGCAAACAAAATAATATCTAAACGGGACTGATGTACCGATGAACGGCGCCAACAGTAGCAAAACAAAAGCCGATCGCGATCAATTCGATTGACGCGATAAACTTGCAAACAACAAAATAATGGTATAGACTCGGGGAATTAACGCTCCTATTGTGTTAGTACAATAATCCGCTATCTAGGCCAGCCTCAGTGCTGCAGACGAACCTTTTGTCTTCCATGTTCGCCGTTAATAATGGCGGGCACCGAAACAGCCGCGCACAATACCGCGAAATGTGCGCGTTTTCATTTGCAAGACAAAACGTGCTTTGTTGTGTGTCCGCTCAATACGAAATTTATAGCGGGTGGACCGAGCCGCATTGACGGTTTGCTAACGAACGACCGAACGCCATAAATGCATTTTGATCGGACTCCGAGCCGCGCTCATAATCGATGACGCTGACCCATTCACTCACTCGACTAGTACCTACCGCCAATGATATGATACCTATCTGTAGAGCAGCAAATCGTATGACGCCAAAATAGTGTCTTGTCTTACTTTTAAGTTTCATTATCATCTTTTCAACAACGTCTTTTCTTGGTGGGAGGCTTCGGCCGTGGCTAGTTACCAACCTACCGGCATAGAACTGCCTCCAAACAATTTAACGTTCCGGTGGGAAGTCGATTAGGGGTATGGTTTGAATACAACTGCCATACGCCTAACAGGTCAGCCCGCTACCATTTTAGACTGCATCATCACTTACCATCAGCTAAGATCGCAGTCAAGGGCTAATTTGTAGTGGATAAAAAAAGTCAAACATTTGCTTTTAATCTTAAATTGGTTCTTATTTCAACGCTATTAAAATAATTCCAAGTAGGTAGGCACAGTTATTAGCTTACAAAGCTATATACGAGTAATACCTACGAGTATGTGCGGTAATATTCATTTTAGAATACTTTGGCTTTTGATATGGCCTTTAAACAAAACAGCTATTTTGAGCTTCCAAATAATTTGCAGAATCTCTTCAAACAAAGATTATTATTTTACTAGCTGATGCCCGCGACTTCGTACGCGTGGATCGAGGTTTTGTGGTTCCCGCGGGAACTCTTTAATTTTCCGGGATAAAAAGTAGCCTATGTGTTATTCCAGACTATAATCTATCTCTGTGCCAAATTTCATCCAGATCCGTTCAGCTGTTGGGGCGTGGTTGAGTAACAAACATCCATCCATACATCCATACATCCATACCGACATCCATACATCCAAACTTTCGCATTTATAATTTTAAAAGTAAGATAAGATAAGATTAGTAAGAAGTAAGAAGTAAGATTGTTTTCACTCAGAATACCTATATATGTATTGAAACACGTCAGATCATAGAGATCAATTATTGAATTATCAGCGCTTCCACCCTCACCTGCAGCGCAGGTAGTTAGGTATAATAAATTATGCTGATATTAATGCGCTATATATAATATAATCGTTAATAATTATAATCAGTCAGAGTAAAAGTAGGGCCAGTGCCCATTTACTGGATTTTATAAATAATAATGAAATTAGTACTGAAAACGAAAAGCACTACGGTTATTCGCGAGGTGAATCCGTTTTCAGAGACATTTCGCGCTCCACCCTCTAGTAGCCAATTTAGTGTCGATTTCAACAACTCCGAATAACGTCTAACCTAGGATTAAATTTGAAAAGTTGACAGAATTACTACATAACATCTGTCAAAAGTCAAAACATCAATTTTAATCCTAGGTTAAACGTAACGCAGAGTTGGTGAAATTGGCACTTAGCAGTTCTCATTGGCATGCTGCATAATCATTACGATTATTTATCAGAGTTCCATTAATTATTTTTGTTGCCCTGGTATTTTAGACAAATTATAGACACTCGAGTGCAGTTAGTGTAGAAACGTTTTCACCACGTTTTCACGGTTTTCTTTAGCTAAATCCGCGTGTTGTCGCATGAAGATAGTCTCGATGCATATCTTGATGAGATAAATCCGAGTCATGAGTATCGTATGTACCTAGCTTTATATTGTTAAGTGAAGTCAAAACTGGGTTGGAAAGTTGGTTGATCCTCTTATATAGGGCACATGTGAAAAGAATTCGCTACTTTTGAAATTATTTACTTTGTTAAAAATATACAAAATTATAGTATGTATATACACACTTTTATCCTTATTCCTTCTTAAATATTTTACTTCGGATAACTTATCCGAATAAAATTATGTAAGAAGGGATAAGGCTTGTACTATGACCTATTCTGAGGTAAGGAGGGCCTTCAATCAATCAATGAATCAATCAATCAATCGGATTCAGAGGAATCCGATTGTTTTTCAATTCATCGAAGAACTAAGTACGAATGCAACAAAAAAGATTTCCATTAAATTGACTTTTAAAAGTAACCCGGGTAACATGTATTGAACTGAATTCTTAAGAAATATATAATACGGAAAGTACTTATTTTTAATACTGAAACTATATTTTCAGTCAAAAGATTTCGATTCAAAGGAGGCGAAGAAACGGAAAGGTAACCGCAAAGATTTCGCTTCAGTCGGTTGGTCAGCCAATGGATTGCGAGTTACTTTGCTAAGTCTTTTGAGACACTATGTACCTTACATTTTATGAAAACCTTTAGCGCTTAGTTAAAAAAATTTGAAAGACTCAAGAAAAATTTGAATAACAATTTTTTGTCCCCGGAACATCTGATGAGTCTTGAGAATTTACATAGCTAGGTAAATAATTTTATCGAAGTGTAGGTCAATCATGGAAGTAGGGAGTACCTATACCGTACCATAATAATATGTTGGTAGGTACCTCCTAATTCCATGAGGTGAATTACAATTAATTTAATTAAGGTTATTTCGTGGTTATTTCAATGTGAACATTGTTTATTAAATAAAGGCTTTGATATGTGATGTGTTCAAATTTCGAACATTATGAAAGGAGTCTTGGATCCCCACAAAATAAAGTTACACTCGAGTCTTCGAGAGGTCGCGTCGCCACAAAAGCGTCGTAATTGGCCCGTTCTTTTTCTACTTCCCTGAAGCATTCAGAGCCAATGAAACGTGTGCATTTAAATGACGTTCCAGAGCTTTGTGGGGTCACACTCAAAGTTGTTCGTGAAACCGCCAGTATACGACTTTTGTATAGCCTCGCGTCGGAGGGACTAGTAAAAAGAACCTGCTATTTACTTGTTAAGAACTCATTAGTCATGCTTATTTGAAAATGTTATAGTGTAGTGTAGACTTACTGTGTAAGTTGTTAGCTGTGCCTATTCGTAAAAGTTATTGTTAATTTTTGTCGTTAAAGTGCGTCTACGCAAAGTTCACCGTTTGTGCTTAGACTTTTTTTTAAGAAACTTTGAATTTAGAAAGTATTCAAACGAAACAACTTCTTACTTACTCAGAGCGAATACTTAATAATTTAACTAAGATTTCTCTTTCTTTCTTTTCATGATTTTAATTAAAATCCATACCTATTTCCTACATCTTGATATTTAGTTATTATCTACTTTGCAACTTCGTGATTGTAGAAAAGACCCAACAAGTATGGGCGACTTGAATTGTCGGGATTTCAGCGATGCCAGTGCAGATGCTTAAATGCACGATGAGTTACATACTATGGAAGCTATTGCAGAAATGTACGACATTAGAAGCCATTCTAAGAACTAGTTTAGAACTTAGGAATATTTTCCAACATTTCACAATCGGAATATTGGAAACAGGTTAACCCGCTACCATCTTAGACTGCATCATCACTTACCATCAGGTGAGATCGCAGTCAAGGGCTAGCTTGTAGTGGATTAAAAAAAAAAAAAAAAAAAATAACAAACTTCCATAAAACATCATCAGTAGCTTCTGTTCGTTACCTAGCACGCACCACAAAACATACTTACGTAACTACACATCCCTCTTTTCTTCTATTGAATCGACGTACCCCCTCCCACCCACTCCCATTCATTCTTTTGCAGCTTTTGTAGAAACGCTCAGGCTTTTTGTAACGGGCCGCCGCCGCCGTGAATAGTAACTGACGAAATATTGTTAGGCATGATATCATCTCGACGAAGCCAGGCGTTGTTCAGAACTGAGCAGTGTGAGGAGTTAGGTTTCGGATTTCAGCTACGAGGATGATATTTGTATGAGCATATAACAACAAATTTACAAAGTAAATAAATATTGCCGCTGTAACCAAAAATGTTTGCAATATACCTAAAGCCCTATGAAAAAAAAAGAAGCCATTAGATTTCGTAAGCTGTTTCCAAACCAACATTTAGAGACGACGAAAACAAAAAAAAAGAACTATAGATCCTGCATACTCGATCATACCTAAAATTGAAAGATTTCAGACATTGATCAAATCAATGGTTTCCGGAATTTCATACTTCTTTGGGAGAAAAATATCTACCAATATTACAATAATGCAAGTGTTTGTTTTTTGATTTGTCGTTCAATTACGCCGCAAAAGGGCAACAGATCGAGAGACCTGGAGAGTGACATAGGCTACGTTTATCCCAGAAAATCCGACAGTATTTTTTAAAATCTTTAGCTCCACGCAATTGAAATCGCGGGCATCAGCTATTGGGGCAATATTTCGCTTTGTAGTACGTATTCGCGTATGTCCAGTAGTTATTCTGGAAAATGGTAACAAAAAAGTACACAAACAAACATAGAAACACACAACCTCTAAGGGCAAACGCATATTAAAATATACCGTCTCCGTTCCGTCGTGGGCATAAATTGAATTCAGAATTTACGTTTTTTTTTCAGTACGCTTATTCAATTTCGCGATTACATTGATGGTTCTATCGATAATATACATAAAAGAAGAGTATTAAAGTAAACAATGGTTAGGCACCTACTCGGAAGGGGGGAGTAGGGGGCTGGACGATCGGTATTTGGTGCTCGCATTGTCGCTGAATAACTTTTGTCCCTATTGTGTTCTGAAAGAGCCACAAAGACTCCACGGTGTTGAACATAAACCGAAATTCATCAGAGTGCCGATAGCTCTTAATAATGTTTGAAGCCTGATTTTGTTCTTTTATAAAGATCTTTTATTAAATAGGAAGTTTTTCTTCAAGGACATTAATTATAAAGCTTTGTTACGTAAAATAAAGTTTTAAGCTAGCAACGACCAGAAAAAAATAGGTTTTACCGACAATATATTATTTAATCGCAAGTATTATTATTTCGAGTGATAATTTCCATTCATAGAAGGTAAGAAGAAGAAGAAGAAGGAAAAAATTTTAGGCTACCTTCATCAATATAAGATTGGAGATGTTCAAAACTGAAAAGGTCAACGTCTCTATTTCATACGCGATAAAAATATAATCCTCATTGGCTGGGCAGCATTGATTGTTGCCAATACGAGTGAGATAGAGTACATGACTTTATATATATATAAATGTATATATATACTTATGTATGTCTTCGTGGCTTCGTTCGTCTTCTTCATCTCAACACATCACTATAGCTTTTGGAAGGAGGAGCTTATAGGTCCTAGTCTACCACACTCGCCAATTGCAGGCTGTCGCAGACTTGACACACCTTTGCGTCATCCTTGAGGGTCATGGATAAAACGGAGTTGTATTTGGATTTTTTCACGATGTTTTGCATAACCAGCTTTAATTTAAGCCGCAATTACACTTGTAAGTTATCACGTAAGTAGTGTAGCAACTTACGTAAGTAGTATTTAAAAACGACACGTGACTTACAAGACCTGGGTTACTCATATGAACGACTTACGAGTGTAATCCTGGCCTCAGACAAACTTTTAAAAATATTTTATTAGATTTTATATGAACAGAATAGATGATTTTCTATAATAGATAATGATCCCATTGGTTCTAAACTAGGTTAATATAAAGAAGTGTTTAAAACCGCTTCTAAAGTGGTCGCTCGATCGCGGCTGTGATTTATCTCCGCTTTATTGAATGGATCTCTTTGTGGACGATACTGTATTTCAGCAGTATTGTCCAATGGGTATAATGTTGGAGTATTATAGAGTTTAAGTTGGCACTTCTTTGCAACTAATAGCCTCAAAATCGATACGAATTTTAGTAAAAGTTGTAGTTTTATTTTGATACATTTTAAAACTTGCAATGATCATTATATGTATTCTAGTCATTTACATTTGTGATTTCTACTAAAAAGAAGTAAAAAGCTTTAATCTAATAAAATCTACATATTAGTTTCACGTGATCGCTATAAAATATTTGGGTACATAATTGAAGAAAACAGATTTCGCCAACTTGGATGACGAGATTGTTTGGCAATTTAAAAACTTAAATAAACTCAAGGTTCTCAGCTATTGTGTAAATATTTTTCCATACTTGCTATTGCATAATACCTTTGGAGTTTGGCAAAGTGGCTAAAGCTTTTGAAGTTAATTCCTTGTGCCGCGTTTTGTCAACCAGAAGCCTTAATTGGTGATGTTTCAAAGATTAATTTTGTAAATGCTCCATTCCAGTTAAGTTTCACAACCCGAAAGGTGAAATCCAGTATGCCACTCCATTACCCGTGGTTGGCCAACGCCATGGAAATATAAACCACGTTAAATATGGCTGCCCTATGCAGAACATTGACGGCAAGCCTAAAAAATATAAATTAAAAATTTGATCGTGAGTGTGAAATCATATAAGCCAAATTTAGCCGCAACAGAAAACCACGGTATTACTTTTCCCAGTATAATCCACAGCCTTTAGTCATTTGGCGTCGTGACATTTTGACCGTGAGTGCGTGATCCGTGGGCCATGGCATCAAGCCGCGCGAAGTTGCAGGGGAGCCTGTCGATCGAGAATTCGAAGCTCGAAAGGAATTTGGACATGCCGTGAGTGGGCAGGATTTTTGGCGTAAGTCATTTATACGATGCTAAAAATTACTGACCGTCAATGGCTTTATTATTCCCTTTTCCCTCGAATTACCTAAGCGTGAATGCTAAGATGTGTTTATAGTATTCCAACAGGTAGGATTATACATATGTTCTACAGCATCTTTAGATAATTATCTACTACTAATTGAAAGAAAATATATTTCGTGGCAAAGGTCACGAGTCACGACCCTCCCCTGTTTGGTTGACGATCCATGGAGGAGGACTAATAGAGAACTAGGTGACTAAGATCTGAAACTATGGTAACTCTGCTATTGAAATGTATATTTCAATTTTTCGCCAACCTTTTACCAATGTAACCTCTTTTTGCATTCTCCTTTGTAAGTTGTCCCCATTCTTTAGCTTTTGTGTGGTCCGTGATGCGACTGGAGACCCGTAGAGTGTCGTGTATAAAACAGTTTGTGATTTGCCGCTTACAAATAAATTTTTCATTGTTTGTTTATGATAATGTCATCAATGTTCGGAATCAACTTATTTTCATATTTTCTTTCAATACACTTGCTCGAAAAATGCACTTACAGAGGCAGTAATCAGGGCTTGTAAGTTAAATTTAATGCCTTCGTGCTATTTTTTTGCAGAATTTACTTCCTTCGTGCAGTAAATTTGCAGTTCTTTTTTATTTTTGTATGTCCACTTTACTTTTAATTAAAATGATTTCTTGCGAGAAGGTTCACAATGATATTGACTTTGTATGTAGAAAACCTAAAAATAATAACATTTAGACGTAGATTGATGAAATTAATTCATGAAATTAGAAATTTACGTTTTAAAAATAAAAAAATAAAGTCTGAATAGTCGGGAGTTAAGAGCTAGAACCTAGAGTCATGAAGCCAATTTAAAAAAACACAACTACAACAACGCGCCGTAGATACTAAATCTATATATATAAAATTCAGTCCTGACGGACTGACTGACTGACTTAAATATCAACGCACAGCCTAAACCGCTGGTCCTAGAGATATGAAATTAGGAGAGTGTGTTTTTTGTGAAGAGTAGGTATCCACTAAGAAAGGGTTTATCGAAAATCCACCCCCAAAGGCGTAAAATAGGGGTTGAAAGTTTGTATGAAAGTCCGTCATTTGTCAATTTATATCCATGAAACTTGGTATTTGAGCTACCGGTTTAAAATGTAGAAATAGGTGTTTCGCCATTTTTGAAAATTCTACCCCCAAAGGGCTGAAATAGGGGGTGAAAGTTTGTATGAAAGTCCTTTATTTTACAAGGTATTTTTCAAGTTGTTTCTACAAAACTTGGTATTTTGGCTTTCGGTAAAAGATAAAGCAGAGCGGGTGTCACGATTTTTAAAAATTCCACACCCAAAGGGGTTAGTTAAATAGGGGTTGAAGGTTTGTATGAAAGTCCGTCGTTTTTCAAGTTCTAGCCATGAAACTTGGTATTTGGGCTTCCGGTTTAAAATTATGAAATACGTATTTTACAGTTTATGTAATTTCTATCCCCAAGGATATTTAATAGAGAGTTTGTCTTTCAATCACTCCGCAATAGAGCAACGGATCTACGTGATTTTTTGCATGTTTTTGAGGACCTGGAGAGTGACACAGGCTTCTTTTTATCCCGGAAAATTTAGAAGTGCCTGTGGGAATTAAAACTTATTAGCGAACAATATAGCGAACGAAGTCGCGGGCGTCCGCTAGTAGGTACTACATAATTCTGTGCGCGCTATTTTTAAAAGTTCATTGAGTATTTCTTATACATTATTAATTAATATGAGTGGTTTAAGTGGTTTAAGTGGTGTGGAATAATAAAAATAAATCGATAATGAGGTATTTAGTAGATGCGAGAAAAAATCGCGAAATTAATAGCCGCCAAAAATCTCGAGTTAAGTATGGGCGTGAGAAACCATTTTCTAGTGAGTACCTAGTACTACATTGTACTATTTCCTATTAAGTGCTAGTAAAAATATTGTGTGATACACGGGCGTAGATAAAGGTTTTAACAAACTCCGCGTGACGATGGTCAGCCCTCACCTGGCGGTATCAGGCCTACATGAGTCAACTCGTATGTAAAAATCTATTTACCGCTCTTATATAACAAACTACTAATTAAAAGTTCATTGAATTTTTACTAAAGGTAAGTAAAGTAACCCATGAAAATAAAGTGTATTTTACACAGAGCTCTATAGCTTTTCATATAATCGCATTTCTCATCGTTACCTGTTGAATTTATGTATTTAAGTCTTTAGCTAAGAATATTAAAAAAACAAATTATGCGCTATAGCTAAAAGCAAAAAAAAAAACAAACAATTCAAAATAGGTAGGAGATAAAGCGAACAAAAAATGCAATAAGGCAAGTATAATTTAGCAACATTAATGCGATACAATATTGGACTATTCATGCCACAATTTCGGAGGGGTGTCAGTTTTGGGGTTGACGCACGCAACACGCGACAACTCTGCATGTCAATACATTGGACCACAATGGTTTGATTTATAAATTAAAGTTTCAAAGATTTTTATCCGGAACCATGAGAATATTAGGTAGCTTGTATGCAATCTATGTGTGAAATACCAACATTGTGGCAAATTCTGTTTAATAAAACCATAGATTTATAGCGCGAACCCAATAATAAATCTATGAAAAAAAACTAAACAAAAATGAAAGCTTTAAATCTAGTTTTGTCCATTTCCTCAGGAAGTTAGTTATGAAAGGGTTAGCAATATTTTTAATGCTGTTATTTAAGTTTAGTTTAGAGATTGTGTACAGCTACGACAAAATCAGTCCCAATGTGATTGGGCCATTCTCTAGGTGCTCTCTAAATGAATAGGTACATTACCTACCCAACAGTGAATTCGCTCAGGAAAGGATGGGGCTGATGTTCTTTGACCATACCTAACAAAACTTATCTTCTGAAAACACGATGCTTATTATGAGAAAATAAACCAGCAGATAAAGAGTATAATAATTATAATCACTATATTGATAGGTACATGTTCGCGATTTAAGATTTAGTTCCAGTTGGATGGATTTTCGACGTAAAAATATTTAAAAAAGTATCATCTCGTGAAAACTTAGCGTGCTTAGCACTCGCACGCAAAGACATGAAAATATAAAGAGATACAATCACCTCTGCAAAATAAACATAATAGGTTTCTGACACAAATATTAACCGTTGGATGATCTAGAGATCTTTAGATACAGGTTTATAATTCCAAAAATAATGATAGTCATACAATCACTCAGTACATTCTTCGACGTACCCTTGCTATTACCCTTACAAAGGGACACATTTCCCCACTTGGAAAGCAGCCAAAGAGTATTTTTATCGAATGCCCTAAACAATGGCTTAGCGATGAGGCACAATAGTTTTGAATGACAAGCGATGGTAGATTAGGCATGGTGACATTCCCTATTCTTTGTGTTAAGATGTGAGGATCTTTAGATATAATAGGTATTGAAATATCGACTCTACTCTAGTGAAAAATAAAAATGTGATGTGAATGAATAAAGATATATTTTGAAATGTGTTTATTAATAGGGAAGAGCTACTAAATATTATACCAAACGAATTTTCCATAATGACGAAATTACTATATGAGGCCAACTACTTGGGCCATGAGACGTGGTAACTGGTAAGGGTCAATACATACTAGCGCAGCGACAAATACTCTTCACAATAAAAGCTGTTTAGAGTTAGCGCCAATCAAATAGTCTTCTCTGAGCTGCGGCGCGAGTGCTTGTTTGCGCAGCTGACTCTCACACATATTGTCGAATTCAACGTACTTAAACCACGCGCGAAAATATGCTATTGCGACGCGTCTTGCGGTCAACTTCAGACGCGACTAAATGATTGGCGCCAGCTATACCCATCGGCGCTGGTCCGACCATGTAATCGAACACAGAACTTTGTCATCAACGACGCAATTGAATTACATTTAATCACAATAGAAGTAAATCTATTAGTATAGTATTTAGATCTTCTAAATATTATACAAACTATACAAATCAAATCAAATCAAATCAAATCAAATAATGTTTATTCAGTAGAGGTAGGTACACTACACTTATTGACGTCTAGTTATTTAAAAAATACAATAAATTTAAATCAAATCCTTATATACCTACTAACAAAAAAAAAAACTCTAATCAAAAAGACCACCCCTGGTTGCCCCTGGGCCAAACGTACCCATCAGCACTTGCACCCAACTTGCAGCATTGCCACGCTGAATGGCGATGGATAACCTTTGAACCAGGTAGGAACCAGAACAGTTTAAGTGTAGTGCTAATAGAACACATGAACAAAGTGTCTAAGATTATCAAGAAAGACTAAGATGCGTCAATGGACAACTTCTTAGTACATAAGATAAATTATAAGTTTAGGTTAAAGCAAAACTGCTCATTAGCCAATTAGTTCGGCTAGATCGTAGTTAAATGAGTACCTCGCTGGTTCTCAATAAATAAAAATAAAAAAAATCTCCACCCCAGCATCCCATCGTCTCCACCGCCAGTGGGACAAATAAATATTGGCCCAAGAGAGGTGCATATTCGGCCCTCTTCCTCGCGGCAGCGGATTCTGCAGCGGCACCAGCTAACCGTGACGTACGGCTAAGGTGGCTTGGTGCCAAAGTACAGACACAAGTCACATCCCACAATCCCACACGACGCAATTAACAATACAATCATCGTTATACCTTTGTCTGTGAAAAATATTTTATTTGGACACCTAGAACATTTCCACCCTTGAATGTCTTTGGCGACAATGCCCCTAAACAATGCTACTGGTTATTTGAGAAGGGTTCGCATTGAATCAAGTAGATAACGTTTTTAATGGATTGCCAGACCACTTTGCAATACAAAGTAAAGAAAAAAGGCATGCCTTAGTTTTATAAAATTAAAATATTAATTTATTGAACAAGTACAAATAAAAATTTTAAATAACCCCCGAAAAGTGAAATGTATGGGTGTACAGATGGTAAGTAAATGTTTAATCTGATGAAAAGACGACTCCGATTACTTAGCACTGTTTTATCATGCTTCAACATCAGACCTTGATCACTATTTGCCTGTATATTTTTCTGAACCTACTCGGTGGATCTATGTTTGATTGGACTCATTTTTAAAAGCCAACTTCCTGCCTGTCATGCTTTCAGAGTAACACAGTCTTCAGGCACGCACGCATGGTTATCGAACGAATAAAAGCATCCATAATTATGTATCCATCGCCATTCAGCGTGACAATGCTGCAAGCTTGATGGGTACCTTTGGCCCAGGGGCAACCAGGGGTAGTCTTTTTGATTAGGGTTTTATTTTTATTTTTTGTTACTAAGTATACCTACACGGATTTATTTTAAACTACCTGATGCCCGCGACTACGTCCGCGTGGTTTAAGTTTTTTTTTATTCCCGCGGGAACTCCTTAATTTTCCGGGATAAAAAGTAGCCTATGTCACTAAAAGTGTTTTTTGATATGGTCCGAAGTAGTCTTAAATTAAAAATACGATGTCGTAATATATATTCCAATTATGAGCTATTTTCACTGTAGTTTTCATGAAAATTAAAAAAAAAGAAAATCTCTTTCCACGGAAGTGACATATTCAAATAATATCAGTAATACATATTTGAATTGTTGCAGAATTAAACACATTTTTTTAACTATTTCTGTATTAATTAACTGTTAAAGTATATACATATATTATCTATTAAATAGAAGATAGATTTCAGGTTTCCAACCCAGGGGCATCCAGTACCTACCTATTCACCTTCAAAGTGGGCAAGTTCTAGTATGATATAAATAGTGCGATTGAATTTGCTCCGAAAATGTTTGAAAAACAACATCAGCAACATGGCAAAATTGTAAAATGATACAATAAAACACCACTCTAGTCCATTCAAATATGAAAGCACGTCGCAAGCAAATAGGGTAAACAAAGCGGGAGAAACCACAGATCGCGGTCGGTATAAGTGAGTTCAAATAGGAAAAAAGGGAAAGCTGGGACTCCATTGTGATCGGAAATCACTTGGGTACTGATGGGTGCATGCTGGAAGGGGCGATTTTTACTTTGGTATCTCTTGTGTTGTCGACACATGTGTTGATTTGTGGTGCATCTCCTTTCAACAGAAAAGCTTTAATCAACTTAGGAATAAGAGCTTTTCCGATTATTTGGTCTTATTGGAGAAAATCCATACTAATATTATAAATGCGAAAGTGTCTCTGTCTGTCTGTCTGCTACGATTTTACGGCCCATCTATTCAACCGATTTTGATGAAATTTGGTACAGGGATAGGTATATCCCGGAAAATTAAAGAGTTCCCGCGGGAATCAAGAATCTAATCCACGCGGACGAAGTCGCGGGCATTATCTAGTTAGGAATATTCGAGAAGGTTACTTAACACTCGAATTTGTGAGAATGCGTTTGGCGGATGTAAGGTCGCTATTCCAGCACCTTGTATAATTGCAGAGTCTTAACAATAGAAGCGGTCAGCGATATGTAGTATGGAAGTCGATTCACTGTGAATATAAACACTGCTTATACTCCATATCTGATTTCATCCGGGTTCTTCAAGCTATGTGTCCATTGCCAATTGGAACCTAATTAGAACAGTCCTAACTTGGAATAAGAGTCACCTTATTTTCACCCAAATAATAACACCATTTATATAAATATCCCAAAACAATATGAAGGAAAGTTTCCAGTACGAAGTTTCGTTCTAATTAGAGCATCCACATTGTATTACTATATCATATTTGTCGACAATGGCATCCTTTATGTAGCAAACAATCGTGTTGCTGATGAATTTCGGTCTATGTCTGAGCCGTGTCTTTGTATTCGGCCTCCCTCTAGTGGACAACACAATGGAACAAAAGTTGTTCAATGGCGGCGCAGCACCTAATACCCGGCCCTCCCCGCCATTGTTTCGGGTAATGTTCGACTTTTATGGATATTTTCAATGGTTCGGTATAATCAGAATGAAGTTGCGAACTCCGTACCGTTAATCGCTTATGACTGTCATGATTGAAATTTCAGTGCACATTTTTTTTTTGTTTTATGAGTGAGCTCAACTAATTTAAATCAATATGTTGTTCAATTCTAGCGAGCATTCAATTAATATCTCTTATTGGTTATATTTGGATGCATTATAAAATTTCATTGCTCGTGATTGGTCTTTTGTGCCATAATTATATTTCTTTCATATAAACCAATGAATTTTTGGGAACATTTTGTTCCCAAAAATATGTATATAATTATATAGACCTTGGATAATGGGCGGATTTGTTTCGTTCCATCAACTCGTATTTAGGGAGACGAGGGAAGGAAACTTTAGAAAATGTATAGAACACTGGAAAAATGTATTATTTTAAACTGTCAATATGAACATATAGACTTGTCCAGCAAAAGTTAAACACAAAACCCCTCTTACCTATAATATTATAATATAGAGCGGCTCAGATAAGTCATAATGCAGTTTGCCGTTGAAAGCGTCCGCCACACTTCCCCGATCGGATTTTCCATGATAATCGCGACAAAAGAACTTTGTGCTGATGCCGTAGTCGGTACAGACTACAGTCGTATATTCTGCCGAGTTGCGTCGCACACGATTTCTATACACATTGTCGCGAACGGATAAGCAGCTATTTCATTGACTAGATTTAAACAATAGCTTATGAGTAGATATGTATAAAGCACTAAAATATAATACTACTTCTAGTGTTTATATTCTATGCAAAGAACTAAATCTATAAAGGATATAGGTATTTAACTATTCTTGCTTGAGCTTTTAAATACGAGAAGCAAAAGCTTCATTTTAAAGGTTCAAAGACAAAGACGAGAATTTCAATTGTTTTTAATTTTGATTATAATACAGATTTGTGCTGTCATATTAAATTATAGTACCACAAACTTATCTGACCCGGTGACCAAAATTGGAACTAATTTTTATGCCTGTTTACTTTTTGTTTTAATTTTATTTTTCATATATACTAGCGATGCTGTCAACGGGTCAGGTATGTTTGTCGGACTAACTATTTACTATATGCTAAGTTCAGTAACTGCTTAAGGCCCTGTGTAGGGTAAAAGGGGGTTTTTAAAAGCAATGTATCCATCAAACGGTGACATAATGTATGCTTGTAAAAATAATGTGCTGTTTTAAAGACCTTTGAGTAGCCATTGACGCATCTCAAAACACAATTTAAAAAAAAACTCTGCATTGAAATTTATTTCAAACATACCTCTTAATTTACCTTTTAAAGCAATTATTGCTTAATTTAATCTCCTTATTGAAACCAATAATTAGCTCTAGAAATATAAGATAAAATTCATATTTCTAAATCAACACACATTGTCGGATTCATTTGTACTGAAAAGTAAATATTAATTTTTTTACAAATTATTTCATGCATTTTTTGCGACATGCGCTTGCTCGATTACACCCCCGCGCGCCTGTGTTTTTGATCTCGTGAGCTCACAGCGCCTTAACTAATTTGCATTGGCGAATTCTGCACTAAGGAGCTGCAGGGTGTACTCAGATTTCCACCTTACTAACTACAGATGGGGCACATCCTTCCAGTCCCCATCGCATCATGTGTTTAATCCCGTCATATTACAAGCAATATGTTACAAAGTTTTGCGAACTGAATTAGTAGCAGTAGGATTACAAAACAAAGAAGTTGTCAGCATAATAAAAGCACATACGAAAGCCTATTAGGGGAACATTCATATCGCACAAAGGCGGCGTACAAAGTTGCTGTCTTCAAATATATAAAGGACCCGCACATTATGGTGGTTAAAGTGACCGCAAGTGAATGAGATCGCCAGAGCGGCAGAATTGCAGCCCGCTATTGTCAGCGACGACGTATAAATTAGTCATTTAGGAAATTTCGATGTTTGTGCATGTTGTCATGTTTAGATAAGGCTAGGTTTAGCAGTAATAACATAGCCTTTTGACCTCCTATTCGAGAGGTCAGGGATCCGATTCCCAGGCCTTTAACTTTACGAAGTTTTGTGCGTTTACACTGAAAAAAAAAATTTGTAAAACTAATTGCTTTTTCGGTAATATACGAGTACATTGCTTTGGCCAGTAAAAATGGAGCCTGTACGGGGGCAGGTGATATGGCTCGACCGTAACAAAGGATGATATCATCCACCGAGCGGGTGTTGTGCTCGGGGACCACTGGTCCGACCGTTCATCGTTGGAGGTCGTATATACGCGTAATTCAGAGAACGCTTCGTTAGCGTGAGTTAGGCTCTTCGTGTTCATCGTGCGCTACTAGTAATGCCATCTATTGGATTATGTGCGGACTGCAAAGTCCGCTACAAGCCTATTGTCCAAACAAGTTCAAGTAACCGAGAAAAAAACAGTTGAATTATAACAGTAGATTTTACCGGTTGACTTTTTGTCTTTTTTGTTACTGTTTGTAAGACAGTAAAAAAAC
The DNA here is from genome assembly GCA_923060345.2 of Erebia aethiops. Taxonomy (NCBI): domain Eukaryota; kingdom Metazoa; phylum Arthropoda; class Insecta; order Lepidoptera; family Nymphalidae; genus Erebia; species Erebia aethiops. Next base: position 14,836,329 of record OV281090.1, on the reverse strand, counting down.
AGTAAGTAAGACAGTAAAGGAAAACAGTTAGGATAGACAGTAAAGGAAAACAGTAAGTAAGACAGCATGGGAAAACAGTAAGAGTAGACAGTTAAAAAAAGATAGTTAAGAGGACAGTAAGTTTTTAAGTAGTAGGTTTATCTGAATTATGATAGTACCTATTACAGTGTGAAATCCTTCACCGATAAAATGAGGAAATAAGGAAAACTGGATGCCTGAGAGTTCTCCGTAAATGTTTTTAATAGTTTTAGTTGTGTGTGTGTCAGCACATATCATATTCTCTACCACTATGCTCTAAGCTAGTCGCGCAAAGCTTTAGCCTTCCAGGATGCACTATCATAAGAATTTAAATAATCACAATACTTTTCGTTGTCAATAAATGTTGTTTCCAGTAAAACCACAGTCTTTACAAAAATGTAACACGATCACGATGTAAATGTATCACGTTCAGTGTTCCTACAAAAATGAATAATCTATTCCGAAACATGTGCTCCACGAGAAAAGTAAGAAAAGCTCTAGCGACGGCGCGGCGTGGCGGCCGGAAGTTTCCAAATGAAGTGCAGTGCAAATATTCAATTTACGTTAGACACATTTTTGAAGGGGAGGATGTATGAATATACTGTTACCATCCAACATGTGGTGTTGGTTTACCATAACATTTCAACATTTTAACATAATAATATTATGTCAACACCATTATTAGGTACCTGCAATAAAAGCTTGCCTCATAGAAATAAGAATAATAGCTTAGTAGTTAGTAGGCAAGCAGATTCCTAGATCCATGGCTTGAATATACAGCTAAATAAAATGACAACAGGCCAAAACTCGTTGTATACTTATAGGCAGATTCGTTATTCTTGGGACAGCCATTAAGGGTCCGTATTCTCGCCCGCTTTACCGCGCGCTCGGACAATTTTTGAATCTGTACTACAGGTATACCACTTTTATAAATTACGCCGATATGCCTGCGCAGAAATCTTATTTTTGAATGACACGAAAATATGGCCAGTAGTCATAGTGCGTGTCCGTCCGCTATTCCGTTGTGTCCTACGTGACATGTTTGGAGTCCGAGCGCGATAGATAGATATTACAAGTATCTGTTGTTCTTGTGCTAATGTCAAGCTTAATGTCAAGCAATAAGTTTTGTATTTCATTGGTATTCACATTAGGTTAGGTTGCTTTTCTGCTCAAAAGAAAGTAGTATACCTGTACGTACCCAGAATCTCCTTTTGTTTTACATTTTTGTTATATAAATACTAAACATTAATGTGAAATTTTTATTTAATCAGTAAACCCGCCGAACTTTTAAGAAAAAAAGGTTATTGTGACGCGTAAATTTGGATAAATCGTGCACATTGATTTGATTTATTTACTAACTAATTTTCTATGGAACGTATAAAAACGAATCGCAACACTCTAATTCTAAGAGTGTGTTTATCATATTAGTATTTTTTATAAGCAATTTATTTAAATTTTTCGTGGATTTATATGGGTCAAAAGTGTCACCCAAAAGTGTAAAAATCGTAAACGTATTCTGCAAGAATGAGAATTTCACTATTATATTTGAATAAAATTAATATTTTTTTTGCAACACTCTACTAAGGAGGGATTAATCTTTAATGTTTTAATTTTCTTTTTTTAATAATTCTAATATCTCATGCATAAAGCTCATCAAAAGTTCTTAAAATGTCGGTTTGCGGGGATACGGACTCTTAACCCTACCATTTGCCCTACCACCAAGCGATAAAGCGTTCCGGTACGATGCCGTGTAGAAACCGAAGGGGTGTGGGTTTAATATAACTGCCATGCCCCTAACAGGTTAGCCCGCTACCATCTTAGACTGCATCATCACTTACCATCAGGTGAGATCGCAATCAAGGGCTAGCTTGTAGTGTATAAAAAAAATAGAAGGACAAGCAGGTATAATACAGAGGTGAAGGTCCAGTCCTAATTAGTTACTTTTTCGTACAATTCAAAATAACAATATATATTATTATTCGATACTACATAAACATGGAACTAACATTTGATAATTGCAGATGTCAACGAGGCATGGTGAATCGAAGATGTTGGTACTAGGTAAGTTTGGCTTTTGAAAAATGCCGTGGGAACTTTTTGGTTTTTCGGGATAGATACGAAGTAGCTGCTGTCCCCCAACAGAATGTAAACTTTCTCTGTACCAAATGTCGTCAAAATCGGCTGAGACAGGCAAAGAGACGTAACAATCAATGCTCTGTATTGTTAACAAAACGCGAAGCTAACATGTAGATACGAGTATATGAAATAGTAATGCTATCTAATTAGATTCTGCGACGTCGACTCCGCGGGCTATTGTGCCAAGGACAATGACTGCTAATTCCTGATCTATGTAACTTCCTGCATTGTTCCCGGCTAGGGCTGCCGGCGGGCCCTGCGATGTGTGACTCAGTGATGGGTTTAACGGTAGGTACTGGTTTTATCCAACAAAGTTTGATTTTTTACCTACAGTGAAGCGACGAAATATTAAATCGAAGGTTCATATATAGCGTGTTGTCTATATCTATACTAATATTATAAATGCGAAAGTTTGTATGGATGTATGGATGGATGTTTGTTTTTCAATCACGTAAGAACGGCTGAACGGATTTGAAGGAAAGGCACAGAGATAGATTATTGTCTGGAATAACACATAGACTACTTTTTATCCCGGAAAATTAAAAAGAACCAAAAAACCTCAATCCACGCGGACGAAGTCTAGTGGTATTATATATACCTAAAATAAGGCCTTTAAAATTTCATGGTGGTCGGTACCTAACTCGGTAGGTATATTAAACCAAAATCCATTAGGTAAGTAAGTATATTTTTTTAATATTGGTTATTGATTCTACGGGTGCTGCGGGCTGCCAGGTTTGTACAGAAATAGTGAGTGGCGATTCAGACGAGATGTTGCAATGGGACGCATCCCTTATTATATTTTACATCTATACGCCTTATTCTATGGAGAGCCTGAAGAGTTGCGTGTGTGTGCCTCTGCTTCTACGCTCGAAGGGTCTCCATCAGTCGCAAATTCTTAAAATATTAAAGGTACGCAAAAGATATTAAATTAAAATTATGGACTTAAGTTGCAACTTGCAACAATTGGCACGTGTTTCTTGACTACAAGTATTCGCCGCGTCGGTGTCGCCCTTATACGATTTTTGTTTGATTACACTAGATTCCGGCCCGGAACCGGTGCGGTTCCGGCTTCATGCACATGAAGCCTAAAATTTAGATTTACAAGAGCCGCCATCCCTGCTTTTGTGTTGACAGATTTTCCTATTATCAACCCGAACAATGCGCCCACTTGTAATACATCAATAAAATTTAATATAGGCTGAAATAATTGAATTTTTAATAGCCAATACACAATGTCTGGTGTCGTAATAATAAATGTGGGTATAAAACATATAATATTTTATATTAATGTTGTTTTAAACAAAGCGTTTTTAACACCCATTATATTATTATCATGTATCACCCTAGATAGGTAGGTATAATTTTATAATATGGCATAAATAATGTAGATATAATAACACCGACATATATTGTACCGTCGGTGTGAAGTAGACTTCGTCTTCTCGCGTCGTTTCCTCAACTTTGAGAATCGTGGCTCCCTCGAGATATTACCACCTTCACGGTGTTACGCCATCTCTCCCTATTGGAAGCCGTGCGAAAGGCAATGCAGACTGGAGTGTCAACCGCTTCTTTTATTTGGTCAGCCAACGTCTCCGGCTTCGTCCGCGGGGTCTCTTTCCTTCGATCTTGCCAGTGATAATGGGTTTTCCATTCTGCTTGAATTTTTCCTATAAATGTGACCGAAGTAGTCGAGCATCTCCATGAGTAGAGACTAGGGATATACCAAATCAAAGTAGCGCGTTCTTCTCTAATTTAATAAAAACTTCTTGCCGTAAAAACACAGCCAATAAAACAACATCTACTATATCCGTATAGTAGATGTTGTTTTATCAAGGCGTGTTTGGTAAAAAATAATGACATTTTAAATTATTGAATCTCAATAACTCATGATTTTTATAGACTGTACCGACTACCAACCAATATCAAGTGTAAATTTCGTGGTCGAATGTCAATAATGCATGACCCTTATCGGTCATCCCCTAGGTCATCTCGACACCGACCCCTGTTCCGCGTCGCTTGTGGTTGTTTCCTGTAATTAATTGTCGATTCTGTCATCGGATCTCCAATTTATACGTGATGGAGGTTAAACACCGAGATTCGTATCATAATTTGGGTTTTATTGCGTAAAATGATTAAAAATTCGTATTTCTTGCATAAGCCCAGCTAGATAAGTGGCAAAAACCTGTCAAGTGCGAGTCAGATTTGCCCACAAAGGGTGCCATACCACCACACAATATAACTTCTTCTTTATTTTCTAAACTGGTAGCGCCTGATAAAAAATTTGACACCCTATAAGTACGGAACCCTAATGAAAAAACTAGAAGTTTAATTCGCTATAATCCGCCACAGAAGGCAAAAAAAAACAGAAGGCAAATCTATGTGATACAGTGCGTATCTTGAACTTGCTGCCCGCGATATTCACTACACCACACAAACCCTCGAAAATACCCTCAACGTACGTTTCACTCCGATACCGGATCTTCAGGATATGTTGACTGTACAATGCACAATTGTAAAGAAATCATCAAAAATCGGATATTTATAAACTTGAGTGTCCTGAATGCGGTGCCACATATGTTGGTCAAACTGGGCGCAATTTTGAGACGCGCTATAAGGAACATATATTTCTGCATATAGGAACGACCAACCACAGAGGACCCACTTCGCGCTGCCAATAGCGTGTGGTACGATTAGCTGTAGTGACCAAATTCCCTGGTGACATTTTTGCCTTGGTGATGTGAGCCGCCTTAACGGACCCTAAATCCCTATAAATATATATTAGACACCCAATCCTAATGGTACCTACTCGTATGCAATGTCGTTTAATCATTTTTATTTTACCTAAGTATTATGAAATAGTAAAAGTGCTGTTTCTTTTTAACCGACTTCCAAAAAAGGAGGAGGTTCTCAATTCGGCGCGTATCTTTTTTTGATAAACAAGCTTGCACTTGCTTTGTACTAGTCTATTGATCTTACACTATTCTAAATACACTGACGCAATAGTTAGCAAAGATTAACAAAGCCTGTCACGTACCATATTCTCTTCTCTTGTATTCAGCCTGCGCTATTTGTTTTCAAACAATGTTCTCTAAAATTGTGATCCATCATCGGATTTGAATATAACACTGAATAGTTGCTTCATAGCTAACGACCAGTAAGGAAGGCCTCTAGAAACGTACGAGCAGAATCTTCAGTCATATTCGATTAGACCAATTGAGGATCAAGCTTATCTGGTATAATATCTTAATAGTGAATCGCTATAGTTCCATTGATTTTAAGCGAGATATAAAAGTACTTGTATGTATCATTATTCCACTGTTTAGTACCACTCCCACTAGTGGTTCTGGATTGGAATCCAGTAGGATTTTCAAGTAGGTACTCCACTGCATCATGGATGGATGTGTCAATGAAAGGATTTTATGAATCCTATTCATCTGATAACAAAAAAATTTGTACGTACCACAATGCCGTCCAATTGTAGATACAATTTTCACAGGTTTGTACAGTGATATTACAGACTCCATTGTGGCAAGTTAATACTCTATTCATAGTAGGGCTAGCTTTTAGTATATCATAATCCTTTATTTTGCTACAAAACTTATGTAACCGTGGTTATAAACAAGTTAAAATACGCGCGCGAGTTGAATGCAGTCGGGGCCTGAGGTGACACATACATATGCTCTGCATTCAACTCGCGCGCGAACTATATAACAACATACTATAATGTAATATTTCGTTATGTATGATTTCATTATATATTAATTGTATTTTTCTTATATATATATATATAAAAATGAAACCCGTTTTCCTTGGTCACGGTATCACGCGTGAATGGCTGGACCGATTTCACTAATTCTTTTTTTGTTGTATTTGTTATTATTAGGAGAAGGTTCTTACGGAAAAAAATATTAAGAAAATCTCTCAGAAATATTGAAAAATATACATTTAATTTTGCATACTAAGGCGGTACGAAGTTCGCCGGGTCAGCTAGTTCATTATAAAATTCTTCTAATAAATGAAGAAGTCCTTGAATCAGCTACGGTTTCGTGGCTTTTCTAGTTCTATATTAATTTGTATTTAACAAGTACCTATTTTAATTGTGATATAAGAAGTAAGTACGGCATAATCTCAGCTGATAGAACGTGAATATACAGTTTAGAATTCAGTCATGTCAAACATACGGCCCGCGGGCCGTATGCGGCCCTCGGACTATTATGATACGGCCCGCGGCCAGAATCCAGATCTCATAATTTTTATTCGATAGGCAATATTAAAAGTTATTAGCGAGAAACTGTGTGTCAACGGATGGCTAACTAACACATCTGATAACCAGATGTGTCCTAGCCTATACATAAAAAAAAGCGTCTGGCCCGCTAACGGACCCTAATTTATGCAAATGGCACTTTACGAATTTGAGTTTGACATCCCTCTTTCGATGGTAACGCTGTAGTCATTTGGCTAAGATATGGAAGTATACAAATAAATCCAATACTTAATCGGTTTAGTTGTTTCTACCACCGGAACACTAAATCGCTCTTTGGCTTGGTGGTGGCTTTCGTTTCATGTTGTATAATCATTTTTGTAGCAATGTATTAAGGATAACATTTTATGATTTTACACTTGTAAAGTGTTTTTTTACACTTCAAGGAAATATCAAGGAAATTCATACCGAACATTTTTTAAATAATTTCCGTTAGTAAAATAGCAAACGTTGCACGTTCCACAATAAACTAGGCAACAATAGCAGATATCGAGCGATGCCATTGTTGTGTTTAAGTACAATCACATCATTACCGCTTAGTTAGGTAGGTATATTACGACAACAGATAACATAATATTGTTTCGGATCGCACCAGCGCTGCCGACAAACTTGTGTTGACTGTATGCGTTAAGCAATATGTTACGCGTACAAAGAGAACAAAGAAAATAGTCAAGAAGCTCTATTCCGTAGTATGATAAGGTATGCGTATTTTAATAGCGTGGACACTGTAGGGAGTAGTTTGGAAGATGTCATGTTGTAATATAGTGTAGGTAAGATTGCGCAAATTGCAATAATTAGACGCCATTGGATTCAATTTATGTCATACTTACTGTGAATATTAGGAAATAGTTAGTGTTTGCGATCGTCATACCTACTAAGTAAAGATGAGAGATACAGACGTTTCGCGCCGACGTTTTGTCCTCGTAATGTGGTTTTGCCCTAACAGTGGATCGGTTGACACGCGCGACGACGACCACTGCGATTGGAGAGCAACAACACATAAAAATATTAATATTTATTGGGATATTATTTTCGTTCGATCGTCGCGTTTGACTGAGCACAACAGTACAACAATACAACAGTAGCAGATATCGAACGAGTCCATTGTCGGAGGTGACATCTAAAAGCATTGTGCCGAGGTACAATCGCGCCATTACCGCCTCCATTGTGACAATGTTAACATGTCGTTATCTAGATCAAGCGCCATCTATTGTCCGGCGGAGACTTTTGTGTAGGATTTCGCTTTCTTTACCCTATCTTGCTTTGGAGGGAGTCTTGGAATTTATGGTTTTAGAATTTAGAAGTACACGAAATTATACAATTTAGTTTTCTGTACCTGTTGGTACTGTACATATATGAACATAGGTTTTAGTTAGTCTTGCTTCCATTTGCACATTCGTTTTAGTTCAAAGCATTCTAGTAAGTAAGTTAAACAATTAAGTTAACAGTTAAGTTAATTTACATTAAGGCCAGTTCACTTTTTTTTGTAAGGGACCATGACTCTCCGACTGATAGAGAACCCCTGTGGTATCCTTGTTGATTTTCCACATCCAGCTGTCCCCATACTTTTTTGATCTAGAAATTTTTATTTCTATGCGCGAGTTAAATTTGATGACAAAGTTTCATACGAAATTGTTCCGGACGACCGATCATTCCATTTGGTCAAGTAGCTTTATATAGGTACGTATAATAATAATAATATAATAACATAACTTATATATAGTTTGTATTATCTTATCCTGTCTCCAAAGGTTGTCTGGAAGAGATCGCCTTAGGCCATAAGACCGCCTTTGCATACTGTGTTGTCCTAGTGGTAGTTTCATTGTCGTTTTTATGTCCGTGTACTTTTGTGCAATAAATATTTAAATAAATAATAATAACTCCTGTTATAGTACTTAGATAGAGCCATTTCACCAGTCCATTATAGCAACCCAAACCCGTAGACCCATACCTATAATTTGTGTCCATGTTTTGCAATAGTCCTGCACTAACCAGGGATTGTCCTTGGGTGCACTCGCATAGTGCATAAAGGGATATTCGCTGATTGGTGTCACATTTCCTTTAGAGTAAAATTGTCTAACGGGCCTCTGCGAGTTGGTTTCGGCCCCTCGTATGCCTTCCAAAGGTCCGGGATCCCATGGTCCCGAGATGGAAGAGACTCCTGTTAACAAACAAATAAGAATTTTTAATAGACCAATTCTCAGTTTTTTTAGAGTTCCGTACCCAACGGGTGCTAACGGGAACCTATAACTAAGCCTCTGTTGTCCGTCCTTCCGTCTGTTTGTCAGCGGGCTGAAGAATATCTCATGAACCGTAATAGGTAGTAGAAATTTTCATAGAGTGTGAGTATTTATATTCTCACTATAAGAACAAATAATAATTGAAATGAAATGAAATAAATAAAGGGTACGATACACTTAAGTAACGGTATTTTTGAGCGCCTCTCGTGTTTCTTTTACGAAAGTATTTAAAAAGTAGGCACATAGTGTTAAATCTCGTGATGGTACGGAACCCTTCGTGTGCGAGTCCGACTTGTACTTGACCAGGTTTTTTTTAGCGTTCAAAGAGATTTTGCAAAGTCGTAGAGCTCGCGTAGCGCATCTACGTAATGCTACGAGATATTTATTGCATGGTGCAGAGCTTTGTGCAGAGCGTAACTAAAAGTAAAATCTTGTCTTATGTCACACTCGGGGGTCAGGGATTCATATTTTAGAAAAAAAATAGTCTAAGTAGATTGTTTTATTCTAGGCTCGATGCTTATAGCATAAAATTCAGCTAGTTCACAATATAATATAAAACTAAAAATTTAAAAAGAACCGACTTCATTAATAACTAAAATTAAAAAGTTATTTAATTTATTACATAATATATTTAGTATTTACCATCAGGCATCACTTACAAATACTTCAGGTGTGAAGGGGTAGCTTTGGGGGTCAATTATTATTATCTATCTTATTCTATTTATCTATGTATTTTATTTATTGCTTCCCGAATGAATGAAACAAATCTGAATACGTCTATAAGCCCGTTTAATACATCGACATTAGCTAAGAGCAGGTTCTCAAGTACCGCTCAAGTCCAATCGTAAGCGTAGATTGACCGATAGGTACTTGATAACCTGTTATTAGTTGATGTCGGTTCTACGTCATAAAACTTTCGACTAAAGTTTTAAGCAACGGTTATCAACCCGAAATGCGAAATGCGAAGTTCCGAAGCCGAAATCTAAACATAAAATCAAAAAGGATCTTGACAGTTCCACTATCCCAATCGTCTGTGAATTGTAACCAAAGCAAAGGTACACCTATATTATAAGGATGACGCGCCACCGCCGCGGCTGACCACCACATTGTTCCTCTCACAATGACTGGTTAATGAGATCTGATCCATCCTGGCCGGACAATAGCTCCCTACCCCCTTTATTTTATTAATTAATATATTACAATAGAGGCGAACCTGCGCTTTGAGAACTATTCCATTGTTTGCCGTGACTTGGCACAATTGATATAGGTTTATTGATGCAAAGCGATAATTATATGAGGCATCGAACGCGCCGTGATAACGTTAATTACGTGAATTCATCTCAGATTGCATAACCTGTCTAAACAAACGTTCTATAGGTATGCATGTTAAGTTAATTATAATTACGTTAAAAAAATGTAGATTTTATACGTTAGATTTTGTTTAATTTAGCTAGGGCGGGGATTCGGCTTTGGGTAGTTCCAACCTAACCTATAGTTCGCGTGCGAGTTGAATGCAGAGTAAATGTATGGTGACACATACATTTACTCTGCATTCAACTCGCGCGCGAACTGTAGGAAAGATGGTAGAGTCAAATACAACTTTGTGGTCAATACAAGGCATAATATCATAATAGTATATGTCCTTCATGAGTTCACAGATTAAAGAATAATTATGATAATATTATCTAATGAGTTTGATTTGATCTTGACAGTATATAGCGACCTCTCGTAGTGGCTGATTAGACGAATAGGCTTTATTCAGACTGCCTTATGACTTCCATATTATGTTGTCCCGATTCATTTTGACGCACCACCAGGTATACCGCAAGAGCGCTGCGGTCAAGGGCTAACTGATGATGTAATAATATCCCTCGTTCTGAAGTCGGTTATAAGCAAACAGAAATCTTTCGAACTAAATTGAAATGTAAACTCTTTTCAATACGTCCATTCTATAAGTAATTTCATCCAAAATTCCAAGCTCCCTGCGGGCGCCGCGCCGCGCCGGGCAGCACGCTCGGACGACCATGAATGGCCGCGGCTGTGGGGGCGTATCAAAATTCAATCTTTCACTGTTGCCATCATTGCAATATGAAAATTGAATTTTATTACTCATATATCCCCATCTCTGTGTGGTCGCAAATATTCTTGAAATTTGAAGGATTGCTTCGGCTTGTACGAAGATTAGTGGTTTTTGTGGAGGCTAGATCCCCGTCTGTATAACGTAAGATTTCAATGAGATAAAGTAAGCATTGATGTTACTTTTCTCGTTTGCTTTTGAGTTTTCTTAACAAAAAAATGTACGTAGCAGTTATTTGTACCTAAAGTGTACTAATATGCCAAAATGTTAGTGACTCAATGACTTGGTCTTTTATTTATGTTGGGTACAATGAGCACGCAATAATGTACAATATTGGCCTAATTCAATTAAAGTGTGCTTACGAATCACCACCTTAATATTATCTTGCCTCTGTTCCTTATGCTGTCGTATCACTAAATAAGTAGTTTCGCACTCAAATCCACAGATCCGTATTCAGAACACTCTCATTTCTTTTTTATTTATTTGACGATTAATCATCCTAAGTACTTAGGCAGCAACAATTTGCGTTGTGCTGTTGGCGCGATATCTTTACATACCTAGTTATTTTTTTGCTTTATCTATTGCTACACTAAATAGGTATCATACATAGATTTAGTATCATGTCATCATTTCATGTCAATTCTATTTTATATTCAATCAATCAAACCCCTATATATAGCTATAGCTTTTGTCATCTAATTCTATATTCACCAAGCCCATTAAACTTAAGATTCCTGTACATTTGCTCTTTTGTCCATTTTATTCATGTGCTAACTCCGCCCACTCAATATGTTTTAACAGAATTACTTCATTGTATTTCAAAACAATGGCGAATTGCGATGCGAATATCAACTACATAATAATATGAAAGCAGTTATTTTACCCCAATATGAGAATTAGGGTGGCTATGAGCTATCCGAACTTTAATAGTGCGAAATTTTATTGTTTTTTTTTAAATCCACTACAAGCTAGCCCTTGACTGCGATCTCACCTCGCATGGCAGTTATATTAAACCCATACCCCTTCGGTTTCTACACGGCATCGTACCGGAACGCTAAGTCGCTTAGCGGCACGTCTTTGCCAGTAGGGTGGTAACTAGCCACGGCCGAAGCCTCCCACCAAGCCAGACCAGGGAAAATTGAGAAATTATAAATTCCAAATTGACCCTGACGGGGATCGAACCCAGGACCTCCGCACGTTAAGGCAACAGCGCTACGTCAGCGCTACACACTGCGCCATAGAGGTCGTCAAACCAACAACAAGACAGTTCTTAAGCCCTTTAGTTATAGCAATCTTCGATGGTGACTGTGGGTCTAGTACGATGACGATGATGATTGCAATCACGTGTGACTTATTAATGTCACCGTAAGATTGTAAAAACCGTTAGATTGTAATCTAACTAGCGATATTGTAAACTGTCGACAGATTACAATTTAATGCATTATTTTTCGGTACATATTGTAATCTGTTAGGTATATTAACCTGATAAAACCTAATTAATTGTGATTATTTTACCTACCTGATTAATTGTGCCGCACCCTAACCTAATCTACGAGAAAGAGACAAGAAAATGTAAATACAATGAATATTTCAAAAATTGACACGCAGAACATTGAACGGTTCACAAACTGTCGACAGTTTACAATTTCGCTAGTTAGATTACAATCTAACGGTTTTTACAATCTTACGGTGACATTGACATTCTCATTATAGTCTCGAATGCACAGTTGTAGCATTACAGTAGTACAATAATTGCGATCATCGCATTAGTATTGTAATTGGCTGAATGTAATAATTATAACTACCGTGCTAGACCCCTACATTACGACTGAGTAGCGACTTGACGTGCTATAAATGACCAAAATCTTTTAGGAAGCGAGTGATTACCCATCTGGAAAACAACAAGAGCGATCATTGTTGCCAGAGCTAATATTACAGCTAATATGGCTAATATACTTTTTTATTTTTATAGTACGCTGTTGCAACTACCCCCATCATAAAAAAATAAGTTCGTTATTTGTCAATAAAACCCTCTCTGCAGCTCTGTGGAAATCATGAAGCGAGAAATCAAACGCGGCTCTTTTTGACCGCAATAACGAAATGATACTTCAAAGCCCAGAGGCCAACAATATAATAATGATCTATGGCAGAGGAGAGAGATCGTGTTTTCACAATGATTAAAAAACAGCGACCTTACCGGCACGTCGATGTGCGTTTTGACTTGTGTCTTATGGAAGATATCTGATTCGATTTCTGAAAGGGTGTATTTTGATATGTATTTAAAGTATTTTAAACTAGCGAATGCCTGCGACTTCGTCTGCGTGGTTTGAGGTTTTATGGTTCCCGCGGGAACTCTTTAATTTTCCGGCATAAAAATAGCCTATGTGCTATTCCAGACTATAATCTATCTCTGTGCCAAATTTCAGCCAGATCCGTTCAGCCGTTGGGGCGTGATTGAGTAACAAACATCCATCCATCCATCCAAACTTTCGCATTTATAATAATACTAGCTGACGCCCGCGACTTCCTACGCGTGGATCGAGGTTTTGTGGTTCCCGCGGGAACTCTTTAATTTTCCGGGATAAAAGTAGCCTATGTGTTATTCCAGACTATAATTTATCTCTGTGCCAAATTTCATCCAGATCCGTTCAGCCATTGGGGCGTGATTGAGTAACAAGCGAATGCCCGCGACTTCGTCCGCGTGGATTGAGGTTTTTCGGTTCCCGCGGGAACTCTTTAATTTTCCGGGATAAAAAGTAGCCTATGTTATATTCCAGACTATAATCTATCTCTGTGCCAAATTTCATCCAGATCCGTTCAGCTGTTGGGGCGTGATTGAGTAACAAACATCCATCCATACATCCAGACATCCATACCGACATCCATACATCCAAACTTTCGCATTTATAATATTAGTAAGATTAGTATCTTCTTCAACCGCGATGAGTTACTTACCTCCTATTAGAACGTAATGACTGACTGCTAAAACCCCTTTTGGTCAAAGGCAGCGCACGGAACACAGTATATGGAGAGTTATTGTTTGGCTGATAAAAAGTCCGCGCGCGCCATAGAGTTAGTTCTATACTAATTCTATGGCGCGCGCACTTTAGGAGCTGCAGCTAGCCGCACAGAATTTCTCACACGACGTCGAACTTTTGCGTAGACGTTTTGTTCTGTCTTGTCCGTAGTAGGTATGTTTTTGAGCTTACCGCAGTCACGTCACGCTACAGTCAACTCGTAAAATTTAAAATTAACGTAAGCTTTTTGTTTCAGGAAAAATTGTCACCTTACCTAGCAAGCTTTGGTAAGTTTTTGTGCATGAAGAATTTGTAGTGAATGAAATAATATAGAAATTGAAATTGAAACTTGAAATTGAAAGGGTATTATGTAATGATCGTCTATCGTCTTCTGTACATCCAATTTATTTTAACTTTAAGTTCTTCTGTTATGTTTTTTAAATGTAGCCAAAACGGTAACGAAAAGTGAAATAAATCTTTTTATTTTTTTATTTTTGGTAAGCTTTTGGCGAATTTTCGACTTTTTTAGAAATTCGTGGAAATTCTGTTTTCAGTGTGACAATCTGCCCCGAATTCTATCATAATTTGTTCCGTCGTCATAAAAAGAAAAACACAATGGGCAGAGAGACACACTTGCAAATAAGGAGGCATAAAACAGAAAAGTGAGCGCTGAGTGGGTATAATATTTCACTTATTTCCCTTTGTTATAATATTCGCACGATTGACATGAGCCGGTGCGTCCGCGTCACAAGTCAACTCGCTGCAAGGCCGCCCCAGCATGTCAAGTTCGCTGGAGCCACCGCGTACATATTTCGCTAAAGCGCCGCTACAGCAACAATAATGGCTCAGTCCCCATTGTTTGGGGCCGTGGCACATTACGCTTTTGTCTCTGCCCTCTCCCGTTCCTCACAATGCGGCCAGGAAACAAGTGAGCCTTTATTTCGCCTCTTTTTGTCTCGGAGTATCGCTGCTTATTGTCTTCATTCGATTGTTCGGAGCTCTTCATAGGGCACATTGTTGCGGACTCTGTTGTTAGTGCTGAGCTTGCGGATGTGCAATGTGAAAAGTGTCGTTTGAATATTAATACGACGCGATATTGCGCGTTGCTGCTACTGCTGATGTTCTTTTTGTAAAACTGGAGTAATGCAGCTCTTTGTAATCTATACTAATATTATAAATGCGAAAGTTTGGATGGATGGATATTTGTTAGAACTCAATCACGCCAGAACGGTTGAACGGATCTGGATGAAATTTGGCGCAGAGATAGATTATAGTCTGGAATAAAACATAGGCAAATTAAAAAGTTCCCGCGGGAGCAAAAAACCTCAATCCACGTGGACGAAATCGCGGGCATCAGCTAGTCCATGTTTACTATGGATTGATTTTCATTTGGGACAGTCATGGACTCTTAGAAAATATAAATATGTTTTGTGACGACGAAAATACTTTGAGAACAATGTCATAACTTTAATTTTTTTATAGAGTGGCATATGGGAATACCAATAAACTGTTTAATTTTTATCTGTCTTTTTTATTTTACACCACGGAAATACCAATTAATAAACACTAAATGCAACAGTATTTTTATGAATAGGTAACTTGTTATTGCTTTATTTGAAATAGGTCATGAAAAGGTAATGACAGGCGTAATGTAAACTTTACATTACCTATTGATCATTCCAAAGTGCAGTGCAAGGAATTAGCCTCGGGCACATCGCGGTAGTCGACTTGATTTCAAAGTAAGAAGGTAGTAATATCTTGAATTTTAAGTCAAATAAGAAAAAAAAACAAATATTTATATCGTTCACTGAGCAAAACCATGAAACAGATAGACCACTTACCGTGAGCAAAGCGCAAACTTTAATATTTTTAACCTACTTCCAAAAAAGGAGGTGATTCTCAATTCGGCGCGTATTTTTTTCTTTTTTAATGTATGTTACCGCATATCTCCGTGGTTTCTAATCCGATTTGAAAAATGTTTTTTTAGTCGTTAGAGGCAGCTCTTGAGGTTGTTCCATAAAAAATTCTGACTCCAAATCCTCAACCCTGATACTAAAAAGTTAAAAATATAAATTCTTTCCAAAACACCGACTTACAACTGTCGAGTAACTGCCACTGTAAAGTAAAAAATAATTTTTATTTCTACCCACTATGTTGAAGTCGGGCGGGTATAACAAGGATAAGCAAAGTTGACGCATCAGGCTCGCCCGACTTCAACATAGTGGGTAGAAATTAATTTTTTTTTTACTTTACAGTGGCGTTGGAAGTCGATTTTTGGAAGAATTTTATCCTAGTAGACTGACAAGTGCTTTTGAATCGTCGAGTGTGTAAATACATAAGTGACCGCAGTCCTAAGCATCGCTGTAGCGCGTCAAATTCATGGTCTTTTATCATTTACATAATCTTCAACAGTAATCTTTACAATAAGTTAATAATAAGCTTTATTCTGGAGCATACTTGCATATGGCCGCGTCTATTTTGACGGACGAGAGTGGCCAAACGGCTCATGCCTTCAATTTTAATTCAAAAAAGCTTACAAAACCACACAAATTTAATCTACAATATACTTACCTACTATAGAAAAGCTACTTACTATGTAATAATTTGGCCATTTGTGTGGGTGGTTGGGTCTGAATCCTAACTAGATAAGTAACTGTAGGATTTCATTTAATTCGCGGTTTGGCATTGCAAGCAAATGAGCGCTTTGATGCACGTAGTCTCCGCCGATGGGCCTTCAGTTTTAAAAATAAATCTGCATAACTTATTGGAATATCAAAGATCTTATTCCAGGTTTGGGAAGGACTCGAACGATGCCAGGCACCAAACCTCACCCATCCTCCATCTCTATCTTCGAATGATACAAGCTACACCAACATCTCTTCTAGTTAGCATTGTTCGCCCGGCCCCATTGTATAGGTGGCTTTGTTCAGGCACGCCCCGTTTTTTCCTTTCGGCTTTCGAAGCGTTACGATGTAGCTGAAAAACAGGGGCTACAAGGGTTGCTGTAATTACGTACTTGTACAGCAAATTATACACAAAATACCTAGCAGCCTGTGACTTTGCTGCGAGTTAACCTAATGTTACAAGACAGGTTACTGCCCGTCGTATAATGCCGGACCGCGCGGCGCACATGGTCCTGCGACAATCTTTTTCGTGTCCTAAAAGTGGTGTTGGTTTTAGGACCAACGAGTTTAGGTTACTTACTTGTCTGTCTGCTTTTGCGTTAGAAATACGAAAGGTTTAAAAATGAAGTGTCTTTCTGTGAATAACTGCGATATGGCTGGATCGATTTTGATCGGACTGTCACGGTCGCAAGAATTATGCAAGGACTAGCTATCTCCTTTTTATCCTAACAAAACAAAGAACTCAAACGAGAATTCAACAAAAAAACCTATGTTGAAAAAACTAAGTTGTTTGCAAAATGGTACCTATACCTATAAGGGTGTTTATAGAAGGTACATGAAAATAGGAACACTAAAAAACGTCGTAAAATAATAAATTAAATGTCAAACGCTACGTGTGTCTATTGTAAAGGTTTCCCCGTGAGCTCTCTATACAAAACGCCCCATTGCGTGTTCCTTTCCTAGAAACCTCCCATTCATGTTTCCCGCGTTTTCCATACACAATATTGCGACTTTGTGAAGCTGTGCGCTCCTCAAGGCTCCAAATAGTCCATTGACGAGCGTGGAGCAAATTCGCTATAGCGAATTAACACTATTCATGAGAAGTTTTGAAAGAGGACTACTCTCATACAATTTGGTGGCATTCATAAAGATTCACTTCTTAGCTAGCTCGATGAAAGGCTTTGTGGAAAATGTTCTATATTTTAGTTGGAGCGCACTTGAAGATCCAATTTCAAAGTTCATTCAAATTAATTTCTTTTTCATTGCGCACAATTCGCTTTATATTCTAGCTTATTATGAGCATAAAAGTGCCCCAAAGTTTTATTTTGCGAGCTTTGATTTTTTAAGGAAATAATGATCCGCAGGGAATTGCTTGCGAGCTCTATGAATGTATTATTGCCTGTAGTACTTAGGAGAGATAAATTTGTAATTTAACTTAATAGCCGCCAGCTGGATTACATAAGACATGGCAGCGGGTAACCTCATAAGGATTACAGCATTATGGTGGGAGGCTTCGGCCGTGGTTAGTTACCACCCTACCGGCAAAGACGTGCCGCCAAGCGATTTAGCGTTCCGGTACGATGCCGTGTAGAAACCGAAGGAGTATGGGTTTAATATTCGTATTTCGTGCCGACCAGTATAGTGCCGATAGTACTAGTTATACATACAAATGAGGCATGTTCTAAGTTTCGTGTCTGTGGGTGTGATATCGTAGGTCTCAAACGAATAGCCAGATTTAAATGGGATTGCGATTTTCGAAAGCTTTTTATATGAAAACCATAAGATATTTCAAAACCTACTTTATGGGTATTTAATTTAATTAACTATGAGTACCTAATGTGACATACCTAAACACGATTGACTACCATTTTCTCGATACTAAAATATTTTCCAATAAATGCTCCAGAATTTTCATTTTTATTACAAGCTTTTATTTAATTTCACCCGTCCCAGTGTCTGTCTGTAATCAAATATTGCAAGTGTTTGACCCGCTTCTCGGTTTTCAGATGAGCTGAAAATTTGTATCTATATAAATCGGATGACAATGCAATAATATAATTATGACATTGAGCAGATCTGACGATGGAGTCAGAAGGTGACTGTGAGAACTCTGTAATAAAATGGCACAACCCCATTGACTTTGGGTGAATAAATCTGTCTTTCTCACTTTCTTTGCACCGTTTTGAGCCCTTGCGACGTTCTATGAAACTAACGAAATATTTAAACTTTATAAATATGACCAAAACCAAGTAGGTACAACGCTTTGCTGTCGAATGAATAAAAGAGATCCAAAGGGAAATCCTTCAGATTTTTTCATTTGTAAATTTCTATTGTACCATTTTCCTATTTGGTGGACAAAAGGTGGCTGGTTGGTAACGCAATTGGGCCATCTTTTGTTTCACGACCGCTCCGGCGTATTCTTTCAGTGGCGCCTAGGAAAACTGTTCCTAGCATGATAGCGACGGGAGTGGTATTGTCGTTGCATTAATTGTTGCATGCCTCATCTTGTCGCGAGATGGATTTAATAGCTTTGTTTCAAAAATGCAGTAAATTTCATTGGACAAAATGTGGCTGGTTGGTAACGCAATTGGGCCATCTTTTGTTCCACGACCGCTCCGAATTATTCTTTCAGTGGCGCCTAGGAAAACTGTTCCTAGCATGATAGCGACGGGAGTGGTATTGTCGTTGCATTAATTGTTGCATGCCTTATCTTGTCGCGAGATGGATTTAATAGCTTTGTTTCAAAAATGCAGTAAATTTCATTGGACAAAATGTGGCTGGTTGGTAACGCAATTGGGCCATCTTTTGTTCCACGACCGCTCCGAATTATTCTTTCAGTGGCGCCTAGGAAAACTGTTCCTAGCATGATAGCGACGAGAGGAGAGTGGTATTGTCGTTGCATTAATTGTTGCATGTCTCATGTTGTCGCGAGGTGGATTAAGTAGCTCTGTTTCAAAAATGCAGTAAAATTCATTCGAAGTGCAGAATACTAGCAAATTCGTTCGGTGAAGGTAAAAAGCTGCTTGTAGCTTGTTTTAGCATCGCTGAAAAATGCTCTAAAGCGCAACACACACACACGCAGACACACATTTTAAACACACAGGGAGCGGGCGCGGGTCGGACGCGGATCAGGCGCTTGCCGGGTCGGGTGCGCAGCGGGTTGAATTCCTTGTTGACCGAGCGAAGCAAATTCACTCAAGTAGACTTACTTGAGTGAATTTGCCGTTGTCCGTCCGTCCGTCTGTCAGAGCCTTATAACTTCTGAATTACTGAACGTGATTACTTCAAATTTAAATAGGTATAATGTAAATGGCCTCCAGCCGAATATGGCTTAAAAAGTTTTAAAAATCTTTATTTCAGGGGGGCGAATGCGAAGTAAAATATTTTTATAGCGTTACATAGGGTTGTGGTATATCATTTTAAAGATAATAATTAGGAATAGAATCCAAAAATAATTTTTTTTTCCTTTTCCCTTAAAATGGGCGAAATGGGGGGCTTTCAAAGTGGAGATTTTCTAACGTCCAAAGTTGACCTCAGAACTGTCCATTTTCTGGAAGGCTGAACCTGAAACTTAGTCAATTATTTGAATTATATCCTGTACTTGAACAACAAATACTAAAATCAGATAAATATTATAAGAAAAATAAATTATTTAATTTTTAATGAGCTTCAGTATTTTTAACAGAACTTCACAATGATGTGAATAGATGGCGCTCTGTAAAAGTTTATTCGTTTGTGCTTACAAATAATAAGCCATCTTATGGATACCGCGAGGTCTCAATTCGGGGCGAACCACTAGTAGATGGACGACATCACACAGAACGCGACGCGGGTCGGGCGCGTGGCGGTTGTCGCTGTGTGATGTCGACGTCGTCCATATAAATACAAAGAATTCAACCAGCCGCGCACCCGACCCGATCCGCGCCTGTGCGTTTTCACCTTTATGTGATGGAATGGTTCGATGATTTTTAAATACCATAGGGTTTGAAAAGTGTATTAGAGTATTATTATATTATTACTAGCGGTCGCCCGCGACTTCGTCTGCGTACAATTTCTGATTTCCTATGAGATTATGAAATTTTCCCGCTGTAAAAAGTCTATCTAAGAAGGCTTTATATAGCATAGCTTATGCAGGTTTTTATTATTTAAAACTTAGGTATAACCTAAATCCCGATTTTCAAGTATCTAACTTCAAAAACATAGAACTTTCATACAAACTTCCAACCCCCATTTCACCCTCTTTGGGGTAGATTTTCGGAAAAAAAATTATACAGATTTTTATTATTTTAAACTTATAACTTTAATGCTAATTTTCATGTGTCTAACTTCAAAAACAAAGGACTTTCATACAAACTTCCAACCCCCATTTCAACACCTTAGGGGTGAATTTTCCCAAAACCGTTTCTTAGCTGACGTTTACACCATAAAAGGAACCTACCTTCCAAATTTCAAGTCTTTATGTTTTATAGTTCCTGAGATATCGTGATGATCAGTCAGTGACCTTTCGCTTTTATATATATAGATGACCATACTTCTACTTACATCGTATAAAAGTCCGCGCACGAGCAGCGAGGAATCGGGGTCTGAAGAAGCGACGGCTGTAGGTACGCCACCCCCGATCGTCGCTCCATATCCAGCTAGCTCCCAGCACTAGTTTCGAGCTTGACGCGTGTAATTTTGCGATAACAGTATTGTTTTGTACTTTAAACAACTCTAGGTCATTACTTTAACATTCCATAGGATTCCTCGGAGCTCGCGCGCGGATTATAGGGAGGTAGTAGGTACCTAATAGGCTACCCGTAGCAAATAAAATAATATGTTCCTTGGTAATGGGTAGATATATCAAGTTCTTGTGGAGCATTTGATTATTTTGGTGATCATGAGCACCGCTAACTGCACCCCAATGGTCAGAAAGGAATCTTTCTGTTTTAATAATTTTATTTGACTGTTTGTCACCCGACATTAATTACCATCCGCTTGAGTTATTGTACAGTTATATTGTTCGGACAGCAATACCAACGTATTTAAATAAAAATAAAGTGGCACGTGCGTCACGAGGTCTTAGCTGAAATAAAGGTGTTCTTTATTACTATGTATGTAAAGTGCCTCGTTGGTCTAGTGGTTAGCATGTTCGACTGCGGCCGACGAGGTCCCGGGTTCGAGTCCCGGGTCGGGCCATAGCAAGTATTGGGTTTTTCTGAAAAGAATTTCTCAGTACTAGCCCGGAGTTAGGAAATTGGCGGTGTTATACCCCCGTGCCTCGGAGAGCACGTTAAGCCGTCGGTCCTGCGCCTGATCTCTCTCCGGTCGTGTCGGATTTTCCGTCCCATCGGGCTATGAGAGTAAAGGAACAGAGAGTGCACCTGTGTTTGCGCAAACACTTGTGCACTATAATATCTCCCGCGCAGATGGCTAATCTCTATGGAGATTGGCCGCCGTGACCGAATTTCGGTCGGGAGGACATTATTATTATTATGTAAAGTGAAACTTTGCATAGTTATTATTGACATTTGCAACAAGGTTTCTGAAAATATTTGATGCGCGAGTTACACTCCAAATAATGCCAAGAATCAGCTAGTTAGATAAGCGAAAACCAATAGGTATCTCATTAGAAAAAAAAAAGAAGATTTGTATAGAATAAAGGAGACCATAAAAGAAAACCATTTAAAATTTCCATTGAATCATTTTCCTTTTTAGTGAACAAAAAGTGGCTGGTTGGTAACACAATTGGGCCAACTATTGTTCCATGCCCGCTGGGGGCCTAGAATAACTGTTTCTAGAATAATAGCCCTGCAACGCAAGCGGTATTGTCATCGTGTTAATTGTTCCTTTCTTCTAGTCGCGGATTAATCTACAGGTTCGTAATATGGCGTTGGAGCTGTAACAGGGAGTTGTTGCGTTACTGGAACAATGTAACAAGTGAATATAATTAAAATTATTAAAAAATACGACTGCTCTGCCGTAGCCCGTATTGAATTACCTTTATTTTTGGAATCTACTCATCATTTTCTAGATGATGATTATATAGTTAATCTTATTTTTTTCAATTTTAGTAGGTAGGTATTTAATGCGGGACCATGGTCACCCCATCAATTTTATTTTAAATTGTACTAGTCTATGTCACCCGGAATAAGCTAGGGATTCTAACGATACCTCATTTATCAAAATCGGTTCAGACGTATAGAAGTTATGGTGGAATATACAAACTCACATACATACATGCATGAACCCTGAAAACAACATACTCCTTTTTTCAGGCAGTCGTATAAAAAAATTTAATCAGTTGAGTTCTGCCCCTCGGTTGTGTAAGGAAATCGTAATCGTCAAACGGATAATTCGACCTGAGGTTCAATCATGTAAGGATTGCCGATGAAATCGTTAAAGCTCGGCTTCAAAGTAAAATAAAAAATAACAGCATTGAATTAGAGCTCAATTGCGTGTATCCATTCTTATACTTTTAGGTATGTACGATAGAACTTGTTGTAAGATGTACCTTCCTATACAAAAATTGTTCTCAATTAACAGTTCTCCTATAGGTATCATATTTTTCAAGAGGCAGAGAAGTAGACCTTTTCATTTTTTCTATAGAACCTAATTATTGTTTAGTATGAATATCTAAACAATGAAATGTACCTACTTACAATGTGGTAATTGGGTAGTACATAGGTTACGCATACAAACCTTAAACATTATCCTACGCACTGAAAGTGACTGAACCACTTATTTATGGCACTCGAGCGTACCTACCTTTTTGCTCGCGTTTAAAACTTTTCTATAGCCAACTCTATTATTAAGCGAACGCAGAGGGAAAACAATCGCTCCAAGTTAAGATGCTTGAAATTTCTCCGACCTTTCAAGTGCTTACCAATTTCTAAACATACTGGGCCCTGTAAAGGAAAACAGTCCAAAGAGAAACTCTAAGGGTAAAAGCACACTACGAACCGGATTAGAAAAAAAAACTGCGTCGGCCCTTTTATTTAAAGCTGTCCAGAATAGCGCGACAGGATATTACGCTCCGACGCAGACGTTTGCGACAGACAGACAAACTCGTTAATATGTAGTTGTACAGACTAGCGCGACAGGACAAACATGTTTCATCTCCAACGCCAAAGTTTGCACAAAACGTCCGCATCGGAAATTCTGGAGCTGCCCAAGCTAGCGCGACAGGTGTTTTCCCTCCGTCGCCGACGTTTCGGGAATCGTCCGCGTCGGCACTTTACAAAACCAAACAACTGGACAAAACCACGTCCCTCTTTTACGTGGACGTTTCGTCATGGTCTTGCCCGAAGTGTGTTTTCGCTCTAAACAGTGATGAAAATAACTGAAGCTTTAGAAAATCACCCTCCTTTCGAGTTCGCAGCCTCTATTTATATTATTTTAACATTTTCCATACACAATTTCGAGCTTGCGACTCGGAGTGTCCTATTGAAGTGTTACACTAGGGAGTTACGTCGATTCAAGAGTAAATTAACACTATTCAAAGACGAAGGACGAATCAAAGGTTCGCTTTCGAATATGATTTTGTTATTGTGGTCATTGGTCAGTCTTCATGAAGAACTAGACGATGCTCGCGACTACATGTGCTTGGATTTAGGTTTTAAAATTTTTAATTTTCCGCTTAGTTATATTTTTACTCTCTAGAAATAGGAGGAAATGGTCGGATGGAGAAAAAAAGCTTGGCAACAAAGTGTTTACACAAAACGCACGTCATATCTAACTCCGAAAAATTTGGTCACTGATTCATACTCAGTTGTTTGTAGATTATCGCATTAAAAATATATTTGAAACTATTTAAACTGCTGCTTGCCGACTGTCAAAACGTATAGTTTTTTTTTATTTTATGCACTCGGGAACCGGACACCTAGGCGTTCGCAGGGTCACCATGTGGTGTTGGAGTGGTTTAAGAGACGTGTTAAATGAGTAATCTTGACGAGGTTTGGGTTCATACTATTTTATTAAAATAGGGCTACATACTTATATACTACAATGCGGCATGCCAGTAATGTTCTGAAAGGTTTGTGAGATGTGGACTATGATCTAAAGTCTTAAACCTTCTTCATTTTAAGTCGAGACTCATTTGTCCATAGAGGTAATGTAGCAGTTGTGCATGTTTCGGCAATAACTACATACTAAGTGATAATATTATATACATAATCAAAGGTGATAATATAATCGTACGGTATCATATCTTAGGTTTTTATACTAGGTAATGGGTATACCGCATAGATAAAAAACCTCTTTGAGTTTTGACAATATTCCTTTGATTTCTATATTGTCAATGCTAATCAAGTAATTTGAAAATTGTTATACACCAACAAGTTTATTATAAATAATTTATAACGTAAATTAACTTAATATTAAGTATGATTTTTTGCAAATTCCAAAGCCCGAATGTCAACTACAACAACAATTGCAAACTATCTGAAATCACAGCGTTTTAGATTTATTTTAAATACTTACCTAACTTATTAATTTTCATATACCTACCTAACTGGTGCTTAATTTAGCAAGCATGCCGTTTCGCCTCAAGAAGCCTCCATTTGATGAAGCGATGTACGAGGAGCCACCTGTGTACGTCTACACTAAGCAGTTGGACTTCAAGTGCTTCATCAAAGCTGCTGCTTTTGTCACAGTGCTAGTTGTGCAGCTATTTGTATTTTTTTTCTTCATTTGGAAGCGGGACCCCACTTGAGAATACGTGTGTTCTGTTGGTGACGATGTTTACGAACATAAGACTATGTTTTTATAAGTAATGGACTATGTTTTTGTTAAAATATTAAAATGTACCTACTTAGGTTTTTAAGTTGGTATTTTATTCAGCTTTCACCAGGCAGGCTCTAGCTATTATTCTATTTTAGGTGTTAATTTAATTGTAGTATTAATTTAAATGAACCGCCCAAGGCCCCTTTTGGTATCAGGAAGTTCATAGTTTTTTGAGGTAACAGGCTTCTAGCTTTTTTGCTCTTATGCAAGGAAACTTTTAAAACGAAGTTAGTATCGCCATCTCTCCAGTCACACTTGTTTTACTTCAAAATCTCTACCTGTCTAGTTCACAGGTCTACCGCTAGGTGTCATTATTTCACGCGCAACCCGCTTGTCGTAGTTTAACAGTACTACGACAGATGGCGTTCAAAAAATAGTTTGTGAATCCCATGAACCTATCAAGGCTCCTCAGGGGTCAACAAAACGTGCGCATTTTTAGAAACTAGTTACAAGTGACTGACTCAACCACCTCAACCGTTTTTAATAAAACCGGCCAAGTTCGAGTCGGACTCACACACGAAGGGCCCCCTACCATCATACAATAATAGGTATTTTTTATAGGTACTTTCGTAATAGAGACAAGAGAGGCGCTCAAAAATAACGTCTTTTATGTTTTTTATAGTGAAATTAATTTTAGCGGCGTCAATAGAAATAATACACACTGAAAATTTCAATGGTCTACATAAAATTATTATAGTTCATAGCTAGGTACATCCCGCAAGCAGTAATAGGGTCCCTTTGGCCGTTGGCATCCTTTGGGTACGGAACCGTAAAAGTAAGCTCGCGGTTGCGAACCTAAAGCGACTTATTACCGGAGTGGATTACTTAGAACATAGTACAAACAGAACTGTAGTAGTTACTGTTTGTACTATGCTTAGAAGGTAGGTAACCTTAGATTATTATTTGTGTGTTTTCTGACGACGAATAGGATAGGTAGAAAACTAGGAAGATACCTAAATAACTACTTTATCTTATAACAAAAATTTACGTGGATACCACTGAAAGCGAGAAACTCGAATGTGTACCTAACACATGTGCATTTAACAAAGTCTATTGCCCCTTTTACGCAATAGGTACCTACATATTTTCGCAGACGCTTGGCAATAATTAGCTGACCATTTAATTGCGTCACGTTAGGTAACAATACGTAGGTAATAGGTATAACCTACCTAAAGTTACTTATAAAACGTAGGTACGATCACGTCATATACTTAAGTAATCTATTTTAGTTTCCACTAGCATTTGCCTACGGCCTCACTTTCGTGGTTTCAGCACATCTATAGGCATTTTATTAAAGGACATTCAACAAGGTGGCAACTCGCCGCGGCCGAAGCCTCCTACCTGAGCCGGACTAAAGCAGTATTGAGTAGGTACTAATTTATTATTGGTAGGTACCTTTGATTTCCAAATGACCACAGCGAATACCACCATGCTAGGTAGGTCATTTCAATTTTCACCGTACCTATCATCAATGGGCGACACTGACAGGGTCAAATGGACGTCGCCCGTGATGGGTGGTACATGGTTGACGCAGTTTCATGTTGGCTAAAGATGGCATAGCACCAAATATGCATGTAGTCTACGAGCCACGAGGATAAGGAACTTGGTTTCTGATGAGTTGACACGTTTGTCTTTTAACAGTTGGCATGGTGCCCGCAGTTGTTTACATTATGAGACCGTGGTCCGTGACAATGTTGCTAGGATCACGTGCAGGCAAAAAATAGAAATTAATATTATAATGTTCATTAACTTCTCGTTTTTATTTTGGTATGCTTTAAAAATCCTTTTATAGGTCTATCTTTGTCTTTGTCTGGATATGTTGGGAGTCTCAATAAAAGAACGGGATACATATAAAAATATTTTATTAAAAACATTTTGGTAACATTTAATAAGAACACTTAGGTAAAAATAAATCGACCTCAAAATCATTTAAAAAGAACAGCCTGGACTGGAAGTTCACGGAGGAACAGCGAAAAACTAAAATAAATAAAAACAATGATAACACTCTAGGCAGACATGTCTAATTGACAACCAGAATTAAGGCATCGCAAGAATAATTAATTATTTAAGTACGATAAAATACCTACGGCTATTATTATCATTACAACAAATAAACGCCTATATACGTAGCGTTTCGCGAGACGCGACCCTGTACCTGTACACACTTGGCAGGGCACTACTCGAGTATTTTATTGCCACATCTCCGCTCGCGAGACAATCGCTTGCCACTACGCCGTCATTAAACACTACATTACACTAAAACATCCCAATTATACGAAAAGCTATATTAAAATTTTACCTAACTAATAATAACATTATCTTCGGTTAATTTTGATACTAGAATGATATAACATCATCTCACATTGTACTCTTAACATTACGCTGGATTAAATTATAAAACGAGGAATTACATGTTATACATAATATTGCAAGCATTACTGAGATTGTGCACGTTACGTGAATTCATTAAAGTAACAATTTAACTTAGAGTTAGGAAGGACGACGCCTCGGCCCGGGGGCTAGAGGCCGCCACTGAGGGCGCTGTCGGCTACATTAAAGGAACAGTCATAAAGATTAAATTACGAGCATTGGCACTTTCAATATTAAATCTTAATTACACTCTCGAAATAGCACTGCATATCAATAACCAACTTAAAAACTAAATTCAGATCAGTCATTTATGATATCACATCAAAATAAACAGGGAAATACATAATTTATGTGATAATCGATTGGATATACTATATGTAATATATATTTATATTCTTAAATTAATTTTAGCGGCGTCAATAGAAATAATACACACTGAAAATTTCAATGGTCTACATAAAATTATTATAGTTCATAGCTAGGTACATCCCGCAAGCAGTAATAGGGTCCCTTTGGCCGTTGGCATCCTTTGGGTACGGAACCGTAAAAGTAAGCTCGCGGTTGCGAACCTAAAGCGACTTATTACCGGAGTGGATTACTTAGAACATAGTACAAACAGAACTGTAGTAGTTACTGTTTGTACTATGCTTAGAAGGTAGGTAACCTTAGATTATTATTTGTGTGTTTTCTGACGACGAATAGGATAGGTAGAAAACTAGGAAGATACCTAAATAACTACTTTATCTTATAACAAAAATTTACGTGGATACCACTGAAAGCGAGAAACTCGAATGTGTACCTAACACTATTCACTACCAAGACGTAATGAACATAAAACAGTGTATAGTTGGTAACTACTAACTAGGTAGTTAGGTACCTATCTAGTCAGGTAGGTATTTCTATGTCTAGTAATAAATCAATAATTCGCAGGCGCGTTGAATGCGACCTTCACTAGACACAGCAGATTTATTAGGATACTACGTATATTAACTATTAGTTATTAATACCTATTACCTACCTTTATGAAATTCAGGATTGAAAATATTATTATAAACACAAGACTGCGATGTGACGTCCACGTCGCATCGTAGAAATATACCTACTAAGTCCCACGACGCATTTTGATTCACGTGATGCATTCTTCCTATAATATTTTCTTATCAATAGACAATAAATAACAGTAAGTTTAGTCAGTAGTGCGCAAATCTTTTTACGTTCCGTGACACTACCTAAAAAACGAAATACGTTAAACTGCCATCGATATAGACTATTTCCACAAACTTATCCCCCTATATATTATTATTTTCTATGACTTTGAACTTATCTGACCCGGTGACAGCGTCGCAAGTAGTAGTAGTTAACTACCTTAGATTAAATATAACCTTAAAAATAAATTAAAAACAAAATCTAAAAAATCATAAAAATTTATTCCAATTTTGCCAGATATATTGCCGTCGGTCCCGGTTATTATCTTATTTATCACTAACATGATAATAGTCGTTAAAGCCCGCCAACCCGCATTGGAGCAGCGTGGTGGGTCTAAGCTCTAATTCCCTCTCTCCTATGAGAGTGGAGGCCTGTGCCCAGCAGTGGGACGTTAATAGGCTGTAGTGGTGGTGGTGGTGGTTTGCCAGATAAGTTGGTGGGACTGTACGGTTAACGATTTCGAACTGGAGAGAATGGTCACATGAACCTTGGAAGAAAAACGTCTGGTCGTACGATATCGCATCGCAATTCGCAGTACTTAAGGTGGATGACAAGGGACTGCCCGCGAAATTCAAATTTAATTTGGTTCAAATCAAATCAAATCAAATCAAATATTCTTTATTCAAATAAACTTTTACAAGTACTTTTGAATCGTCAAGTGAATCTACCACTGGTTCGGAATGCCATTCCTACCGAGAAGAACCAGCAAGAAACTCGGTGGTTGCTTTTTTTAAATAATTCATTTACAATTATTATATCAATGTGTACATAAGTAACCGCTGTCCCCAGCATTGCTGGAGCGATCAAATCCACGCTCCTCTATCATTTACATAATCTTCAACAGTATAATAAGCTTTTTTCAGGAGCATACTTTTAAACCAACAAATACTGCAACAAATAACAATACTAACTAGAATAAGACAAACACTAACACAACTAACACTTATTTCATCTAAAAAGTAGTTATATACAATTGTAAATATCATGAGATTAGAAATAAAAAGGCTTATTATTATTATTATTATTATTACTTTTAATGGATTTCTTCAATTTGTTTATTCAATTCATGTCAAAGACGTGCAGACAGAAAGTAGCCCCATTCCCGCCGGTGGCACCCGTTCACGAGCATGACGCATGATCCAGTTTTCACCCGTTTTTCACAATTTGTAAACTAATACGACAAAGTAGGGTTATGGCATTCAAATTGCGAGCCTAGGAATATCATCTTCACAGGTTTATATAAAAATCTTTACTTGAAAGTGTCCAGTTTAAGAAATTAGTCAAAATAATGAGTTTGACGTGAGTTACTCACAAATTAGTCATTATTTTGACTAATTTCTTAAACTGGGCACTTTCAAGTAAAGATTTTTATATAAACCTGTGAAGATGATATTCCTAGGCTCGCAATTTGAATGCCATAAGCCTACTTTGTCGTATTAGTTTACAAATTGTGAAAAACCAAATTAAATTTGAATTTCGCGGGCAGACCCTTGTCATGCACCTTAATTCCCCGCATCTCACCGATTCGCATGCTTGTGTTTGTTTCTATAGGTTTTATCTCTTCATGGATATTTGCATTTAACAAAGTCTATTGCCCCTTTTACGCAATAGGTACCTACATATTTTCGCAGACGCTTGGCAATAATTAGCTGACCATTTAATTGCGTCACGTTAGGTAACAATACGTAGGTAATAGGTATAACCTACCTAAAGTTACTTATAAAACGTAGGTACGATCACGTCATATACTTAAGTAATCTATTTTAGTTTCCACTAGCATTTGCCTACGGCCTCACTTTCGTGGTTTCAGCACATCTATAGGCATTTTATTAAAGGACATTCAACAAGGTGGCAACTCGCCGCGGCCGAAGCCTCCTACCTGAGCCGGACTAAAGCAGTATTGAGTAGGTACTAATTTATTATTGGTAGGTACCTTTGATTTCCAAATGACCACAGCGAATACCACCATGCTAGGTAGGTCATTTCAATTTTCACCGTACCTATCATCAATGGGCGACACTGACAGGGTCAAATGGACGTCGCCCGTGATGGGTGGTACATGGTTGACGCAGTTTCATGTTGGCTAAAGATGGCATAGCACCAAATATGCATGTAGTCTACGAGCCACGAGGATAAGGAACTTGGTTTCTGATGAGTTGACACGTTTGTCTTTTAACAGTTGGCATGGTGCCCGCAGTTGTTTACATTATGAGACCGTGGTCCGTGACAATGTTGCTAGGATCACGTGCAGGCAAAAAATAGAAATTAATATTATAATGTTCATTAACTTCTCGTTTTTATTTTGGTATGCTTTAAAAATCCTTTTATAGGTCTATCTTTGTCTTTGTCTGGATATGTTGGGAGTCTCAATAAAAGAACGGGATACATATAAAAATATTTTATTAAAAACATTTTGGTAACATTTAATAAGAACACTTAGGTAAAAATAAATCGACCTCAAAATCATTTAAAAAGAACAGCCTGGACTGGAAGTTCACGGAGGAACAGCGAAAAACTAAAATAAATAAAAACAATGATAACACTCTAGGCAGACATGTCTAATTGACAACCAGAATTAAGGCATCGCAAGAATAATTAATTATTTAAGTACGATAAAATACCTACGGCTATTATTATCATTACAACAAATAAACGCCTATATACGTAGCGTTTCGCGAGACGCGACCCTGTACCTGTACACACTTGGCAGGGCACTACTCGAGTATTTTATTGCCACATCTCCGCTCGCGAGACAATCGCTTGCCACTACGCCGTCATTAAACACTACATTACACTAAAACATCCCAATTATACGAAAAGCTATATTAAAATTTTACCTAACTAATAATAACATTATCTTCGGTTAATTTTGATACTAGAATGATATAACATCATCTCACATTGTACTCTTAACATTACGCTGGATTAAATTATAAAACGAGGAATTACATGTTATACATAATATTGCAAGCATTACTGAGATTGTGCACGTTACGTGAATTCATTAAAGTAACAATTTAACTTAGAGTTAGGAAGGACGACGCCTCGGCCCGGGGGCTAGAGGCCGCCACTGAGGGCGCTGTCGGCTACATTAAAGGAACAGTCATAAAGATTAAATTACGAGCATTGGCACTTTCAATATTAAATCTTAATTACACTCTCGAAATAGCACTGCATATCAATAACCAACTTAAAAACTAAATTCAGATCAGTCATTTATGATATCACATCAAAATAAACAGGGAAATACATAATTTATGTGATAATCGATTGGATATACTATATGTAATATATATTTATATTCTTTTCAAAAGAGGTATTAATTTTCTTAAGGGTTACTATAATATTGAGCTCGGCACCGCGCGCGGCGCACTATATCACGATAATAAGAGAACAACATTAAACCAATCAGTTTTGGTACTAGGAGTATGCCTCCGAGTTAATTCTATTTCGCTAAACCTACATAATGCTTATCAGATATACGTAATACACACTGGACGCGCGACCCCGGCGCGGTTAGACGAGCCATGGGCGTCGCTAGACGAGCCGTGGGCGCCGCTAGACGAGCCGTGGGCGCCGCTAGACGAACCGTGGGCGCCTCGTCTAGGCAATAAACCCTTCATCCCTATACAATTTTCATTATAAAAATACTGTCATTTGACTACAGTTCAATGAGAAAAAATATTTGTTATAAATATTAATGAACAATAGATATTTATAGTATACAACACATCATGTAATAATATCATGTATATATTATGATTTGACTAAACAAAATAAAATGCATTAATTGAAATGATTTAAACAATGTAAAATCACTTGAAGACCCACTTAGCAATGGAAGGTACTAAATTGATATTTCATTTTAATTGGAAAAATAATACATTAATTTAAATAAATAGCACAAACAACCAAAATATTTGGCAATGTGGATTAAATTAATTATTAACAACTACGACCCCTCGGCTGCTAACTTAAACACAAATTGGAATGCAAGTATTGCATCGCACCTCGGCCTCGGTTGAGACACGGCGCGGGGCCGACGGGCTCAGGGCTCCTACATCACTGCAAGGAGACTTCACAACAAGAGCAACTATATAAAACTGTGCGTATCGCTCCAAATACTTTCTTTGAACTACATTCGATTGAAGCTTGTCATATTAAAGTTAATAACTAAATAATAATCTGAATGCAACATTTGATTTTTAGATTACCAAAACAACCATTTTGTGAGTATGTGTGTGACTGAAAATATAGCACACTAATTGCGGAGGCATCTCTAGTTTTTTTGGATTTTGTTTTTTTTAGATGCCTTCCCATTTAGGCAAAAATGATTATAATTAGGCATAAGTATCACTGTAAAAGCTGCATTCTGAGATCCATGCTATAATATGTTCAGTCATGACCCACTGAATCATAAATATATAAATATAATTTTTGTAAATTATTTATTCACTTATTGTTAAAAACTTATGTTTTTATGTTCATAGCCCACTGTATTGATTACAGAAAAAGTGGCGATGACTCATAAGATAAACTGATAAAATGCGATGTAAAATCAAATGTGATAAGAACTCATTGTTCTGCTACTGAAGTTTGATATAATAAAAATGATGATAAAATTTAAACAGATCAATGCATCGATGTTGGTCCCTTCCAGAATATTTGCCAAACTTTGAAGCGAATTCTATATAAAGAAAACTTTGAAAACTACAAACTGTATTGTCACATATTAAATTTTTTTATAAAAATAACTTTGTGGGAAATATGTCAACATTATTGTGTACTTTACTCCTGTTCCAATTTAAAGCTGTTCACAACATAGCAGAACTTAAGTTGCACAGAAGGACAGTATTATCGTTTACAATTACAGTTAGTACATTTACACATTTACTTACAATTAGATCAAGAGACTCACACTATTAAATATCTTGACTAAATTAAAGAGACCATGGATATTATAATTTAAATATGCATTTATAGAGATATTGCCAGTCTGTTAAAGACACTTACTATAATTTCACTAGTACCCAGCTTCTGGGCAATTCAATGACTCGAACGTTTTAAAACGGTCTGTAACAACTACTAATACCTTAGAATATCTAATCACTGCTTTTTGTGATGATATGCACAGATAACCCATTTGACTACGTTCCCCAAGGGCAATGGGTGTCATATAAAAAAATGAGTTTTTCGAGCTTTTACACAGAGTCAGTAGGATTTTTGGGCAATGCGTCAAGATTGTATCCTCTATATTACATGTCATCACTAAGTATTATGTAATGATCGGACGGTACATCCAACAATCATCGTAATTAGACCTTAAAATTAACATACAGCTTGGCTATAAATTCATGCCATCTCGTCAAAATCCCAGAGAGAATTATCGAGAAGCAACCTTTTGGTTTAAAAATTGATGAAACTAATTAAAATGACTGTGGAATATATCTAAAAATTACCTCTACTGACTAACAATTATCATAAAACAATATTTAAATAATAACTCTAAGATGTAATGGTGGGAATATCTCATTAATTCATTATTTAATATAAGTAAAAGTGCATAATTTAAATATTGCTTTAAAGTAATAGGACACAAAATCTAAAGGATGACAGATCAGCCAGATGATTTTATGCCAATTATTAATTGATATAAATTGTTAAAGATCAACAATTTATATAATAATATAATATGCAATCAATAAACAAAAGATTCTTTGGATAACAAATAATTAATAATATTTCTAAGAGGAACTAAAATATGTGCCGTAATAATATATTATTATTAATTTTCTGTCTTTAAATAATTAGTTAATTAAATTATTTTATAAACTTGGAATTTGTGGACTGAGTCATTATGATCCTAGTTTTTGGGATTACAAATGCCTATTTTGTATGTCTGTAAAACTTATGGCATTATTTTTAATTAACCTAACTTTTTATTTATCACACAAATTAAATAAGTTAAACAAAACAAAACGAAATAAATTTGCATCGTCACACACTTAATAGAATTTGTCAAAATTTCTTTCGTTAAATTAAGATCACAGTATAGTCACGATTAAATGTACCCATCAAAGTGTGCGACGAAAGCTGCATGCATATTCCACAGTCATCCATACGACTGGGCCACAGCAGGCAAATACTTGAATTAGGATGATGTCACATGTCCAGCGACTACAGTTCACCAGAAATAATTTGTTCATTATATTGAGTACCTTAAATAAATATTACTTTGTAGAAAATAGGAATACTCCTGTCATTTTATAGGCTTAAACGACAAGTTTTCATAAGATTATTTTGTAAAGATGAACTGAAGTTGTCGGCAAAAAGTCATATTTAAAAGCATGTCGATGTGACAGTAAAAATATATTTGCACCTTGATGTGTCCCAGTCGTACCCAGCTCCCGTTCGTTCAGTGCTTAGTTTGACACACTGCCAAGTCACTCTGTGGCAGCTACAACCCAAGTGAACCCACACATACGGCAAGAATCTTTTACATACTGCGTGCGTGTCCCGTAGGGCCCCAGCCGGTGGTACTGAGACCGGTTGGCAAAGAAAAGCGCAGGGTTGTTTGGAGGCAGCATCGTAGGGCGGTAGTTCCATCGAGGATCCGTGAGATTTGCACTCAAGTTGAGAATATCATGCCCTCCATAAACAATTTTAACATCTTCAACTTTTTTCTCTTTCGGACGTGGCTGTGGTTGCACAAACGGTTCAAATAACTTCTGAAAAATAAATCACACAATTTGGGCAAAGAATTTGTAAAAATTAAGATGATATTGATTATTGTTATCAAGATGGAGATTGATTTATCAAAAATTATAAACACAATGATATCATGGATTATCTAGGTAGGCAGGTATAATTTATTTTATTCGAACATGATTTTGTTTACGGATGTATTCTTAATTACTATTTACATTATACTTAAATGCACTTTAATTTGTATTTAAGATTATTATCTTAAACGATCTACAAATCGATATCATTTATGTGTTTTGTACAGTAGTTTCACAATTCTTGAGACAGCATTGTGCAGTAAATCTCTGAATTTTCCATTATCACACGTCAATAATTTTTACACATTGATAGCGTAAGACGTTCGCCATTACGGAATATTATGAAAATAGAGAGGTCAAGGCCAGGACGAACGCAAACAAATAGATAATTTTATAAACTTACCTTCTCTGTTGTTTGAGGACTAGATGGCAGGGAATCGTTATTGACCGATTCCGATTTCAACGAGCCCAGCGATCCGATACCGCTAGATTCACTGGAGACAGATGGACTCGGGCTCGTCTGCGACTGAGATAGGCCCGCTATATCTATGATATGCCTGAACGAGTTAAAATTCTCTGTCTCCAATCCGCCCAGAGGTAGTGCAACTGATAAAGCCATGTCTGCAAACGAAAAATAACAAATTGTATTCCACTTTACACGTGCATTATGCTCCACTGCGTGAACACTTTGGGAGCTATGTTGACAGAAATGAACGCGCCAAAGTTTTCTAATCACGACTGTTCTATTTTACGCGGAACTCACCTTTGACTAGATTACAATCACAAAATATCAAAATCACTTTATTTTCAATGAGTAAAGAATAATTACCGAAAAGCGCAATCCCAAAAAGTACAAGCCTCGACGTAGTTGAAAGAGATCGAACATTTACGGAGTGAAGTTGGTTAGACCAATACAGGATCTTGTTTTTGGCGGGAAACAAGAAGCGCGTACTTTAAATTGAAATTTTAAAATACCTCTTTTGTTTTCGACTTCTGCAGGAAAATTAACTAATTTTCATTAATAAATAAAGAAAAATGCCGTCCGATAGTGACGGTTTGAACACAGGCATGGATAACGACGCGGGCGGGAAAAGGAAACCGCCGAGGCGTAGTCAAGATCAGCAGCAGGAAAATGTCGATTTTTACAAGCCATACCACAAATTAAATTATAAAAGAGTTTTCCCTGAATCAGTAGGAATGGCTGAATACACGGTTTTTATTGAGAGTCGTAAAGAAGGAGTCAAACTAGGCAATACCAATCCCTTAATGTTGGCGGGAGTTTTTAAAAATGAAATTAAAGGAGTAATTAATATAAGACGAATAAACGCATCTAAAGTTGGGGTGGTGTTCGCGCGAGCAATCAACGCCAATGATTTTTTAAAAAATGAAAATTTCCTGGATAAATACGAATATAAGGCATTCATACCAGCAAGTGCGGTGGAAACGATTGGGGTACTCAGATATGTTCCCATAAGTATAAGTAACGAGGAATTATTCAAAAAACTATCATCAAAATATGAGGTTGTCGCTGTGCGTCGCTTCACCAAGAAAGTTAATGGTCAAATTAAACCGTTTAGTTCAGTAAGTATAACTTTCCTATCAACCAACTTACCTGAATATGTACATCTGGACTTGTTCCAATATAGGGTGCATCAATATGTTGCCCCGCTCTTACAATGTTATAAATGCTTCAAATTTAATCACGGAGCAAGAATTTGTAAATCCGTGCAGCGGTGCTCTATTTGTGCAGAGGAGCATCGCTACACTGAATGTGAGGAAAATGCGGTAATTAAATGCATAAATTGTGGTGGCTCTCACGTTGCAATATCACGAGACTGTCCAATAAAAAAACAAAAAATGGAGGAAAAGTATAATAAATCTTCTTATTCAAAAGTTTTACAAACAAAACAAATACAAAATTTATTTAACAACTATAATGAAAACTTCCCTGCAATGAATAAACAAACAAAAATAGATACAGTTACAGTAGATAAATCACAAGTTAAACCTAATAACACTCCTAAAGTACAGAAATCAAAGACAGAAACTGCCCAAACTAATACCACAACTAATAATAATGAAACTCTTATTGAACAAATTATAACAAATGATACTATCTTGAAAGCACTTATTGGAGCATTGGTGGCCATGGGTAACTCAGGCCGTAAACTTACTACATCAGTTGTAAAAGAAATGCTTATTAATAATCTTAAAAACAATGGATAAACAATTTATTAGAATTTCACAATTTAATATACAATCTATTAATAATAAAAAACCTTTGCTTATTAATTACCTAGTTAAGAACGATATAGATATTTGCTTGTTAAATGAAACATGGCTGCGAGAAAATAGAGCTATCAACATTCCTAACTACAATTTCATTAATCAGAATGGAAAAAATGGACGTGGTGGAGTAGCAATTTTAATTAAAAATAGTTTCAAATATTTTGTTGTCCCTACACCGTTCTATGATTATATGCAGTCAGTAGCTATAACCCTTACTACAAGCCTAGGCAATATGTCCATTTTATGTGTTTATGCTCCACCCAGTGGGGGTCGCTTTAAGGTCCGAAGATTAAAACAAATTATAAACAGTTTACCTAAGCCACTTCTTCTTTCGGGTGACTTAAATGCTCATCATATTGCTTTTGGATGTCTCACAACAAAAACTAGAGGCACTGATATTTATAACATGTTGGATGAATGCGATCTTTGTATATTAAATAACGGATCTCCAACTACAGTAGGAAGTATTAATTTTAATCAATCTTCTATTGATGTTTCATGTGTTAGTCCTTCTTTAGTTCCTTTATGTGATTGGCATGTATATGATGATCCTATGGGTAGTTATCACTACCCAACCATAGTCGACTTATATACTTGTGTTGAAAAGTATGATGTAGGAGAACCGTGTGAACATTTTAATTATAAAAAAGCAGACTGGTCAAAGTTCCAGGCTGAAACAAAAAAAACGTTTGAAAACTTCACAATTGATACATCTAATCTGTTGGCTACTTATGAAAACTTTTGCACTTTACTTCTAGAAATAAGGAGAGATTGTGTACCTTTAATTACCAAACCTAATATGTTTGTTATGAGAAAACCAGTTCCTTGGTGGGACGCAGACTGTTTGGAAGCTGTAAAGAAAAGTAAAAATGCTTTAAGATTTTATAAATTAAACCCGACAATAGAAAGTTACATAGAATATAAAAAAATTGATGCCTTTAAAAAGAGATTAATCAGTGAAAAAAAGAAAGCAAGTTGGAGACGAATTTGTGATTCATTTAATAGATATACTCCAATAAGTTATATCTGGAATTATATTAGGCGATTTAAGAGGATACCTGTACATAAGCCATCAAAAAATGATGATTGGATTCCTTCTTTCTTAGATAAATATGCACCCACAGTAGTACCATCTGAAAAAGAAAGCAATATCATAAATTTAAATTCAATATTTAATCATATAGGTAGTGACAATAGTTCTTTTCTATTGAAAGCATTTACTTGGCATGAATTTACTGCAGCCATCCAATCAAGGAGAGATTCCACTCCGGGGTTAGATGATATTCCATACAAACTTATTAGCAACATGCATGTTAATGGACAAAAAACTCTCTTAAAAATCTTTAATTTGCTTTGGGACAATCAATGTATTCCAAAGTCTTGGAAAACGCAATGTGTGATACCTATTTTGAAACCTGATAAATCAGAACATGACTTTAACTCCTACAGACCAATTTCACTTTCCTCTTGTGTAGGGAAATTATTTGAATACATGTTAAAAAACAGATTAGACTATTACATAGAAGCAAATAATATTTTACCTGAACAGCAATTTGGTTTCCGGAAAGGAAAAAGTGCAGCAGACAGTTTTGCCTCTTTGATTTCAGATATAAATCATTCATTTGCCGGTCATGCAACCACAGTTTGTGCATTTCTTGATATACAAGGTGCATTTGATAATGTAGATCCTTACATACTGGTCAATATTCTGTGTGAGATTGGTATTCCTGGAAAAGTATGTAAATGGATTTTTAATTTTCTATATGACCGAACTATGTATGTTAAATTTAATAACATTATACATGGTCCTAGAAATGTATACAAAGGCACTATGCAGGGTGCTACTATATCTCCCTTGCTATATAATATATATACATGTTTAATAAGTAAATACATTACAGATAGAAATATAAACTTTCTGCAATTTGCTGATGATCTCCTTGTATATACTGTAAATAAAGATGTAAATATAGCTGTAAATAATTTAAATTTAGCATTGGAACAAGTCCATGATTATTATTCAAATAAGTTAAAATTAAACATCAGTCCTAGTAAAAGCGGAGCTCTAATTTTCTCCAAAAAAAATAATTCATGTGATAACTTTGTAAAATATAATAACACAAGATTACCTTGGTTATTGGAAAAAAAATTTTTAGGAATATTGCTTGATCAGAAGTTAACTTTCCAAGAACATGTAAATAATCTATGTAAAAATGCCTTTAGGGGTCTCAATGTTTTGAAATCGTTAGCAGGTGTGCATTGGGGAGCTGACCCAAAGTTGTTATCAATGCTTTATAAAAGTATAGTTAGAAGTCATTTTGATTACAGCACATTAGCATATTTAAATGCTAATAAATTGGTTTTAAAGAAATTAGACATAATTCAGAATAAAGCCTTGCGTATAATAACTGGGGCTATGTGCTCTACACCAATTCATGTAATGGAAGTAGAAAGTTGTATTCCTCCACTTTTAATAAGAAGACTTGAAATTGCTGAACGATTTTGTGTTAAATTAATAAGTTCAAAAAATAGTTTAGTTTTAGGAAAAATACTTCCCTATGAAGTTGCTAACTTTGATGATAGCTACATTGATGTAAATATGCTTTTATCTGGTCGATTACCAGACATTCTAAGGATTGTTTTATACTCACAGACCCAAACCAAAAATATGTATAAAAGCAAACCATGGCCTTTATATAAATTAGAATATGATGCTTTAATGAATGTCAATGTTACTATATGTCAAGAAAAAGTGAATTCTCAAGTGGAAATGTTAAGATATTTAGCTGATAATCACTTTTATACAATTTATACAGATGGTTCAAAATCTGAAGAGCATACTTCTTCAGCTTTTTATGACTCACAAAAGAAAATATCTAAAACTTTTAAAATTCATAATTTATGTTCTATTTTTACAGCAGAATGTTATGCAATATACTTATCTCTCTTGTACATTAATAATATTGTGAATTCACAGTTTCTCATTGTAACTGATTCGAAAAGTGTTATACTAGCTATTGAATCTAATAAAATAGATTACAAAAAAAATTACATTATATATAATATAAGAAATATGCTATACAATCTTAATAAAAGAAAGAAGATTGTTACCTTTATGTGGGTCCCTTCACACTCTGGGATAACTGGGAATGAGGTAGCAGATGTTGCTACTAGAGATGTACACTCATCAACATGTTTAGATCACTCCTCAATGCTGGAAATACCATTCACAGATATATATGCCTTGTTAAGCAATGATTTGAAATCTTTATGGAAGTCATATTGGGAAGAAATAAGCAAGTCCAAAGGAATTTGGTACTATGAAATACAAAAAAGCCCGCCAGCCACTCCTTGGTATAATAAAAAAGGGATTAATAATAGAAAATTCATTACGACTATAAACCGAATGAGATTTGGACATAGCAGAGTGGCCACCCACCTACATCGCTTGGGAATGAAAGAAAATGCAGATTGTGAATATTGTGGCGAAACGAATGGCGACTTAAATCATCTTGTTTTTCAATGTCGTCAATTTGGTCTAAATAGATTACTACTCATTAGCTCCATTCAAGATATTAACGATGGCAAAGTTCCTGATACTCTTCAAAGTTTATTAGCTGATAAAAAGTTCTTCCGGCCATTATATTCCTTTATTTCTGGTGCTCAAGATATATAAAAACAATGAAAACAACAAACAGTGATGAGTGAACCGATGTAAACTTTTCAAACTTATTTGTAATTTTTTGACTTTTTGTGACCAACACCAAAGCTAAAAGATAGAGTGATAATGAGACTTGTTAATGTAACTTCAGCCCGCCTAGGGTAATATTGTTCTGTGAACTTTAGGCTCAGAAGGACTGGAATCCAGAGCCGTTAAACCAGTTAATTAAAAAAAAAAAAAAGAAGTTGGTTACAAATTACAATACCTCGCGTTTGCGTGTGCGTGATGTCGAGCATAGCGGCAAGCGGAAGTTGTACAATGTCGGTAAAACAGTCTATTACGCAGCAAACAATGAATTGACAAATAAAGTTTTCTACATGTTGTGAATTTTCTATTTATAATCGGAAAAGTACGATTTGGAAAAAAACGCTCATTAGATAATTATAATGCAACACCAAATATAACATATGAATATGTCGAAAAGTTTATAGAAATATTCAGAAACGCCATCTAGGTGAAATGTATGTAACGAACATGCAAACTGCTACCGCGCATCGCTAGATGGCGAACAAGGCATAGTTCTGATGTTTTAGTTTACTTGGTTTGGTATAGATGGCGCAAATCTTTACATGACTCCAACGTGGTGGTTTTCTAAGTAGTGCAAAATAGTAGGTACTATAGTCTTTATTAATTATCACCAGCACGTAGGTATTATACCTACCTACTTTGTAAACGTGACTTTCAGAAGATGTACTTTGAATGTACCTATTTTGAATACTTGAGTTTAAGTTTAAGTATCCCAAAGTAACAAGCACAGAATAGGTACCTACTTACTTTTTGTAACAAGTTTCACTTACTTTTGCTGAAATGAAAGGAACTTTACGAGAAGTTTTTGTGGTTAACGCGCATATTCAGACGAACTCGGTACATCGGGTCGGTAGGTTTCTACCTGCCTCCAAACTTTTAGGTGTTAAAATAATGTTGTTAGAGAAATAAACTTCTTTTTTGCCTATCTAGGTATCTACTTTGTTAAATATTATTCATCATTTAATTATTTTTTAATCGTATGGCATTTATTACACCTCCTGGTTCGTCGCTCGCTTAGCACCACCCGGGGGACACGTGCAGGGAGGTAAAAGGTAATTCCTGCGGACGTGAGCGACGGGGCATCCCCCGTATTCATCATTTTATCAATCCTATGCACTAGGTACTCTTAGCTGATCTATCGGACCTCTTAAGCTTCATCTCGCCCCACGTCGTGAGTCGTGACTCGTGAGGCCGATCTTTTTCGCCTCATCTACCTATCTATACTTTCCACCTATTAGCATAAAATTAGACACCATATCATACTAAATACTTATCTATTATTTATGCGAAAGTTTGGATGGATGGATGTTCGTTACTCAATTACGCCAGAAAGATGAAATTTGGCACAGAGATAGATTATAGTCACCTACCTAGTCTGGAATAACACAAAGGCTAGGTACTATTTATCCCGGAAAATCAAAAAACCTCAATCCACGCGAACGAAGTCGCGGGATACAGCTATAGTAGTTACATAGGTACTTAAGGTGCTGTTAGGCGCGCGGGGGTGAAATCGAGTGAGCGCATGTCGCAAAAAATGCAAGAAATAATTCGTAAACAAATTAATATTTACCTACCTACTGTTCAATACAAATTAATCCGACAATTGTGTTTAATTTATTTCTAGAGCAAATTATTGGAGAAAAGTTGCTTTAAAAGGTAAACCTAAGAGGTATGCTTAAAATAAATTTCAATGCAGAGATTTTTTAAATTGTGTTTTGAGATGCGTCAATGTCTGCAGCCGTTCTTGGTCTTGAAAACAGCAAATTATTTTTACAAGCATACAGTAGGTATGTCACCGTACCGTATATAAACCGTTTTGCCGATTTTACGCAATCAGAGGTTTGTTTTGGCCGTCCAGGCTTTTTTTTACCTTGCGGGTTCCAATCCAACGCCTGCTTGGGGTACGTCATGTTTTATATGTATAAATAATAACTAATATTATAAATGCGAAAGTTTGGATGGATGTACCTAGTACCTGGATGGATGGATGTTTGTTACTCAATCACGCCAGAACGGCTAAACGGATATGGATGAAATGGCACAGAGATATATTATAGTCTGGAATAACACAAAGGCTAAGTACTACTTTATATCCCGGAAAATCACATGGAGTTCTCGCGGGAACCAAAAAACGGACGAAGTCGCGGGTATCAGCTAGTAAAATTATAAATGCGAAAGTGTGTTTGTTTGTAAGTTTATCCTACAAGCACGCCGTAGCAGAGCTTCGGATCGACTTGATTTTTTGCATAGGCATAGTTGAGGACCTGGAGCTGATATAAGCTTTTTATCCCGGAAAATTTAGGAGTTGAGGATGAAAATGCGGGCATCAGCTGAGTACCTAAGTAGGTAGTGTCAAATAATAATGAATAGGTAGGTACCTGCCTAATGTTAGTCCAAGTCAAAGACTACTTGACGACCTCCGTGGCGCAGTGTGTAGCGCTGTTGCCTTAACGTGCGGAGGACCTGGGTTCGATCCCCGGCAGGGTCAATTTTGGGAATTTATAATTTCTGAATTTTCCCTGGTCTGGTCTGGTGGGAGGCTTCGGCTGTGGCTAGTTACCACCCTACCGGCAAAGACGTGCCGCCAAGCGATTTAGCGTAGAAACCGAAGGGGTATGGGTTTAATATAACTGCCATGCCCCTAACAGGTTAGGCCGCTACCATCTTAGACTGCATCATCACTTACCATCAGGTGAGATCGCAGTCAAGGGCTAGCTTGTAGTGGATTTTAAAAAAAAGACTAAGTAGGTATAGGGTAAAACCGGGATAGATGCCGCAGCAGGATAGATGCCTCATATTCTAAAAACCTTACTTCCCGAACTCGCGACTAAGAATTAATTTTATAAGTAGGAGCCGCAGTCACCCCGTACCATAATTACCCACAGACAGTCGTGCGGTGAGGATGTGTTTTGCTCGTACGTGTAATTATCTCCGCATCGATATTCCCGAACACGTCAAAGATTTAAAGGTTAGTATGTTGCGTTGTATAACTTTATAATTAGTAATAAATTCAGTTATATTTTTTATTACGTCATTATACTGGTTCATTGAGTCTGCATCTAGGTGTAAATAGATGCTATTTTGTTTATAATTTATTAAAAAAATACTTGGGCATCTATCCCTATCGAAAAGGATAGTTGCCCTGATTTTTCGAGGGATAGGTGCCCCTAAGGGGGCCTTAGGGGCACCTATCCCTGCATACACTGCCATTTATGATTACCTACAGCACCACGAAAATATAAAAGAAAAGAAGGAGTGCGAGCTCGAGTATGTTCTTGGACTACAGAAAACCTACAGTCGGCTTTGGATGAAATGGACAAAAACCATGGGAATACAACAATTAAGAATTTATATTTTTTTTA
Source organism: Erebia aethiops (assembly GCA_923060345.2). Taxonomy (NCBI): domain Eukaryota; kingdom Metazoa; phylum Arthropoda; class Insecta; order Lepidoptera; family Nymphalidae; genus Erebia; species Erebia aethiops. Next base: position 14,791,436 of record OV281090.1, on the reverse strand, counting down.
AATAAATGCTTGTAAAATTTAATTTAACAAACAATATAGTTATGCATGTTGAAACTTAAGAATTTATATTTTAGTTAAACAAACGCTTTAAAAATTTAATTACCTATGTCTGTGTGATATTAGAATAATATCTTCTAATGATAACAATTTAAAGAATTAAAAAATACAAAATGTATTTCATTATTATGACCCTTGGACTTCTACCTAACATTTGGTATGGATTTTTCGTTTACACCTATAAAGGGCATCCATCCTGCACTGCAGGCATCTATCCTTCTCAGTTTTTTCATGGTGGGGCAACTATCCATACAGGTAGGCATCTATCCTCAAAAAAAATGTTCCACGAAAAGCTAATTTCTGCAAAATCTGCATTTGATAGGTTAAAAAATAACAATAATAATTCAACATTAAGGATTGAGCTAGCTACATTAATAGAAATTATTCGTATAAAATTAATATTTTTAAAATTAGGTGGCCTTTTCAAAAAGTGGGGCATCTATCCCGGTTTTACCCTACATAAGTATTTATTCAATTTAGGTACACTGTGACTGTACACTTATTGATGTCCAGTTACCTACTCCTTAAATATGGTGTATGGTGGTGATAATCAGTTACGGTATCTTAAAACTAAAGCTACGAGGGTAAGAAATAAGGATGTTCTTATTTCGCTGCCTACCTTTATTTCGTGAAATGGTGGCATTTCATGAAATAGTCAACTAAACCTCCTACACTAAGTACCTAGTAACCATAGAACTAAATGCCGGTAGGATCATCTAGGATGGTAGCTAGCAAAATTGAGTAGAAAAATTCCCAAATTGAGCTGCCGGGGATCGAACCTGGGACCTCCCACTTGTGAGACAGTGCTCACCCCTGCGCCATGGGTGGTCGTCAAAATATTACTTCACTTCACTGACATAGACAGAACTATATCTAAGTATAGGTATATAGAACCTGAAATAAGGAGGTTATGGTATAAAAAGGAAATAAACTATAACCAAAACTATCGGAGTCCGAGTGCCCCCAGTCCCGAGCTCGCTTCGCTCGCTCTTGCATGAGTGGGAGTGGTGCCTAAAAAGGAAGTGGAGATGCTAGGAAAACCAGTCGACCTTCGTTCAGGACCTCCTTCGCGAGCTTCTGGCTACGCGCTTTACAAAAACACTTTAGGGGTAGGACAGACAATACTGCGTGAAGTCTGAGTGCTCAGATTTCGACCCAAGAATGTCAACTTTATAAAACGAGCTACGCCAAATGGCCAGCAGACTCTTACAGTAGGTATATATCAAACAATTCATTTTATCAAAAAAGAAATATGCTTTACGTTGTTTTATTAAATAACACGATTTATAAATCAATTGTTTGTCAAATTATATTTTATGAAATGATAAAATTGTCTGTTAATTGTTTTGTCAAGTAAATTACTTAAAGGACCAAAAGTTTTATAACGATTACTAATATACCTACGAGTTTTGCGAAACGTTGTTTGTGAAATGAAAATTTGTTATTTGTTTTTTATGAAATAATTGGTCACCCATTTTCCGCCCACCATCTTTAAGTAAATACTTAGGTTAAAATATAGTGTAGTGGTAATATACCTATTGGTTTTAGTCATGTCTATGTCTATGTGCGGAAGACGGAACAGATGGTGACTTTTTAAGTTCGTAGATAGGTATTGATGGTTGGATATGTAGGAAAACATAATAGGTATAATGTGATGCAGGGAAACGACATCGGGGTGCAATCACGTAACGTAACCGTCGTCGCCGCGGAGTCGGTGACTGCACAATGGAGTGTAACAGGTTTGTCGCGGGCGGTAATTGTTCGCCCCGCGATCTGCAAATATTCTTATTTCGCCACTTATAGCGTCCGTTCAATAAAATAATAATAGTAAACATCCGTGCAAATGGCCGGCGGACGGAGAGCGCCGCGTGGCGAGGCGGCCGGCGGGCGAGGGGGGCCCGGCGGCCCCGCGGGTAGGGGGGGGCGGCTTATCGATTCGCGCCCGCGCGACACACTGTATCTATCCTCTCATCGAAGCCCGTTTGCTGGCCCCACAAAGAAAGAGATAGGTTTCGCCGACTTTGATCCTTTTGTTTTTGGGCAGCGTCCGGCGATGCGGGCGGGGGCTGAAAAATGTGAAGGGGCGCTGATTGGCCGCGCCGGCCCCGCCCCCCCGCGCGCGCCCCGCACCCCGCAAGCATACAGCCTCCGCGAGAGCCTCCGCGACTCAGTTCAAGGGCGGTTGCGGCGCCGCGTGCTGTCTTGTTTGGGTTCACTATGAACTCTAGAGCAATAATTACGGCCGATTACGGCTATCGATGAGCGGATCATACGCACAGTTGCCGCTCAATGCAGTCTATTCATTTATTTTTATTCGCAATGCACGCGGTTTCGGCTATTTTGTTTACATTGCATGACGGGGTCATCGCTAACGAGACGCCTGGTTATCGATGAAAGGAAAGTCTTTATGAATAAGATAGGTGTATGAATTTAATAGTTAAGAGATAATGAGGCCTTTTCCGAATGATCTGCTAAAGGTCATCGTTAGTCCATGGACGTAGTACCAAATTAAATTTTATTTCGTCCATGCGTAAGTGAAACTAACACGGTCAACTAAAACATAAATAATTAGCCGTAGGTTACTGACCATTTAGATAGACCATTGTATAAGTAGGTAGGTACTAGGTACCTATTCAGTAGCCGAGAATAACAGAATTTTAAAATGTAATCGGTAGATACTAGGTAGGTACTGCAGTTCTATAGTAATAAGTATAGGTAGGTATAGTACTACCTACCCAATAAAGAATTACATATAAAGTTTTAAAAAAAATACTGGTTCACATTCTGGCTACACCTATGTACACTTTCGTATACCTACCTACCTACTTACACGTCCAAACATCATTGTTCTAGCTGCAAGTTAATTTTGTGCTAGACCAAACATCGTCCCCTCGGACGCGGACGTTCCGCGCAGACATTTTATGCTGTCCGGACTCCGGTCCCTAGTGTGTTTTCCTTCTTAGATAAAACTATGGACTCTATAGACTCAATAGATTTCTCGTTTGGTTGCTCTGCAACCTCGCTCTCCTATACCTTGATCTACTTATATTGGAAGACTACACGGGAAAAACAAGGAATTTCAGTAAAATTCTAATTTGAGTTAACACTGCCATCTTATAGCATTTGAGTAGGTATACCTTTCACATTGACGATAAGGTATTATCAATAACCGACGTCAGAGGCCATGAAGGTCTAAATAAAACTTTATCTTCTTATATTTAGAAGAAAATTATATTTTAGCCATATAATTATATACAGTTTATATTGAAGGTTCTTTAATTAGAGACTTTTAAACCTAAGATTCCACTTTATGTAAGGTTATCCTTTCTTTCCCGTGTGGTCTTCATACATTTCTGCTGTCGTATAATGTAATACCTAAATATGTATCAAATTATCATGTCCATTGAATTTTATTTCGTTCTACTGGGTACTTAATGGGGGGGTAAGGGGGTACACCAACATCTAAGCGCCCCAATTGTCAACCTCACCTGCCCGTGGTGCCCCCTGCCAATTAGCGAACGAGGATATGACGACCGAAGAATGGCGGGATAACCATTCCAAATTCATGCTAGGCTCAAAATAGCACAGACTGGAGACGGGCAGCAGCGTCTCTGGTGCGAATACGCCTAGCCCTGCGCTGACCAACCCGCCTGCCCAGCGTGGTCAGTATGGGCACTACTTTTGATGAGCAGCGCCAACAAACAATGGCCCCCAGTTCCCGGCAGCTCCGCTATTCCCGACTACGGTAGCGGTCGCGGTCACGGCGGGGCAGGGGGTGCTAGGAATCACCGGGCTACGGATGGCTACCATACCAAACGACTCTTTTTGGCTACATATAACACCAGGACCCTGAGATCGGATGAAAGCTTAGCCGAACTCGAGGTAGAGTTGAGTAATATTAAGTGGCACATTCTAGGACTTTCAGAAATCCGTAGAGGGGGCGAGGATACGCTGACTCTAGAATCGGGCCACGTTCTCTACTATCGGGAAGGCGAGCAGACGTCCCAAGGCGGAGTGGGATTTCTGATCAACAAAGTCCTCGCAAACAACATCGTGGAGATCAGTAGTGTGTCGTCAAGGGTGGCATACGTTATACTTAAGTTGAACCAGAGGTACTCTCTGAAAGTAGTGCAGGTGTATGCGCCCACGTCGTCACACTCTGATGAAGAAGTAGAGGCCGTATACGAAGACGTTATCAAGGCTATGGATAAGACTACCAAATCCTACTTCACGGTTGTTATGGGGGACTTCAACGCAAAGGTGGGAGTACAAGAACGCAACGAATCAAGAGTTGGGCCTCATGGAGTTGGTAACAGAAATCACAGGGGGCAAATGCTAGTCAACTTTCTTGAGAGGAGAGGCCTCTTCCTATTGAATTCGTTTTTCAAGAAAAGTGCCCATAGGAAGTGGACTTGGCAGAGCCCCGATAACGTGACTAGGAACGAGATTGACTTCATCATGTCGGATCGTAAGGATATATTCAGGGACGTCTCCGTGATCAACCGATTTAACACTGGTAGCGATCACCGTCTTGTGAGGGGATCCTTGAATATAGACCTTCAGTTAGAGAGACGACGTTTGATGGAGTCAACTCTTCGCCCAAGAACACACCAACCCATGGCTGTAACAGAAAATTTCCAACTAGAGCTGAGGAACAGATTCGATTTGCTGGAAACCACCGACGAAGTTGATCAGAAATATGGCGACTTTGTGAATGTTGTTCGGGAAGTGGGTGGCAAATTTTGCCAAAAAGGAGGCAAAATTCCCACATCCAAGATCTCTAGCGAGACCCTGGATTTGATGCAGCAAAGACGGGAAGTGGGCTCAGCTTTGCCAGACAGGCAGTCTCTAAACAAGCTTATCAAAAAGCGAATACGTTTCGATATGCGTGCTGCCTCGACGCGCAATATACAAGATGCGATAGAACGCAATAGAGGAGCAAAAGTATTCGCTCAAAGTCTTGGGAGAAGCCATTTGACAAAGCTGAGAACATCAGATGGTCGGATTACTGCTTCGAAGCCAGAGGTGTTAGCTGAGATCGAGCGGTTTTACGGGCAGCTTTACTCTGCTCATGCTCCGAAACCTGCACCCACTCAGGCTGCGAACGACAAACGTGCGAGACTTGTGCGCCACTATACCGATGACCTCCCGGATATCGACGTAGGCGAGATTAGTATAGCCCTCGAACAGCTGAAGAACAACAAAGCTCCGGGCGATGACGGTATTACTGCGGAGCTCCTACGCGCAGGAGGAAAGCCAATTCTTATTAAGCTTAAAGACCTCTTTAATACCGTCATCAAAACTGGCATAACACCGGAAAAATGGACCAGAAGTGTTACCATTCTCTTTTTCAAAAAAGGAGATAAGAGTCTGCTCAAGAACTACAGACCAATCTCACTTCTGAGCCATATTTATAAGCTGTTTTCGCGGGTTATTACGAATCGTCTCGCCCGAAGGCTTGACGAATTTCAGCCACCAGAGCAGGCTGGGTTTCGCAAAGGCTACAGCACCGTGGACCACATTCACACGCTACGGCAGATTATGCAGAAGACCCAGGAGTATAATCTGCCCCTCTGTCTAGCGTTTGTGGACTACGAGAAAGCCTTTGATTCTGTCGAGACCTGGGCTGTTCTGGATTCATTGCAGCGATGCCAAGTCGACTGGCACTATATCCAAGTGTTGAGATGCTTGTACGAGGCCGCCACTATGACAGTTCAAGTCCAGGACCAACAAACGAATCCAATTCCCATACGAAGAGGGGTAAGACAGGGAGATGTTATATCCCCGAAACTTTTCACTTGCGCCCTGGAGGACGTGTTTAAGGTCTTGGACTGGAAAAGTCGTGGTATTAATGTTAATGGCGAATACATCTCGCACTTGCGTTTTGCAGACGACATAGTGATACTGGCGGAATCGTTGCAGGACCTTGAGGGGATGCTGGCCGAGCTTAACTGTTCTTCCAGACGAGTAGGTCTTCAGATGAACATAGACAAAACAAAAGTCATGTTTAACGAGCACGTTATCTCAAGACCTATCAACGTCGGCAATGTCAGTATCGAAGTTGTTCAGGAATACAACTACCTTGGCCAGATTATACAACTCGGTAGAAACAACTTCGACAAAGAGGCTGACAGAAGAATTCAGTTGGGCTGGGCAGCATTTTCTAAGCTTCGTCAAGTCTTCGATTCGTCGATACCGCAAAGCCTGAAGACTAAAGTCTTCAACGAGTGCGTCCTGCCGGTAATGACGTATGGAGCGGAAACGTGGACACTGACGGTAGGCCTCGTCCACAAATTAAAAGTCGCTCAGCGTGCTATGGAGCGGGCTATGTTGGGAATCTCTCTCAGGGATAGAATCCGGAACGAGGAAATTCGTAGAAGAACTAAAGTGACCGACATAGCTCTGCGGATTAGCAAGCTGAAGTGGCAGTGGGCAGGTCATATCTGTCGCAGAACCGATGGCCGCTGGGGCAGACGTGTTCTGGAGTGGAGACCGCGTACCGGTAAGCGCAGTGTAGGACGACCTCCAGCTCGCTGGTCCGATGACCTAAAGAAGGTTGCGGGAAGCGGGTGGATGAGGAAGGCGGAGGACCGTGTTTGGTGGCGCGCTCTCGAAAAGGCCTATGTCCAGCAGTGGATGCATACAGGCTGATGGATGGATGGATGGATGGGTACTTAATATTTTCCTCCATTCCACTCCGCCTCGTGGAATACCAGGCCTAAAAGGTGGCAAGAAATCAGTGCAACGTAACATTGACTCAGTGTGACGCTCATATCCTATCGTAGGTATGTCACGTTACAAAGGGCGAGTCTCGCTCGAAGATCACTTCGAAGTAAAATGGCGTCTTTCCTTCAAAATTTGAAAACATACGGAGACGTATCGTCGCTCAAACCTATCCATCAGGTATTCATCCGTTATACCTATCGCCTATCAGGTAAATTGTTAAAAGAGTCTGCCTGTCAACCTACCTTTTTACAGCCCATCGAACTGGACGATTGAGATGAAGTTTGTTATAGAGAGAAGTTGCACCCCGGACAAAATACATAGGTATGTAAGATGCTTTTTATCCTGAAAAATTCCCACAGGTTCCCCACAGGATTAAAAAAAATCAAAATTCAAGCGGACCGTGAAATGTAAACAGATAGACATAGATAGGTATACATTTATATGATCAAGTATGGGTTGCCTGTAAAAATGCTTTTTTGTTGCGTTAATCGCAACAAAAAAGCATATAAAAGTAGATTTCTTGACAATGCTGACTTTTTAAAAATATCTAGGTTCTTATTGATTAATAATTTTAGAACGAGTCTTATATCAGGGTAGCCGTTTTGACAAATCTGGGGGCATACTACCATCGCTGAAAGCAGTATTATTTTAATATTGTTGAGGCTCTTGTTTTAGAATTTTAGGGACGTGAAGGTACGTCATATAAAACTGACATTTTAAAATACATAATAGGCACTGGTTTAAGCGATGGTGGCTAGCCTGCCCCCTGAACTTACCAATGTTTTGCTAATTCACTCAGTGCTGAATTATTGATAAGACGTTCAATCTCAAAAAATAATCCCGTATGTGTTCAAACAGTCGTGACAGAGTGACAGGTAAAATGAACGAGACCAATTGAGACGGCTACATCGACGTGACGACCGGGACATGTTTGCTATGGAACCGATCACATTGCCAGCTTTTTAAGGGCAAAACACACAGGGGACGGGTGCGGGTCGGGCGCGGGTCGGGTCGGGTGTCCCTGTGTGTTTTGCGCTTTATAGGTCTACTAGAATCTAGAATCTAGATGATGCCCGCGATTTCGTTCGCACAGATTAAGATTTTTTGATCCTCTTTAATTTTCCGATATAAAAAGTAGCCTATGTCCTTCCCCGCGATACTAAGTATCCCCATACCAAATTTCATCAAAAATGGTTGAACAGATGGGCCGTGAAAGCGTAGCAGACAGACAGACAGAGACGGACAGACAGATAGACACACTTTCTCATTTATACCTAATATTAGTATGGATTCTACCTATGATTGCGAGGAATGAAGAATTCGCTAAGTAGGTACGCATGCATAAATTTTGTCCTGAGATATTTAATTTTGACTTCATGGCGATCTACGGCCCTAATATGTACTGAAATTGTATTTTGATTTCTTCATTATGTAGGTAATCACTACATCTTGCTCGCGATTTCGTGGAGGAGAATTTTTAATAATTTCATTAATAATCTTTAATAAATTCCGGCTCTCGGCTTTCATTAGCCTAAAGACTCCATTATGTACAAAGTTTAACATAGAAAAGTAAATTTTTATGTTTTCGTCATAAATAGAGTCGATCTATATATTCGCAAGTCTTACACGTTAGTGTTAAACACTTCTGACCTTTAATGTGAAGATTATGCGGCACCATTAGTTAATGGCTGCGTAGGTATACCTTCCGCGGCCTTCGCTAAACGACGAAATATTTAAATAGGTATCCACGATCCATCCACGGCTATCTCCAGATAAAACGCCCCAATTCACATGCGTGAGCCGCGTGATGGATGAGTCCGACGATCAGGCCTCCCGAATTTGCCTTCCCACCCCCCGCCGACAACGGCCCGGCCTAAGTCCTGTAGGTGATCCATTACACTGGCATTTTTGCGTAATCCCCGTTTATAAATATGAAATTCAAGGAAGACCTAGTGATGGTTAATCGACTGGAGGTCGGGGTCAACGCGTCCCACCGCTCCAATAATTTATGACTGAAAAAAAGCTTGCGCAAAACATGCGCCATTTCGCCCGGCCCGTGTAAATCACGGTGAGAGTCATTGAAATGTGATTCCAATAAAAATAGGTTTCCGAGTTCGGACCGCAAGGGTGAAGTCGACGTGGAGTACGCAAATCATAGTAATTGTAATCAATACATTACAGTGTACGCAATGATTATACACGGGGTGCGGTCTGATTATAGATAATTATAGTTGGGGAGGCCCGGTTGCTCTGATGAGCGATTTGGGTATTATTTGCGCTTTATTTAGGTATTTATTGCGCTTGAGTGACGACGCAGATATTATGCTCGGTTATAATACGCCGCGTCCCCCGAGGGCGCTCTCCCTCCGGTTTTGTACTTACGCGGACATTGATTTGGTAATATTTAGAATGAGAGAATTTAAATATTTGGGTTTGCTACTTAATACGGATAGGTAATTTGGGTCAAAGAGAATGGTAACTAAGTATCTAAGTACTTAATTAGTTAATTATAATATTTGTGATTATGTTTTTACAACTTTCGCTATATTTATAAATGTTTTTCGTGCTTTAGTTCTGGCTTTTTGGTAGGCTTTAAGTTAGACGTACTTAAGTAACTTTAAGTAAAAAGTAGAGGTAGGAAACACGTAGTCTGCTAACGTATATGCTCTACCACACATCTATATCACGGAGAGAAATGAGAGAAACGGAGAGAAATTCCTTCTGATTATCTGAATCAGAATAAATATCCGGAAAATTTTGCCTATCACCACAGCCATTAACGTCCCACTGCTGGGCAAAGGCCTCCACTCTCATAGGAGAGAGGGAATTAGAGCTTAGACCCACCACGCTGCTTCAATGCGGATTGACGGGCTTTAACAACTATTATCATATTACGGCTTAACGTGCTCTCCGAGGCACGAGCGTCAAACACCGCCAACTTCTCCGGGCTAGTAGTAGGTACTGAGAATTTCTAGTCAGAAAAACCCAATACCGGGAAACGAACCCGGGACCTCGTCGGCTGCAGTCGAACATGCTAACCACTAGACCAACGAGGCGGTTTAAAAAAAAAACCAGAATAGCAATAAAAAAAAATCATTGCGATAATGTACTTATTGCGTATTTTTGGTTGTTATTAGGGTGAATAACATTGATACCTCATATACCTACCTGGGGGCGAGATCATTAGGCGCTATTCTGGATGGAAGAGCGAGGTACTGATGTCGGTTTAGTTCACTGATGTGTTGATAAGCGTTTATTTGGGGGTACCTCAATTCTTTCCTCTAATGCCAATTAGAATACACAATGTTGCCACAGTTGAAAGGATTGAGACCTTTATTAGTGTCGGATATTGTTATGTGCTCGCTCGCGCGGAATGCGTTGGTCATAGAATACGCTTGTAGGGTACGTGTAGTTCGGCGGTTCTATAGTAACGGTAGGTAGGACCTAACTACCTACCGCTAATTAAATTATCGCTTGCGGCAAATGTTTGATATAGTTGTACGTAGTTAGTAAACTATTAGGTACTCATCTCTGTACACGTAATATATATGAATAACTGATGCCCGCGACGTCGTCCGCGTGGTTTAAGTTTCTTTGATTCCCGCGGGAACTTCTTAATTTTCCGGGATAAAAAGAAGCTTATGTCACTCTCTAGGTCCTCAACTATACCCATGCCAAAAATCACCTCGGTCCGTTGCTCCGTTGTGGCGAAATTGAAGGACAAACCATGATTAAACGACAAACCAACAAACCAACAAACAAACACACTTTCATATTTATAATATTCGTATGATTGAATATTGAGTGAGAAGAAGAATTAAAAACCTATCTACTTTGCCCTAGAATGTCGTGCTGGAGAATAAGCTGGACAACAAATCGGATGAACTTCACCATACACACAGAAGTAAAAAAAGGTATTCCCGCGCTTGTACCCTTGAAATTCTTTGGGCAAGAATAAAAAAGAGTACGTAGCTATAGAATACCAAGTGGTACATACCTATCTACTGTGGAGATTGAAATTCAACGGCAACTCAGTGATGGAGATCGAAAACACCTCGTGTCTAACCTAGACTCATATTCTGCTCTTTGATCATTTTACCACTTTAGCTCATAATTTAATGGATCTGGCTGAAATTTAGCACAGAGATAGATTATAGTCTGGAATAGCACAGGCTACTTTTTGTCCCGGAAAATTAAAGAGTTTCCTCGGGAACCGAAAAACCTCAATTCACGCGGACGAAGTAGCAGGCAACATCTAGTAGCTCATAAATTAAAAGGTGGATAGGTAAATTATAAGCGCATAAATCTCAAATGATTTATTCCGCAACCCAATTCCAAAGATGTCCAAATTAAATAGGTATGTATATTTGCACAAACACGGGTACGTATTGACACAGGGCTGGGGGCTCAATCATTCTTTTCCGCCGTAATGTAGCACATACATCATAACATTAATCTGACGGTCGTGATGGATCGCACAGATCCTCACTAACACCGAATCTCCTTGTTTTTTACCGAACAAGTGCGTATTTCTCACGATACATTCTAAAACAGTTTGCGCTATTAATTGCATTATTTCGTGTTAGATAAGTATTAATGGTTACTATCAAGGGGCGAGCTCGCACCCCCTTCTAATTATAGAATCTCGTTTATCATAGCGTAATGGCGACGTGAATTATTGGACTAATTATTCTTATCAAGTGTGTGTAGCCATTAACCGATACCCAGTGTCGGAATGGAATGTGGGGATTTCGTGGAAAATTAGATAAAATTAGGGTTGATGCCTAAGTATTTAAAATGCTTTAATTCACCATTAGGTGATGCATGTGACGTCATCCGCGTGGATTAAGGCTTTTGATATCTTCGCGCGGTAACTCTTTAATTTACCGGGATAAAAAAAAGTCCTTCCCCGGGATGCAACCTATCTTTGTACCAAATTTTTTGAAAATCTGTTTAACATAAATGGACCTTGAAAGCGTAGCAGTAGTATGGAAATGGATATTTCGGCGTCCATAAAATGGATCGTATAATTAATACGGCTCTTTTTTCTTTCGTATACTTGTCTTTTTATTTAATTTTAAAACTTAATATCAACTTAAAGTATAAAACGGTGAACAAACTTAATTATTCAGTCCAAAAATGAAATCGCAAAACATTTCACAGAATTCAGTTCCTAAATGATAGATTGTATTGTTTCGGCAGTGGTCGTGGCAAGTGGAGTGAAGTGGTCTATCCCCAACGGAACAGTCGCCGCTGTCCGGAGGGCGAGGCATTTCACGAGCGGCTGCCCGCCTGACCTTTCTGGCTCCAGGGACCGAAATGCCATCATGTTTTCATTTTTTTTGCCGCCCGCTCACTCGACGACACTCGATTAATTTTTCACGGTACGCTTGTCAAAATGCGATTTAATATCGCACGCAAGGGTTGACCGGGACTGCGCTTTGACGTGTGATGCGTGCACTCGTCATATACACGTATCTGTGGCAGAACGGCGAAAGGTTTCAGCGATTGTTATCTTATGGTGAAGCTCATGTTCACAAAAGCTCGCGGGCGCGTTCGCGGATTTCTAACGATGAAGTATAAAATAGATCGCGCGAGTTGAATGCAGAGCTTATTTATGTGTCACCTCAGGCCCCGACTGCATTCAACTCGCACGCGTACTATACTTAGTAGGTTAGCGAATAATATATGCTCAGGGACGACGATTTACATACATTGCGACACACATAATTATAACACAACACAACACGTGCGAGAAATTTTTTTTGCATTTGGAGGTTCTACATGAACATCAATATCTATACTTAGTACGAGTCCTAAGTCAATTATGCACAAAATTCTTTTTTGAGCATAGTACATAATATGGGCTATTTCCTGAAAAGTCAGTGGTTTTATAATACTTAACAATGATTGGATGTGTTTTACGTTTGCATAGGTAAGTAAGTACATGAAATTGCTGCTTGTACATAAGTTGTAAGTTCACTTTCACGGTTTTCGCGTTCAGAGGAGGCAATGAAAATATATGAATAGAATTTTAAGTTATCGTCAGCGTAATGAAATAACCGCCGATATCGAACGTGAAACAGTCCACATGACCTTTGAGCAGATAGATTGAAAGTTTATTATTTAAAATAGTTAGCTAAATAGCTTAAAACCGCCGCGTGTTGAAGTCTCTTAACATGCAAACGTAAAAAAAACAGCCAATTAGGTATAAGGTGGTGAGTGGACGTTTGTTTAGCGGACTAGCGGTTGACGACGACGACGTTGATCATAAAATCCCCACTTAAAATAACAATAATTTTCACACGTAGGTAAGTATCTGTTAATTTCACGATAAAATATGGCAAACGAAAAAATAGTCAATTTGTAATAATGAGCGCCATTTCAGCGTCGAAATATCGGATTATTATACGAAATTCGGCATTCCGCCGCCAATGTTACAAGTGGTATTATCAATAACGCCAAAAATAGGCACCGCAATTTTCAATTTGCCGCGTCACTCCGGATTCCAATAGGAAGCGGGGATAAATGGAGTCACATTCCAATATGTCACAGAGCGGGGACCGACCATTTGGCTTTTCGGTATTCGGGATTCATGGTTTGTATATTCGGTACGTAGTGGCATAGGTAGGTACCTAGCGCTACATACCTCGAATAGTGCCCGCGCGCATTCCTATAGCCGCTGATGAGATTCTAATGTGCGGATAATGCACAAACCTAACGACGTTATACTACTATCATAAATGCGAAAGTGTATCTGTCTGTCTGCTACGCTTTAACGGCCACTGTAAAGTAAACAATAATTTTGATTTCTACACTCTATGTTGAAGTCGGACGGGTATAAAGGTAGGCAAAGTTGACGCGTCAGGCTCCCCCGACTTCAACACAGTGTGTAGTTAAATCAAAATAATTTTCTTGCAGTGGCTTTGGAAGTCGGTTTTTGGAAAGAATTTTTATTCAATTACGGAGTTTCTCCGGGAATCAAAAAATCGCATAGGTACCTACTTCAACCTATTAATATTATGAATGCGAATGTATATCTTTTTGTCTGTCTATTTGCAACAATTTTCACGCCCTATCTGATCAATCGATTTGGACGAAATTTGGCTATAGCGGAAAATCAAAAAGTTCTGACGGGATTATCCATACACGTGAATCCAAGCGAAGACGCGGACATAACTAACATTTTTAAAATTCTTCTAAAAGCTAGCCCTTGACTGCGATCTCATCTGATGGTAAGTGATGATGCAGTCTAAGATGGTAGCGGGCTAACCTGTTAGGGGCATGGCAGTTACATTAAACCCATACCCCTTCGGTTTCTACACGGCATCGTACCGCAACGCTAAATCGCTTGGCGGCACGTCTTTGCCGGTACGGTGGTAACTAGCCACGGCCGAAGCCTCCCACCAGGCCAGACCAGGGAAAATTCAGAAATCATAATTTCCCAAATTTACCCTGCCGGGGATCGAACCTAGGACCTCCGCACGTTAAGGCAACAACGCTACACACTACGCCACGGAGGTCGTCAAAATTATAAGTATTGTAAGTATTAGGTAAGTAAACCTCTTACGAAACCAGACCATACCAACCGATTTAGAAATTATAAATTTAAAAATTGCCCCAGTTTGGACCTCTTACATAATATTATTATAAAATACTAGATGATGCCCGCGACTTCGTCCGCGTGGATTAAGGTTTTTTTGATTCCCGCGGGAACTCTTAAATTTTCCGGGATAAAAAGTAACCTATGTCCTTCTCCGGGATATAACATATCACTGTACTAAATTTCATCAAAATCGGTTGAATAGGTGGGCCGAGAAAGCGTAGCAGACGTATGGATATAATATTAGTATGAATATAGCAAAAGAAGTATGGGTATATTATAATATCCATAATATATCCCCAGTGTTCACCACTGCACCAGGCGAGCTATGAAGCTGTCATAGAACTGCTCACTTGGACGTAATTTTATTTCGAACATCGTACCTTTTAGTAGGCAGTTCATGTTTTCATGCCTTTTCCGAAACAAGACTTAATAAGGGTGAAAGGCTGAATGGGCCCCTTTCAGATGTACATTAGGCAGTCTACACATGAGCGGCATGCGTGTCACGTCACCCGTTATTGCCTGTGTGCCATTGCCCGCACTGATTTGAAATATTTCCACGGAACCACTTATACGCACCTCGGCTGCTTGATGTGTAGCTTGACGACTCCATATTATGATCGTTGGTAGGTAATTATTATTATTATTATTAAACTCTTTATTGCATAAAAAATGGACATATACAAAGAACATTATACATAATTACAAACAAAAGGCGACCTTACCACTTAAGTGATCTCTGACAGGCAACCTACATGAATGGACCGTACTTGCTGTGAGACGGGAAATTGCTCAGAATTGGTAATGTTCAGACGAATTTCTGTAAATATTCCTAGTACACTTTTACTATTATATGGTAGAGTCAAAACATGACGTAGCATAAGAGACACCTGTATGTCCTACATGTTTGAAATAAATTGAATTGAATTGAATTGAATTGAATTGAATTGAATTGAATTGAATTGAATTGAATTAAATTGAATTGAATTGAATTGAATTGAATTATTGATTATTATTATTTTATTTTTACTAGCTGATGCCCGCGACTTCGTCGGCGTGGAATAAATTTTTAAAATTCCTACAGGAACTCCTTAATATTCCGGGATAAATGTAGCCTATGTCACTCTCCAGGTCCTCAACTATACCCATGCCAAATATCAAGTCGATCCGTTGCTCCGTTGCGGCGTGATTGAAGGACAAACCAACAAACAAACACACTATCGCATTTATAACATTAGTATGATATGATTCTGTATTGAAAGTAATACAATAGAACTTAAAGCTGGATAGCCTAACCTAATTACTAATAAATCATGTCCAAGTGGAATGGTGGCATGAATGCTGGCTGCGCTAGACAGCCATGCTGATCCTTTGCGCAAAAAATGAGCCAGCCCTTCAGTCACCAGATGAGGCACTTTTACTGATTATCTAGTCTGATTTCCTACTTGTATTTAATGCCTACTAAGTACCTACAAGATAATTTCAGTCGTCAAAGACTGACGTGAAAGATTAGTTTCTTCTACGGTTTCACAAGAGACTTTGTTCGTTTTGTAAGTGCATTTACGTGCACGCATTTAAATGGCGTTTCTAGAGCAGGTGGAAAAACGCTCGATTGCTTTTGCTCAATTATTGGGCAGGTACTAAGTTATTTTCAATTCAATTATAGTCCACGCACGAGCTCCGAGAAATCGGGGTCTGAAGAAGCGACGGCTGTACGCCACCCCCGATCGTCGCTCCATATCCAGCTCGCTGCCAGCACTAGTTTCGAGCTTGACGCGTGTAATTTTGCGATAGCAGTATTGTTTTGTACTTTAAACAACTCTAGGTCATTACTTTAACATCCCATAGGATTCCTCGGGGCTCGTGTGCGGACCATACTTTCGTATCTATGAAAGAATTTCCACCTGTCCTAGAAACAAACTGTAGTACCTATTATATCGACTTATCAAATTATAACTATAGATACCAATACTGTGACAATGGTCAAGGCTCGGGCCTAACACTGCACGTGTTAGGCCCGAGTCAAAAGGAGTTATCCTACTCAAAAGGAAGTCTGACGACCTCCGTGGCGCAGTGTGTAGCGCTGTTGCCTTAACGTGCGGAGGTCCCGGGTTCGATCCCCGGCAGGTTCAATTTAGGAATTTATAATTTCTGAATTTTCCCTGGTCTGGTCTGGTGGGAGGCTTCGGGCGTGGCTAGTTACCACCCTACCGGCAAAGACGTGCCGCCAAGCGATTTAGCGTTCCGGTACGATGCCGTGTAGAAACTGACGGGGTATGGGTTTAATATAACTGCCATGCCCCTAACAGGTTAGCCCGCTACCATCTTAGACTGCATCATCACTTACCATCAGGTGAGATCGCAGTCAGGGGCTAACTTGTAGTGGATAAAAAAAAAAGGAGTTTTGCTACTGATCAACGTGGACATTCAGTAGGTACGCATAAAACTCCTATTATAAGAAATTACAGGTGCGGTTCGCGTCGCGTCTTACTGGACAATAGGGATCAAACACTAGATCAATGCTCATGCGAAGAACAACAAAGGGATTCTTGGAGCCTTTGTCATTGTCTTGCGAAGGATTTTTCGGGAGGCCTCACAGATCTGCCACGTGGGGCAGGTGGTCCGCACGCGCACATCTGCTCACACAAAGCTTTCGGCTTGTGCAAGATTTTAATCGGTTTTTTTGTCTATAAAAATGATGACAGATTCGGTATTTCGCGCCAAGGTAACGGATCCCCGGCAGCGGCAGCTGGTCGTGTCTTCGGTTATGTTATGATTCATAATTCAGCCTATCCTACTAATAAAATAAACTAGCTGATACCCGCTACTTCGTCTGCTTGGAATAAGCTTTCTTTATTCCGACGAGAACTCCAGGTCCTCAACTATGGCCATGCAAAATATTACGTTGATCCGTTGCTCTGTTGCGGCGTGATTGAAGGACAAATCAATGAACCAACAAACAAACACACTTTCGTATTTATAATATTACGATCAATTCGATACTCAGTATCGTTACTCGTCGCAACGATTGAACCGATTTGGCTGAAATTTGGAATGGAGATAGGTTAACCTAAAGTAACACATATGCTACTTGTAAAATGACTATGTCCCACGGGAACCAGAAAACCTCAACCTACGCGGACGAAGTCACGGGCATTATCTAAGACCTAAGTAGTCCTCTACTACCATGCAAGTAGGATTGGGAAGTAGGTACTTACCTACGCACAAACCCTTAGTACTTTCTAATTCCAGGGTTGGTACATTTACTAAACAAACTGGTGTTTTTTTTTATCCACTACAAGCTGGCCCTTGACTGCGATCTCACCTGATGGTAAGTGATGATGCAGTCTGAGATATTAGCGGGCTAACTTGTTATAACTATAGTAAGATAGCATTAACTGTGATCGCGATACGATGACAATATACTTATCATGATGCTGTTACTCCTATAATAGTAAGGGATAGTAAGGGATAAGCTGTTTTATGTACCTATTCCATACTTCATACGTCTGCTAACCCCTAGGCCCCTTATAGGTTTACACTTTATCAAATCACAGACCTGATCACTTCGTCAAAAGGATCGTCGATTCAAATTTGTTTAAAACGTTTGAAAGGTAGAGCCACTACATTCTCAGTTAATAACCACGAATTCTCATCTTCTCCGCAAGGAACAGTTATTCAAAACACGATATCAATACATTCAACGCGTATATTCCTCTAAGTAGGATAAAGGCGTTAGTCGTGTACCCCATTAGAATGTACGCGACAGGAATGCCGCGGTCCTATACACTGGCTTGACTAGGGTCACCAGCAATCCAATGTCAAAAGCAGTTTGCAATATAAATGTCGAGACGCAAGCTTATTTTTGTAAAAAACCAAACATACGCAACGACCCATAATATTATTTGCTATTTACATTTTACTAGATGATTTCGCTTTAATTTTCCGGGGAAAAAAATAGCCTATGTCCTTCCCCGGGATATAACCTCCCTCTTTTCTAGAGTAATTTCATCAAAAAACCCGGCTGAGTTTGTTGTGGGCTCTTCTCAGACCAGGGCGCGTTTGGAACCCTCGTAGCTTTAGTTTTAAGATACGTTACCCATTATCACCATCATGCTTTTTAAGTAAGTAATTTTTAGACGAAAATAAGTGTACCTACAGTGTACCTATATTTAATAAATAAATGACTATGACTATGACTAAAATCGGTTAAACAGGTGGTTCTTGAAAGCGTAGCAGACAGACAGATAGACAGACACACTATCGCATGTAAAATATTAGTATTGATACGTAATATGAACATGGAATAGTCAAAATACAAAATTAAAATAATTAGGTACAGGTTCAGGAAGTTTGTTTATAATTTAGGTACAATTTGGACATGAGCCAAAATGTATTTACGAACCGAAAACCCAAAATGAATCGAAAATGAATCAATTTTGCCTATGTTACTTACATAAGCAAAAGATTCATTTTCTATACCTACCGCTTAGATTTTATGTAATAAAATACCGTCTTGTACAGCATTGAAACGCCTTAAATTGGTCATTTTTGATAATATTTGACATAATTGACTATGAATACAAGTCAAATCAGCAACTTTTTTTCAAATGTCAAAAGTTCAAAACGCGCGCTTAGTATGGGATGTTGTATGAAATACTTTCTGAACTGTGACATCATCAAAATTCGACGCACTTTTTCACTTGAAACCATATAGTTTCAAATGGTTTTCAAACATAAAACTAACAGGGAGCGTGGATATTACGTCTTTTGTGGGGTCCTTTCTTCTTTTTTAAGAGCCTTTATTCATCCATTGTTGAATATAGGTCTCCTCAAGTGTACACCACTGTTCCCGATGTTGGACAAGCCTGTTCCCAGTTTCCCCGCCAGCTTGGTGATAGGAGATCCTTTATTTAATATATACTTACGGCTCTGCCAAGTACCAGCTTTATGCATTGGATTTGGTGGATCGTCGCGCCAGGAGACTCATTGATAACAAAGCGCTGGTCAGTTCGAAGCTGCAAAGCTTGGAACATCGGCGCAAAGTTGCCTGTCTGTCGGTATTCTACAGGATATATTTCGGAGTCGGAGAGTGTGCTCAAGAACTATTCGATCTGGTTCCTCCGTCACTTTTCTTCCGGCATCGACAAGGTCTGCACCTCTACGCAGTCGAAATTCTGCAGGCTCGTACGAATCGATTTGCTTCCTCGTTTCTAATTCGAACCGCTAGGATATGGAATGCCCTTCCGGCTTCCGTTTTCCCCTCCTGTTTTAATATAGGTATCTTCAAATCAAGAGTGAATAGGCATCTTCTAGGCAAGCGCGCTCCATCTTAGGCTGCATCATCACTTGCATGCAAGTCTGATTGCAGCCAAGCGCTAGCCTATATATAAAAAAAATAAAAAATAAAAAAAAATATTTGAATAGTTGTCAAATACATATCCAATTCCGGATCCAAATCACATGTCCCGAAAATTCCCAGCATCTGGTAATGCTACTGCGATCACAATGAGGCACAAACGCGACACTACACGACGATTACCCGCTCTTCTCGTCCCGTGAGAGGTTTCTAGTCGTATACCGATCTGAATGTTAGGGTACCTTTATCAAACACGCGTAGGATTTATAATTCAAACTGGCGAATGCCCGCGACTTCGTCCGCGTGGATTGAGGTTTTTTGGTTCCCGCGGGAACTCTTTTATTTTCCGGGATAAAAAGTAGGATAGGAGTAAGGATTGCTATGTGCTATTCCAGACTATAATCTATCTCTGTGTCAAATTTCAGCCAAATCTGTTCAGCCGTTGGGGCGTGATTGAGTAACAAACACCCATACATCATCCATACATCCATCCAAACTTTCGCATTTATAATATAAGTATAGTAAGATAGTAAGATTGCTTGATACTTTAGTTTAAAGATATTTATAGGGATGGAATCACAATAATTATCTACATTGATTTGGTGAGGTTCTATTAGGTACCTACAAAAAAATTTAATCGATGAATTTATACGAATCAACTGATTTGTCTGAAAATGACTTTTATGTCTGTTATGTTTTTAATGCCGTCAATTAAACTTTATTTTAACGGTGAAGAGCAAACTTTATTTTAACGATTCAGAGATGAGATTTCCTATGTTGTGTATGAGGTTTCGCTGTTGTTCTCCATAATGTCCTCAAAGGTTATTTTGTTGTACTGTTGTTGACTGTTGCGCTTGCAGACTTACCGGAAATAGTGAAGCAGCCTAAGGTGCTAGCCTTTGCCTAAAAGATGCCTATTCATTTTTGCGTTTGCCTAGAAGATATATGCGAATATTAATTAAAAGCGGATGGAAAAAAGGTGAGTGAAGTCTAACAATTCGCATTTGCTGACTATAATTACAGCCTCGCTGGTCTAGTGGTTAGCATTTTTGACTGCGGCCGACTAAGTCCCGGGTTCGAGTCTCGGGTCGGGGCATAATTAAGTATTGAGTTTTTCTGACTAGAAATTCTCAGTACTAGCCCGCAGTTAGGAAGTTGGCAGTGTTTCACCTCCGTGCCTCGGAGAGCATGTTAAGCCGTCGGTCCCGGGTTTTTTATCACTAACACGATAATAGTCGTTAAAGCCCGCCAACCCGCATTGGAGCAGTGTGGTGGGTCTAAGCTCTAATTCCCTCTCTCCTATGAGAGTGGAGGCCTGTGCCCAGCTGTGGGACGTTAATGGGCTATAGTGGTAGGTAGTCGGAATTTTCCGGACATTTCTCCTGATTCCAAGAGTTTCATTTCAAGATAAGTTGGTATGTGGACAATTATTAGTCTAAAATCTCCTGCACCTGGGAGAATAACCGTGTTCAGAAATGACATCTCAACCCCTCTCTGCATGGCTCATCAATATCTTCCGGTCTAAAAGCCTGCGTCAAATTCGGGCCAATCTTGTCTTGATTTCTGTAGAAGTTAGATAGGTAAGTCTTCAAAAGCAGGATATAAATATGTATGTTCCAGACGTACATTAGCTAAAACTGAAACGAATAAAAAAATGAAAATGTCAAGATATCATCGCGAAACAAAGAAGTTTGGATGCGGTAAGACGTAAAAGAAACTTGTTACAGCTAGTCAAAGAACTTTCGCTGATACAAAAAACATACTGTATTGTATTACAAAATGACGGTCGTTCACCAAAATTCATTGATGGTCCGAACAAAGATCTGCGAAATTCACATTTACCTGCCTATAAGTGTCCCAGTTTTAATGATTTATACATTTCGGATGAGAACAGTTGAAAATGATATTTATTGAAAAGGCTTAAAGCATATTTTTGGGAAAACACAGGAGTTAAAAAATGGGTAAATTTAACGTCCTGTAGAGCTATCGACAATTGCTTTACAATTGTCAACGATGCCTCGTATTTCATTGATTTTTACGACAGTCATATTTTTCGTTTGAGCCCTTCAGGGTAGGTCGAACGTTAATTTCATTTTAACGTTATAGTGGAAATTGGAATCATAAAGCTCAACAATATCATAAAGCTTTGAGGCTAGATTGACATTAAAACTGTAAAGATTCTCCTATACTTTGTTTTGAGTTAATCTCTTATTTACGTATGTTACAAGCTAAGTTTAGGATTGGATTCCACTGCGCTTAGCGGAGACCTGTGGCGGAGACCTGTGGCGGAGACCCATCCTTAATCTATATTACAAGTTAAATTATTACGAAGAATTTAAGTATATAATTGTAATTTGTGTGCATTTTGAACTGTACTGTACAAAGCTTTTTTATTTATTCTATTCATGTCACGATTAACAGTGGAATTCATAATCGTTGGGTAACCAGTCTCCGCAAAAATGTCGTTCACGATTCGCGGAGCGATTGAATGTCGAATCTACCTTTGTTGCAATTCATAAACGTTCACTAGACAATCGCCTAGCTGAATGGAGAAGAAATGGAGATGTACAGATGTATGTAATGTTACAACGTACGAGTAACTAATACTGCAAATCAATTAAATTTTTTACAAAAATTTAATATTCAATTAATTATTTTATGCATTTAAAATGGAATGATATCAGAATATAATATGTAAGTATTTATAATATTACATCACACATTGAAGTCTGAACGCATGGCCGAGCAATTCGGTCTTACTACCTGCCTGGTACTTGCAAGCGCGAGCGCTACGCAGAATCGCACAATAGCCGATTTTTTTCTCTGATCCAAGTTAAAGCGCAGTTTTTCGTACATTCCAAAAAGACACCTGGTCGGAAACGAGCCCCAGGGGTCCAGTACTGATTGATATAGGCCCATAGCAAACGTGATTTTGGCAACACAATACCGTCAAAATCTATCGTTCATTCGAAACGGGCCGAGGTCGGCGTCGCGAAGTCTGTTTAAAACAATCAATGATTTTTGTGAATGGGCGGTGAAACAAAGATCCTTTTTCATCCGATAGTGGGTGGGCCAGGATGTCTGGTGAATTATTGAAGGTATGCCTCGACAATTGGATCAATGGAAGGTGCTTGTGAGGCTCATTGAGCTGCTGCAGACGTGTAAATTATAGCACATCTATTACTAATTTATTTCCTTATTTTGTAGGTAAGGTACATCACACATTTGGCTAACATACTTAGAGCTTAAAAAATACTACTAATACTAATACTATCTATCATCCATCCATATATTATCATCATATTCCTTCATTTTACAGTGTGTAATGACTGATGTCCATTCAGCTCCTTGGGATCGTATCTGCATGTATGTAGTTACTTATTTAACTCCCTCGTTGGTCTAGTGATTAGCATGTTCAACTGCGGCCAACTAGGTCCCGGGTTCGAGTCCTGGGTATAACAAGTGTTGGGTTTTCTGATAAGAAATTCTCAGTACTAGCCCGCAAATAGGAATTAGTTGGCGGTGTTTCACCCCCGTGCTTCGGAGAGCAGGTTAAGGCGTCGGTACTGCGCCTGATCTCTCTCCGGTCGTGTCAGATTTTCCGTCTCATCGGGCTTTTAACTAAAGGAACAGAGAGTGCACCTGTGAATGCGCACACACTTTTGCACTATAATATCTCCCGCGCAGATGGCTAATCTCTCTGGAAGGACATTACCTATTATTTTATTAGTTAAGTACCCACTTATTTTGTAAATTTGACACACTTATCTCAGTATTAACATTAATCTAATCCAGGGACGCCGCGTACGTTGGAAGACAATAATTTGATAGATCACGTAAGGAATATGCAGATATGTCGAGCGCAGATAAGATCCCGCAAAATAAAGCAAACTCCCCGAGGAGTGATTGCCGGCGCCTACTGCCTACCTCAGTAACAGGCAGATTTTAATCTCAGATAAGCGAACGAGCTTTGAGCAGTTTACATAAATTCTAGAGTTAGCACCTTGTTAACAAACTGCAGTGTTTGATTATGAGATTGGTTGATAGGCTCCTTTACTATAATATATGCACGAGGGATGTCGAGGTTTCATAATATAATCTGCTGGCAGTAGAAATAGGTATACATAGTATTATGTGCCCCATACATTATTATCCTCTGTGTGTATAAAAGAAAGAGTCAAAAGTATGAAGTAACAATAATATAAATACATATTATATTATTGTTTACATGCCACAAAAAAAATATAAATTTAAATTGGTTCGCATCAGAAATCTTATGTTTTGAGAGAAGGGTACCTATTAAATTGTTAATATTGAAAATCCAATTAAGTACCATTATTAGTATTATGGGGTCGTGGGGCGAAGATGCTAGATCCTTTTTTAAGGATCTATCTTCTCGTCTCACAGAGTCCACAGGTGACCGGAGGGCTGGCAGTTACCTCGGCCAACATATAAGTTTGGCTATTCAGCGGGGTAACGCAGCCAGCGTTCTGGGCACATTGCCTCATTGCAGCGGCATAGATTATATTTTTAATGTTTAGTTTTTAATTTAGATTTAATTTAGATTTTAAAGATTTTTTAAGAAATTGTATATATTATTATATGTTTTATTATCACAATAAATTACATTTAACCTATTAAAAAAAAATTAAGTACCTATTCTAAAAAATAAAATTCTAGCATTGTTTCAAAACAAAAATAGTATAAAAATAATAAAGATTCACGATAGTATAAAGATTTGTCTTAGGTTCTAAACTACGTTTTCACAACATATTTCAACCTTCTCCATACCGCTTAGAAAAGTATTTTATTCTAGGTCAGATCAATGACAAATGACCTAGAAAACTTCGTTACTTAATGAAAACTTAGGTAGTAGGTATTAAAAGTCGCGATCGGAGGTCGACTATAAATAAATCTGAATATTTTTACGTTCCGCGATTTTTTTTGTTAAGTTAAATTCGCATAGCTACGACCTTCAGCATTAGGCACAAAGCGCATTAAGGCAGAGTCGAAACACAGTGACGCAATGGGTTTAAACTTTGAAGTATTTCCATGGTTTTAATGAAAACTGAGCTTTATCTCCTGTGTTTATCTCCGATAAGTAATATACTTATTCACGTATAGATTGCGCGTGAGTTGAATGCAGAGTAAATGTATGGTGACACATATTACTCTGCATTCAACTCGCGCGCCAACTGTAGTAGGTAAACGTATACTAAGTGCAAAGTCCTTAGAGGATTGAGGTTTTTCGGTTCCCGTCGGAACTCTTTAATTTTCCGGGATAAAAAGTAGCCTGTGTGTTATTTCAGACTATAATCTACCTCTGTGAAAAATTTCATCCAGATCCGTTCAGCCGTTGGGGCGTGATTGAGTAACAGACATCCATGCATACAAGAAAGAAAGAGAAGAAAGAAAGGAAAAACATTTATTTCCACAATTGTGCCACACATAAATAGCATACCTAATGAGGTAGATCACCACTGCACCTCACGATCTAGACAAGATATATTATCTAAATTACAGCAAAGAGGCGCAGGAATGAACTGCATTACGTATGGCACAGCCCGAGAAACGGTCCAGGCTCAGCATAATGCTGCATGTCTAGTGTGCAAGCACAAAAGCATACAGCGCTGATTTTCAGCCGGAACCCTTAGTCAGGTGACACCACGGAAAAAATAACGTAGCTGCAAGCCAGTTCGACATCCAAACTTTCGCATTTTAATATTTATATTATATGTATTTGATTATTTGATTTGATTGATAGCGTGGAAGGATAGACCTACATCTATTTTGATGTATATTAAGTGTAAAGTTTTATCAAAATGTTTTCATTCTATTTTGCGTAAAAAGAGTAACAAAAATCCATCCATCCATGCCTCAGATTCTTCCGCACAAACTTTCGCGTTTAAAATCGTATTAGGCAGTATGATAATTCCAGTCTAACGACACGAAGACGTGCTTATGTTATGCCAAAGAGACAACTTATTTGTGAACGTACCGAAAGCAAAAAAAGCAAGATGGGAGTGAGAAATAATGAAATATCTTCATTTACCCTTCTAATTAATAGCCATCAGTGTCTGCGCCACTCTCGAGGGCCGACGGCGCTTTCAAGTTTTTTAATATGCTTCCTCACCTCCGTAAAACAGGAAGTATAATTGCTTTTTTTCCTCGGCGAAGTTTAAACTCCCTTCGTAAATCTCGCTACAATTAGGAAAGTTGGCTATGTTTTAGGGACGGGTTGACTTTAATACTTACTTTAATGTAAAATGCTTTTATTTAAAGAGTTTTGTCTTATTTTCAGTTGGTTTACAAAGGCAAGTGGGTCAGTAGACTCGTAGACACTATCATAATGTCTATAAATAATCTACAATCTATTGGATTGTTTTCAAAGATTGAGTAGACTTTTTACTTACTGAGTTTGTACTATTCGAGATTCTGTGGTTCGTCAAACTTATCTGACCCGGTGTCAGAGTCGCTAGTTTATATGAAAAAGAAATTTAAAAACCAAAACTAAACAGGCACAAAAATTAGTTCCAATTTTGGCCACCGGGCCAGATAAGTTAGTTGGACTATACTATAATCAGTGTTTAAGGGACATGCCTATCTCATTACGTCTCTCTCAAAGTAGAGTTAACATTTTACCTGCATAAAATTTATATCATAGAGTTCGCTCTATGGTGACAGACTCAATGGCAAGGTTCTTAGGCCTTCTTACTGAGTGCGATCGCCTCATGAGCCATTGTTTTCCACCTCGACCGAGGCAAGTGCGCATCTATCTATCGAGGCAGCATTGCATCGTACTTAGATGCAAGTCTATACCAACCATGTTTCCCGAAAAAAAAAGTCGTGAATAAACTATACGTAGGGGAGATTCTAATCGCCAACTACAACAGGCTACGAAAATTTTAACCATATTGAAAGTTAATAAAAAAGTTGAATACCCTGAACAAAGTCTCATACACAACCTGTGATAGAGAGGGTTCCATTTTCCTAATCTATTACCTCATATCAATGTGTAGTGGATCTATCGAGAGATTTAATATAAAAAAACCATAAGAGGTGGACTTTCTTCTTTGGGCTGAAAATTGAATAGTTGGATTACGAGACCTGTAGGGGAAGTTTATAGGGCTGCCAATCTTTATTATTTCTCATAAGTTAGTTGTTATTAAGAATCAGAGTAGTTATAGGACCTATGTACCCGCGCAAGCATAAGGTCCAGGATTTGTCCCGTGACTCATGCGAGTACAAACAAACAGTTAGACTGATTCTTAATGTAAGAACTGTTTGACGTTAACAAAATGGCTGAAGCAAGATGGGAAATGCAAGGGACCGATTTTGGTTGACGTGTTCCCTAAACTACTTGCACTGGGCAATTGCGAAGTTCGCATTTTTATTATGTTTCCAATAATTAAAATTTTTCCAACTTTTGTTAAAAAACGCAATTCCCAATTCGCATTTTGGAAAGTTTGAGCTATTCATGTGTGTGTGTGTATATTTTTTTCATAAATTAGGTACATACCATGAAACTTTTCAGATTTGGTAATTTTTTTGGATTGGATGATGATGATGAACACAGCATGTAAGGGAATGCTGTTTCTATACTTGGATTAAATCTTTTCTCTAAATCCTTTTACAATAAATGTGTGTAATAAAGATTTAAAAGTAAAATAAAATAATTTATTAAGTGACAACCCTACAGGTGCTATGGACAAGCCTGATTACGCGTACTATTGTGTACAAGACGGGCGACGCAATTAAACATTAGAACGATTTTATGGCTAAGACATTGGCTGCGCCTTATTCAGAAATATAATTATTTATAGACTTTAGAATACTTAGATTAGTAATTGCGTACGCTACTAGATTCCAGCAACTTAAATCTAACTGGAATCGACCGTTTAATATTTTTTAACAAATTAAAAGTCAATTTCATTTATTTTAATTTATATCTACTCAATATTTTAAATCCGAAAGTTTCTGCCAGTCTGTCTGTCTGTTACTTTTCACTGTCCATCTGTCCATCAGTCAACCTATTTTTTATGAAATTCAGTAGACACAAACATAGTTTGCATCCCGGAAAACGACATAGGCTACTTTTTATCATTTCATTAAGATAACGGGGAAGCAAGTAGTCTTCATTAATTAAGAGTAATTTTAACCATCGCAGTGAGCCTACAAATTGCGCAGATACAATCCAAACCACTGATAAGTAACAGTCTAGTTAACAAGTGCAGTACCATTGCACGCCACTTAAGTGGTAAATTTGAGGAAGCTGTCATCTGAACACAGCTCGTCGCGATTGCTGAAGTGGTCTGCTAACGAACACGCGTGTCAAAGCGAAACACTTCATTAGGTGAGCGACGCTCTTCGGCCGTGGAATCCCCCTGCCTCTCCGCCTCCCCCTTTCCCCCTTCCCCTATCGCGCACCCCCCGCACCCCCTCGCTGCAGCTCCTAGCTCCAGCCTCTATTTAGTGGGCGTCTTACCAACTCCGCTTCCCTAATTAGACGCCGCCGACTCTCTTCTCATTAGTGGCGAAATTATGCAGTTTGCTGGAATTCGGGTTAAATGTGAGGTCGAGCTGTCGAGTGCTGGGAAAAATGTGGAGTATTTTCCAATGTCAATTAGATCACTTTTTTATTACAAATTTTTGTTAGTATGGTTCTTATTGCATTCACTGTAAGTAATTGATGGAAGAATCTACTAATAAATGGTGGGACAGTTTTGTTTTTCACAGAGCAAGGGATCGACATGATTTTTTGTTTAGGGGTCGGAAAATGTCCCGGAAAATTAAAGAGTTCCCGCGGTACACAAAAAACCTCAATCCACGCGGACGAAGTCGCGGGCATCAGATTGTAACCAAAATAAAGTACAAATATAGACGGCAAGATAGATAAATTTCATTAAAAATACACAAAAGAGCGTTGGGTAATTAGAATGCGGAGTCAAAAATGTGTCCGAAAAACGGTAGCTGAATGTTTCTCATTTACGTAAACGGCGGCAAACGGAATATTTGTGAGGGAAAGTCCTCTCAGGCAGCGTTTATCTACAGCACATTGGGTTAATGAATAGGGGAGGAAGAATGAGAAGTAGGCATTATTTTAATTAGGAAAAAATGTTGAGCACTCCTTTGCGGCCATGCCAGGGGTCGAAACGCATGAGGGCTATATACCTACGTACGAAGTGCGGAGTGCGGATGCAACAGCGTTGTCGGCTAACTGAGCAAGCTAATAAATTGCACTTGATTCAGAATGCATTTTAATAATATGAATGTGAAAGTAATGGGGAAAAAATAGGTAGCTACGCGAATGCACTGGGAACTATTTGAAAATAATGAGACTGTTCGAGGAGGGTTGAAAATATTTGATGACCTTTCTGATGCATTTGTATGACTATGCCAGTAAAATGGTTAGTTAGAATGCATTTTCTCGGGTATTTAATCGGGTATCGGGTATCGGGTATTGTAGTAGGTACCTTGGTATTGCTAGTGTGAAACTGTGGTATCTCTAAATTTAGATGAAATATTATTAGCGAGTTCACTAGAGATGGTATATTATCGAAAATTCAATGAATTTCGCTGCTACTGTTACCTGTCCATTAGGCACCTAAATAAACATAACAAAGTAAGAAATTTAGCTGCGTTAACGCCGCCCCACCCACTTTCCAACAAAAGGAAGCGAGCAAGGTAGTGAGCAAAAAACGCCGCATCATACTTAAATCATTTACGAAATATTGACAACAATAAACGATTGATTTCGGTGAGGACTTTAAAAAATGTCGGTTATTAATGTTGTTCCTCTTTGTCCACACCACGTGTCCCCACACCTGAACTGCCAATGACACAGTCTAAAAAAATTGCAAAAAATATCCGCCGAAAAAGAGCACAGGCGCGCAGACAACAACCAGTTTGAATGATTGCTTCCCTGGAAGAGCGGCAAGTCCATTTTTCACAAGTGCCATTCACCGCTTTCATGTTTCGTAGGTATGTACCGTGTATTTTTTATTTTTTTTATTTATCAGCCCGCCTCCCTCCGCGACCCTCCCAAATTGATATTCGCCGAACGCGAATTTACGAGTACGTCCGATTCCTCACTGTTTTATTCATTTAGTGATTCTGTGATGGTAAACTCGCAGGTAGATGTGTTTAATTTCGAAATGAATGTTTATTGCCGCGTTTCCGTTTTTGTTTTCCATGTTGCTATGTAGTTTCGATGTACGAATATGTTTACATATTACGTAGAGCTACCTATTGGACTCGCGTTGATTCGTTATCTGTGATAATATGCAGTATTGTTGTTACTTTATTTTTTTGTAATCGTTTTAATGTTTTTATTTGTACAGTGTACACTTTTTACTTTACTTTGATTCAGTTCTCGTTTGGTGTCAGTACATATTCACGTAAGTGAACGCGTTCTCAAAAAAATGCTTTTGATAAAGTTCTGTTTACCATACCGGGCTTTGATGTCCAAAAATTCTTGCTCTTTTTAAAGTCACTCACCACAGTAAGCAAACTCACTTATAAGCATACTCACATATAAAATATTTAAACATTATAAAATAATAAGGCAATTAACAGTCACCCTCAGAGAGTGTAAAATAAAAAAAGGTTTAATTTTCTTTTTGTCAACTGAAATAATAATGCATCGTAATGACATCTCTGAAGCCCCAAATAATCCACGTGGGGCTTGTAAGTCATCCCGAACCCCCTTAGTTTGTAATCGATTCAACCGCCATAACTCCATAGCTCGCGATGATCCAGCCCGATCTAATGACGTAAAAAGTATGTCCCCGATGTTATGCTGGCCGCGACCCAGACATAGATTAAAAAGTTATTAAAAGTAGAAATGACATGTTTCATTGTCCCACAAACTTATCTGACCCGGTGGCCAAAATTGGAACTAAGTTTTTTATTTTATTTTATTTTTCTTATACATAATATGTCATACCTGGCGACGCAGATTTTTTTGTGGGACTATACACCATAAACTGAACCTCTACAAGGTTCATATACAGAATTATATATGCTTTCTTTTTTCCCCACTTCATTCATTTGGTTTTCTACTGTGCAGTCTTCGGTTAAAGATGACGACAATATTCGGCTTTCAAATCCTTCAGATATTTCTGGATAGACAGCTACTTCTTTCTTTTCCACTAGATTAAAAAAAATGCTTCACTAACTAAAAATAATAACTAGTAAAAGTATTTAAATGAATACGATCCTGAATTGTCGCGTCAACATCTCCTGAAGATGCTTGGGTATCGAAGTGAAAAGTCCGTAGATAATAATTTGGAAGATTTGAGTGGTGTGGTGTTGTTCAGGTGCGAATTGTTGGCTTATATGGCGGTATCGCAAGCTACAAGTGCAAGATATACGCTGTACCACATAGATTTGTCTGCTGTGGCGTATTATAGCGAATTAAACTTCTTGCTTTTATTCAATAATTAATTATGAATGAATTAAGTCAAATCTCAAGTTTCAAGACCCAATGGTTTAAGCTATACGTTGATATTTCAGCCAGTCAGTCATCCTTTGTATAGAATTAGTGACCTTCGACTCAAACATTAGGCATAAACAACTAGGTACATCTATCATTTACTCTATGGCCCGTTGTCCATATCCAAGGCAGGGGTCGCGAAAGCACGTCGTCATCGGTTGGCAATTTGAATGCGACCGCTTAGCCGTGTGACGTCGCTATGACTGATGAGGGAAGGGTGAACGTCGTCTGATCACCGCCTGTCATCGGCTATGTATATAATTTTGCATGTCGCCCCTTTGGGTCACGGTATCATTTTGCGGTTCAGGTGGATTCTACAAGGGCGAATGTTATCTGGAAGTCGCTTAATGGAGTTCGATCTCAAACTCAAGTCATTCAGGCGATCGTATACTACACCATGACCGTATGAGGTTCAAGAACCGTAAGAGCCGGAAAAGCAACAACAGGCACGATTTTCAATGCTGAAAATGCAAATAAGGATGCAGATGTAATGCAACATGAAGTGAGAGTGGTCTTGGATTACGAATTCTATTTTAGCCATTTATTTTGAAGGTAAAACTTTCATATAGATAAAGGGGTATTATAATATAAAAAGATTCCGACGAATTGAGAACCTCCTCCTTTTTTTGAAGTCGGTTAAAAACAAGATGATGCCCGTGGCTTCATCCGCATAGATAATGGTTTATGATTCCTATGGGAACTCCTTAATTTTCCGAGATAAAATGTAGTCTATGTGAATTAGGTCAGGGTATAAGCTGCAAATTGCAGCCAAATGGGTTTAATCGTTGTGGTGTGAAAGAGTACCAATAAACAAACCTACAAATTTACAAAAATCAAAACATAAACACATTTATAATATTAGTAAGACTAGCTGTCTCATCCCGGCCACGCTTGTGCGAACTGAAAATCCTTTCTTGGGACACTACGGTATTTTTCTTTCATCTTAACACGCTGTAACTAAATCTTATAGGTAAATCGTACGTAGTACGTAAATAGTTCAGTGGAGCGCACCAAACGCGGGCAATGATTGGCTCATACAAATATCTGCGGCTTTCAGATGCTCGGCGCGTCCGTCTATGCAAATGCACTTCCGGTTCCAACCAGACTTCTTGGACCGACGAGTTGGAGAAATCCTGATAGAGATCGGAGATTGTTTGTTTGATTTAGTTAATATCTTTTTTGTTTTACAAAGTAAAACAATTCAGTTTTAGTAGATTTTTTGTCATAGATAATATGTTTGCTCCTCAACGCACAACTGATCTATTAGTGGGGTCAACAGTTACCGCGACATAATTTGCGAGGTTTTGCTGTGTATCTGGCATAACATTTGGTAGATGTGCTACTACGTTTAATGGCATCCATGCTAAGCTTTTTTTGCTTTGGCCTCCTTGGATGGAAACTAAATTGCAGGTAATGTAAACTGCTCAGTTAAAAGTTTACCCCAATCCTGCCCATTGGCTAAATTATTCAACTGAGGTTCAAATCCTACCTATTTCTAAGTCCTAGCCATTGAATACATATAACAAGAATACGAGTATGAGTTCAACAAGGTGTTGAAAAACAATGTAGTGATTGCTCGCGAAATTCAATAAATAAATCATTGTTTATGGTTCCATAATTTAAAAAAGTAAGTTCGATCTCTGCAGCCTATCTTATGATACCTTGTGGCTTAGTCTGCAGTGACTTTCCCACCCATAAAAAGAATGGCAAAATTACAACAATATTTTACATTGATTTTATATTAATCAATGAAAGAGATGCCAAAACAATATTAAACCTAAAAACATTCTCAAATTATTTTCAATTTATGTTTTGCAGCACAAAGTTAAGGTAAGGTAATACATAATATAGTTACTCGTATTTTAATGAACTTTTTTTTTAATACACTACAAACTAGCCCTTGACTGCGATCTCACCTGATGGTAAGTGATGATGCAGTCTAAGATGGTAGCGGGCTAACCTGTTAGGGGCATGGCAGTTATATTAAACCCATACCCCTTCGGTTTCTACACGGCATCGTACCGGAACGCTAAATCGCTTGGCGGCACGTCTTTGCCGGTAGGGTGGCAACTAGCCACGGCCGAAGCCTCCCACCAGGCCAGAACAGGGAAAATTCAGAAATTATAAATTCCCAAATTGACCCTGCCGGGGATCAAACCCAGAACCTCCGCACGTTATGGCAACAGCGCCAACACACTGCACCACGGAGGTCGTCAAATGTTTATGGAGTTTTCGAAATAAGCTTCGAAAAGGTTACACCTGTTCACGGTTCACAAATAAAACATTTCAATTTCGGTAATTCGTTACACCAAACTACGGGGTTGACGAATACAAGGCGGGAGATAAGTCTAACCACGTCCAAGGCGCAATCATTGAGGGATTGGTCCAGAATACACAGGCGCAAATTCGCCATTCACCGTTGAATCAGCAATGAGTGTGGCGACGACAATCGAACTGCGACCGATTGTGGCGACTGCAGTTCGCATTCATTCTTGGACTGTGGCTTTGACGCTTTCTACCGCTTGAACGTGTCGTATGGAATACGAATTTCGGAAAATTTGACGTGTTGTATTCAATTTGTTTAGCAACTTCAATCATGACTACGCAGTAAACGTCTACTGAATTCAATCAATCAATCAATATCATTTATTCAATGTAGGTACACTGTAGGTACACTTATTGACGTTAAAAATTACTTATAGGTACTTATAAAATATGAAACATGATGGTGATAATCGGTTACGGTATCTTAAAACTAAAGTTACGAGGGTTCCAAACGCACCCTGGTCAGGGAAGAGCCCACAACAAACTCAGACGGGTTTTTTTATTTTTTATTATCACCATCTCACAATAATCATCTTAACTAAGGAACTATCTATATTATGTCTATGGTACAGTAGAGTGAATAGTATTTTTTGCCTTTGACTATCCTCTACTTTTTCTGATCTAAACAAGTACAAATCGTAGTCCTAATCGAAGGTTTGAAGGAATTCATTTAAAAAAACAATAATTTAAATAGTATGAATGTGGAAGTGTGTCAGTCTGTCTGTCTGTTAACTTTTCACGGCCTATTAGTACTGACGATATTATGGTACAGATATAGCTTGTATGCCGGAGAGGAACTTAAGGGTACTTTCTATTCAGAAGAAGCAAGAGTTTTCCAAAAGTATAAGCCCACGCCGATAAAGTCGAGGACATTGTCAAGTATACGAATAAACATGTGTCAGTGAAGTCAGCCATTGTCAACCGAAAAATTGTACTAGACAAAAAGCAATCGTCTGTTTTAAACTATTAGGCCCACTTGCACAAGGTCTCTTAAATTGATTTCGTTAAATATTGTAATGTAACTACAATATGCATTTTCCAAAAAGGGACAGGATAACAAAATTTAGCTAAATCAGTTTAAATGACTTTGTGCAAGCGGCCCTAATACCGGTACAGCTAATAACGAAGTACCTCAATGAAAGCACTAGCTTAGTCAAGAACAATTTACCGCAACGTTATTACTTAACTAAATATTATTATAACGTGTAAAATACGCCGGGGAAATAAATTAAAAACGCAACAAACAAGCTTGTAACGAGGTCTGAACAAAGCCGCTCAATAAATCAAGGTAGGCAGGTGAGGCGGGCGAGTACTGTTTGTGCATTAAGAAAGCCCCGTTTTCCGGCGGCCTTTCTAGGCCCTTTCTTCAAGTTTTAAAAAGGAGTCGACGCCCGGTATTTTCGCGTAGTCATCGACATCACATAAATATTGAAAATGGGGCAGCCCCTTTCTTGTCTCGGTCGAATAATTAATGCGGTATCGCTTCTAAGTCGCGGCCTGTTTTGTTGCCAGATATGATAATATCACTATAGTTATGGCCTCCTGGTTTGAGCTGTTTCCCAACACCCAACTTCGATACTCTAGACACAAGTATATCACTGGATCCAATAAAAATCTCATCATCTTTTCCCACGTAGCGATCTAATAAAGAAAATATTGATATCTGATATTATTCTAGAACGTATCACAAAACAAGAGACAATCTGAAAGATCTAGAAATCTGTGTGAAAATTACCATTAGTGGACACAATTAGACCGAAAACAAAGGAATGTAAACATCGTGACTTCTACGTTTGACCTGTCAATGTAGATAGGTGCGTCTTGTCCACTCCTGTTGATATTTTAATGTTTGATGCGTTTGGTCGGTGAAAAATCGTGTGGGTGCGTATGCCACTCTGAAGTCTTAGTACGAAACACACTACGGACAGGGAAGGTATAGCTTGAGATGACAGAGCTTAACCTTTTGCATTAATGCAAAAACCCACTGCACTGATGCTTCAGAAATCAAGTTCGCGTAGAGCAGCTAATGTTATTTTAATTTTAATTTTACTACTACTATTCTGAAAGTTAAGAAACCAACGCGTTCAAAAAATTAAATTTCGTCTGATGATGACGTGAAATGAGGAGATTTGTAGAACGAGAGTAACCGATATAGCTCGAAGAGTCACTAAGCACAAGTGGCAATGGGCGCGGCAAATTTTACGTAGAACCGATAGGCGTTGGAGTCCCAACTCCCAAGGTGCTTGAATGGCGGCCTCGCACCGGAAAGCGCAGCGTTGGACGACACCCCACTAGGAGGTCGGATGATTGGAGCCGCTGAAAGCAAGCGTCATAAGACCGTGTTTTGTGGAGATCCATGCAGGAGACCTTCGTCCAGCAGTGGAAGTCTATTGGTTGAGACGACGACAATTTTTTTAAAAAATAGTATAAAATGTGATCAGTTTTTATAATAAATTTTTTGTAAATAATGATCAATATTTGAAAAACTTAAAATACTATTTTATTTAAGTACTTGAAATTTGTTTTCTCGAAAACTTTGCTAATTAGAATTGATCCTATGGTCTCAATATGCGGCAAATCCGTTCTACAGGATTATTGCATCGGACAACATAAATAACAGTAAAAAGGCAATACAAAAAGCAAAAAGAAAGTCAACGGAAAATCTCAAAAGCGTCAAAAATTGCTTATCTCATACACGCAATTTGCGTCGGCAATTTTCGCCGCTTCCTCTCATTACCCTGCCGTGATATATTTGCGTGTTTATTACTGCAATTACTTAGAGTAAATCTCACGTCCTTCCTCCCCCCTCCCCCCTGGGAGGGTCGCGCCCTCCGCCATTTTACCCTCCTTCCGGCCGGTCCTGCCCTTAAGTCTTATGTACGTCGTAAGTTTCTTCGTGGACTTGGTAACCGGATTCAAATTGGGGCGAATTTAGTAGCAATTAATTATGGAGTTGAGAAAGTGTCGCCAGTATTGCTTGACCCGCGATTCCTTCTATTACTATGGGATTGTTATTAATTTTAGGATTTAGTAGAGCCCTGGTAGACAGCGTGCGTATAAATGCCTATGCTTGTGTATCATAAGAGATAGGTGCTCGTATATTCATTCGTATAAGAGTAACATGTATTTACCTATTTTACTCAGACATAATAATATTACATTTTCAATGCAGCGGTGAAACTGTAACAGACATCCGAGATTTGTTCTTTTGAAAAAAAAAAACTCGAACTATTATAAGTAAACTTCTTGGCTACAGAACAGAATACTAACTATAACCACGGTCTAAGGAGATACTTTCTAGAAATACCTATATACTTACGCTGTGCATTTCCGTAAAAACGAAATATGTATATCAAACTACACGAATTCGATTTCTTATTGTTACTACAAAAAATGTTAACTTATTGTCACCAAATTTTAGTTGGTAAATTAAGTATTCCAAATTACACCTAACCTAGGTACCTATTCCTGTTGATATAATATTACTACCGGGTGCTTTAAATTTTACATTTCCATAAACCTTAAGGCGCCTGCAATAAAAGCCCGTTAACACCAAAACAAAACACAACAATCAAATGGCGACAACACATCCACGATTAAAATTGCGAAGTTATGTCGGCATTATTCACAAAATTCATCGCAGCGAGTTAAACCGAGATATTAATCTCGTGGCATCCGAGCGCTGGATTCGCCATTTTGCGCCTAAATATGATAAACTTTCCCCCGAATTTCTTCGCGGCTCCCCGCCTGGGGGGATCCCTCCCGAGCCAAGTCTTACGGCCCTGCTTTTAAACTAAGCTCGTTAATTAATTACAGCCAAGTCGACTGAGGGTACAGCCTTACATAGCTATGTGCCAGCCTGATATTGCACCAGTTATGTAAGTAAACTCGGAAAAATTATGGAAATTGCTGCTAGTTAAGGAAAAGTTTGGTAGGCAATTAGTGCGACCAAGTTATTAGATGACAATTATTCATTTACTTATTTTTGAATAAATAGTAGGGACTTATCAAGGTAAGAAGAGAAATATATAGTACGGATACGTTCCTAAATGAAAATGGTTTCAATCAGCGTCATAAACTTTTGAGAGAACAATAGGTAGCTATGTTGGTTCATCAAGTCGATTTCATGATACGCAGAGTGTTTTTAAAATTGGGTATTTGACTAGAAATAAATTATTTTATAGTGATTAGTATTTGACGTCTAGTCAAATCAGCAAATTTTTTCAAACGTCAAAACGTGTGCTTTCTATGAAATAGTGAAATGTGACGTCATCAAAGTTTGAATATCATTTTTACTTTAATCGATAGTTTAAAATGGTTGCCCAACATAAAACTAACAGGTAACGTCGATATTGCGACTTTTGGGAGATCCTTTATATATCCAATTGGTTGGTGCCAAGTTGATTCATCGAAAATCGTTTACTAAAATGAGACTCATTTCATTTCCTAGGGAGTTAAAATACTACTACTTATAACCTATATTTATAACAGTTTACTGTTGCCTGTTTTAAAAGGCGGTTTATGAAAAAGAATCTTCTTCTTCCTGTCCTTGTCCCACGCTATGTGGGGTCGGCACACCATGTTTTCTTCTTCCACTCGCTTCTGTTATCCGTCAACCAATCATTCACCCCTTTTATACGTATATCCTCTTTCACACAATCCATCCATCTTTTCTTTGGTCTCCCTCTACTCTTTTTTCCTTCTACATGCATAAGTATCTATCATTATTTTCGTAATATGCCTTTCTTCCCTCCGCATTACATGCCCATAGGTAGCATGCTAGCCTATTACTCCTCATCTTTTCTATCACTGGCGCTACTTTCAAACTTCCCCTTATATATTCATTCCTAATCTTATCCATTGTGTGACACCACACATCCATCTCAACATTCGCATTTCAGTCGCATGTACTTTTCTTTCATCCGTCCCTTTCACCGCCCAACATTCTGAACCATACAATGCGACAGGTCTAACGACTGTCTTATAGATTTTCCCTTTTAGTTTAAGGTTTAAGTTTATGAAAAAGAATCAGGGCCAAAATATTAGTATAGGGAACGTACTTATATACTACTGTTTTCTCGCATATTATGAACAGGGAAGTGAAAATATTTAGTCAGTATCTCAACAAGCTGTCGAGTGTGTTGAGTTGGCGCGGCGCGGTGTGTTGAGAGAGTGACTAGGTACACAGCGTTACATATGTTCCATTACGTACGCCCTTCGGCGCTCGCGGTGTTCAGCTTTACACGTTACATGCTTGTATCAGTGACTGTAATACAAATACGATATATTTTGTACATTACATTAATTGATGTAAAGAGTATTGAGGGACGAGTGCCGTAGTTGTGATGACGCGTATCAGTCGATTGAGAATGATAAGCAACGTTGTCCCAAGTTGGTAACTGGATGGGTGACTGAATTTAGAGATTAAAATTTCGGAGAGATTGAAAGAGAGAAAGATTGAGTCGTTAAATTTAATAAAAAAGAAAAACATTCTAGACGTTCCTATGTACACGTATCGTGTAATGTTTACGTTTGCATAAAATCGTAAGCGTAGGTATAGTTTATGTTTACATTGTAATGTTGTAAGTCGATTCGATTATTTTAAGACATCATTATCGTATATTATAATATATATACCGTATCTTTCCCCGCAATTTCCCCAAGACTTCGTAGCGCTACGCGGCTACGTCGTCGTAGCAACGCTGGCGGGTGTCTACGGCAAAATATGAAATATCTAGAAAAATTACAAGCCTATAGCCTGGGGCGAGAAGCCCGCGCCTACGCCGTGTTATTTTATTTTGCGCTCTCTTGAACGCAAATCGCGTTAGTATTTTGTTTTTATGTCGGTTCACGAGTTGTTGGTTTTTGTTTTGCGAAGTTAATACAGAGTGAACGCATGGATTAGACTTCGGAGGGTGCGGTGTGCAGATACAAACACGGGTGGTTGTTAGTTTGTTGAAAAGTTAATGTGGTGAACGTGGGACGTCTGAAAACCGCTTTACCGCAGACTAACTTTGGATATTATTTATTATCCATACTAATATTGTGAATGCGTAAGTGTGTTTGTCTGTCTGTTGCGCTTTTATGATCTATATGTGCAACCGATTTTGATGAAACAGGTTTGGTTGATGGATATATACATCCCGGGGAAGGACATAGGCTACTATTAACCCGGAAAATTAAAGAGTTCCCGCGGGAATCAAAAAGCTTAAAACACGCGCACGAAGTCGCGGGTATCAGCTCATTCACCATAAGTGTAGCTGCATATTTTTTCTGTTTAGGAGTATTGTTTTCTAAATAAATTGACAGGTTTAAATTTTTTTTTCCGATCTTTATCTTTTCAAAAGGATTAAGCAGACATGCGTAAATATGTATAAGTTTGCTGTATATATAAGAGTTCCTATTTAGTAGGTAAGTAAGCAACTTTTGAATTGCTTAGAAATGCTTCTTTTAGCTATATATTGGGCCTGATTCTGTAGTGCACAATTTCTAAACTAAACTAAAAAAGAGCATTACAAATATTGCTAACCCTTTCATAATACTTCCTACTCCTCCTTGCGTCGTATTCCCCATTACTGAGGGTCGTGACCCCTTCCACCAATAATCCTTCTGTAAACGATGTCGCGCCATGTTGCTCGGTATTCTGCGACATGCAGGGCTTCGTGGACCTTGTTATCGAGAGCGGTGCGGATTTGATCTGACCAACGCATCGGGCTACGTCCCGGAGGTCTCTTTCCGTCCACTTTGCCAGTAATGACAATCTTTTCAAGATTATGCCCCTCCCTTCTGGCAATGTGGCCGAAATAATCAAGGATCCTCTGGAGACAGGTGGTTGATAACCTTTTCGTAATTTTCAGCTGTTTTAGGATCGATGCGTTGGTTCTGTGCGCTGTCCAAGGTATCCGAAGCATTTTTCTCCAGCACCACATCTCGAAAGCGTCAATGCGATGTCGGTCCTTACTTCCTACGGAAAGGGACAGAACTAGATTTAAAGCTGCCATTTTAGTTTAGTTTAGAGATTGTGTTATACAGAATCAGCCCCATTGTCTATTTCTTACACATAGTTAAGTATCAAATGTACCTATGTGTATTGCGTATAGAGTGTAATAATAAAGATTCTTGTAACATCTCGTTACGTTTTCAACAAATATAAAGACACATCTACACCAAAAAGTTTGTAATTTATTCATAAGTGAACACGTCTTTGCTTTTTCACTCCGCTAGCTCCGAATTATGATTTGAATATTAATAATTAAAGCGAGGGACTTAATGACACGTCACACAAGTTTTAATGAAACCTCTCGTCTGCGAACTTCGAAGGAAATTAAGAGTTATATGAAGAATGGATTTTCTGTCAAATGCCGATTACAGGGGGCAGGGATTCGGTCTTTCGATGGGATTTATAGTAAATTTTTCTTATATATAGCTAGACTATATGATGCCCGCGACTTCGTCCGCGTGGATTAAGATTTTTGATTCCCGCGGGAAATCTTTAATTTTCCGGTATAACAAGCCTATGTTCTTTCCCGGAATACATCCTACCCCTGAACAAAATTTCATAAAAATCGGTTGATCAGGTGGGCCGTGAAAGCGTAGCAGACAGACAGACTGACGGACAGACAGACAAACTTTCGCATTTATAATATTAGTATAGAAGTATGGATTTACTAAAGTAATACAACAAGGGAAGTAAACTTAACGATGTTAAGAGAAGACGACGAATTTCAGACACAAAGTGGTTTCCTACTCGAATACCTACCACCACGCTATGTAACAGTAACACATGATTAAATCCTTGCTAATAATATAAATGCGAAAGTGTGTTTATTTGTTCTTCAATTATGGCGCAACAGCGCTACGCCGTGATGTTATTTTGGATGGGTATAGTTTAAGAATTATTTAAAAACGATGTTTTTGTAAAAATCAGCTTAAGCTTCGATTTTTTACCATAATCAGATATCTGATCATGTACCTATTCGTAATTTTTTTTAAATCTTTTGTTCCTATAATACTTAATAAAATATTTAATGTTTGTATGCCGAGAACGGGAACCTCGAGATATGCAGGTTTTTCAAACTTCAGTGTTCCTGGTTAAATTGTGAAACGACGCATACGTTAACAATAACATCCATTTTATTTCATTTTATCGTAGTCTTCATCGTCAACCGATAGACGTCAACTGCTGGATATAAGTCTCTTGCAATGACTTCCACATG
The DNA here is from genome assembly GCA_923060345.2 of Erebia aethiops. Classification (NCBI taxonomy): domain Eukaryota; kingdom Metazoa; phylum Arthropoda; class Insecta; order Lepidoptera; family Nymphalidae; genus Erebia; species Erebia aethiops. The sequence continues at coordinate 14,749,656 of OV281090.1, read as the reverse complement.
CCGCAGTCTTGAGCCTGGATCCAGCGACTCTCTGTGATTATGTAGGCATGAGATAGTGATACAAGTAATCCGTCAATTATAAAAATCAACAGCAATTTATAAGCCGTCGTACGTCGCTTCCGTTGCGTGCCGGACGCGTCCGCGACCCGGACGGGGCCGGACGGCTCAGGAAACCTATTACGCCCAAATGAATTCCCTGTCGTTTCCGGGCTACGACGAATCCGCACCCACCCGCAGAAAGCACTCCGGTCTCAGGGCTTGGACTTATCAGTTTATTTATTACTAGTTGACCCAACCTGGCTTCCCTTGCATGCTTCATTTTAGGTTTCTCGATCCAGCAGTTTTTTGGATCTAAAAGTTGATATTAGCTCAGAATAATATATATTATGTCAGTTTATAGTACATAACTGTACCAAGCCGCAGCTGTAGAAATATTAATAAGTGTGAACTTTATATTATGTAAGTTTTATATCTGTAAGAATGCATAATTGATATTTTGTGCAAATGTTGAAACTTGTTAGAACTTTTCTCAATTTTAATAAATGATACGCGTAATTAGGCTTGACTCGCAAGTCGCAAATATTAAAATCTCTAAAAAGCCTTGTCTTATTAAGTAAATTAATATCATATATTTTTTTATTCCATCCTAATGATATAATTGCGAAAGTGTGCTTATCGGTCTGTCTACTTCGCTTTCACGGATATCTGTTCCACCAATTTTAATAAAATAGGTAATAAATGGTACAGAGTTGCAGGTACAGGTTAAATATCGAGAAAGAACATAGGCTACTTTTATCCCCAAAAATTAAAGGATTCCCACGGGACTCAAAAAACCAGAAGTCGCAGGCATCATCTAGTATCCTACTTATAAAAAATATTTTGATGCCAATAAAGATTCAATCAGTAAATATGTGACAACCCTACCAAAAAACGTCCACGGATTTGACGAGGTGGAATATTAATGAAATTTTATAGTAATGTCTCTTAAATAAATTATTGGAGCCAAATTATTTTTTTAGTATGTGACGTGTAAGTTAGTCTATACACGACTTTCATTATATGCCCTATCTTAATGGAAAAGCCTTTATTATGGGTATGGGTCAATAATTATTATCCAACATTAAAGATTACAGTAATGTTTGTTGTTGATTGTAAACAAAACCTTTAAATAGCACCAAAATAGCGATAAAACACGTGTTAAATAACTACGCTCATCTCACAATAGAGTAACAAACAACAATGAATGGCGTACCTATATACGCACTACTGTATATAACTAAAGCTACCCGTAGTTCGTTGGTGGAGTCGCGAGGCGGTGACGTCACCCATTGTCAGCCTGCTCACAAATCAGGGACATTTCCCTTTCGACCGGCATATCAATCTTGTTGGTATGATTTATCGAACGCCATTGAAATACCACCTTTTCATTAACTCGCCAGGTAACAAGGCTATATTTAAAAAAGTTAAACTTTTTTTTAAATTGCTAGATGAGTTTATTTAGCAAAACAATTATGTTGAGATCAATTAACGAGCAAGGCAAGCTATTTTTAAGAAACATCGACGTTAAATTATAAGAACTGATAAACAATATTTCAGGGCTCTAGGTCCTGGTTAAAATGAAAAACATTTCTTAATATTTATGTAAACATTCTACAGAAAAACTTTTGGACACAGATCTACTACTATCGCTTCAAGCATTTTTGATGACGTTCTTATTTCAAAACTATTATAATCCATATTTTAGGGACGCCATATTAAACTGCAATTTCCCACTGGTGAGTTCATCCATAACATTTTTTTTTATTAAAACGTAATTCTAAGTTTCTTTGTAGATATTATAGTATTCAATTATGAAAGTAGTTGTCTGTTAGTGAAAATATTATTAGATTTTTAAATAGGCATAAAATAACGTGACATTCAACCTAACCCAAAGTCACGAAGGGTCGGTAAGTGAAAATGTAAGCTTCTAATGTCTATAAAAGATATTTTGATGATATTCAGGGACAATTTCTCTTTTGGCCGGAATATCAATCTTGCGGCAATGATTGATCGGCCGTCGCTGAAATACGGCTCTCTCATTAACTAGCCAGGTAAAAACGTCCCGAATAATACGCCATTATTGGTCGAAAATTCGGTTTGAGCTGCCTTTAATTGATTCAGTCGTTGTCATGGTTTTTAAGGGGGAGGATGTGTTTGTTTATGTCACTGTAAGATTGTAAAAACCGTTAGATTATAATATAACGTTTTTTATCTCGATAGATTATAAACTGTCGACAGATTGTGAACCGTAACATACCTACTGCTTACAATTTAACGCGTTATTTTTCGGTAAATTGTAATATATTAGGTACATTAACCAGATAGAACCTAGATGAATATTCATGTCAAACCCTAACCTAACCTAAAGTTCGCGCGCGAGTTGAATGCAGAGTAAATGTATGGTGACACTTACATTTACTCTGCATTCAACTCGCGAGACAAGAAAACGTAAAAACAATAAATATTTCATAAATTAATACTCAGAACATAGAACGGTTCACAATCTTTCGATAGTTTATAATCTAGCGGGGTAGAAACCGTTAGATTATAATCTAACGGATTTTACAATCTTACGGTGACATTTATACGAACAGGTATAGATATTGTCTTCTACTAGGTGTAAGGAAGTAATAAACTCAAGATATTCGGGATATTCAAGCATGGGTCTGCGTAACATCTACGTATCTCCACAGAACTGAACAAATACTAATAACTGGATTCTCAATTTTGTGTGTAGAACCTATGTAAATATAGAAAGCTCTAGACTCCTAGAATAGTGATGAAGTCACATAGTGGATGTTTTAGTGTCATATTCCGTCACTAAAACTCTTTTATTAATCTGAGATAAGACTACCCTTTGTAATGCGTAAAGTTGGTGTCAAAGATACGGTCGTATTGTTTTTGAGACCAATATTCTAAACCAATGTTCAGCCAGAGAGAACGTTGGAACTCCACTATAGCTTGATAGGAAACCATATTACCTTTGGCCCGTAGCGGTAAAAGTAGGTATATATGGTGTGACCTGTTTATTACAATATCCAACATTTCAGTAACCACGAATACAAGTTACATCTTTCGCATACATTAAGTTTTGTATTATCTTGTATGTAGCGTGTTTTAACCCTAACGCAACTTAATTAATTAATTTTTGTAACAGTATTATGAAAGGTTTCTCAAAATTTCATTGGTATTGTGAAAGTTTCAAATAAGAAATCGTTTGAATAAATTTCAAAGTACATATAAACAAACAAAAACTTGAAAGTTTCGCCCTTGTCGAAATCGCATGGAAAATCAATATTAGGTAATATAAAGCCTCTTATTGGCAATCTTCAATTTTAATACAATGCTTACAAAGAGTTCAATGAGGGCCGGTAATAGGAAAACTTGGAACGAGGCGTTAAGCGATTTCCATAAGTCGTTCAGCGATCGACAGGTGACAGAAAAATAAATAGCTCTAATAATTCCGAGTGGATCGACAGTTTGTAATTTGTTCGGAAAATATCAAATGAGTGGATACGTCGGAGCGATTGGATCGAACCTTTTCATGCGGGCAAATTGGTTTTCTTTTTTGGGCCGTCGCAGCCTCGGCTGACGAGGTGGTGACTATTTTTTCCCCAGTTGTATTTCTCTTCACGTAGCGCTCTCGTTTTATGGGTCATGCGACTATGCGCGACTATTTTTAATGGACGCGTAGGTACGCTGTTTTCATTTTTCCCCCGGTGATAAATTGACTCCACGTTCACGATGGATGATCATCTTTTTGAAGCTGCAGTGGTTTTGTGAGCGCTTTTAATTTCTTTCTATACACGCTTCGTAATTAGTTTTCCGTTTCACTGGGGTTTTGTTTTTCATTTTTCATTTTTATATTAGCTGAAGCGTTTCGCGAATTTCGTGCGATGCCGACATGAGTGTTTTGTTTATGGGTGAAATATTTTTATAATAATTATTATAGAAATGCTAGTTTAAAACAACATGTAAAAACAAAACGAGTTGCTTGCTGGTTATTTTCTTTAGGAATGGCAATCCGAACCAGTGGTAGATTCACTCGACTTTTCAAAGCACTTGTCCATTAGAATAAAAAAAATTGAATATGAATTTGAATATGTACCCAATTTAAATACCTTATAGTACAGCCGAAGTCTTAAACACAGTCTTATTTTACGTAGCATTGTATTTATCAGACATGTATGTTAAACAATAATCTTTTAGAGCAAAAGAAGAATTTAAATAATTTCTTCATCTGTCTAGACTCTGTAGACAGGCAAATTAGATTTATGCTTTCAATTTAGCTTCTCCACATACTTTCAATTTCCATATACATCAAACTTATTTATATGCAGGTCGTAGTTGCAATCCGTATGCGCCAGCGCTTCCTTCCGAATGATTAGTTTAGCGAAGTGATTGGACGTAGGAACCACTCGCCAGCGCACGTGATCCGACTGTAAAAAGAGGTGCTATACGAACACGGTGCACCGGGAAATTTCGTTTAGTTGCACTAGCGGATATGGGATTTTTAAATTTGTTGGATTGGAGTTTGGGTGATTGATTATGTGTAAGTGAAATAGTAGCGTATGCACTCAACGCTAGTTTGCTTCTGCATAATTTGAATTTATAGAGATATTTTATTCATTGACCGAGCGAAGCGAAGGTCTCTGAGTCTACTTGGGTGAATTGGCACTTGTCCGTCCGTCCGTCCGTCCGTCCGTCCGTCCGTCCGTCCGTCTGTCAGAGCATTATAACTTCTGAATTAGTGAACGCAATTACTTCAGCTTTAAATATAATATGTAAACCAATGGCCTCCCGCCGAATATGGCTTAAAAAATAATAAAAATCTTTATTTCAAGGGGGCTCTCATAGAAGCGAATGCGAAGTAAAATATTTTTTATAAAGTTACATAGGGTTGCGATATATCATTTTAAAGATAATTAGGAATAGAGTCCAAAAATATTTTTTTTTTTATTTTTCCCCCAAAATTGACGAAATGGGGGGCTTTCAAAGTGGTGATTTTCTAACGTCCAAAGATGACCTCAGAACTCTAAATTTTCTGAAAGGATGAGCCTGAAACTTGATCAATTATTTCAATTATATCCTGTACTTGAACAACAAATACTAAAATTAGATAAATATTGTAAGGAAACGGAATTATTTAATTTTTAATGAGCTTCAGTATTTTTAACAGAACTTCACATTTATGTCAATAGATGGCGCCGCGAGGTCTTAGTTCGGGGCGAACCACTAGTATATGTAACTCGTTTTCAAATCATTAATTTTTATGCAAATTGTTGATTAACGTCATTTGGTAGGCACACTTTTCCCTGGATACCCACTGCACAATGTAATTTTCTCGTACATTCCTGGTAGATAGGTAATACACCATATCTACTGTAAAAGAATCTACTAACTTTGACTGGAAGCTGCTTGCAGTTGCATCGTAACCTGTAAATATTTCCAGAACTCTACGTAGGTAGATGTAAAAATAAGAATATTCTGGATCGCAATGTTATCAATGTACCTGTGTAGCGTAAAAGGGGGTTTTTAAAAGCAGTGTATCCATCAAACGGTGATATAATGTACGCTTGTAAAAATAATGTGCTGTTTTGACCTTTGAGCAGCCATTGACGCATCTCAAAACACAATTTAAAAAAATCTCTGCATTGAAATTTATTTTAAACATACCTCTTAATTTACCTTTTAAATAAATTTTTCTCCTTATTGAAACCAATAATTAGCTCTAGAAATATAAGATAAAATTCATATTTCCAAATCAAACACATTGTCGGATTCATTTGTATTGAAAAGTAAATATTAATTTTTTTACAAATTATTTCATGCATTTTTTGCAACATGCGCTTGCTCGATTTCACCCCCGTGCGCCTGTGAGCTCTCCTGAGTCATCTCGTGAGCTCACAGCGCTTGAAGGCCAATACTTACGTTGGATCAATACTTAAGGCTCCGATAATTACCCTCATTCTGGTGCAGTCGGGTAAAAACAATACTATCTCGATCCATCCTCAGCCCACTACGGCCCACTAAGCATAGATCTCAGAATGAAAAAGTTTTCGTTTCACCAAGCTGACCAAGTGCGGCTTAGCAGCCTTTACACACCTTTGAAATATAGGTACAACCCTCAGGCAGGTAGCTTCTTTCAGATGTTTTCCTTCACCCTTAAATCAACTTATATTAAACTAGCTGTTGCCCGCTACTTTATCCGCGTGGTTTAAGTTTTTTTTAATGCCCACGGGAATCAAATTTCCGGGATAAAAAGTAGCCTATGTCACTCTCCAGGTCCTCGACTGAACTCATACCAAAACAGGTCGATCCGTTACTCCGTTGCGGCGTGATTCAAGGACAAACCAACAAACCAATTAACAAACACTGCACTTTCGCATTTATACTCGTAATATTAGTATGATTTCTTAAACGAAATCGATTATGAATCCGAAAAGAAAGAGGTACGTGCCCGGAACCAAATCCCATGACTCACCGAACAAGAAGGTTTTTACTTCCACTTGGCTGTCGACTATCGTCTATCGAAAAAGTATACTGAGCACTAAATAAATACGCATTCCCATATAACTATACCCTTCTTTATAGTAATTGTTGAAGTCGCCCGCTATCTCGAACATCATGTCCTGCAAATTGATAAGATCAAGTACTCGGTAGGGAGGGTCGCATCACGGGCCCGTTTTATGTCGCCATTAGATCGCTTCCGGCTTGCGATTTGTACCTTGGCCTGTTTATATCTACACTAGATGATGCCCGCGACTTCGTCCGCGTTGATTCAGGTTTTTTGATTCCCGCGGGAACTCTTCAATTTTTCGAGATAAAATATCTATGTCCCCGGGATACAAACTATCCCTGTACCAAATTTTATTAAAATCGGTTGAAAAGATAGGCCGTGAAAGCAGACAGACCGACAGACAGACAGACACACTTTCGCATTTATAATATTAAGTATGGAATGTTTCTTGCTTATGTACTCTTAAATAGGCAGGCTTCTTATTTCAGACCATTATGTAGGGATGTTGTTTATAGGTATGGTAGTTTAAAGTGCTGTTTTAGTTTTGTCAGTTCATTTTGACGGCCTCTCAGAATAAGAAGGGAAGGCCATAGTCTGGCCGAGTACGAATTGTGAAGTACATCAATCATATTCATCAATAAAATACAACTTAATAAGTTACCGAAGTTAAACACCGTGACAATTTGTGTGGGCCAAGTAAACTATTTCTACCTTGTACCTCGTTGGCAATATCTTGAGTTGGCCTACAGCAAACTTGCCGGTATTATGGCAAATTTATGTCAGGTATTAATAATTTACGTTAGTTGTCGCTCTGTAAGTTTGTTCTCGGTTCCGCCCCCGAGTTCGGAGTTCGGAGCATGGCGCTGACGGCTTTTCTCTTGGATTAAATATTTATGCGAGTTTCAACAGTAACTTGATCGTAACTTGTCAATGTAACTTCTGGTTAGTGAATGGTTTGTAGTTGTTAGGAAATAATTGAGTGACGTACATTTTAACATTGATTCAATCTTTCAAGGTATTTTGAAATAAGCACGTAAGAGACCGGATCAATCAGTACGTTGGAGGTACGTAAGTTCCACAAAATGGCTTTGTCATTCCAGCAAGAATATAAAGTTAAGCTTTACAACAATTTGTTACTTTTGACTTGGTTTATTCGCCCCTATAGCTATAGCCCAAATCGAATAGCCATATATTGTAGTACGTCTAATTGTAGTTTTGTCATATAAGGTGAATCAAATGGAAGCTGATTGCGTATATATACCTATTTCAAATCAAATCAAATATTTTTTATTCAAGCAGACTTTTAACAAGTGCTTTTGAATAGTCGAATGAATCTACAATTTAATATAATGGCCAAAAAATAACTTCAAACGCCGTTTTCTCAATATCTTACGTTTATAAAGCGTTGGCCCTTGAGCTGATGAATAATTTGGTTATTTTGACAGATGATTTACAGGAATTCTGTAAAGGAAAAAAAGAACATCAGGGTTCAAGGTTTACTTGGCGATCATGAAACAGGCTCTAAGGATAGCGTGCTTCATTTCACAATTAAATAAATAGTTTTTCAGGGCCCATTATTTTCCCATCTTCATCTCACGTAACAGACAAGGGCTGGATCTCGCTCGAACGGAGCGGGGTTATTAGCTAAATAAATTTGCTCTCCCAATATGCTCGGTAACTCGATTTAATGGCGATAGAATTGATTCATTCAATTACGAGGAATTTTTAGTGCCCCGTGCCCCTGCGAGCGGGATAACTTTGTTTTAGGGGTGCTAGTGGGGAGCAGTTTTCTCACGATTTGCAACGGTTATTGTTTGTTTTTTTTTCTATTTGTTTTTAGTTATGCTAACATACGTTTGAATTAACTTTTATATACAGTTTATGTTTGTTCGAATGAGTGCTTCAAGGATTGCTAGCAAGCTCTTCGACTTTTCTTTGGGTAAAAAAAATTAATTTATACTACCAATAGTTTACCAATACGTGAAAATAAACATACAGCACGTTTAAACAAGAATTAGACTTGAGTAAAGATTCCTGAAATTCTCCTTGAAACTAAGACTGAAGTATCATACCCGCTATCATAATAGGGTATGCAAAATCAAATCTATCAAAATCCCACTTAGAGCGTTCGATATACCTACTCTACTAGCAAAAATTGTCTGTGACGGACCAAATTAGAGTGTCTCTTACCTTTCCATGGAGCGCGCACACTAAACGACAAAAAAAAACATCGTTTCCCTCAGACTTTTATGCCATGACATGCTGGGGTTACGTCATATATAGTAAATTTTGTCCAACTAAATCTATACCTACTTATTCATACTAACTTTGCATACTACGCTTTAACGGCTTATCTTTTCAGCCGATTTGGATGGAATTTGGCACAGAGACAGATTGTATTCAGGGGAAGGACATTCCTATGCCTTATATATTTTTTTACCAGAAAATTAAAAAGTTCCCGCGGGAATTAAAAGACTTTAATCCACACTGACAAAGTAGCGGGAATCATCTAGTATAATAATATATTTTATTGAGTTTTTTGAGTTCCTAGATCCAACCATTTACTTCACTTAGCGGCAATATTGTACTTATAACATGTATAGGCTGAAACCTTCCTAAATTTGACACGAATTTATGTGTAAACGTCACCGTCCAGGGCCATTAGTGCCTAATGCTTCCATTAGGGTGGGGGGAGGGGAGGGGCGGCATCTGCCGCTTGTTTTAGCTAATTTATGGCCTGCCTCGACAAGGCGCAGCCACCCAGGAAGGTGAGCGATATATGGCTGCGTGAAACAACACATAAGGTAAAGGTGTAATGTATGTAGTAACGCGGTCAATTTGTATTTAATTTCGCAGTAAAAAAGCGTTTTATTTTGAAGTAAAGAAGTGTTTAAGAGCAAGCAAGCTCCTCAATTTTACGGGAAAAAAGCAGCCTATGTCACTTTCCAGGTTCTGAATTATACCCATGCTAAAAATCACGTCGATCTGTTACTTTGTGACAGCGTGATTCAAGGAAAAACCAAGAAACAAACACTTTCGCATTTATAATATAAGCATGATGCACTTTTGGCCTAAGGTATCTCTATTAAGCAATAGGTACTTTTTCTTTTACGAGATATATTTTAGGCTTTACACCTGAAATATTAGTTTGAAAGCTGATAGAAGCCATATAAACCAATATCGACGGGAATCACCAAACTAGGAATGTGCTTAAAGATTGCCACAGTAACGTTTCGCATTGTCAATGATAAAATTTAAAGAACTGCTAGACGAAAAAAGATGATGCTCAACGTTGCGATTCAGAGAGCTGATTCCTCCACTAATCCGATTTGAAAACTTTAAATTAAAAATGTAGAGCTTGGACCTGGCCACCATAAAAGGCTTTCCAACTCCGTGCTAAGTAGATATTTATTTTTCAATTACGATTGTTAACGGCGTAATCGTGGCACGGCACAATCGCGCGGACCGGCTAATCCAGATTTATTCCGCGGACCGGATTAAGGTGGCGTGAATTACACCTTTATAGGCCATAAAGAGTGATCCGGTGGCACCTATCCCGGGATATAGTTATGATTTGGATTTGCGGTCCACATCGTTCTACAGGATGTTTGTTCACATTGCTATTTTTTAAATAAATTTATGTCACCGTAAGATTGTGAAAACCGTCAGATTGCAGTCTATTTAATCGCGATAGATTGTAAACTGTCGACAGATTGTGAACCGTTCAATGTTCTGAGTGCCTAGTTTTGAGATATTCATTGTATTTACGCTTTCTTATCTCTTTCTTGTTGGTTAGGTTAGGGTTCGACATAAATAATCAGGAAGTGCTCAGGTAGGTAGATTCTATCAGTATATTCTCACTGAATTCTCTATATAACTCATTGTATTACATAATTAATAACATTTAAATATTATGCTTATTCAATTATATTTTACACAATAGTGCTTGCTTGTGAATTACCAAAAATGTTTTGTTCAGTCATACATTTATATTGTATCTAATAAGTGTCGGTTATTAACTTATTAATTACTAGATGATACCTGCGACTTCGTCACTGTGCATTAAGGTTTTTTGGTTGAATTTAATCCAGGGTATAATCTGTATCAATTCCAAATTTCAGCAAAATCCGTCCAGTAGTTTTTGCGTAAAATTGTCACAAACATACACACACATATGTACTTTCGCCTTTATAATATTAGTGTAAATTATACTACTGCCCTATTTTATTCGCTGTATAGCACCGGATGGTCCATCTAACACTGTGTTAGCAAATTAATTTATAATAACCCCGTAATAAATTCATTGGCCGGAATCATACCACTGATTCTATTTTAATAAAAGCTAAAGATTTTATCAAAATATAAATTAGTCGAGATTTTTTTTAAAAATCTTAATACTTTCTTTTCGAGAGCATCCTGTATACAAGCTTGGTAGTTAGCAGTGGCGCGCGCATCTTGTTGCGAGAAAGTTATGGTGCGCCCACGTTAGTGCACCGAGTCGGTCCCGCTCCTTCCGCGACTGTTTGCTGCGTTTATCATTTTAACGTTGCTTTATAGTCTCTTTAAATCTCATTGATTAAAATGATCACATAAAACTCATGAGCGAAAATATTCTAAACACATGCTCCCATTGCAAAATTAAGGGACCAGTCTTATTTAAATCAGCTAAATATCCTACTTCCAGCTTTTTATTATGATAAATGAGAGAGAGTTCAGGTTTGTTCTTAAATCCCGCCGCATCTAAGCAACGGATCGACATGACTTGCTGTATGAGTATAGTTACAGACCTGGAGAGTAACATATTATGCTACTTTCATCCCGAAAAATGAAACATTTCCCACAGGATCTTAAAAACCAATATCCACGCGCACTAAGTTGCGGTCATTGTCTAGATTCTAGTCCATACTATTATATTGGTATACTATAGTGAAAGTCTGTTACGATTTAGCTGGCCATCTTTTCAGCCGATTTTATGATATCTGCTACAGAGATAGGTTGTAGGTATACCGGAGCAGGACATAAGGTATTTTTTATACTGGAAAATTAGGGATTCCCATAGGAATTAAAACCATCTAGTCCTTTATAAAGGGATTCATCTAGTCCTTTGTTTTCTTTGATTCAGATTGCTTAGAAAACTTGCGCCCAAGTCTCTAAATTAAACAGTTTTTTATTAATAATATGTTGTTTGCATTCATATTAGTTTAAGAACCCATTCACGTGATGTCTTTAAATATGTATATTAAAGGTTAATAGGTTTTAACTCCACATAATCGATTTCAAATTCATATATTTTTCATTTATTAAATACCATCCATCACCATCACTACACTCGTCCCACTGCTGGGCACAGGCCTCCACTCTCATAGGAGAGAGGGTATTAGAGCTTAGACCCACCATGCTGCTCCAATGCGGGTTGGCGGGCTACCACATATATGTATAATCTCACGTCATACATAATGTAGTCGTATACATTTCGATAAGTAAGTAACTTTAAAACATATTTTTGTAACTTTGGTAAGCGCAATAATAAAATTGGTAAAATCTATGTCAAAGTTGCACCGAGAGATTTGTGACAAAACACGATAATGGAAGCTACGAAAACAATGTATCGCGTTTAGCGGTGCCGACGACAGGTTTATACGCTCGTAAACAGCACGAAACGTCCTTGGGGCTTCCAAATTTATATGCCTTCCTTTATTGACGGTGACATCACACTTTTAGCATTTGTACTTAGTTTTGTTAAGTCAGTCAGTCTGTCTGTCTGTTTCATAACGATATTTAACATAAATTAAGTATATAAGAGTTCTAAAGATGAAAAGCACAGAAAGATGGCAGGACGCAATGGTGCGCAAACGTGAACTTTTACTACGTTTGTATAAATGAATAAGTCATATTATGTCTTAACATTTCAGAAATAACTCATGCATTATAATATTATAGCTATTTATGCAACTGTATCGTAATGAGGGTCATTTTAATTCGAGTGCTGTTTTTGATACGAGTCTTGCCGAGTATCAAAATAAGTAATAATCAGTACGAGAATTAAAATGACTAATTACGTACAGTTGCATACAAGATTTTATCTACGACAAGGACGTCTTTATAATTTTTTACTTTGTAAATTAATAAAAAAGTCAAATCAATTGTCTGGTTGGGAAAGTGCCAGAACCCAGAGCCGCTAAGCTATAGGTATCCTATTTATGAAGATAACCATATCGATACAGCTACGACTCATAACGATACAGCTCCCATACAACGAACTGTATCGTTATGAGAAGCAAACACGAAAGAGGGTTCAATTCGATATAGTTGTCAAATTCGAAATTGGAACTTTTCGATGCTGGAGTAGATAAACACATTTTTGTAACTAAGTAGAAGTAACTCAAATATTGAAAAGTAATTGTGTGAAATCCATACTTCCATACTTATTATAATATTATAGGTAAATGCGAAAGTGTGTCTGTCTGTCTATCTGTCTGTTTGTCTGTCTGCTACGCTTTCACGGCCCATCTGTTCAACCGATTTTAATGAAATTTGGTATAGGGATAGTTTGTATCCAGGGGAAGGACATAGGCTACTTTTATCCCGGAAAATTCAAGAGTTCCCGCGGGAATCAAAAAACTTTAATCCACGCGGACGAAGTCACGGGAATCATCTAGTGTACTGTATAACAATTTTTTTTTTCTATCCAGTACAAATTTGCCCTTGACTGCGATCTCACCTGATGGTAAGTGATGATGTCTAAGATGGTAGCGGGCTAGCCTGTTAGGGGCATGGCATTTAATTAAACCCATATCCCTATTCCGTTTCTACACGGCATCGTACCGGAACGCTAAATCGCTTGGCGGCTGCACGTCTTTGCCGGTAGGGTGGTAACTAGCCACGACTGAAGCCTCAACTGAGGATTTAATGCTTGAGGATTTGCTTTGGAGGATTTTGACGACCTTCATGGCGCAGTGTGTAGCGCTGTTGCCTTAACGTGCGGAGGTTCCGGGTTCGATCCCCGGCAGGGTCAATTTGGGAATTTATAATTTCTGAATTTTCCCTGGTCTGGTCTGGTGGGAGGCTTCGGCCGTGGCTAGTTACCACCACCCTACCGGCAAAGACGTGCCGCCAAGCGATTTAGCCTTCCGGTACGATGCCGTGTAGAAACCGAAGGGGTATGCGTTTAATATAACTGCCATGCCCCTAACAGGCTAGTCCGCTACCATTTTAGACTGTATCATTACTTACCATCAGGTGAGATCGCAGTCAAGGGCTAGCTTGTAGAGGATAAAAAAAAAAATGCAGGGGTCTACATACAACAAACCACCCCGTTTCCTAGACTAAACGAAAAATGAATACTCAAGCGAAATAATGATGTTTATAGAAAATGGGCAATAATAATGCTAGTAAAATATCAGCACAAATATACCTAATTTTTTATTTTCGTAAATCGGGCCCGTTTTAGTCACGAGGTGATAATCAAGTATTCCATATACTTGGAATAAAAGAATTCCTATGGTTTTTGTATCATTTTATCATTAAATCTTCAAAAGGAAGTGGCGTCTTCGAAATAGATTTTCTTTTTAGATTTCAAAGAAATCTGTCTGATAATTTACGTAATAATTTTTCGTTGGTAACGAAGTTTACCACGTGTAATAGAGGCGTGGGCTCCAAGTTTTTTTTAAAATAACAGACTTGGATACACAAAAAGTATGACGGTAACGATGCGCGTCTGAAAGAACGTTTTTCCTACACACGAACCATTATAATATTGAGTTCTTAACGCCTTCATATTCATATAACACTAGTGGGCCCGGTAGATGTTGTTCTGCCCTGAACCTTGAACCGGAAAATTCCATCCAAATCGGTCAAGCCGTTTCTGAGTTTTAGCGAGAGTAACGAACAGCAATTGATTTTTCTAAAAGAAAGAATATGTTACCACTAAAATCCGGAAATCCTTATTGGTTTTGATACGTTCGAAACTTTACGTTAATTAGATAATTTCACAACTTAGTTAGTAGTAGTAGATTTCAACAGTAATCGTCCCTGATCCCTCCACCGTTAAATCGCGAAATTTAAACTGCACACTGGAGTCTGGAACGCTGCTGGCGTGTTTTGTTTTATTGGTTGACTCAAGGGCTGACACGGCCTGGCTGTATCGACGATAGGACTAGTTTATTATTTTGGGCTTGACTGCGATCTCACCTGATGGTAAGTGATTATGTCACTACATCAGTAGCTTAGCAACCGTAGCACATCTCTGGTGGAAGGGCAGCCTTATGCTAAATTAAATAAAGCTCAATATGAGTTGCTATAGGTACTAAAAGACGCTGCGCCTCGACTCCACTATACATTCTGATTTTAATAGACGCAACTCGTTGAATTTGAATGTTACATAGGATACAATTGTATGCGAATGACCTAAAATTGTACCGGACTCGCTTTAAGACTCACATTGTAACATTGATTTCATATTAAATGATGGTCAGCGAGGCTTAATATCTCGAAAAAGCAGAAAACAATAAGGTTATGCACAAATAACATTATTAAAGTTAACTCCATTTTTATATCGGCTCGGGATATCCGTGGGAGGGGAAGCAAGTAGCGCGAATCTGGGAAAGGAACGAGGAGAAATAAAAAAGTAAAAATGACAAGACGTTATTTGCATCCCGCTAATGGCCGCCACTGTCGTAATGCGGGGGCAGATGAACAAATATTGCTTTATCCAGTCACAATTTATTCTCACCCAGTTTTATACGCCATCCCAACGCCAGAAGCCGGAGGACAGGCGAAAAGGCGTTTGGATATCCGGGTGATTCGCGAATCGTTACGCCTAATCGAGTATAATTTTTTTTTTGTTGTTGTTTTCTTCTGGCTTACGTATACAATACTTAACTACTACCTTACTTATCAACGCCTTTCATTTCATATTTCAGATAAAATCTGAGCCCTAAGGAGATAGCAGTTATCATATCTCATACGTGAGCGTTTGCCGAGCAAACACATCGCTTCGCGTGACAAAAAATGATTCATTACTCTTTTTTGCGAATTATACGAAAAATGCAAATTAAAATAACTCTCAAATCTCAACTCAACCGTGTCGGAGCTTAATCCGCGAAGTGACAACGGCATTCTGACGAGGCGCCGGAGCTGGGAATTATTAAAACGAACGCCAACTTTTTCACTAAGCCCCGTCGCAAAGCCGTTTCAATTGCGCTGCGCTGAAGATAATTCCAACTGACGTCATCTTTTTTTCAAATTCTCGACTCGGCTGCGTTTCTCTGTGCAGCAATTATAACATTTCCACCGACTAGGAAAACAGAAACACGTGAGAGCGCGTCGGATCGTGCCGTTCGTAATTTAAATTTAGATGGAAATTTAATGATGCATTCACAAAGGGCGCTCGTAAAGTCGGTTGCGAGATATTTTTTTACGAGGATCTCGCGAACTATTGCGCGCTTAACGACTCCGAAGCAAGATCGCCCTCTGCTTTAATGAGCGCCCGATAAACGTGTTAACTGCCGCGACCTTATTTTATGTTGATGTAAAATTGCTGAAAAACGGATTCATTACGGCGAGAGAAACATTATGTTGCCAGATTCCGGAATAAGTATGCCGGAGAAATTCGCGGGTTTTGAGGTCGTTGTTCACGCTGAGGCCTAGGGTAGGTAAGTTGGGGAAATGAGAATACATCCGTTAGCACGGAATAGATAAAGATTTTTTCTATGTCCGTTAGGGCTGGCTACGTTGAGCTGGTATAAATGTTGTTATTGTATGCTAGTATAAATTTTGGTATAGTAAGGAGATAAAACTACCTATATTGGGCGAAAATATAAATTAAAGTGAAATCTACCGCCTACACGTAGCCAGTAGTCACTGTATAGTGAAGAAGCAACGGATATCATTGACCCATAATAGATTCCTTTTATTTACCTACTTAATCCCAGAAGAAATTTTAACAACATAGTTAATAGTGGCGTGTAGGTTAAAGAGGCGCAAAAGCTCTTTACATTCTGCTATTACTTAAACAACTACCCTATTTAAAACCCTGTGAAATATTGGTAATGAAAGGGTAGTTAAAAAAATTGCCCAAAATACCTCCTAGACGAGGTAGGTTCAGCCATGTTTAATATATGAGGGCAGTCGACGCGACGCAGCGTAGGCAAACAGAGTTCAACCTTCGTCCCGTACCTAGTTTGCAGTTGTTTGCTTACCGCTCAGTCTCAAGAGAAAATATGTTTGTTTTGCATACCTAACTGCAGCCTGGCAGCCTTTGGAACGAGCATAATAGGTAAGTATCTGATAATGGCAATCAGAATAGTCTTTTAAATCCATCCATACATAAATCCATACTAATATTATAAATGGGAAAGTGTGTCTGTCTGTCTATCTATTTGTCTGTCTGCTACACTTTCACGCCCCATGCCTTCAACCGATTTTGATGAAATTTGGTACAGGGTTAGTTTGTATCCTGGGGAAGGACATAGGCTACTTTTTATCCCGGAAAAGTCAAGGAGTTCCCGCGGGAATTAAAAAAAATCAATAATAAGTACTGCGAATGAATTGCTTGCTAGATGATTCCCATGACTATGTAAGCGTGTGTCCCCGTTTCATGATTCCCGCGGTAATTCTTAATTATCTGGAATAAAATTTAGCCCATGTGCGTTAATTCAGGATTTATGTAAGCTATCTCCAATCCCAGCAAAAGAGGTTCAGTTATTGCGGCATGAAGGTCGAGTAACAATCATCCAAACATAATGTAAATATTATTAAAAGTATATGAACTTTCACATTAAGTATAAGATAGAATCGTCTTATTGATTCACAAAAGTTTTCGTTACATCCATAAAAAATATAACTATTATCAGCGACTATAGAGTCGCTCCCGTCTGAATTTCATGTTTTTCACGTTTATTAAGAGACACGACTGTACTAAAACTTTTCACAATCTCATGTAACTTGGTATAATAGAACACAGGTTAATTTTATAATAATAGATATTATAACTTGAATGTAACATTTTTTGTGTTGCTTAATTAATATTTGTGTTGATAAAATATTCTAGACAAGTGTGACCTTACCATGTTCAATATAGCGAGGGCAGGAGACTAGCAAATATGTTCCAACCACAGAAATCAGAATAAGCATAGAAGTGTTAAGAAACGTGAGATTGTCGCTTCACCAATGGGCAGTGACCCATCACTGTACCAAAAGTTATCCTATTTGCAAAGCATTACAGTTTACTTTGTGTCTTTGGATGCTTGAAATAGGTTGCTTTGTACATTTGTACATTTTTTTGTACAAGTTGCTCAAAATAGATGGCACGCAGCCACCGTTTTGAAGACGGTGGAAACCATTTCTATTTATAGAGTTCTGTGGGCCGTACCTTCGTTCCCGTTGGCCGTTGTTTGCCCTCCGCTCAGTCTCGAGAGAAAATATGTTTGCCTTGCATACTTGACTGCAGCCGTGTACCAGGCACTATGGACTTTGACATGTTTTATCAAAGACAAATTTGTAGTTGTAGCCCGGTCGTTGCGCATAAAAATGACTAGGTATAATAAATTTTGTTGACGCATCTGCAACAAGTTGCTTCCTTTTTTCTAGTGCTTATAATATATTAAGTTAATGTATTTATTCTTGAGGATTATGATAAATGAAAGAAAGACTTGAATATACCGTTAATGTGGACCGTAATCGTTATTATGTACGTTTTGTGCAGAGTGAATCGTATAGTAGTTACCGCGTGCGTAGATCGGTTGGAAGCGTAGTCTCAAAAAAGTATAATATTAAACATGTGTATGTGTATGTCTCCAATAGAACTCTAAGCTAAGTACAACTGAGATATTCTCGGTGTCCTCCATGTTTCAGCGGGAGTATGTAAAGTTCGTCGGTCTTGCACCAAATCTCTTTCCGTTTTGTGGGATTTTCCGTCCCATTGCAGGGCTATGAGAGTGGGCCTAAAGAGTGCACCTGTGTTTGTGCACACTATTTACGTTTACTTTTTTATCTCCCGCGCAGATGGCTAATCTCTGTGGAGAATGACCGCCGTAGCCGCTATTCCATCGGCAGGACATGACTATTGTCTCCGACGTTTGTAGTTTAGCATTGGTAATAAAAGTTGTGGAACAAAATATTATATACTAAGTACGTTATATAGTGTGAAACTAAATTAGGAGAAGGAAGGACATACTATTACTTTTTATCTCAGAAAATCAAATACTTTTCACCGGATTTTTTAAACAACTAAATTTTATAATGTAATTTTTCATTTATTTGACAAGAGTATCATGTATCTTATCATGAAATCTTATTATTATACCTACTATAAAATAAAAACAAAAAACATAAATTTTAATGGGCACTTTTGCTCTCTAGGGTTCACTCTTTGAACGTAAAGCGATATTTTCAATTTAGTCGATAAGAGGGACTCATCACGAGGCATGAGAGTCGTTAAAATTCCGCGATCGATATTAGAAATCATAACCGATGTTTGTTGAAGTGCTGAGCTCCAGGCAGCTCTAGGCCATAATCCTCTCGGCGTACACTTAACAAACGTATAAATAATATTCAAGGCGAGGGAACATATTCGAGGGTACGCTTTCGAGGGTAGTTTGACGGCGTAACGAATCGAAAAACCAAATCATCGAGTGGCACCCCTACTGTACACCGCTACATGATAGTTTACAACCGATGCTATGGAGTTGTCGTTCAGCAGTTTTTTTTCTTTTTATAGCAGGCTATAAACTTAATTTTTTTGGGATAAAATATAGCTTATATATATGTACACACAGATTATAAGCTTTCTCCATTCCAAATTCAACCCGTAAACAGTACACACATATGTATAAAACTAGCTGATGCCCGCGACTTCGTACGCGTGGATCGAGGTTTTGTGGTTCCCGCAGGAACTCTTTAATTTTCCGGGATAAAAAGTAGCCTATGTGCTATTCCAGACTATAATCTATCTCTGTGCCAAATTTCATCCAGATCCGTTCAGCTGTTGGGGCGTGATTGAGTAACAAACATCCATACCGACATCCATACATCCAAACTTTCGCATTTATAACAAGAACATCTTACTAATATTATAAATGCGAAAGTTTGGATGTATGGATGTATGGATGTATGGATGGATGTTTGTTACTCAATCACGCCCCAACAACTGAACGGATCTGGATGAAATTTGGCACAGAGATAGATTATAGTCTGGAATAGCACATAGGCTACTTTTTATCCCGGAAAATTAAAGAGTTCCCGCGGGAACCACAAAACCTCGATCCACGCGTACGAAGTCGCGGGCATCAGCTAGTATCGACATACATTCCAAATTGCGGGTTCTAGAAATTTCAGATTTGCATGTAATACTATAGAAGGATTTTTTAAAAGCAATTCAATACGAGACCCTGGCTTAACTAGTGTGGGTTAGCTAGTTCTTAATTATTTTGAGTCCTATATTCGATTCTAGATTTTGGGGTTTTCGAGAATCTTGTGAGACTTATTTATCATTTTTTTATTTTGAAGAAATATGATACCGATAAATAACTTATTGCGTCTCGGAAGAAATAGATAGAAAGACACAATTTTCCATATTAAATAAAGAAAAAAAAATGGATTTCATTAGTAAATTTTTAATTTAAAATTGTGTTGCTTGTAATAAATACGTAAGAAATATTGCACTAAATCTCGACGTCGACTCTACAGATTTCTATAGAGTTAAATCTTTAGGGCTGCCCCTTAGCGGTCGCTCGAGAGTGCTCGTCGTAGTTTTTTATATATTTTAATTTTAATTTCATATCGGGCGCTAATGGGGATCCGGCCCTGCGTACCGAATCGCGTCGAGGAAAATGTATTCATGGCGTAATAAAACTTAATGTAGCGAGTGAACTAATATTGTTTTATTCAATATTTAATTTTGAAATATTTTGCGAACCATAAATTTTATTAGCTGTTTGTGATAACCGCAGTTTAAAATTGATATGCCTAGTGAAGTTTTGATTATTGGTTGCGTTTTCTAATATTAAGGCATCTTAACTACCTGTAGATATTGTCGTCTATCGAACACCGATATAATATAATATTTCAACACTAGATGATACCCGGGCCGATAGTTGCGACTTCGTCCGCGTTGTTTATGTTTTTTTATTGCCGCGAAAACTCCCTAATTTGCCTATGTCCTTCCCTGGGATTCAACCTATCTATAAACCAAATTTCATCAAAATCAGTTGAATAGATGAGCCGTTTAAGCGAAACAGGCCGATGGACACACTTTCCATTGTAGTATTTATAGAGTAGATAGTCAGTTATTAAAAACAAAAAGGCTATGAGGTAACCTGTTGCAGTTCTAATTTCCTCAAGGTAAAAAACACACTAGGGACTGGACAGGACAATACGTACGTCCGAGACGTCCGACGTAGGAGAGGATCGATGTGTTGTCCTATCGCCTAGTGTGTGTGCTCCATGTACAGTACAGCTACATGGACGTTTCGGACGTTTGGTTCTGTTTGGGATACACGATAAACGTCTGAAACGACCACGGAATAAGTGTCCCTAGTGTGTTTGTACCCTAATACATTATCGAAAAATGTTCAATTTTTAAGCAAGTGAAGGAATACCCAACTAGGTTTCGTAATGTATAAATGTTCAAGAAACCGATTTCGGGTGTTATAGAACTGCCTTTCGATTTCCAGCAAGTCTATGTCAGACGGCTTATCAACAGAGGAAAATGGCCTAATCCTAGGAAAAGATCAGAAACCAAGTTTATTCTTTATAGAACTTATTTTATTGTTTAAGTATTATATGAAGGGCTTTGTTTTAATTCGATGTTAGGATATATGGTCAATTAGTTTTTTTATGCCACTACAAGCCTTTGACTATTCAACTTGACTATTGCTTGATTGGTATGCTGCTTGAGTCATCCTTCAATAGATTTTCTTATTGTGTAAAATATAATAGTGCTATCTAAAGGACTTGCTAGAACTGATACAGTCTCAGATATCCTATAAGCTGTCGCCCCTCATGTTGCGCAAACACAGGAGTCAAATCAACGCCAAGTTAATCCGTTTAGGTGCGCGAACCCACTTGATTAAGTTTAATTTATTTTAAAAATCAGGCCGGCCGCGCGCCGCCTCCGGCACGGGGTCCCTGCGAAATACATTATTCAGTGTTTTAGAATAATTTTCAAATTCGATTACATAGGACCGACCCTTGGTAAGTGGGTGGGCCGGGCGGCGCGGCGCGGCGGCGGGTGTATTTAGCCAACACTGGGGGTCGCATCGCGTGCGATGCTGATTTGAATATACGTCGCACGTGGCCTCCGCGTTCCGGGCCCCTGGGACTCCGCCGATCATATTTCAAACGTCACCAGCGATGTCTCACTCAGATACTATCGATAAACGCCCAGATACCGGCAAGGGTGGAAATAGTGAGGTCTGGGAGCAATTTTTTACCCCGCGATTATCGCCTGCAGTTGACACCTAGATATTACTTTTCGTTCAGCGCTCTCGTATATGTTCGCTATACAGGCATTTTGCGGTTACCCGGCTTGCGAGTGCTCTTGAAGTTTATTGGCGTGACAATTTTCCTGTGAATTTTTTCACCTATATTAACTAGCGTTTATAAAAAAAAAACTCTTCCCGGGAAGATGAAAACTTTGGATATCAATAGATACAGAACGTAACTACCCTCGAGAGAGCTAGTACCTACGGTCTACGGCAGTTTTGGCTAAATTTTGATAAATTTAATTTTATTAAGTAGTTTCTAACTTAATTTTAGGCAAAATAATTACTAGTTACTTCTGTGGCTGGATGGCAGTGGCTATATAATATGTATGTAGATAGGTATGTATGTGTACATTAAGAGAGTATCTTGACCTAGAAGCACAACGCAATCAGTAGATAGGTACACATGGTGGTTTTGCACGTGCACAAATCACAATATCGCATTAATGACACAGGCCAGCTACGCTTTCTAACAGCATGATCCTAAAAACAACAAAAACAATTGTATACTTTGATAAAACTATGGCGGTTGAAAATAATTACCCTATATATACAACGATACCAGTGCATGAAGCTTGAGAGCTTACATCTAGGTAGGGAATTTAAAACTCCTCTCGTTTCCCAATTCTCACATGGCAGCATATAATCGGTGGGAGTGGTGGCACGTGCGCGGGCGCCGGCCGCCGCCACGCGCCGCCACCGGCACTCCATTACCACGAGACCGCTGCCGATCAAAATGTGAAAAAGTTATACCAAAGATGAAAATATGCAATATGCAGAGGGTTCAAACCAAAATTATCAAGCTACAACTATCTGGCATACATACATATTGTACAGATCATAGGCGGAAAACTGTCAAATTCAGTCAAAAGATTTTTCAGTACCACAATTTTGAACGCTAAACGTCAAAGTACCTACTTATATGGTAGAAATGGTACAATATGGGTGTCAGATTCAGCAAGGGATTACAGCAAAGCTTGTAAAGCTTAAACAAGTGAAAAAAATGAGAGTTATCATGATAGGCAGGTAAGTATAAAGTAGAGACCTTTTACGTCTATATAAAAAAACTACTAGCAATCAATGATTATTCTAAAATGGATGCTTCTCCAATGACCAGACCATTAGCCATCATGGAGCAAAGCGGTGAATGTGTTGTGTTTTGAATGGTTGTACCTATCTCCAGGCCCTTATATTTTCCCCTCGATCAATATTTAAACTCAAAGCTTCACCTGTTTATTCACTAGCATAACAATTTTAGGCATAAATTGTTTCTTTTAATGATACTTCTGTCAAAGTTACTCTTTGCCGATCATCGGGTGACATTGATGCGATTTCAGTGGCTCTAGCAAATCGCCTCGTAATCCGCTACTTGTATCGCAGAATCTAGATATGGAGGAATTAATTTCGGCTGTTTGCCGCTGTAATTGAATTGAAGACTTAGCGTGACGTGTAGAACCAGATATGGCGGATTTAAGCGTTATAATAGATTGGAGATAATTTAAAATAATATCAAAAGGAAAAGTGAATTCATGTATCGTCAAGTTTTTGTATACCTTTATTGATTTAAACGAGTTGTTACTTTAGACTGAGGTTTAGGATAAGGTTGTATGGTATGTTATTTGAATACAGAATAACTCAGTTGAGTCTATGCGACACTAAATAGATTAAGTTTGTAACTTTTTGTTTTTATATGAATAAAAAAATAAAAAAAAATAAAAAATAAACACGATTCACAAAAGTCATTGTATCTACAACCATAAAAGTTTTCTTCATTTTCTCCTTATATGTAAGTTGCCCCAAGTTTATTATTCAAAGGGACATCGAAGCCCATCGCATCATTATCCCAAGAACACGATTACGACCATCAGGCGTCAAAAGTACTTAAATATGCCGAAAGAAAAACTTTTTTTTTTTTTTTTATCCACTACAAGCTAAGCCCACCTGACTACGATCTCACCTGATGGTAAGTGATGATGCAGTCTAAGATGGTAGCGGGCTAACCTGTAAGGGGCATGGCAGTTATATTAAACCCATACCCCTTCGGTTTCTACACGGCATCGTACCGGAACGCTAAATCGCTTGGCGGCACGTCTTTGCCTGTAGGGTGGTAACTAGCCACGACCGAAGCCTCCCACCAGGACAGACCAGGGAAAATTCAGAAATTATAAATTCCCAAATTGACCCTGCCGGGGATCGAACCCAGGACCTCCGCACGTTGAGGCAACAGCGCTACACACTGCGCCACGGAGGTCGTCAAAACTGTAAAATTAGTCCTTGATTTGAAACAGCTCAATCAAATCATTAGTGTAAAGAATACCTAATTCAGTTAAAAGTATAAAGGATGACTCACGCCAGACCGTGCCGGGCCCGAACCGAGCGTCGGCCGTAGTACGGTTAACTTAATATTACGTATATTTTGTATGGACACACTCACGCTATACCGAGCGGCAACCGAGTGACAGCCGAGCATTGGACAATGCAACGTGCTACGGCCGACGCTCGGGCCGGACCCGACACGGCCTAGCGTGAGCCATCCTTAAATAGGTAACTATACTTACCTACAACGTCACACTCACATCAGTGTTCGCGTTTGCGCATCAGAGCTTTCAGTTCTCCCCTAAGGGATGTCCAATCGGGTAACTTCCGTCCGATTTACATACGATACCTACTCTAAATATTCATTGCAAACACATTCTTCATCAATTCACGAATGGAACAAGCTATAGCTCTTAGTAAGTTAACTTTTTCATTAGACCAATTAGACAAGAATATGACTGTTAAATGCTTCTTCAATGGCTTGCAATTTGAAGCAAGTAAGTAGTAATTGTGACGAACTACACCTAAAACATCTTTAGTTGCAAACTGCATCTTCTAAATAAAATTTCTTATCGACTTTATATTCTTACATTTTACACTAGTACTTTTACTTTACAATATTTTTGTTACTTCTACTTAGTTACAAAAATGTGTTGATATAATCCATGAGTTATTTTTAAACTGTAAGACATAAGACTTATTCATTTATACAAACGTAGTAAAAGTTCACGTTTGCGCACCATTGCTCCCTGCTCTCCCCCCGAGGATGTCCAATCGGGTAGCTTCACATCCGATTTGCCTACGATGTCCTTGTGAAACAATTTATTCAAAAATCTCTAAGTATCTGCAACCATATAGTTTTTATTTAGAGACGAAGACGGGAAAATGTGCTGTTGAACATCGTTTCTAGATATTTGCACAATCGGAGACCTAGTAGCCTTTATTTGAGGCACTGTGGGGGTGGTGCATGGTGGGATACTTAAGCACAATCCGGAATAAGGACCCTTTAATAAGCACGACAGAAACCAGACATGACAAGGTCTAATGGAGTTTACCTCATAGCATGTGCCTCAGAGGTTCAGGTTTAGGCAGTATCTCCAATTGACTTGGCATGAGACGAAGTGCTTTCTGAGCCCGTCTGCTACCTACGCTTTAACGGCCCATCCGTTCAAACGATTTTGATGAAAATACATCCTACATAGCATACTGGGACTGAATAGATATAGATAGATAGTTCCCGTGGGAATCAAAACCTCGCGGTTCAAAATCAAAAGTCGTGGGCATCATCAGCTAGGCCTTTATAAACTTTATGATCATATTAAGATTTTAGCTATTAAGTAGGTACGTTATCAGTTTACAACCCATCAACCCCTTTAAAATAAACAATGATTGTACTGTGGAAAATTATTCAGAGGAAAACAACTCTGCCTGAGCGTAGGTAGAACTCATTAGGCAAAAGAGCGAATCAATTCTTCATAATAACACACAAACACATAATCAAATATCAATAATGTCATCGAAGTACAAACGAAATGAAAGAAATCAAAAATGCTAAGAAATTCAATAACCGTTCACAATTCTTTGGATTGTCACCCTAACACAGGGAATACCTTGACAAAGTTAAATGTACTATAAGGTATTAGAATTGACGTTCTTACGTCGCCGATAATAAAGAATAGATTTAAATGGCATATTGTTATAGCACGGCAATTGGTGCTCGTCTCTACAAATCCCCGAGATTGAGAGTGGGACACCGCGGCGAGGGTTCGATTATTACTCGAGTCGATCTCGATACACCACTCGATGCATCGCGGGGGAGCTGCATTACACCCCGTATACCGTTTCGATTCGATTTGTTGACGAATCGCTCGACTTGTGTCAAATCGTTTCAGAGCGTGATTTGTATTATTCTTGATACTACTAAAATACCCCAGAAAAAGGAAACCTCTTTCTCTTTAGAAGGCGTTTAAAGTCCAGTTTGCATTCTCTAAGAAAAAGAAGTAGATAAAATCGTAATAGATCTTGCTTGTAAAGCCAAAGATTTTTTGTGAGTAACGATAAATAATTATAAGAAAGTCGTAGCGACACCGTAACGCGTCATATTATCAAGAATATGCAACCTAGGCATTAGGCACCATGTAATGGAATTACGAATAAAATGTTAACCGTGATATTTATGAGCTTTTATTAATCTTTATTATCTAAAATGATTACTCCAAAAGTTTTAACCAATAAAAGGAGTACGTAGTACGTACGAGTAAGTAGAATGCAAAATTCGTTAAAAAGAGTACTTAGGTAAGTAGAATGAAAATATCGTGTGACTAGTTGTCGGATCAGTCTACCCTCTAGTCTCCGCAATGGTCCGCAAATCCGAATTTCTGTCACAGCCCATATGTTGCGCTGAATTTATTATTTTATTATGTTTTTATTTACTATCCTCCGAGACGAGTGTTTAAGCCGACGTTTATGATATTCTCCTGTGGTTAGACGGAGGGGTGTCTTTGATGCGCTATTGTTTCACTTTGCACCCTCCTCACGTCAGATTGGTTCAATGGGTAGTGAACATTAATTTTGTAAACACACAGCTTAGTTATAAAATTAAATTTTGTAAATTTAAATGTATAATTACACTACGATCACAATTGTCAATTAATTACATTATTATTAATTAATATTTATTATTAAAAAAATATTAAATGGAAAAAAATATTATTAAATTACGCGGGGGTAAATCACCTCAAGCAAACTCCAGACTAGTAAGTACTGAAAATTTCTTAACTGAAAACCCTTATCTAGACAAGCGGTAGCGTGTCAAGCGAAGTTCAAGCTAACAGAACTGATCTCACTTCTTTTTGTCGTTGAAGTCATCAACCAAGGCATAAATCATAATGTTGAACTTGGCTCTCATTTCACATTCAT
Source organism: Erebia aethiops (assembly GCA_923060345.2). Classification (NCBI taxonomy): domain Eukaryota; kingdom Metazoa; phylum Arthropoda; class Insecta; order Lepidoptera; family Nymphalidae; genus Erebia; species Erebia aethiops. Next base: position 14,722,380 of record OV281090.1, on the reverse strand, counting down.
GTTTTTGATGGGATACTATAATATTAGCCCGAGCTGGGAGTCGAAACTTGCTTTGAAACTTACTCTGTGGCGCAGTGTTGAGCGCTGCGTCTTAACGAAAAAGGTACCGGGTTAGATTCCCTGCAAGGTCAGTTTGGGAATTTTTAAATTCTGAATTTTCTCTGGTCATCAGGCAAAATCGCAGTCAAGGGCTAACTTGTACAGAACAAGGGTACAAGTGCGGAATTACTTATAGCATGTTCAATGTTCAACTGTGGTTGGCCACAGTTGAACATGCTTTATGTAATTCCTAAGCTATCAAGGGAGATCGGGTAGTATTATGTAGGCCTTTGCCTATATTTAGGTATAAAACTAGATACTAGTTCCTATTATCAACGAATATTTCTTTGCTATTTATGAATAACTAGATGATGCCCGCGACTTCGTCCGCGTAGATTACGGTTTTTCCCGAGAGAACTCTTTAATTTTCTGGGATAAAAAGGAGCCTATGTCCTTCCCCGGGATACAAACTATCCCTATAATAAATTTCATCAAAATCGGTTGAACAAAGGGCCAGTGAAAGCGTAGCAGACAGACAGACACACTTTCGCATTTATAATATTAGCATGGAAGTATGGATTCAATACCAAGCTATAGATAGGTCTAAGGTAAGTTATATATTACCTAATGTCTGGTTATAGGTACCTAATACACCCATTAGCTATCTATCTATAACTTATCTATAGGTAAGTACAACACAGTACATAATATTTCAAAGTTGCAAAATTTCAGTGATATTAAAACAAGAGTAGGATAGCTTTCAAGTAGATCTATGCAATATTTTAAATCGCCACCATTGTACGGTAACAGATGAAAATGCTCGAAAGCACTGCTCCGATGATCCGTGCGCGATATTGCTTACAAATATGAAATAACGGAGAATATCCCGGAATGAACTGGGAAATTAAATCGTTGAAAACCTTCCTAATATAAGACGAAACACTGGTTCTCCATTAAATAGACTTTTATTTAATAATTTACACGAATATCACAGTCAGAGCAATTTCCGAGTCAACCATAGATTCATCTGTCATCCAATTACAGAGTCCCATATTACATTAGTGCAAAACACACAGCAAGCGGGCGCGAGTCGGGCGCGTGGCGGGTATCACTGTGTGATGTCGTCCATAATACAAGGAATTCAACCAGCCGCGTACCCGACCCGAACCGCGCCCGACCCGCACTCGCTCCCTGTGTGTTTTGCCCGTAATGAATCGAGCGCAGACTCGACCAGTCAGAGCAGCACAGCACTAACATTACGGTCTCTCTCAGACTGAGCCTAACATAACTATTTCAAACTTCAGTCTAGAGAAAAGCTAGTTATTACTCAGAGCAAAAACAAACTACCGGCTGGACAGGACAAAACGTTCGCGTTTGAGCGTTTCGCGGGCGGATAGGCAGACAGACATAATATTATTGATGTACCTACTAGATTTTTTTTAAAGGTATTTTGTATTACTACGTAACCCATATAAGCGTAGGTAGATATTACCAACGCTTACGATTTGAACCTAGGGGGATATTGTAATTAGTGAAAACTGTAGAGCAAGACGTGTTAACAATGTTATTTTCCAAGATTCACTAGGAGATTTATACTGCTGTATCATTTCGAACTAACTGTATGCAATACTTTAAATCACAGCCATTGTCACAGTTAACAGATGAGAACGCTCGAAAGTGCAGCACCGATGATCCGAGCGAAATTAATCTTCCACAAAGACCTCCATCAAATCACGAGGAACGGGAACTGGGGAGAAAAATTAAAACTGTGAATCGAAATCATACATCGACACCCCTATCAGTCATTGAGCCGAAAATATTAGATACTTTTATTTAAGTAAAGTTGTCTTTAAGTTTACTTTCTATCTAACCTTTTTTCTATATATATAAAAATGAAACCCGTTTTCCTTGGTCACGGCATCACGCGTGAATGGCTGGACCGATTTCACAAATTCTTTTTTTGTTGTATTTGTTATTATTAGGAGAAGGTTCTTACGGAAAAAAATATTAAGAAAATCTCTCAGAAATATTGAAAAATATACATTTAATTTTGCATACTAAGGCGGTACGAAGTTCGCCGGGTCAGCTAGTAACAAAATAATAAAGGAAAGTTGTGTGCAACGATACAGGGGCATTGTTACGTGAAAATGATCGCAACAGTATTGGCTAATACTCTTCCACTGAAATCCAGAAAAATTCACTGTCGGAGCCAGATTCAAGAATACCATAGATTCAACCAATCTCCATTTTACTTAAATTTCAAATCGAGAAAATATCAAATTGGGTCCACTAGAAATCGATAGATCTATTCGAATTTTACTCCAAAAGCAAAAGTTTACAATATTTGAAATAGTCGAATTCATAAGGCGTCCACGTGGAAGGGGGACGACGTTTTATTCAGCTATCTAGTGTGCGCGCTCCATATAAAAGTGCACAAACCGTACCGACTTTTTAGTGGTAGTTTGTTTGGTGGGAGGCTTCGGCCATGGCTAGTTACCCTACCGGCAAAGACGTACCGCCGACATTATTGACGACCTCCGTGGCGCAGTGTGTAGCGCTGTTGTCTTAACGTGCGGTGGTCCCGAGTTCGATCCCCGGCAGGGTCAATTTGGGAATTTATAATTTCTGAATTTTCCCTGGTTTAGTCTGGTGGGAGGCTTCGGCCGTGGCTAGTTACTACCCTACCGGCAAAGACGTGCCGCCAAGCGATTTAGCGTTCCGGTACGGTGCCGTGTAGAAACCGAATAGGGGTATGGGTTTAATATAACTGCCATGCCCCTAACATGTTAGCCTGCTACCATCTGAGACTGCATCGTCACTTACCATTAGGTGAGATCGCAACCAGAGGTAGTAGAATAAAAAAAAATCTTACGACTTATCATAAGTGGCACAAGTTGTCCTACGTGAAATAAATAAATCATTTCATTTCATACTTTCCGGTTCGTTCTATATGTTGTGTAGATTGTGTTGTAAAAGCTAAAGTGCTTTCTATCCAATAGTATTTTGTACGAATCTAGCTTTCAGGTAATTCAGCTCCACCTTGCAATCAACGTAAAAGAAATCGCAGCGCTGTCACACACCAAATGGAGACGAATACATTAGCCTTGATTGACACGGTCATGTGCCTGAGCAGCGCAGCGGGGCTCTCAAGGGTTATTGAAAACACTGCCCCGCCCCGCTCGTCAGGCTGGGGTAAGATTTCAATCATTGCTGTGCTGCCAAATGACAACACTAATTCATGAATATATTTTTTACTAGCTGCTGCGACTTCGTCCGCGTAGATTGAAGTTTTTAAAATAATTTGTAAAAAATTCATTCCAAAAAACCGACTTCCAAAGCCACTGTAAAGTAAAAAATAATTTTGATTTCTACACACTATGTTGTAGTCGGGCGAGTATAACAAGGTTAAGCAAAATTGACGCATCAGTGGCTTTGGAAGTCGGTTTTTTGCAAAGATTTTTTATTTTTAACTTTTCAGTATCAGGGTTGAGGATTTGGAGTCAGAATTTTTTATGGGGCCACCTCGAGAGCTTCCTCTAAATTCTGATTTAGAAAAAAAAAACACATCGGTGCAGAAACCACGAAGATATGCACCGACATAAATTAAAAAAAAAAACGCATTGCACCTCCTCCTTTTTTGGAAGTCGGTTAAAAATATGATATTCCAGACTATAGCTATCTCTGTGCCAAATTTCATAAAGATCCGTTTAGCCCATCTGGCGTGATTGAGTAACAAATACCCATCCATCCATCCATCCAGACTTTCGCATTTATAATAAAATTAGTATAGATTAGCAAATGCTCTGTTAAGTGATGAATTTGATGACATGAAAATGATAATGATTATTTTCTTTGCTTAAAGGAATCTACCGCATTATTACCCCAAAATAACCCCTATTGTTATCTGATTAATGGAAACGGGTCACCACCCTCAGTAATGTAGTATGATGCAGAGAGATTCATACTGTCAAATGTCAAGGTATAGAGCTTTTTATCCATCCATCCATCCCATTTATCCAGTGCTGGACTTAGGCCTTTTGGAGAACGCGCCACCACAGACGTTTTCTATTAGTTTCTGAACTCTATATGGCAACAAAAAATGCGGCTAGACATGGAACATGGAAAATTAAATTGACGCTAGTTTTTGTCAAATATTTACCTAATTGTGTTGCTATGCAAAATTGAAACACATTCTATCCAAAGTGGACTCGTTTTCATATAATTTACTTAATTTCTTTATAACAAGTGGGTACCACAAAAACATTCAATTAGAAATCGTGTGTAGGAAGAGCATCGTGTATAGAGCATGGTTTCTGTTAACAAAACCAATTTGGAATTAACTTACATGGGCATATGCGATAATCCGCTATAATATTAATTTAATGCAATCAGGATACGGTTTTCCTTGATTTGATTATGTCCCCAAAAATCTTAGTATGTAAAACACCATGGGACACAAGGGGTAATCTTCCGGAGGGCACGATGGTAGCGAAAGATAATACATGTGCTATGGGGTACGATAGACGAAGACTTATTTGAATATTGTCCTCCATCAGCAGGGGACTGTAAATTAAATTGCTGCGCCTTCTGTGCAGGTAATATTGTTTGAATATTTGTAAACAATAGGTTTTAGGGGAGATGATGTGTAAATAGAGAATATTTTGCAAGGTGTTTGGTAAAGGTAGTTAATTGAACTAAGTGCCAAATGAGTAATAACTATTTAGAACTATTTTGGAGACTAAAGTCAGTCCTCCAAGAATGTCTCGTTGAGTGACTATTATATATTATGTGGTAAGTACCACCAGAGCGAAGTTGCGGTGAGCAACTACCGTCAGTCCGTCGAAAGCACTTCCAAGTTTCAAGATTATTAAAAAATACTTTTGACTTTGACTAACCCGTTGTCCTATTAAAAGTACTCAGTAGGTATCTTAAGTGACGAAGACTAAGGGTTCCTTTAAATCGAAACTGTTGGTATACAGCCTTAGGGCCATTAGGGCACTATGAACAGTGCTTTTTTCTAAGTTTTCAGTGACTACACCATAGAAACCACTAATATTAGGTCAATCGACCAAAATGCCGTGTACATTGAAAAATGAGCGACCCGCGGTGATAGCGGCTTGGGCGGACGAACGCCTAATGAAGCAGAATGCGATAGTGTGTGCACGCGCCTTTGTGATGCTATACTCGGCTGTGGAACATGAACCATGTTAACCCATGACGTCATTTATGATGGTGCGGTGACAATGCCGGTTATACAATTTAACTCCATGCGTGTTAGTTAAAATCAAGTCATATTTGGTTTAAGCCTGTTGACACAGTCAAAACAAGTCGCAAAGGCCATGCTTGACTTAGGTAAGGGCTGAGTGACGTTTTAGAAATGTGACTTACCCCTAGAAAAATGAATTCTTGAAGGTTGCATTTCTACTGCGTTTCTAGAATTGTTTTTGTACTACGATACCTTGTTAGCGTCACATATTATGCCAAATAACGTTGCCACACTGTGACGCTCGGTATATCGAATTTTACGCCATGCCTATGAGCATAAAGTTGTTAGTCGGTTAGCTACTGCTTGCGACCGCATTGGTGTGAAGATCAGTTAAGGCATCATGATAATATGACGTATTTTACCGACGGACGCGACCAATATCAGCAAAGGAGGAGTTCTGTCCAGAAACCGACCTTGGTACCTATATAGTGTGACCTGAGCATAAAGATATACCTACGCAGAATTTGTGTTTGCATATTGTATGCGTATGATTCATCGAACTTCTGAGATGTGAGATGTTGGTTGATGAATATGGTAAGCCGCAACATATCCAGTCAGGTAACCCTGACGTACAAATATATATATATATATTTTGAGTTTCACAATTATTTAAAAATTACACAAAAACATTTTAGTTAACCAATGATCGCAGATCGCATAGAATCGCAGTATCGCATAGATCGCATAGAATCGCAGTATTTGTGAAAAATATAATTTCAATTAAGGAACATAATATTATTATGATCCATACTAAAATAAATGCGAAAGTGTACCTGTCTGTCTTTGCTAGGCTTTCACGGTTTGCTACCATCTGTTACCCTATTTTGATGTATCGTAGGTACAGAAATGGGTTGCATTCCGGGGAAAGTCGTAAGCTGCTTTTTAACCCGGAAAATTAAAGGGAAAAAGCTCCTGAGGGAATCAAATAAATAATATTACTTAATCATCGCGGACGAAGTTTGCCTTTACATAGTAAAACGATCATTTTTCAAGGAAGTATTTAGCTTCAATTAAAGATTGTCGCAAGCTGCGACAACTTGTTCTGAACTCTTGCAACTCCAAACTAGTACTTGTAGTCTTGACTCTTGATACGCTAATTAAACAGATGCAATGCTTCAAAGTTCAAACAGCATCATACTACATTTCTGTAGTATTATGCTGTTTATTATAATGATGGTTCCTTCACTTTGACAATTTCGTACACACAATTTATATTAAACTACATTTACGATTTTTGAGCAGTTTTAACATAGTTCGTCGATTTTGAAGATATCGTCGGGACGCAACCTATCACTGTACCTACTTAATATTAAGTACAGTGATAGGTTGCGTTCCGCAAGCAAGTACACGATATTTAGGCTTGTCTTTATCCCGAAAAATTAAAGAGTTCTTACTGGATTTTTCTAAATCCACGCAGACGATGTATCTTTTATAATTTTTATTACATTAGAATTTATATACATCGTAGTAAAATATAAAATTTATATTTTACTACATCGTAGTGAAATATAAATTCGATTTGCTTATGTCCTCCTTAAGTATCATGTCAATAGAGAACTTATTCATAGAGCAATTTGTTGATTTACGGAGCGATTCATGCGGAATCGTACTTAAATCGATTTATAAAAAGGCAGCGTGTACAAAGTTTGCCTTTCAAAGTTTTCGAATCATCTCCAAAAGGCGTGTTTAGGTTCACTTAGCCGATGAATGCCGTACTGAAACTGCGATGTCCTTGTGAGCTATTGAGACGGCGACCCTATATTTTTAATGTAGGGTACTTCCTATTCAAATTGGAAAGAGATTGACTCAAGTTGGTACGGAATTTGTACCAGATACTCTCAGATGATGAGTCCATATTACAGATATCTATTTTAAGTAATTTAATCTTATTTTTACTGAGCCAAACATGGTATGGTGTATAACACGTAAAAAATTTACATAAAATGGACTGTATATAAGTTGAACCAAAATGGCGGTCGTTTGCGCAGATACAGTGTAGGTACTACAGAGCCGAGCGGAGCATGCGCGGGGAGCGAGGGGTATAGGCTCGCAGCGCCCCTCATACCGCACTTCGTTTGACACCCGAAATATGTTTCTGCGCAGGGTTCAACTTACGCCGCGGCTGCTATATCTATATTTATTTTTATTGAGGGTCTGCTCGTTTTTTTCTTTTTTACTTCTGAACCGATAATATTATTATATTTTTATTGATATATATGATCCTCTAGAGAGGAACAGAGATACAAAAATAAAAGTACGAATGATAAGTAATAGATTCGATTTGTAGGTAACTAATATTATAAAAGTATTGATATTGAGTTAACAAATCAGCGTGTGGCAACCCTAATCGTCCTGGGAAAGCTCCGTCAACCAATTACTCTGAAAGACTTGTGCACGGAGGAGGTATTTCAATTTAGCTTATTGGCTCATGTGCACGGGATTTTGACAATTTCTTCCCTGTCCGCTCTCGTCCCTTCCATTTCATCTATCAGTTCCATTTTACGGGGAAAATATTGAGGATATCTCAGTACCTACCTTTGCATATTACTTAAAGGTGAATTTATATATTTCATTTATTTACTTATCTTTTTTACTCATTTTAAAAGTTACTGATGTTATTGCTATCAGACCTATATTAAGAAAACATTATGCAGTGCCACACGTAGTAGGTACCTAAGAAAATAGGCAAACTGAAGAATTTTCTTACAAATAGTTGTAGGTACTAGTAATTACCTACTTAGATACTTTTCCGAAACAAAATGCAACCAACTTGTATGCCTGTCAAGAGGATACAGCAAGCTCTTCTGTGTCCATCAAAATCTAGTGAAATCTAATACGATGAGATGAAAATAAAATTTTGAAGTTATAATTCTTTTGGCGCGTTAGGGAAAAAATTATCAGAGTGAATTTTTACGATGCGCGCGCACACTACACCCTGAAGTTAGTTGGAGAAAAAGACCTACCAACAAAATAACTAGTGGTTCGCCCCGAACTGAGACCTCGCGGCGCCATCTATTGACATAAATGTGAAGTTCTGTTAAAAATACTGACGCTCATTAAAAATTAAATAATTTCGTTTCCTTGCAATATTTATCTAATTTTAGTATTTGTTGTTCAAGTACGGGATATAATTGAAATAATTGATCAAGTTTCAGGCTTATCCTTTCAGAAAATTTAGAGTTCTGAGGTCATCTTTGGACGTTAGAAAATCACCACTTTGAAAGCCCCCCATTTCGTCAATTTTGGGCGAAAATTTAAAAAAAAAATATTTTCCGACTCTATTCCTAATTATCTTTAAAATGATATACCGTAACCCTATGTAATATGCATAATTTACTGTATGTTGGGTGAGAAGTGAGAACTGATAATAACTATATTCAAGATATTTATTATTTGCTATCAAAAAGTATAACTTCTTAAGTGCGTACATAAGTACACACACACACTTTTTTTTCAACCGCAACGTTAAGTAACAGACGGACAGTTAGATTGACCAAAAGGCACATTTTTGCACTTAATATTAGTATTCATCTTGAATAGCCAGCATGTAAAAACATATAAATAAGGAATAAATCAATATTAGATGGTAAAGCGACAAAAAGGGTGTGCATCGATGCATTGGCGCGGTCATGGCGCACTGATCTGTGAAGTGACGCTTCACCACGTCTCGATGAACATTAGCCTTTCGATTTACTTCTTTCTATCGATTCATTCAATTAATTACATATCCCTGAGTCTCAATTCGTTATATAACGGCAATCAGAAATTTTTGGGATCACATTTTGGTAACTGGATTGGATTAACTGGGTAATAAGATTTTCTATAATTCAGTCTCAACTGTGATAAAGAACATAAATAGCCATAGGTACTTCAGTGCCTACCAATTTGACGTTGAGCTTGCGGGTCTTGCGCGTCTTTATAATATTTTATCTATCGTGTCTCTGTCAGCATCGTATTTGTCATTACTGAAGGTCGTGACCCCTTGCCATTAATTACATTAACGCACCTAGGCATTCTTGGGATAATAATGCAGTGGGATTTTCATGACAATTATCAGATGTTAGTGATAACAACCAAGATAGGTACAGCTATATATAGCGTATTTTCTGAGGCACATAGGAAGCTAAAATGTCAATATCTGACCTCCAAATTCGGTCACCCATGCATTAACCGACTTGGGTTATACTTTGATTTAGCGATGAGTATACGGTCTGTGGCAGTTGTTATGTTAAACCTAGTTTTTACTATATTTTCTAATTATTATAATATAACCAACCCGTAAGAACAATACAGTAGTAGTTTACGGTTGTATGGATTATTTGTAAAAACTGGTCTCAAGGCAGGTACTAAAATTCTACATCAATGCTCAAAGAATTAAAACATCATTGTCTCAAGGTCTGATAAAAACAGTCTGGAGGATATTATAGCCTTCGGGAACTGTTTAAACGGCATAACGTTGGAGACACGTGCGGGCACACTCCATCGAGTCGCAATACGCGCCCAATCTGGATTATACAAATCCCTCGCGGCGAAACGGGGAAATAATTACGATCGAGCGAGCTAATCAAGTGATGCGAATTGAGGAAAATCCCCCAATATGGAAGGAATTGTTGAGGATATCCTTACAATAATGATTATTTTGATTATTTTTTTATTGCAGGATGGGCTTGCGCAAGACGACAATCATGCCAATATAAAGCAATGATGAGCTCTAGGTTGGAGCGTCTTTCTTCATTACCCTTTACCTTCTTGTTAAACTATTAATTTTCTTACCTGAGGCTTAGGGTAGGTATATATGGCAGATTCAGGTCGTCGGAATTATCGTCGCATCTGGATTTTGGATTGAGTATACAAATCATTCGAGCCAATAAAGGCACAGACCTCCACTCTCATAGTAGTGAGGGAATTAGAGCTTAGACCCACCACGCTGCTCCAATGCGGGTTGGCGGGGATATTTCATATCATACTAATATTATAAATGCGAAAGTGCGTTTGTTGAACAAACCAACAGATTTGTTCTTCAATCACGCTGCAACAGAGCAACAGATCGACGTGGTTTTTTCCTTGGGTATAGTTGCGGACATGGAGAGTGACATAGGCTACTTTTTATCCCGGAAAATGGGAATCAAAAAAACTGATTCCACGCAAACGAAGTCGCGCGCATCAGCTAGTACTGAATAAATGTACCTAATCGGAAAACTTACACCCGCCATCCTGACGGATACGCAATATAGCGTAGCTGGTTATTGCCAGTATTTTTTTTGTACTTGTCTTTTGACAAACTGCGTGCGCTTACGATGTTTTCACCTTGGGCACATGACGCTTCTACCGACTCTACGATTACAAAAATCGACAAAATTAAAAATTTACCAAGCAAAAGGGAATTAAAGTTAGCAGCCGCCGCCTGGGAGCAGCCGATAACGCGACAATGGGAATGCTTCGCATCGACTGCCCGCTCTTTAACCTAATTACCACTTAATTATTTACCACTCTGTCTTATTCGATGGAGCTTATTAATAAGCCTCGTTAATTGGTTTTAAAGCCGATATTGCCTTCATGGCTCTTCAGCAAGTATGTTTTGTGTTATTGATTTCATTTCATTGTATTGTTTTATTGGCTAAGTTATCAACTGTTTGTATTTAACATCTTTCCAGTATCTGCTCTACTTAATTTTAAAATATCTGGAAGAATTATTTTTTTTAATCCACTACAAGCTAGCCCTTGACTGCGTTCTCACCTGATGGTAAGTGATGATGCAGTCTAAGATGGTAGCGGGCTAACCTGTTAGGGGCATGGCAGTTATATTAAACCCATACCGAGAAAGAGTTCCCGCGGGAACCAAAAAACCTCAAACCACGCAGACGAAGTCGCGGGCATTCGCTAGTATTAGTATAGATCAGTAAGTTATCTTGAACTGCCGATTAAATAAGACGGACAGGTGGTCTTGTAGAGTTCCTGTAAGCTTTATTTACTTCTAGAGATTTTCTTAAGCAAGCGTATGTAATTTTGCTAAAATACTAATAAGATGTTTCAATGTTATAAAATTAACATTTTATATTTTTAAATAGCTCAAGCTCTCGAATCGATATTCGATATTCAATAATTGAAGCTGCTTTACAAAAAGTCAAAGGAAATTAATTAATAGTCAAGTGCCCCGGCGACCAGCAAAATGTTTTCTCATTAACGTCTCCACTAAGATTATTTCGCCATAAGCCCCCACCGCATTACTAATCACCGGTTCAAACACCGCGCCTAGAGTTACCATAATATAGAAACACAATTCAGGAACCAACTTAAAGATAAAAGAACCTATCTGCCACCTTAGAAATAAAATTGTTGGAATATATTCACGGTGTTTAACGACATTAATAGTAATAGTGTCTACTCGTGCTACAATTGCATATATAAACCTACCTAGATAAAATCAAAAGTGTAAGGGTGTAAGTCAGTTAAGTAATAAATAAATAATAAATAAATCATTTCTTTATTTAGACAACAGAGGCCCATGATTGTTAGTACAGTACAATCTTAAAAACTATGTTAGTATTTTATTTTATTTTTAGTATAAATTACCTTAAAACAAGATTCCATTTAAGTCATCGAACGAGAACTTTGACAAAATGTTGCAGGATCGGTGACTCTAATTTACCCGCTATCATCATCAGGATACTGTTTGAGCTTGAACGCAGCCTTGCCAGGAGGGATGCAATCTTTTTTCTGATGACGGCATAGAAATCATCAGTGCGTGCCTCTGCAAACATGCCTGACGCTGAGCAAAGTCGCGGCAAGCCCAACAGTATCCTGAATCCATTGTTATACTGAACTCGCAGTGTATCTATAGACTTTTGCGTGTAGTTAGTCCACAGGCCTCCCGAGTAGCAGGTTTGACAGTAAGCTTTGAATAGCGTTATTTTCGCTTCCTTACTATAGCGGGCGAACCTGCGGGCCAACATGTTACACCTTACAGCTAAGGCTCTCCGTTCTCGTTCTATGGCGACGTGAGTAGACGTTATGGTGGAATATATTGGATGCCTTTTATTGTAACTAATATCGGAACAATCCGATTCAGTCCTGTTAACCTGGTAACCCTAACCGCGCCCCTCGTGGCCGTCGAGTGCACTAACTCTCCCTCGGTGGCCGAATTGAAAACGTATAGCTTCGCACACGGGGACCATATCAAAGGCGGGTAGTGGTAAACAAGCCAAGATTTATATAAATTTCGACTGTGAGCGCCACCCAATACAGCTATTACAAAATTACTCGGAAAGCCCAATGATGACCAATGTACAATTTGAACGGCAACAAGAAAAATAATTTTGTTCGCCCAAATTTCTCGAATTTTCATGAGTCAATATTACTTTGAAATTACATTAGCTGTCGATACGAATCACGAACTATGTTTATTCAAAACAGGGAAGTTAACCTAACATTCCGTAATCCAAAATACAGAAAACATAATAGTAAGTACAGCCCTGCAAATGTAAATATATCCTAACAAAGTTTCTGCGCTTGACCCATGCTTGACCATTACGTAAGTTGGTACGTACTTGTAGAGCTCGTAGGTACAATGTTATCCTTTCTCACCTATCCACTTTTGGAGAGTCCATTTCAAAATTAGCCAAACCTACCTTTTTTTACCTAATCATTTGAGTGCTATACTTACCAGTTAAGGTCGTTACTCGTTATGTTACATCCATACAAATTTTAGGGTCATTATGTTATAGGTATACCAAACAAGGTAGGAATACAGGTTTCATGCCGGGGAAGGTAAAGAAAGAGTTTTCACAAGATTTATTTAAATCCACGTGGATGATGTCTGTCGTCATCATCTCGTCTGCTGATAAATAATAAGTAGAAACCATACCTAACTACAAAGTTCTATTCCATATAGCCTATTACTTACCTACTACTAGTACTGCATGCCCGTAGTTCGAGTCTCGCGCATATAGTACCTAAATGATCCGCCCTTCACTAGGTAAACTGTAGCACATACTTTGTCCGATAGACATTTTCCGATGCTCAATTTTCATTCGTTTCGCAGAGGCAGCTAACTGAATTACACGAACTATTTGCAATCGAAACTACGTACAAACGTTCAATAAAAGTGAACGGCGCGCTCGGAAACATTTTCTTTCGTTTGTTTCCTTTCACATTATCGTAGATGGGGATGGGGCAGGTCGGCTGGACGTACGGGCTTCGCATTTAAAAGCGATATAAAAAAACTTGGGCCTTTATTTCGCAGGATGACCTAAGTGGCCGGCCGAGCCGTACAAAAACCCCTCTTGGACTTACCTGTATTTTTCCACTTATTTATCCAGCGTTTTTTTATACAGCCGGCGTTTGTTAGTACCTGTTCTGTCTGTTTGGGAAGATCTTGTTTTTTAACGAGTACTTAGGGGTCTAATTAAAAGGAAAGCTCCACGGACAGTCGAGGCCTTTTGATGCCCACTGTTATTACTTTGCGTATATGAATTTAATTTGCCTGGATGGAGTTTTGAGTGGTGATGGCTTTTTTATTTTTGTAGAAAAAAACGTTATTGAATGGAGTGGCTGTTTCGAGTACGATCTTCTAATGATTTGCTTTGTGAGTTAAAGAGATTGCTTCTGATCGAATTGGTCCATTTTTTACCGGCAGCCAGGATTTTTGGGGTCTAAAAAGAGATAAATATTTAAAAATAAAGAAAACGCTTTTGCCGAGTAGGTATTTAAAAGAGGCCAAAAAATATATTCCTGAATGTAGACACATGACGATAGGGCGATGTGGGTGTAGGTAGGTATGTCCTGGGGTCAAGGATACAGATTTCATAAAAACAGGGCTGTCGCTAAGCGAGTCCAAGGTCGGTGCTCGAGCGTGTATGTACTAGCAGCTTATTATATTGTTTTTTGCTTGGTGTAATTTTTTTCTCTATTTTAATCGATATAAGTAAAAGTATCATGCATAAAATCCAAGTTTTCGTCAATCGTTGTCTTCGATATATTCTGAGGATATTTTGGCTGGAGGTCATTTCTAACATAGACCTATGGAAGCTATGCCGTGAACAACCCGTTGATCTACAAATCCCGCACTGAAAAATGCTCTCTGTCTCGAAGGGGAGACATAATAAAATTTATACCTAATTTTATTTATTAATTAATTATTTTAAAGATATGAATACCCCACGCTCTTAGTTGCCGTGTAGCTATAATACTGAAATACCCACTAAAATCTTAAAGTCCTCCTAGATCTAAACCAACCTACTCACTGGTTTTTATCGGTATATTATTCGGTAATCTCGTTCGTCTAACAAATTGATCATGAACGCTGTCCAGGTCTTTAACATCATTGTCGCGTCATAGCAATTAACCAAGCTTCGAAAATGCTCGAATTGAGTCTTGAAACAAACTTTGTACCTAGATATCACGAACAAAACAGTCATCAGTGCTAGTCACCTCCTTGTTTACTCCAGAGGTGGGTATTTCTGTAGTAGTTACTAAGTCAAAAATGTACAGCTGTCCTGGAATCATAATCAACAAACTGTGTTCAATAAACTGTCAAAATGTTTTAGTTGAAACAGTACTATAATATTTAAGGCTGTAAAAAGTAAAAAGATCGATTTGAGTGACAGCCCGATGTAATTAGTTATACGGTTAACTTTAAACTTACACGTTTTTCTGCGTAAGGTTAATGTGGTCATCAAACATCCGAGTTCAATATTTGAGGAGTATTAAATCGGACGCCTCAGTAATGAGGTAAGAGATGGCTCTTGGCATTAACAGTAACGTAAGTCCCAACGACAGTAAACGTCAAAGGGCGAATGACGCGCGCGTGAGTCGACTTCTGGCAAGCCGCCATTATGATTTATCTTTGACATGACAGATGGCGTAATAAAAATTTTATTTATTTGTGACTAGCATTTTACCTGCTTGTTTGCTTGGAACATGTACGATTCCGAAAACCTATCGCAAACTGTCAAAGTAGATGATGTGGCCATTTATATTTAATACGACTTTATAGTTACAGTTTTGTAACCTGACGACTAGGTTCTCCTTTCTCATTCAGTAACCTGTTGAAACATATCCTTACTTCCTTTATTTGATTAGCCGACCATTACTTAGTGAAAGCATAACAAAAACCGTCAACCGTCTCCAACATTGTAATTTTTTTACATAATATATTAATATACATGTACTTATATTATGTTAGGTAGGCACTTACTGTATTAAGTGAGTAAGTAAGTACGTCAAGTTAATAGTTCCAACAATTTATTTATCAATGCTCCTACAATTATAGTCTTTATTTATTGGCTAGTTACCACTCTACTGGTATGATGCCGTGTAGAAACCGAATTGGGGTTTGGGTTTAATATAACTGCCATACATCTCACAGGTTAGCCCGCTACCATCTTAGACTGCATCACCACTTACCATCAGGTGAGATCGCAGTCAAGTGCTAACTCGTAGTGGATAAAAAAAAAGGTAATGAGCAAGCACCTGCCTCGTCGTCATTACAAGAATATTGGACGATTCGGTCTGAAAGCTTTTGATTTACTGTTGGAGTTTTGAGTGTACTAAATCATTTTTTGTATGGAACTCGAAAAAACTATTAACTATTATTATTTGCGAGTCCCGAAGGCTCTTTGTGTGGGCCAAGTCTTCAAGGATTGATGTCGAGAAGTTTTTTTATTGGCGACTTATTTCGTTCCTATGATTTGGTTCGCGGCCATTGAGTTTTGTATCTGTTTCTTTGATGTGTTACAACTATTTGCTTTGGACGATAATAGTGTCCGAAAATCTGAACGAAAACTAAAAAAATATATGTAAGTAAGTAGGTATATCTTTGCTCATCTCGGTTTACCATATAAATTTCAAATTAATTTACATCATGTTACATAGTTAAATAGAATATTAAATAATTTTTATTTGTCTATGGTCAGTGTCTATTGCATAGAGTAAGGTCTATTGCTACTTTCTCTTGGAATCGCGCCATCGGCCATGTCACACATAAAATAAAGAATTGAATTTCCTGTGAATTATTTATTATTCATCATCCATCGAGCCCAACAATATAATATGGTGTCAGAAGTGGGTTTACAATGATAACGGGAAATACAAAATCCATCACTTCACAGCTTGCAGAGAGCGAATTAGCAGAAAAGAGTTGAAGATCTCTTAAATGCTAAATGTATACAATCTAGGTATATGTTTTAGGGTCGTGGCAACTCTTTGATTTTCTGGGATAAGAAGCAAGCTAGATTTACGAATTTGATTTTGATAAACCGTCTAAAGGGTTGAGGGAGCTTGAAACTACACCTTAGTTTTCCGAACCGGTGGTAGAGTCTTAACGTTTCATAACTGACACAAGTTGTCCTATGTGAAATAAATAAATCATTTATCATTTAGCGCTCGTGGACGTCTACAGCCTGATGATGATGATGATGATGAAACCGTGAAAAGGAACACACAGACATAAAGACAGAACGGACACCGATAGATAGACACACTTTGGCATTTAAAATTTATTAGCAACGTTTTGTTTCATGAAAAACACGTATTATGGCCATAAATAAAACAGGTAAATTAAATTAACACGTCAACACCTTCCTATTGTGTAGCAAAGGAATTTCATCGTTTTCTTTTTGGGATTTTATTTACGAGCAGCATTAATTATTGTAAGAATCGCACACTGCGGCGATTTGAGCCAATGTTGGATATACAGATACAAGTTTTTTTGTGAGTGTTGGTTGAATATTTGATCAAATGTTTGTGGAATTTTTAAGGTGATATGGTTATGGTGCCACGCTGTCTGGGTGTGTGAGGTCCGTTGATCGATTGTGGGCTTTACGATTTTTTGTACCGTGACCATTTTTATAGAACTGTCTACGATTCTTTCAATGAAAAATTACGCCTACAGTAGTTTATAATATTTGTAATCAAATAATAATATCTCTCTCTTCTTCATATCTTCATAGATAAGGAAGGTGACTCTTATTAGTTACGCTATCTGTACATGACGCAGTCTGAGTTGTCTGTATTAGTTCTTTACTTAGAAGTTAGGTGCCAAATTTTCAGTATCGAGAAATTTGTAGCCAATCGTGTTTTTGTTATAATAAGTTTGTCCATAGTAAATATATGTAGATTAAAAACCCCAAAAGCACATACTGATATATCGAAGTTATTGTTAACATATTTATCATATTGTACAAAAATCGCAAAAACATAAACACATTAAATTCGACCCCGGGTCGTCAATTTTTACAAAATTGTTTGAGAGGACGTGCCGTGAAATGATGAGAGACTAACAGATAGAGATATTTATTCCTATATAGGTATAGCATAGAAATAGGTATTTATTATTTTATCTTACTTTACTAATATTATAAATGTGAAAGTTGGAATGGATGTATGGATGTTTGTTACTATATCACGCGCCAACGGCTGAACGGATCTGGCTGAAATTTGGCACAGAGATAGATCATAATCTGGAATAGCACATATGCTATTTTTTATCTCGGAAAATTAAAGAGTTCCCGCGGGAACCAAAAAAACTCAAACCACGCAGAAAAAGTCGCGGACATCAGCTAAGTAGTATGTGTATATAAAATACTAAGTCCTCACCCTCACTCACTGATATATCAACACACAGCCTAAGCCGCTGGTTCTAGAGACATGAAATTTGGAGGGTGTGTTCTATGTGAATATTAGGTATCTACTAAGAAAGGGTTTCTCATAAAAAGGGGTAAAATGGGGGTTGAAAGTTTGTATGACAGACACACAGTGATATAAATTCATATCTAATAGGTATAGCATAGAAATAGGTATGTATTGAGTTATTTATTTTATAAAATGTTAAAGGTAAAGCAAAAGTGGCTTGTTTCAGCGTAGGAACAAAGGCGCTAAGTTTGCACAAGTATTTATACATGGCGGACATTGACCCCGCACGACAAAACACACAACAATAGCGACGCCGTAATGACTACACCTATGTGACGCGGGTGAAAATACCACTAAGTTTTAACTAAGTTAATTTTTAGTTTTCCGTACAAACTATAGTGCGAGAGGGAAGTAAATCACGAATAAAGCTTCCTTTTTAATTATTTTATGGGTTTCGTCCATGGCAAGAAGTATTAATAACTAGCTGATGCCGCGACTTCGTACGTGTTAGGTATAGGTATTTTAATTCCCACGGGAACTCCTTAATTTTCCGGGATGAAAAGCCCATATTACTCTCCATGTACTCAACTATACCCAACTCGATGGATTGCCAGCCCGTTGCTCTCTTTCGACGTGATTGAAGGACAAAAAAACTAACAAACACAATTTCGTTTTTATAATATTAGTATGATAGGAATTAGTAGACGATGCCCGTGAATTCGTCCGCGCCGATTCAGATTTTTAAGATCCCGTGGGAACTCTTTTAGTATCTCCGTGGATACAAGCTCTCTTTATCAAATTTAATTCAGACCGGTTAAAAGGTAAGGCAGTGAAACTGGAAGAGACAGACATACAGACATACAGAGTTGGCGACGCCGTAATGACTACACCTTAGTATATGACGCGGGTGAAAATACCACTAAGTTTTAACTAAGTTAATATTTAGTTTTGCGTACAAACTATAGTGCGAGAGGGAAGTAAATCACGAATAAAGCTTCCTTTGTAATAATTGTATGGGTTTGGTCCATGGCAAGAAGTATTAATAACTAGCTGATGCCGTGACTTCGTACGTGGTAGGTATAGGTATTTTAATTCCCACGGGAACTCCTTAATTTTCCGGGATGAAAAGCCCATATTACTCTCCATGTACTCAACTATACCCAACTCGATGGATTGCCAGCCCGTTGCTCGCTTTCGACGTGATTGAAGGACAAAAAAACAAACAAACACACTTTCGTTTTTATAATATTAGTATGATAGGAATTAGTAGACGATGCCCGTGAATTCGTCCGCGCCGATTCAGATTTTTAAGATCCCGTGGGAACTCTTTTAGTATCTCCGTGGATACAAGCTCTCTTTATCAAATTTAATTCAGACCGGTTAAAAGGTAAGGCAGTGAAACTGGAAGAGACAGACATACAGACATACAGAGTTGGCGACGCCGTAATGACTACACCTTAGTATATGACGCGGGTGAAAATACCACCAAGTTTTAACTAAGTTAATATTTAGTTTTCCGTACAAACTATAGTGCGAGAGGGAAGTAAATCACGAATAAAGCTTCCTTTGTAATAATTGTATGGGTTTGGTCCATGGCAAGAAGTATTAATAACTAGCTGATGCCGTGACTTCGTACGTGGTAGATATATGTTTTTTAATTCCCACGGGAACTCCTTAATTTTCCGGGATGAAAAGTAGCCCATATTACTCTCCATGTACTCAACTTTACCCACATGATTGAAGGACAGAACAACAAACAAACTGACTATCGCATTTATAATATTAGTATGATTACTAGGTAGATGATGTCCGCGACTTCGTTCGCGCCGACGTAGGTTTATAAAATCTCTTGGGACTATTTTCGTATCTCCATCTTCGGAATACAATTCTCTATACCAAAAATTCAGACCGGTTAAAAGGTAAGGCCGTGAAAAGGTAACAGACAGACATACACACATACAGTTACAGACAGGCATTTATATGTAACTAATATTAGAAGGGAATATCCAAATCCAATAAACCAGCATGTACTTCACGTAACTTGGTTCTCCTCTTATTAGTTAGTTATTAGCAGGTATTTTACTTCATTTACATTCGCCACGAGAATCACCAATTTTTTTTAATTCATTCTTCTTTCGTTTATTTTCATCATGTGCCTCTGAAATTCACGACATACCTGTCATTGTAGGTTGTATATTATACCTACACATAATGCATTTAAAAATACATCCTAAAGATTCTTAAAAGTTTATGGTTTAACAAATATGAGGTGTGTAAAACATTTTATTAGCAATAAATTACAACTCCGCGCCGTTGAATGTAAAAATGAAATTAAAAACAAACCATTAAACCATTTCATACGAGATTCCCTAACAAGGACGCTTCCCTTAACCGGATCGGGAGCACACCTGGGTACTCGAAATTTACCCAAAGGTCTCAAACGACAAATCATTCCAATACTAAAATGATATAACTCACAATCAAATCACCGAAAAGCATATTTAATTTGAATAGTGATACGATTGAAATCGCATTGGCATAGGATAAGCGTGTTGGTAGCAATGGACATAAGTCGTTCCGGAAGCAAGGCGAGTTGAGATGGTAGATTTTAAAAATGGAACGTTTGATTTGCATTTGAATAAGAGCCCCCGGCGACCCAGGTGCGCGCTGGTACAGCGAGACTGAAAAGTTTATTTTTAAATATTTTCAATTGAAGTTAGCGAAAATTAATATGTATGACCATTTGTATTTGACGGTGGTAGTCTAAAATGATTAGCATACGAATTAAAGTTGACTAGGCGTTTAGTTTTGGTTGCAGGTTTATAAAAAATCCAGTCCAGATTGTTCGGTCACTACTTTTTTTGTAACTTCTGATTTAGGCTATTTATCCATCAGTTTTTTTAAACATTTAAGTTATTAAACTTAAAATAAAACTTTAAAATTTATATTTGCTACTATGCGAGGAAGGGAGGGAGAGGATACCTAAATTCCTGAGAGTTCAACATAAAGTTCTCAAAGGTATGTAAAGTATGCAATTGCAATTAGACCAGCGTGGTGGACTATGGCTTACCCTTTTTCATTCTGAGAGAGTGCTGAGAAGCAGGCTAGCAATGGGTTGATGATAGGTATCCCTTCAAGTGGTCCGCCACTGAAAAAAAAATTTTTTAATGTAGCTATTTTGTACATGAATGTACATTCATTAGGTCGGGAGTTCCTGTGATTTTACGCACATGACAATGAGTTCAGAGTGCTATAATAACACGTGTAACACTACTCAGGCATATTTGTGTTTATGCCGACTTTTTAAGTATTTAAGGGTTAAATAATGTAACCTACATCTCTCGAAATAAATCATGACTACATTTTAAAAGAGGATATCGTCTACCACATATTATTATATTTATTATCTGTGGCGTTTATCTCCTGAAGTAGAAAAAAATTTCTATTGGCTGTCTGATGGCGGCGATTTCGTTTGCGTATTTTTTTTTTTGCGCCATCGAGGAATTATATTTTGTTCTTGTCATTTCTACAAAAAAATCCTCATAAAAACCTTCATTTCTTATCGAACTTCTAAGTACTATCAATAATTAAATAATAACTTAAATGTTAAAGTTCTATCTATATATATAAAAATGAAACCCGTTTTCCTTGGTCACGGCATCACGCGTGAATGGCTGGACCGATTTCACTAATTCTTTTTTTGTTGTATTTGTTATTATTAGGAGAAGGTTCTTACGGAAAAAAATATTAAGAAAATCTCTCAGAAATATTGAAAAATATACATTTAATTTTGCATACTAAGGCGGTACGAAGTTCGCCGGGTCAGCTAGTTATAAAATAAATGTAAAGATTTTCCTAAACCAAAAGGTTGGTGATCCCTTATACAATATCAGGCGGATCAATTTACCCGTAATAAAGTTCGGGAGCACGCACGACGAGCTTGGGAACGTAATAAGAAAGCCGAGTCCACTAAACATATTTTTTTCTACCTTTCAAGTAGGGCGTGTTTGAGGTAAGGTCTTGTTCTGCCCTCATTGTTTGATTTTTATTATTATCTCGAACAAAGAGCGCGTAAACGGTAGCATGAGTTATCGGCGCTTCTGATCAACCTTATACTATTTTATTTTAATTTTTTCTCGTCGAAAAACGAGATGCGTTGCGGGTGATACGCGATATGAGGATCTCTTATTTTCGCTGTGCTCGTGATGTGACGCGACTTTTGAAGGAAAGTCGGTACGAGATCTTCTTTTGTTCGCGGAGGCGATAATATCTTGTAGGTACCAAATAACAGATTTGCTAATCCATACCTACTAATATTAATAACGCTGTAAATATTAAAAGTGCTTAATTGTAAGTCTGTTAACTTCTCATGGTAGGCACAGTGATAGCTTTTATCAGACGGACCTTTTATCCCGGAAAATTGAAGAATTACCACTGGATTTTAAAAAACCTCAATCTTCGCGGACGAAGCCTTGCTTCATCATCATTGAGATGAATATTTATGAGATGCCTTCTTTAGTAAATAATGTTACGTATTTATTCCTCACTATGTAAGTATCAGCGTAAAAATATATCTACGATTATTAAAGATCAAGACGTGATGTGAAAATGTTATACCAGTTAACTAAATTACTTACTTTAGATTTTTATTTTAAAGTATTTACGATCAGAAAAGCATTTCCCTTATGGTTTATACAACTACAACGCCTTAAACTCTTGGGAACTGGAAACAACACAAGCAAGATAATATTACTAAAACACTTTTTCAAAAACAAGCTTTTATCGTCCGCTTTTACTTTTTGGTATTTTTCTCAGCAAACCCTTTAAATTATACCCATATCATGCGGGTGCATATAAGATAACTAGTTCGCCGTCTCTGGGAGTCCTCCATATTGGATTTCGAATAACGTCATTTACCTAACCATGCATTGTCATCCAAACTAAACGTGTATGCAAAATTTCAGCTCAATCGGACACCGGGAAGTGGGTCAAATTTAACTTGCTGACACCGGGATAGGTGAAATTTAATAAAATCTTGTAAAAGATAAGCTTTTCTATACTACTTCTACTCGAAGCACGGAATCAAAGGCTAAATAAATTATTGTGAAGGAAACATTATCATGTTTTTCTGAAAAAAAAAGCAACATTGTAATATCACAAGACACCTATGTATGTTAAGTCAAGTCTAGGTACTCCGTTAGCGGAAGGCGTAATGTCTGTGAAAATGCAAACGGAATGTGGAAGTATCTAGCTCGGTTGCTTTCCCTTGGTCTTGTGTTTAAATGTAAGGTAAGCGTAGCGTGCTCCGTAGCTGTATCGTGTAACATAAGTTGTACTCCTATCTACAATGTTTTGTAAAGTTACGCACCGTCTATCAAATAAATATTATAAATGCGAAAGTTTGGATATATGGATGGATGGATGTATGTTACTCAACGGAACGACTGAATGGATCTGCATATGAAATTTGGCACAGAGATAGATTATAGTCTGGATTAGCACATAAGCTACTTTTTATCCCGGAAAATTAAGGAGTTCCCGCGGAAACTAAAAACCCGCAATAATAAAGTCACGGGCATCAGCTAGTGCATTATAAAAGGTTTGAGAAACTGATATATAATATTTATAATTAATTTTGGAGGAGGCCATGTAGATATCGAGCTGTCAAGTTTATCTAAGAATTCAGCAGTAGGTATGAGCTAACGCGCGAAAGTTAGATTTTTCAGGAATTCTAGAAAATTTGCTTTATCTATACAAGAGGCGAATTGTAATAAATAGGTAGATATACACAATATTTTAAAGTTTTATATAATGATCTTCTACTGAAAATAAAACCTATAAATTACAAAATTCTTAGTGCAGAGACTTATTATCTAAACGTTTCATATTAAAATTAATTAGCTCTCAAATAATTCCATCGAAGCGTCGACGAGGTAATATCGTTCCATAATTAAAATTTCCTACAAAATATTATTAAAGGCACTCAGCTTAATTTGCCAGCATTACGTACGCTCGGCTGTTTATTGGCGTTGAGAAATTAATATTTCGCGCCGATATCAAAAGTTCACGCTCAACTAGCCACCCCCGGGGGTCGGCAATAACTACACTTCGGACGAATTGTCGCAGGTAAGCGACAAATGCGCTTATGTTATTATTTTTCACCTTCTATCACGGAGATCAAACGTCGTCGTGGTTACGCTCCAAGGCGACGCCGTGCGAGGGGAGCGGTGCGTATTATTTACGTGCCATAAAGCGCAAATTACATCGCCAGCACGTGACGTCTGCAATACAGCACACAACGCTCCTCCCGCGAGACGATCTAAAACAAACGCCACTGGGTGCCAAGCGCCATATTTAAAATATTGAAAATTTACAGCTCCCACTTTCCGATATTAAATTTTCTCGATACCTATTCAAAATCGGAGCAACATTCAATTTTGATAAATTGCAATTAAAACGTCCGTACACGTAGCGTCCAATTATAGAGATGGGTATATTTCAACGGAAGCGATTACTTCGACGCCACTAAACAAATAGTGTTATTGGGGTCGGGTGTTATGGGCGCTTCTGTGGAGTACCTATTAAACTCTGAATGCGAGGTTAATCCGCAATTACCGCCTAGTTATCGCCGGAAGACGGCGGAGATAGTTAGGGCCCGGAAAATATTCCGTTCACTAATTATTCCGCGTAATTAAACGCAGCATTATCGCGCGCCGCCGCCACCTGCCTCATTGTGCGAATGTGATTTACGGCGAGGTCGCCGCGATTCCGTCGCGATTCCAAAGCTCCCGGCTCTTTTTGCACCAATTAATTGTCGAATTGCTCGTATATATTAATTGCTATGAAATTAATGTGAAGAGTCCCGATCGATGAGTTATGCCCCCGCGAACAACTAATCGTGTTAACTGCTCCTGAACTGTGAAATTTTGCCTCATTGCTATGAATGCGTAGGGATTGCTAATTCTTTTGTGCGAAGGACTGCGTAATCTGTATACCAGCCTTTAATTAAAATTCATTTATGAGAAAATCGGTAGGCAAAAATAAATATTGTTCATCAATAAATTCTTCATAAATATGTGTCATCATGCAACCGATCTCCTTTCATAAAGGTTGCCTGAAAGAGATCACTCTTAGTGATAAGGCCGCCTTTACACCGCAACAAGTTGTAAATTATATCATGATTAGTTTTATCTCTGTTTTGTTAATTGTTTGTGTGTAATACATAAAGTGTTTTTACTTACTTACTTACTTACTTATTCTTAAAAAAAGGAACTCATTATAATGGTAGGTATTCCACATATATTAGGTTTCTTATTCTTTCAAATTTTTGGTTTCTTATTTTTAAATTACGTGTTTGATCCAATATTCTAACTAATGAAGACTAAATTATGCCCTCGACTTCGTCCGCGTGGATTAAGGTTATTTGATTCCCGCGGGAACTATTTTAATTTTCCGGGATACATACAATCCCTATACCAAATTTCATCAAAACTGATTCACCAGATGGGCCGTGAAAGCGTAGCAGACAGACAGACAGACAGACGGACGGACAGACAGACACACTTTCTCATTTATAACATTATTATGGATAGTATGGATGCATACTTAATAAAATATTCGTAGGTATATCAAATGCAACAATATTTCTCACTTAAACATATTTGCACTAAACATCTCTACTGAATTTCATAAGTCGCATCTATCTTCGAATTGTTTAAAACTCTATGCAGATTCTTTAAGTAGGTAAATATAATCACGACGAAAGCAGAAATTATGCAAGCAAACTTGGGCAGATGAAAAAATAACTACAATATGGGCTCGGTTAATAGGCACGGGTCCACTCTTGTTGCGGAAGGCTCTCTCTAATTTGCTGCAGAGTACTTCCTCTTATTTTCCCGTCGCCATCTCGGCGAAGACAGCCTACTCACTCCTTGCGAAAAAATTGTACAATAAACATTATGTTTCTATGTTTGAAGGAAGAAGAGTAAAGGTTTTATTAATGCTAATAGATTATAATCATACCTATTCAATAGTAGGTATATCTAATAGTACCTATTATATAACTCTTATTCCGGGAAAAAGTAGCCCATAGCCACCCTCTAGGTCTATAGCTAGAATCCTGCAGAAATTCAAATTGTGGCAAGATAGAAGGTCAAACCAACAAACAAACACACTTTCATGGAAGGTAATATACTCGTAATAATCGTTTTCCTGGTGGGAGGCTTTGGCCGTGGCTAGCTATCACCCTACCGGCAAAGACGTGCCGCCAAGCGATTTAGCGTTCCGGTACGATGCCGTGTAGAAACCGAAGGGGTATGGGTTTACTATAACTGCCATGCCCCTAACAGGTTAGCCCGCTACCATTAGACTGCATCATCACTTACCATCAGGTGAGACCGCAGTCAAGGGCTAAGTTGTAGTGGATAAAAAATAAAAATAAATAAATAAAGGTAGTGTCCAAAATACTTACAACCCTGAACTTAAACATTTTTGCGCATAATTTATAGTATAAGAGCGATATCACACTACGGGCAAGTTTTTTTCTCTGGCAGACTGAAAGTCCTCCGTTCTCACTTTTATTGATCCACACACTAACGTAACAGGACAAAATGTGCTATCCTTTGGGACGTTTCGCGTAGACTTTTTGTCTTGTCTGCTTCTAGATAGTAGCTATTTTCGATCTGAAACGCAAACCACAAAGGGTTATCGTGTAGAAAATTACATATTCCTATACATTATTACAATGACTGCGTACCTCAAAGAAGAAACTATTGTACCAGATTTAGAACAGAAAACATGTTTTTGTAAACCGTTATGTAAGCGGCCTACAAACTCAAACACACCGAGTAACTATGTAAAATATTGTTGCAGACAACGCATTCAGATTTCTCTCCACATATTTTTCTAACTATTAACATTTCTGCCATTTTTTATGCAACTATATCAGAAAATGTAAGCTCATTAGTAATTACTGGGTGCGGACGTAGCTAAATATTTTCTCGGGCGCGCCGGCCGCAGTAATTAAAAGAGCGGAGGTCACCCGCTGGAGGGCTGGGGAAAATCAAAAATTATTGTCCACACATTTTCTTGAAAGAAATATTTTCCCCATAATAAGGACTCTTCATTATGTGCGTTTATTTTTGGTCGGGAAAACATTTATTCCTGCAGTTTTAATGTTGGCGTAATTTTATTCGTGCCTACCTGTTAATGTATTATGTATATTTTATTTAGCGATTTACTAAATTGGTATTAATAAAGGTGAAAATGGAAGATTAATAAAACTAATTCGCTTTACGTTTGTGCATTTGATATTTAAGTGTCCCTTAAGTTTTCTTAAGTAAGTAATCACTTTAGTACTGACTAATTCTACTGTAGTTTGTCGACTCTATTACTAGGTGACTTGATGATGGCTTCGCGACCCAAACTACACGAATTTATATGTGCTTTTTTTATTTTTCGCAATAAAAGCAACTCTGACTGAATAGGTAGGTTGGTGAGATTGACTAAAAAGGTAACAGACAGATACCTAGGACAGATCCACTTTTGTATAATTTATGAGATTCGAGATTTTTATAACACTTAAGAAAATTAT
This sequence comes from Erebia aethiops, assembly GCA_923060345.2. Classification (NCBI taxonomy): domain Eukaryota; kingdom Metazoa; phylum Arthropoda; class Insecta; order Lepidoptera; family Nymphalidae; genus Erebia; species Erebia aethiops. The sequence continues at coordinate 14,694,853 of OV281090.1, read as the reverse complement.
TCATCCAGCCTAACCGTAAATCGTAGGTATTTTAAATGTAATCAAAAATAAGATATTGAGTAGATAGCAAGTATAGTAATTATTGAAAATGTAACATGAAATAAAAAAAATAATAAAATGAAAAAAAAAATAGCTGGTTAGCGATAAGACCGCCTTGTTGTACCTACGTTTTAAGTTTTCATATTTGTAATCTGTTTCTTTTGTGTTTTATGGTGTACAGTAAAGCATATACATACATACATACATACAATGTTTCCGTACTTAAGCAATCATTGAAAATACTGGTGATTCTGAAAAAAATTTAAAATCACAAACGCGACGACCTCAAAAGTCATGGGAATCATTCCAAAACTCTTTCCAATTTCACAGCATCCATTCTCAAATGATAGCGCAGTCATACCCCACTGCGGCAATACTTACCGTAATGCCGCAAACATTAATCGCGAAAAGCATTTTGTTAATGAGGTAAAAAACAACCTAGCCTTAAGCCGCGCCCACACCTGTGCGACCAAATAACGATTTATGCCAGACCGAGCATTGACGGAGAATGGGCAAAACGTCCTTGTCTCAAACGATGGACCACTGCTAGACATAGATTTTTCATAGCGGGCTTAGCTAGTCTCTGGTTTCTCTGAACTACGACCTTCGACTATAACCAGCAATAGCAAGTAGGTACTACGTAGAGTAATTTATGCTACACAAGTCTGTTACTGGCAAATCTAGGTATAACTAAGTACTGGATGAGATTCGGCTGAATTACCTATATGTTTGGATACCTATTATATTGCTGAAAACTTGGTAGATCACTTCAGGTACGCGCCTGCTCGATTGCTCTCTATTTAAATTTAAAAAATGAGTAATTTAAGCGAAATCAGAGCCGTGACTTCGATTTTAAACCAAGACATGGTCAATAATTTATGTTATGATTTGTTTCACGTATGACTAGTGACCACCTGTGACACTGATGATTTATCAAGACTACCAAAAAAACCGATTTCCGTCAGAGAATCGCGTCGCTGGAGCCACGCCGCTGGAGCTTTTGGACTGGTTCGGTCGCGAATGTGCGGGCAACGCTTTAACCTGCGACTGTAAAGCAGGAGCGAGCAAACCTTAATGACACCTCCTGAAAAGGCGGGATGAGTTATTTTGGAGAGCAAAAGGCGCACGTCAAGTGGCGCGGTTGTTTTACGCGGGGCGTTTTGTTCAACTAACGAGGTCAATAGTTGAACGTTTACAGCTCGCGGCGCATCGGTAACAAGTTCCCATACCTATTTGTTCTAAGATATCTTCTTTTTTTTTAGTAAAATGGAATGTTTTCTATATTTTTTATTACTTGCGTTAACCCTTTTTCTGTTCGCTCATTATCTGTGGTATATCAGCGATTGTTTATGACAGTTGATTAACATAATACAGTGCTGTCCACTTGCAATAAAAAATGCAAAAGTTAGCTCCGGCAAATTCTCTGCAAATGTTGCACACTAAAATCATGGAGAAGTTGACAATGAGTACTGACTTCTGCAAGTTTTTCCAGTTTCTATAATTATTTTGTAATATGGTTTATGTACAAAAAAACAACTTACACTGAATTTAAATTTTGAAACGACTGTATTGACAAGCAATTACCAATATTACTTAGCGAATCGCGCCAGATGGCGTTAGGGTGATCATTTAAAAATCACTGCACATTGTTCGGCATACAACTAATTGCAGGGAAAGTGGGGTGGCGTGGACCGTGAGTAAATCATTTTCTAATAGAATTGCATATGAAATACGAGTTATGGGTAGCTTGTTTACTAAACAGGAATTAATTTATTGTACTTAATGAGTTTTTCACTTAATAATTTAAACTAGGGAAGTTCTGTAAAGATATATTTTTAGATACGCATTTTAGGCACTTAAATGTTTAATACTTTTAATTTATCCAATAAAAATAAATAATTTTTATTTCTACCCACTATGTCGAAGTCGGGCGGGTATAACAAAGATAAGCAAAGTTGACGCATCAGACTCGCCCGACTTCAACATAGTGGGTAGAAATTAAAAATTATTTATTATTACTTTACAGTGGCGTTGGAAGTCGGTTTTTTAGAAAGAATTTTTATTTTTAACTTTTTAGTGTCAGGGTTGAGGATTTGGAGTCAGAATTTTTTATGGGACCACCTCGAGAGCTTGAAAAAATTCAAATCGGTTAAGAAACCACGGAGATATGCACCGACATACATCACAATAATATACAAAAAAAAAATACGCGCCGCATTGAGAACCTCCTCCTTTCTTGGAAGTCAGTTAAAAATTGGATTAACTTTTGCCCTAATAATTACCGAATTTTTTCTTCTTTTCCAGAATGGATTTCATGATGCGGAGCAATATACGGACGTGAGTATTTTAAGCTAAGTTGCCACTCGAAATAAAACTTGCAGAAGTTAGATCGGGCAAGTAACTATACAAGTTACTGTTAAGTACCACAGTTAAACACGCGCCAGCAAGTCCATTTTTGCAACTAAAAGTTGCGGAAATTGGTATTACCTAAATCTCAAATCACAATTTTCTGAGATCTCGACTCTTGCAAGTTTTATTTTTACTTTTTATACTTTATACGATAGCATGTAAGTATAGTACAATTATAATTATACGTATTTCATCAAATAATCGCAAAAATGTATGTTATGCATAGCTATAACTTACATCATCGTCTGCAACCGAATAATAATCTGAGATAAATAAAAAATAATAGTTTAAAAAAACTAAAAAACACGCTTTTGACGCAGACACTCCGGGTCTCAGGAAAACAAAAAATCGCTAATCCTGATTATCCTAGTAAGGATAACGGGTCAAACTGTTTAAAATATTGAATTGTCATCGGTCCTTAATAAGTATGCCAAATTTCGAGTTAATCCGACGTTTTAAAGGGGGTCAAAATCATGTTCAAAGATTCCGTTACATACTAACATACATACGTCTGAAGCTAATAAAAAGCGTGTAAAAAATGTGTTCAATGTCTCAAACAATCAAACTATAGAATTCTTCTCTTTGTCTTTTTCTAGAAGTTTTCAATTTAGAAGATATTAAGAATTTGACTAAATATCCTTCCTTTGGATAAAGAAGAAGAATACAAGAAGATTTATCTCATTAGATGAAGCAAGCAAGAGAAGAGGACTATAAAACTCCATCGTGGCGGTTTAATATCGTCATCCTCAATTGAATGATTCAAATTGAATCGTTGAATCAATGCCCTATTTCCGGCGAATCAGATTCATTTCCTTTTTACCCGCTGTTCATTTGTCAATACATTTCGGCGTTGGAGAGACCTTTAATTTGTAGATTGGTTTTAATTTAGTCGAGTGTTTTGGCGTTCATAAATAGGTATTATGTAAATCTTTTATTTGCAAAAATTGGCCCCCAATCTTTTTGTTATCAAAGTTTTAAAGGTTTTTGGATTACTTAGTTAGTATGGATAATTTAATATATGTTAGAAGACGTAATTTCCTTACTTCTGAAGGCATCGTAAAGGAAAGCCAAATAAAATAAAAATATTTTAAGAAAGCTAAGGTAGGTCCCATCACATCTCGCCAATCTTTGTTAGTTTGGACTTAAAAATTATGTAATGTGTCAGTTTTTGGAATAAATATTCATTTAAAATTTTAAAATGCTTTAAAAAAGGAGTTTGTTCATAATACGTTAGGTACGATAAAAACGAGAAAAAGGTCACTCAGACATTTTATGGAAATGTCCGCATAAAAATGACGTATTGCGTTTTATAGGTCGTAAAAGTTATCGTTCCACTCCACGTAACAAAATCCACTATATGACTGCGTTCGGTCATCTCGAGATTATCGGGCATAGTGAGAAATACGCCACTTTGCTTCCAAGCCATCGCCGTCCGAATGCCTTTTTTTTTGCCAAAAAGCTTTATCACTTCCGTGGGGATATACGAAGAGATCACGGAACAAAGTTAAATGGAAGTGTCAAAGAGAATAGGGAAAACTACTTAAATGCATACCATCAAAAATAGTTTTTCCTTCGAGCTTTTATTTCGATGTGATTTTCTTAGTTTTATTTACTTACTAGCTCGTGCCCGCGACTTCGTCCGCGTGGTTCAAGTTATTTTTGATTCCTGTGGGAACTCCTTAATTTTCCGGGATAAAAGTAGCCTATGTCACTCTTCAGGTCCTCAACTATACCCATGCAAAAAATCACGTCGATCCGTTGCTCCGTTGCGGCGTGATTAAAATACAAACCAACAAGCCAATAAACCAACAAACAAACACACTTTTGCATTTATAATATTAAGTATGATATGATTTACTACGTAAGAAGTTCCATTTTGGAGCCCTTTGTTTTAGAACTTATACTACAATACTTTCGGTTAGAACTATTGGGGCAGTGGTTTCCACACTAAGATTCCCTGTATCGTGGAAACCACAATTTCCATTTAGTAATTTTAGATTGAAAATTCTATTTAGTATTTTTTTACGCCACTACAAGTTAGCACTTGGCTGCAATCTCACCTGTTGGTAAGTTATGATGCAGTGTAAGATAGTAGCGGGCTAGCCTGTAAAATATATCACAACATATTCAACATTATATTTTGAGCTGCGCTGAATTGACTCAAAGCCAACAAACAAAACAACAAACACACTTCAGCATTCGTAATATGGGTAGCAATTATGCACTTTTATCGTATCACTCATCTACATCTATACTAATATTATAAATGCGAAAGTGTTTCTGTCTGTCTGTCCATCTGTCTGTGTGCTACGCTTTCACGGCCCATCTGTTCAACCGATTTGGATGAAATTTGGTACAGGGATAGTTTGTATCCCGGGGAAGGCATAGGCTACTTTTTATCCCGGAAAATTAAGTAAAAATCTTAACCAACGCGAAGTCGCGGGCATCATCTAGTTTTCTATAAAGCATTGGCGGGCAGCAGCCAGCACTGCAGTATGCAGGCAGTGGATCACTTTTATAGCCGGATGCCGTAAAATAAATGTCGCGGTCCATCGCTGCCGGCTAATGATACCCCACATATTAGACTACAGTAAACATAGTGAAATATTAGAGTCTGTGTAACTTTGCTTATTACGGGAGTATAGCTTTAAAGCGCTTATTACAGTTTGCCACTGCGAGAGCGCACTGCAGAGTATACACCAATGCGCGTACCTTACATCCGTTGTTTGGTGTTTTAAGTTTTTACCCGACTGCGGAACGCACAGGGTTATGTGTTCATCAGTCTATATATTTGTGTTTGTTTCTTGCAGCATAGCTACATCATAAACGCGTGGACCGATTTTGATGATTCTTGCACCAATTTATTAATATTTTTAGTACTGAAAAATGCCTTTTGTAGAACATGCGGTAGCTTGTTGTGTTTGCAAATAATATACGTGGTATAATCAATATATTTATTACATGTAGGACATACTGGTGTCTCTTATGTGGTACCGGTACCACTCTTAAACCGGTGGTAGAGTCAAATCAGGACGATTTGATTCTACGACTAGTTTGGAAAGAAATTCTACTGATCTACTCTATGTCTAGTTTGTATAAGAACCTTCGTGCGCATAGTATTAGTTTTTGTAAGATCCTGTGGGAGCTCTTTGATTTTCTGGGATAAACAAACATGGAATGCAAAGTTAACTACCTCAGTGACTGTCGACTGAAAATCGACTTTGTCAAAGTATGGATATTGATCTGTAGAAGATATTGCAGCAAAGCTTTATTTATTTTCAATAGGTCTTTTCACGTTAAACAATAATGAATAAGTATGTTTTTTGATATACTTACGCATTACAAGATTATAAAATCGAATTATAGTTTATTTAATTTCTAGTAGGTAGACAGTAAAGATATACCTACTCGTGTGTACGGTTTCTTATCAGATCATTATTTATACTGCGGCCGGCGATCGCAATATATTGTCGATTTCCGCACGCTGGCGAGTAATACGCTTCCGGAACGCCCCTGGTCCGCCCTAACTTATTACGCATTTTCTAGTGAGTACCGTATTTCTGCTGACCAAACAAATTTGTAATGAAAAAAATAAAACTCATAAAATTCAGTATTTCCAAAAAGAGACTAAATAATTGTCGGTCACTTTTCTGGAGAAGTTAAAATTAAACTTTCGTGTAACTAATACATGTAGCCCGTCAACCCGCATTGGAGCAGCGTGGTGGGTCTTAGCTCCCTCTCTCCTATGAGAGTGTAGGCCTGTGCCCAGCAATGCTGTAGTGGTAATGCATTTGAATTTGATTTTTACGAAAGAAGATAAAATCTAAAACTGTGATTATGATAATATCATCATACTAATATTATAAATGCGAAAGTCAGTTTGTTTGTTGGTTTGTTGGTTTGTTGGTTTGTTGGTTTGTTGGTTTGTCCTTCAATCACGCTGCAACGGAGCAACGGATCGACGTGATTTTTGGCATGGGTATAGTTGAGGACCTGGAGAGTGACATAGGCTACTTTTTATCCCGGAAAATTGAGGAGTTCCCGAGGGAATCAAAAAACTTATTCCACGCGGACGAAGTCGCGGGCATCAGCTAGTTAATAATAAATCATTCGAAATTAATGTTTTATACTTATACCTTTCAATGCATTTATTATTAATACTTAAATAATTTTAATACTTAACTTTTAGCGAATATGCCCTGTGCGTATTCGTTATAAAGGTCAGCAGAGTATAATAAATATAAGAATGTCCCAAACATGTTTGATTAGTTATTGTAAGTACAAAAATTCTATAACATATCAAGTCTTATCATTTTATACCCACAGAAGAGCATATATTAGCATGTCATTGTTTCCTAAGCTCTAGAGTTAGGTTAGGTAAAATATATAGTCAAAATTGTAAAGGAAAACCTGCTAAAATATTTACGCGATGTGTATCACGTATGTACATTATTATCCACGGTATCCGGTCATTTTTATAGCCGCAGGAGCCAGGGCGGACGCCGGAACCCTAAATAAACACATTCTATGGGTAATGGACGGTGAATTGTGAGCAAAGAGGGGTCAATTTCTACTACTTATTAGCAGTTCCTTGTTTGATTTAAGACTTGCATCAATATAGTCGAGATTACAGACTACAGGCTAACAGGTTCGCCCGCTATACCTTTATAGAACGCATCATTGCTTACCGTCAGTTGAGATCGCAGTCAAGGGACTTGTAGTGGATAAAAAAAATACTAGATAAAGAATATTGTTTCTGTTATTTGATGTGGTCGAGAACAATGCTGGAAATAGCTGTTGATGAGCAAGTAATTTCAACCTTCCTGTAAAGTAATGAAATAGATGATGCCTGTGATTACATATGCGTAGATGGTAAAATAATCCCGTGGGTAATGTGATTTTCAGGGACAAATAGGCTATATCTGTAAACATCCGTTTTCTCTTGCAAATTTTCATCACAAATTGGCTGGAACGTAATGATGAAGGTAATTCTGATTGGGTAACCAACTGGCACGACCAGGTTTGACCATTTTGTAGCCTCCATGCTTGGAAAGTGTATGAACTATGAAGCCGCCGTGTTCTGATAATAGTATCACTAACATTACCTAAAACTAAAAGTAAAAATGACGTTCTGGGGCGATACCCTCAAAATGACCTTCACTTCACGTAGGTACCTTGACGTTCCTAAAATAAGGATTATATTTCTAAAATACGATAGTCAACAATAATGAAACAATATGGCTTTAAGCGTTAGCAGTATAGTATTTGCGGAAGGATCTGGGAACCCACCTCGTTATAATTGGAAGAAATGTCCTGCCATTTTGTAAACAGTGGATGGGGATGACCCTTAAAATAGTAATGAAAATACTTTTTTTTTAATCCACCACTAAGCTCCGATCTCACCTGATGGTAAGTGATGATGCAGTCTAAGATGGTAGCGGGCTAACTTGTTAGGGGCATGGCAGTTTTATTAAACCCATACCCCTTCGGTTTCTACACGGCATCGTACTGGAACGCTAATTCGCTTGGCGGCACGTCTTTGCCGGTAGCCACGGCCGAAGCCTCCCACCAGGCCAGACCAGGGAAAGTCCAGAAATTATAAATTTCCAAATTGACCCTGCCGGGGATCGAACCCGGGATATCGCTACAAACTGCGCCACGGAGGTCGTCAAAATAATTATAATCGGAAGAATTAATGTCCTACCATTTTATAAACAGTGGATGGGGATGACCCTTAAAATAGTAATGAAAATACGAGTTAGACTGAGCCATATAAAATTTAACGTGAACCTCTGACCTCAGGAATCTAGAAGGTTTGTGATGGGTCGCATCAAGCGTTCACAGCTCGTACAGCTCTAAGCACTATATATCTCTCTCTGCGTCGTATTCCTCATTACTGAGGATCGTGACCCCATTCCATTAATCACATAATGGTAGGAGTTTTCTTGGGATATTAATGGGGTGGGATTCCACGTCCTTCCGCATACGACTCGACTAAGAGTATTTAAAACTATCAGATGTTAGTGATAATAGCCAGGACCGACGGCTTAACGTGCTCTCCGAGGCACGGAGGAAACGAAAAGGCCAAGTTTCAACCTCCAAGTTCGGTCACCCATCCAGTTACTGACTTGGGTCAAGGTTGCTTAACAACCGCAATCGATTGATATGCGTTGTCACAGCTAGACCATTCGTTCCTCACTAGCACTATATATACTACGTAATTATAGCTATGTGATTATAGGCACTTTTGTATAATAGGCCCAGGCGGTGTCAGTGTCACGCGGTACCTTGAACATGACTAGCCGTACCTACCATGTAATTTCCGCTTCACTATTAATCATTACTTGGATAATCGTTTATTACCTATTGCTAATATCCATTAAACTGTTTGGTCCAGATTAAATGGCTGCACCTTCGTAGGTTCGTTTTGTAGGTATAGGTTCTAAAAATATTGCCGTTTCCTTACCGGATATTTCAAAACCATACTAATATTGAAAATCTGAGAGTGTATCTATTAATTGTTTGTTTGTCTGACTACGTTTTCACGCTTTTCAACCGATTTTGATGAAATGTACATACATAGATTGGTTGCATCTCGGGGTCTACTTTTTATCCCGGAATAATAAGGTATTTCCGCGGGAATCAAAGAAACTTAAACCACGCGGACAAAGTCACAAGTACCATCTACTTAGTATGTTAATCAAAATTTTTAATACATTCTAATATTTCACTTTTTTTCTCGCAGTGATCAGAGATTTGTCCACTATTGTAAAATTAGACTTTCTGTCATGAGAGCCTCCTAATAATAAAGAGAATAGTGTTAGTTTTAAAGAGAAAGCCTTTCTTGTTGTTTAAGACATGATAACAGGAAAGTAGTAAGACACATTTTCGCATTTATAAAATAAATAATATAGGTACCTTAGTATAAAGTTATAAACCACTCAAAGCTATGAATACGCCACTCAATTGATTTCCACCAGCCTAATGATATAAACTAGTCACAGTAATCAAAGTCGTATAATTAGTAGGGGTAGCAACTAGCACGTGAACCCAGTACTCGCCGACCGTTGTGATTGCTAATTGACTCATTGATTGTTCCCTTGTCTGGCATAGGGACTGCACTGAAGTCTCGATGAAGTATTACTCGAGTGTTAGATAAAATATGTAACTAATGTTATACCTAAATGTGTCTGTAATATCTCTCTCGACCACTGAATCGATTTTGAGGCGTCGGCATTTAATATCTCTTGGAGACGGATAGTTTTCTTAAGGTATATCGGAGAGAGAGAGAGAGAGAGAGAGAGAGAGATAGAGAGAGAGAGACACTTATGTATACCATTTATTATATGCATATTATTTAGATAAAGGGTTTTTGACGGAATTTATATAATAATTGAAGCCATGAATTGCTCAACGTGAACAGAACGTTGCGTACGCTGTCGCATACTTAGACAAGTATGCCATTTTCTATGGAGTAGTATTGCATCGCATTGCATCGCGACGCTTTCATCATTCATCTACGACAACTGGTAATTTTCTATAGAGTGGTATCACATCACGTTGCGTCAAGTCGCTTTCGTCGATCAACTATGACAACTATAAAAATATGCGTCGAATTGAGAACCTCCTGCGTTTTTAAAGTCAGTTAAATACCCTTAACAATAACATACAGTCATAAAACGTATTTGGTATGCGTATCGACGTATTAGGCATGTACAATTCGTAACGGTTCAGGAACAAAACCACGGGCCGCGGTACGGGTTACAGTGCGTTAGGATGATTGATCGCGCGCGGTATGATATCCGACGAACAAAAACCTCTAACTCCTCACTTCCTAATGACGGCCTTTTAAAAAATATACGCTATACGATACGATACTCGTCACCTAATGGCGTCGATATGTTACCCGCATCAATCCTCCATTCTGTGCACGTCTACTCCGCGGGATCTAATTAATTATGGTAATTAAACAGCTTGCCATAGTGCGGACGTGTTAGTTCACTGGGAATTTCGATTTCACGATTTTGTGGTTGCTTGCGTTTCTATAGATTGACGTATTTCATTCACCAAGAGTGTGGACCGCGCGGATTGAAAATATGCTTGAACGAAATCACAATTTAAATAATTCGCTAGTATTTCCCGTGTGTTACCAACGTATTATTTATTACCTTTTCTGTGGTAATACTTCGAAAATAGACTTTGTTATTGTTGAAGTAACAGTATGTCAATATTTTGTGATTCCTATATACTATGATAGATGGTACCTACCTATTAAAAGCAAATCACATAAGAGTAGATCACTAATATTTTATGTGCTATAATTATATTGTTCTAGAGGTATATCTTTAAAATATTTAGTACTTATTTAACACGAAGGGATAAGAATATTTCAAAGATATGCCGTAGCAAAAGGTAAACTTCATACCTAGTCTGCCTCTCTGCTCGTGTTTTAGTTGTGGTGAAGGCGAAAAGAATAAAGCGATTTCCATATTAAGGTAGTCATGCTCGAATATACCTAATTAAAAAAAAAAATTAACCGCTTGTTTTTAAAATTGATATGGATCTCATATGAATGTAAAATTAATCAATGTTTCATGAATTTTTACCAGTCTAGGTACTAAGTGGCAGATTAACCCACAGTTAACGTTAACTTGAGTAAGTTGCACTATCGCATTAATTGTTTACTTAGTTCATAGTAAGTATTATTATAAAATCGCTATCACTCATGTTTAACACCACTTCTGCGCATTCCTGACGAAGAATGATGCTTTCGGCTCCTCGCGAGTAGGTAGTGCTTTGTTCAAATGATTAAGTGTCGGGACGTCTTAAGCCCTTCAGCTAATGAGTTGAGAGTCAGTCAGTCAGTATTAATGATGACTGGACAATCTGATGGACGGTGGGTGGTTTTGTTGATGGCCCCAACTTGAGACGTTAACGTAAGCGGCGTGATCAATGCCGGCACTGATTTTTATATCTTTTTTAGGTTTTATGTCAGGAACTAGCTGATGCCGGCGACTCCGTCCACGTGTATTAAGTTTTTTTATTCCCACGGGAACTCCTTAATTTTCCGGTATAAAAAGTAGCCTATGTCACTTTCCGGGTCGTCAACTATACCCATGTAAAATTGCTCGTGTTGCTCTGTTGCGGCGTGATTGAAGGGCAAACCAACAAACAAACACACTTTCATATTTATAATATTAATAGCGAATGCCCGCGACTTCGTCTGCGTGGTTTGAGGTTGTTTGGTTCCCGCGGGAACTCTTTAATTTTTTGGGATAAAAAGTAGCCTATATGCTATTCCAGACTATAATCTATCTCTGTGCCAAATTTCAGCCAGCCGTTGGCGCGTGATTGAGTAAGAAACATCCATAAATCCATCCACACATTCATCCAAACTTTCACATTTATAATATTAGTAAGATTATGATATGATTAGCATCTTTAAAAAGACGCATATTAGCCATATATTATATTATATTATATTATATTAATATGCGCATATTGTATTAATTAGGAAACAGGATACCGATAAAATCGGTTCCAAATTAATATAATAATATTATATAATATTATAGTTAGGGTGCTATCGATACCTAAAAATATTTTGTTTAGATAAGTCACAGTATTGGACACCAATACTGTGGATAAGTCATAGACGTTGATAAGTCGTTTTATTGGAAGGCACGAGATTCTAGCAAAAAGAGACTTCGACTAATACTCAAACTATAGCTACTGATGAACCTTCAAGTCACTTATTTTTAACCGACTTTCAAAAAAGGAGGAGGATCTCAATTCGGCGCGTTTTTTTTTAATCTCCGTGGTTTCTAAGCCGATTTGAAAAATGTTTTTTTCAGTCGTTAGAGGAAGCTCTCGAGGTGGTCCCATAAAAAATTCTGACTCCAAATCCTCAATCCTGACACTAAAAAGTTAAAAATAAAAATTCTTTTAAAAATAAAAAAGAATTTTTTAACTTTATAATTTCGAATCCATACTAATATTATAAATGCGAAAGTCTGTCTGTCTGTCTTTCATGACTTATCTGTTCCACCGATTTTGATAAAATTTGGTACAGGGATAGGTTGTATCCCGGGGAAGGACATAGGCTTTATATCCCGGAAAATTCAAGAGTTCCCGCGGGACTCAAAAAATCTTTATCCACGCGGACATCATCTAGTAGAATATATTTTTAAATCGTAAACGGACGCCCTGACAGTTTTTTTTTAGTTAAGTAACGACTAACGACTTGTTTACTCACATTTCTAAGATTAATAAAATACTTAATATACATATTAAAAGCGCTAATGGCCGACTGTGTACGTATAATGACTAAGTAGGTACGTAATTAGTACATTCTTAAAACATCTTAGTCATTTTGCGGTTAAATATTTTTCGTACCTAAGCTATTCAAGCATGTCCACAGCCTGAGCTTATTGATGAGCACAATATTTCCTCAATTCAAAGGCTGGAATCAAATCGTCATTAGTTCACGTGTCGAGAGCTATGGCCGTGCTAAGGCACATTGAATGCAAGGCCAAGACGTGTCGCCCGCCAAGATACGGGGATGACTGATCCGTCGCGCAAACTAATGTTCTTTTTTTTTAAAACCCTCCATTTTATTTTTCGAAGCACAAAAGGCAAAGGCGCATGAGTTATGCCGACTTGTAGTTTTTACGATACACTTAACTTGGATTAAATTTTTATACGTTTTTATTTCTTTCGTCGCTCAATCGCTACGTGATGGCATGTGACATTAAAATGACAAATTAGTTAATTATTCAATCTGGCTGAGTAGTACTCAGGTTAGGTACAGGCCGTGTTTTTTTATTCAATGCAAGCTTTGCCTTCTTCCCAAGTTTGTTTCTATAAGCCATGACAATGGATTTAGTTTTTGTTTTTAAATGTACGGATTTTTGTACTACTCTTTTATTTAAAAGACAAAAGTAACGTGTATGCGTGAAATTGCAGTCTCCGCAAATATTTTTGTTCAGGTTTATGTAGTGCATTTTATTATCATAATAACGGGAGACATTACCCGTTTAGCTTGCTACGAATGCGCTCATTTTTCGCTGCAACCGAACTGGGGGTGAACTCAGGGCATATAAATCGACACATCGGTTTTGATACATTGTTGCTCCATTCTGGACAATACTGTCTCTTAATTCGGAAAATTCAGTAACGATTTGATTTATTCTATACGTATCCCTAATCCCTTAGCAAGAGCACATCATAAAAAATTGGTCGTGCTTTATCATCTTTATCATTTTATCATCATTGTCATCATCTTCATCATGACATTAAGCTGTAAACGTCCATCGCCCACATTCTCTTCTGAGCGCCAACAGCTTCGGTTCTGCCTTGCAGATCCTAACCGATACTCTCTAAGTATGGTGAGTGAATACTTAAGTAAATATACAAAAATTGAGAATCTAGGTTGACAGTGGAAGCACGGAACCTTCACTCAAGTTATGTCTTACCTTGTATATAATTTCTCACATAATTTTTACGAGGTTTTTAGGATTTTTGCAGTTTTGACATATTTTTTAAGTTTGAGTCACAATTAATTATTTGTTGGGACTACCGCATTGGTCATATTTAGTTTTGAATGAAATGAATCCTGAATAGAAAAAAAATGGATTCATGACCTGCGCTAAAAGTATCAAGAGGCACAAGTCGCAGTAGAACCTATACTGGCGTACAATAGACAGGTATAAAGGTCGAAACAGTCGCAGAATCCACGCCATCTCGGGAAGTCGGCGGAAAAGCGGAAAAAGCGGCGAATATGAATATAGCTCTCAATAAATTAAAGTGACTCGCGAGTTCTTAGAAAAATGAGTTGTTTTGTGCATTCATTTGTTTTTTAATAATTAGGAAGATGTATATTAAATTTTCAGACGTTACATTACTATTAAAAGCTCAGAGTTTACCCGATTCACCTTTTAATTCTTTGAACGAATAATTTTAGTAGCTAATTTAATTTAATTATATATTTTAAAGCCGACTTTGTCCGCGTGGATTCATTTTTCGAAAATCTCGTGGGAACTATTTGATTATACGGGAGAAAAAGTATTCTAGGTAGTTACTTTCAGCCTTTAACAGTGTTTACAGGCTGACAGCCTACATTGTTAATAGTTAAACATTGTTAAAAGCCGTTGGTACTGCAATTATTGTCATCTCTCTGGTTGTGTCAGATTGTCGACCCATCAGACGATGAAACTGAGGTAACAAAATCTTCTTAGTGTCTGGCTACTCGTCATTTAAACACTAGTCTATTTATTATATAATACTTACCTAGATATATAAAGCAAATATAAACCTTATTTACTCGATCATGTAACGACATTAATTCGGTATAGACGTGTATTCCCTATTAATTAGTCGCTCCACGCTAATTACACGGTACAAGTGCCGCAACGGTCAAAGGCACAAAAGGATATACCTACATACGTATCTATAGTTGTATGTGCAATGCAATATTGCCAATACAAGTAACGTTCGGGATTACAGCTTTGATATATAACTAGGTACAACTATTTAATTGTATACCTATCTATTTGAACATTTCAATCGGAATATTTAGGAATGTATTACTATTTTATTGCCTAACGATTAGGAACGTACATAATATACCTACTAATAAATCAATTTATTGTTCAGAAATATTCCAGAAATATTACATTTGAGGGGCGTGTGGCCTAGTTGCGATAACGCATATCAGTCGATTGCGTTTGTTAAGCAACGTTGACCCAAGTCGGTAACTGGATGGGTGACCAAATTTGGAAGGCCAAATTTAGCACTTTCATTCCCTCCGTGTCTCGGAGAGCACGTTAAGCCGTCGGTCCTGGCTATTATCACTAACATCTGATAACAATCGTTAGTAATCTAAGAGTTGAAAGAGTACTTAGTCGAGTCGTATGCGAAAGGACCTGGGAACCCATCGCATTATTATCCCAAGAAAACCCCTGCCATTATGTGATTAATGGAAAGGGGTCATGACTCTCAGAAATGAGAAAAACGACGCAGAGAGAGATTCCAATAAAAGGTAGAGGACTTTGTAGAAGTAATCTACCTATTAGCAGAGGCCATAAAATGTCAAAACATTCCTAAATATTCCAATTGAAATGTTAGTCGACAATTGAAGTGGTATTGTTTGGTGGTGGTGAACTCCCATTGTGTTTACAATGGGAGGGCGGGTGGTGTCACATTTTGCACCTCGTCGTTATAGGCACTACCTCGGATCCTCAACCTCGCTACGAGAAGCCCTCCACAACCTGAGCGGTCTTCTAGGCAAGGAGCGAGCTCGGATGGCTGGTGTGAAAACTCCGGTGGGGAGGGGCAATTCACGTACAACAGAAGTCGAACTGGAAATTTAAGTGCGGAACCCTGCCCAGTACATATAATATTTGCCTGTTTTAGCAAATTTTGTTTGTATTAGTTTGGTGAGTAGGCACGAGTGAAACACTCCAAGTTCAGTCCTACATTCTAAGAGCACACGATATTGATAAGGGTACTCAAGACACTGATCTTGTACATAAGGCTTTGTTGTGGACATGTAAGCTGGCTTACGTCCGTATACGCTGTACAGCTGTACTATTACCCTATTCTGTGGTATAACTATAGTCTATAGTATAAACCTATATGTTCTTTATATTGAATAGAATACCTTGAAATACCTTTTGTTATGAGAATCCTCTAAGAGTATGTAGTTTATATCGAATCGCATTCATACAGATACAAATCCTTACATAAATTTAAAAAACATATAAAATCAATGCAGCCATTAATCACACCGTTAGCATAATATGTTACATCTCATATTTTGGGGCCGGTATTAAGCGAAGCAGACAGACAGACACATTTTCGCATTTACAATATTAGTTAAGCTTCAGTTAACAACAAAAACGCGTACTAAATATATATCTAAAATATGAACATAATATTACACAAAAACCTTCCGCACACGATGCAAAAGTAACAACAAGGAAGAGAGTCGACAAAATGCGTGGCAAAGGGCGTTAATTCAGCGGAGACACCCAAACAAATGCTTTGTGATATTCACCTGTTAGTTCAATAGGTCAATGTTGCAAGGAGTACACTGTACAGACTTTTGTGGTGAATGTACGGGTACGCCATTGTGAGCGTTGACAAAAGAGTACGCGCGATTGCATCGGTCCGATTTGACTTGCATCTGTGCTATTGAGATGAGTATCGAATTGTGCTTTTCGATTTAAAATATTATCGTTTTTATGGCAGACTAGCTGAGGCCCGCGACTTCATTCAGTTTAAAAATAAACCCAGCGGGATCACGTCGATCCGTTGCTCTGTTGTGGCGTGATTGAAGGACAAACAAATACGGGACAAACAAGCATGGGTGTAGTTGAAGACCTGGAGAGTGACATTACAAAAAAAACTTATTGCAAACGAACGAAGTCGCGGGCATCAACTAGTCATCTATGATGATACGTAACTACGTAATGTTTATCTAACACTAGATGATGCCCGACTTCTTCCGCGTGGATTTAAGCTCCTAACACTGAATCTCGTCTAGGGGTAGGTATGGGGTTGAATATAACTGTCATGCCCCTAACAGGTTAGCCCGCTACCATCTTAGACTGCATCATCACTTACCATCAGGTGAGATTGCAGATAATAAGGGCTACTAGTGGATAGCAAATAAATAAAAATAAAATTGGTTAAACGAATGGATCCTGTATCACACAAACAGACACAAATTTGCATTTATAATAATTAAGACTATTTAGTTTTAAAATTACCAGTCTGAAATACTTACTTTGTAATCCAGGCCTTGGCACCAATGGAAATGAATTAATTTGGATTATTTATTAGTAATTTTTATCCACTTTACCAATCAAAAAAAGGGCTTTAGTCAAGTATATCTGCAAAATATACGAGTATTTCAATAAAGAATAAAATATTTTGATTTGATTCAACTTTTGATATCCCCGTTTGTTATTGGTAACCAATAAAGTTACCCAAACATATCCTTTGTGCGATTCACCTGTTACCTCAATAGGCCAATGTTACTCTTACTACAAAGATCTTAGTAGCGACTCTTGGGGGGGATGCACAGAAGCTATTGTGAATGCTGACAAAAGCAAATGCTCGATTGGATCGGTCCGGTGCAGTGATGCAATTTGCGTTGACATTGAAGTGCTCACATAACTTCCGGATTTGCACTTGTTTATGGTTTAACTAGCTGATGCCCGCGAATACGTCCGCGTGTATTGAGGTTTTTTGGTTCCTGCGGGAACTCCTAAGTTTTCCGCGCCTATGCATTATTCCAGACTATAATCGACCTCTGTGCCAAATTTCATCCAGATCCGTTCAGCTGTTCGGGCGTGATTGAGTAACAAACATCCATCCATAGATCCATCCAAACTTTCGCATTTATAATATTTATTTGATTTGATTGTTCCTCATCCTTCTAAAATGGATTTCTATTGAAGGATATAAAATGTAGAAATCAAAATAATTTTTTAATTTACAGTAACTTTGGAAGTCTGTTTTTTGGAAAGAATTTTTTTAGTAGTAATTATTAAACATAATGTTGTTAAAAGTAAATATAAAAATTAAGGCCCTATTCGATTGCGTTAAAGTTAACTATGATTTGTACCTATGGAATTTTCAAGATAACTTTGATAACTGACGACAGCTGGAACGCGAACTACACCATACAAATGATAGTTAAGTATAACGCGATCGCATAGGTAATAAGCTCCCACTAGGCTTGAATTGCAGAACGAAATAATTGACCGAGCGAAGCGAAGGTCTCTGAGTCTACTTGGGTGAATTGGCACTTGTCCGTCCGTCCGTCCGTCCGTCCGTCCGTCTGTCAGAGCATTATAACTTCTGAATTACTGAACGCAATTACTTCAGCTTTAAATATAATATGTAAACCAATGGCCTCCCGCCGAATATGGCTTAAAAAATAATAAAAATCTTTATTTCAGGGGGGCTCTCATAGAAGCGAATGCGAAGTAAAATATTTTTTATAAAGTTACATAGGGTTGCGGTATATAATTTTAAAGATAATTAGGAATAGAGTCCAAAAATATTTTTTTTTTAATTTTTCCCCCAAAATTGACGAAATGGGGGGCTTTCAAAGTGGTGATTTTCTAACGTCCAAAGATGACCTCAGAACTCTAAATTTTCTGAAAGGATGAGCCTGAAACTTGATCAATTATTTCAATTATATCCTGTACTTGAACAACAAATACTAAAATTAGATAAATATTGTAAGGAAACGGAATTATTTAATTTTTAATGAGCTTCAGTATTTTTAACAGAACTTCACATTTATGTCAATAGATGGCGCCGCGAGGTCTTAGTTCGGGGCGAACCACTAGTATGTAAGTACTTCGAAGGTTCACCGGTGAGTTCAATGGGTCAATGTTACTGCAAGTAGTTTAGTAACAGAGTTTTGTGGTGGATGTATGCAAGCTATTGTGAGCGCGGACAAAGGAGGACGCGATTCGATCGCTGAGATGCGTCGCTCATGCGTCTCATGGCCCCGTTGGAAATGGGTAGGGATTGTGTCGGTATACTCTTTTTTCTGTCATTTATTTATTCCTTATTACTTTCTTACATTCTTATCTTCTGTCCAACCATTTATTTTATTTTTGACATAAGCACCCCTATGAAGTTTCATAATTATTGACAGGTCCATAGACAAAAAAATGCAAGACTCCATAGACGCATATCGCAGTAAAGCGACGTTCCCTTTATGCGAGATTTCGTAACTCGTTTACTCATCTAGTTATAATTACAAGTAAGACTTTCCTTTTCAAAATAGTCACGGAGCTGCATCACTAGCTTTCTTGATAGTCCTCTAAGCACCATACATCTTTGGCGATGGATGGTTTCTATGAATTGACTGATTCATGTATATTTACTGTACTGTTGTATATATACATGATTTATTTTAATACATACATTAATATATTTAGTCATTTAAGCGCTTGGGTATGATAATAAAAGGATTAAAAAATGCTGAGCAAAGATAAATATCAATGTGTCATGTGTGAAGTATGTGTGTTTTAATCGATCGATTAAAACTTTTTCATAAAGAAAGCCGATTGTTATCAAAAATCGAATCAGTAACGCATTATATTAAGCATTACGCATCGAATCTGCGAAAAGTAAAAGAAATGATTGGACAGAGTATTCAATTCGAAGATGCTCATTTACGTGGATTTCATTTTTAGCAAGTCCCGTGTTTCAAACGATAATTTGTTCGATGGGTTTCTTATCTCCGTGTTTAGTTTAATTCATTAAACTACAAGGAAAGTTTAGATCATAGCTTTAACGAAATTACCAAAAAAATGTCTACACATTACACTCACATTCATACCAAAAATATCAAAGGATTGATTTGACGGATGTCGAATTTCGGAACGGATTACTTGCTCTCGATCCTATAAAAACATCAAATAAAGCTGCAAGGATTCCAACACAAAACACACATTTATTATAACCGAGGATAATATTAATAAATACGGTATACCAATTCAAACATTTGCGGAGAAAACACGCTACTGGTTATACGGACAATGGCTGTGAGGTTCCTTCAAAACCACTTAACATGGGGCTGACAGGTTAGTTCGATCACTATACGCCCCCGGCCAGCAATTGGAGTTTTATTTTTTTGTTGAAAATATGTTTTTCGGATTCAGGGAGCCGCGCCGACCAGCGATTCTCACGGTGTCTTAACCTTACATTTGATTTCGCACTGCACGTCGAAGGAAAAGAAGAGTTACGCAATATCCCAGATTAAAGAATCTGTGAAGCCGAAACAAAAGTTAAAAAACAAAACTTTATATAGAAGCGTGATTTGAAAATGAGAGAAAATAAAGATTATGGCAGTAAATCAAGACAGAAAGTTTGTTTTTAGAAACGTGTTTCCGAAAGCCTGAATAGGTAAGGAAATAAATATTTATAAAATAAGAGACCACTGTGAGATTCTTCAATAATTTTCGTAATTTTGTATGTGACATAGAAACACCCACTTGATTTTGAGCTCAATTAAAAGCTCCGTATAGACTCAACTGTTTAAGTATTTTGTAGGAAATCGGTCATCGTCAAGGCCATGCCTCGTTGCGCCGCGCCTGGGAGAACACGTAAAGTCCTACGCCTGTCTCTGTGGTCGTGTTCGATTGTCATCTAGAGAATAATTGACTAGCATATTTTTTTGCTTGAGCGTATCTCCTGCGTTTCCTTTGCGATTGGCTGTGGTGTTTTCAATTCAATCAGGAGAATTATTTATACTTTTGTAGTTCTATGGGCTTAGTTTCTAATTATTAGAATTATTCTTACAGTCGACTCCGAGACTAATCGGAAGCCTTAACAATAAGAAGAAGTGGACAAGTCGCGAGACTGTTATGAAACACGACGTCACAGTGCTAATCGATGGAGAACAATGACGTAATGGAGTGGGGGACGCAGAATAAATGTTTACCCGGCATATGCTTGGTTTCTTTTCCTCCGCATCATATATTTTTACTTGTATTACAGCCCGCAGGCGTTCTTGTTTGCCTGAGATTAATTTCGCTCGCTTCGATATTAAAACAACTTTTTAGGGTCCGTAGGGTTAGGATTGAGACTAACAATGGCTTTCGCCTATATATTACAAGTTATAATTTCTACACTAGGTAGGTATGTAAATGAATTTAGTTAGATATAAATTTAAACTATTAAATGATCGCACCTTGTCTCCTTACTATTTAAAATTAATGTAATACAGCCCACCCTCAGTTAGCAGTACAAAGATAAACAGATTGTACACATCAACATGACAAAAATGTTTTTAAGCTTTTGGTTATACCACAAAACTTTGGTTATACGTCCATTATAAATGTATCTATCTGGCTTCGTAACTTCTTGCAGAGTGACTTCTGCAAGTTCAATCGTTAATCTAAAAGGCTATTTATTACCTACGTGGACTTTGGTAGGTATGGCTTAAGAGGATAAACTACCTTTTTTTAGTCTTAAGTTCCCAAAAAACATGCTTGTAGATGAACAGTGCATGGAAAACTCCTTAATGTCAATTTGTATTCGCAAACAAATCTCGCAGCAA
Source organism: Erebia aethiops (assembly GCA_923060345.2). Lineage (NCBI taxonomy): Eukaryota > Metazoa > Arthropoda > Insecta > Lepidoptera > Nymphalidae > Erebia > Erebia aethiops. The sequence continues at coordinate 14,673,315 of OV281090.1, read as the reverse complement.
ATACGGCGTGCGGACTGGGCTTTAATGATTGTTTGCTGCAGGGCTCCAGGGCTGGCTGCAGGGAAGGGGGGGGGGGGGGGGGAGGGGCTGTTAATGCAATATTAATGCAATTCATTAAACCTGCAATTCAACAACCCCTCGAATACTGCAAGAATTTATTTTGCACTTTATTCGATTTTAGAAACGTAGGGGTTGATTGACGTAATCGTGGAGACGTATTGAAAGATTTGAGAATAATGTGTAAAAATTTCACTGGTATTTAATTACTGGTCTGTGCGTTTCACCTACAGTTCGCACGCGAGTTGAATGCAGAGTACATGTATGTGTCACCATACATTTACTCTGCATTCAACTCGCGCGCGAACTATAGGTAATATGTAGGAATATGTAAACTATATATATAAAAATGAAACCCGTTTTCCTTGGTCACGGCATCACGCGTGAATGGCTGGACCGATTTCACTAATTCTTTTTTTGTTGTATTTGTTATTATTAGGAGAAGGTTCTTACGGAAAAAAATATTAAGAAAATCTCTCAGAAATATTGAAAAATATGGATTTAATTTTGCATATTTAAAAAAACGCGCGTAACGAATGTCAATGTCATTCACAGCCATAGACTATATTGATAAAGTAGTGCATCATTGCTACGTTAAGGCGGTACGAAGTTCGCCGGGTCAGCTAGTATAATATATAATTCTAAAACACGAAAGTCAACAATCTGCTGTGCTGGTGCAATCGGCACTTTTTTATTATTATTATTATTTTATTTATTGCAATATTACAATAATTGTGTTACAAATATACTTTACAAGTTTTACCGCACACCAAGCGTCGCCGCCACCGTCGACATTTAGTACCTATTTATTTTACCTACTCGTATCTAGTTATCTACCTATATTAAACTCTAGTAATACACATACAAAAATTATACCTACAAACAATAAATTAATATACTTCTACACAATAGTATCTATCACCCAACTCACCACAGTTAGATCCCTATATTCGGATCGGATATATATCGGATATTAGGTACGATCTAAAAAGAGTTGTCAGAATACAAATATCATAAAGTCGTTTTTGTCAAAATCGATAGATAAAAGACAAAGATATCTTGTAGACTTTTAACATTCCACCGTTAACAGGTTCCACCAGGCTATCCATAAACTAAATTCAGACGGATGAAATCGCGGGAATCGGTATGTAAATAAAATTTTTAATATTCTTTCTAAAGCAAACAGTAGCCTAACATCGCGATTTCCGTCCACAAAATGTCATTACCCACTCAGGTGTGCAAAATGTCCGCCAGCAAGCAGCCGTTGTCTGACCAACTAATGTTGCCGTCGCCACCGGAAAATTGGACATCGGCGTCTGCACAATCACCGACACTACACAGATTAGCACGTTCGCCCACTGCCCACATTAGCTAGTGATGCACCGGCATATATAGATTCACCGATAAAATTCTCGATTGCCCAGTCTTGTTTTTTTTTAAATAGATAACTGCTATTTTTTGTTGATAAACTAGCTGATTCGGGCGCGCTATATCCGCGTGGTTTACGGTTTTTTCAATTCCCGAGGGAACTCCTTAATTTTTCGATATGCCTATATGCCTATGTATAATATTAGTATGATAATATTATCCTATGACTACGATGAGGAGCAAATATACGTAAACTGAAATCATCTAAGAATACAGCTGATGTCGGTTTATTAATACATGCCCAGTGCCTACGTCATTTTTTTTTTAAAAATACGATGACAATAATTTATTATCTTCTTGAGTGATCTCCTAATACTCGTATGTAAAACATAAAAAAAATCTACCTATGTCCGTTATATATACTTTGAAACCATCCAATGTGCCCTAAACCGGTTTCATTAGAAAGGCGAATGCGAAGGTGGCTTTAGACTACTAAAATTATTTTTTAATATATTTTTTTTTAGCATAGGTTTTAAGACGCCGGGTATCCACTGGTACCCACTGGTACCCAATAATTAATGACAATGCACACGCAAATTAAATACAATGGTATATATTGATACGAGTTAACATGAAATGACTTCATGTTACATAAAATACAGAAACATATTATATCGGTTCAATAAATCAATATTTATTTATTTAAATTAGGTACACTGTACCTACACTTATTGAGCATAGGTTATTAGGCATAGTGAATTTGCGATTTATATTTTCCTACTTGTTTGGATATTTGTAAATTTGTAAGTTTATATTATGTTTGTCACTACTTCACGTCGCAACAATTAACTGAACTGCAAATCAGTTGAAATTTGGAATATTATCTTAGCATATACCCTGAAATAACACATAGACTTTTGTCCCTGAAAATTAAAGAGTTCTCGCAGAAATGAAAAACCTTAATAAAGAAGTCGCGGGCATCATCTAGTTTTGAATAAATAAATAAATTTTATTTGATTCGAAACATATTCGAAACTGGTATAAACTGGTCGCATCACTAAAACTGTCTACGCAATGCCTGAGCGCATCAAAACGAAAATTCACACTCGTCCGGTCTCCATTGACCCCTAAATCCGGCGACCCCCATCGCCTTCCGCAGATAAAGCGGAATTGTACAGCGCCAATATTACCCAGAAAATTGATTCATTCAAAGCGTGCCGTTTTGAAATCATATGTCTTTCCGTCGCCGCTGAAATGATGTTACCGAGCGTTCGTGTGTATTGTCTCCTGAAATTCAGGATTCTAAACGCATTGCCAGAATAATTTGTTTGCAATGATAGAAGAGAGACTTGTTTGTATGTCTTATTGCCGTGCAGTAGTTTAAGAGTTAAGACACTGATTGAATTAATAACTAGTAAGTATACCTATTAAGCATTGTAGTTTTTCATAAAGGAATGTGGGAAGTTTGCAATGCAATATACTTATTACTCGACAAGCATTGAGAAGATATTTTACCTTATAACGACTTTTGATCCCTTATTAATAGATTTTTATTTAAATGAGAAGGAAGTGCAGGGGCGCGATTGACTTACATAAAAAAATATATGAAAAACGTGACGTGACACGCCTAAGTCGGTATTGCATTGCGGAGCGCGTTCCACCATTCAAATCTTTATTTAGCATTCCAAATGCCGTCGGTGGCTTTAATTTTTTAGACCCACTACATCGTCCATACAGTATTCACGTCGCGTTCCCACCACACTTACAGGTATGTACCTAGCTAATGGTGGCCGGTGAAGAGCGGACCAGCCATGTCAGATTATTCCGACCCCAGCTGCATTCAAGAATCCACTATGAGATCTATGCCTTTGAGTCCAAATTGAATTATCATTGTTAAGGTTTAAAGACGTTTTGTGCACACGGTGCTCTCGGAGAAGTAGTTTGCATAGTTACGTGCGCGTTTATCTAAGCTATATCGGTCGGTTCAGGCGTCGTCGGTGACGCAGATTTAGCGTTCAGAAGGTCGTCGTTTACTTACGCTACATGTACTGTTGCAATATCAGCATCTTATGAATCTTTAATCCTGTTTGTTATTCTTTTTTTTATTTGTTAACTCACCCGTGGAATACTCTATAGTCAGTCTCTTTAGTTTTCTTGAGGTAGAGTTGAAATTCTGTGTAAATAAGTGGGCACAATACCAAAATCCCCACAATATAGAATCATACTAACTTAGTCGTAAACTAGTAATAAGATACCCTTTCAATACAGTAATTGGTTATCCCAAAAAAATCACACTATCACATTTTTTTCTAATTACGTTTACAATGGCGATAAAGTATTATTTCATTAACATGAAATCGGCAAGCAAAGATGTTATTGAAGTGTGTGTTCGCGCTCGATGACAACTTTCAATGTTTTCAAACGGCCTAGAGTCCAGAGCCGTAAAAACTTAAATAAAATAAAATGCTAATGTCGGAATTCGCTGCTTTTTGAACTTGACAGATGACGTTTGAACTTACGATTTTTTGGCGATGACTAAGTTTTGTTGGAAATTAAAATCAATTAATTTTCCCCAGTTTTGCTCATCTAATCTTAATAATTGTTTGTCTTTTGAGTGTAGTAATCAAGTTTGTTCTGCCATACCGTGTGGCTTGATTCTTTTGACGAAGTCGGCGAGACGCGCGGCGCCTTTTTTGGTGACTAACCAGTTTTTTGTTGGAAATAACTCGGTTTTGGACACTAGTTATCGACAGGCTGACTCCTCGTTTTGATACGCTGGTTGATTCTCCAGCGACGAGGCCTGCAAATTCACCCCCCTTTGGAGCCGCGGTCGACACGTGTAATAACCTAAAATTGTTTTGTGTCGCGTTTAATAACGATAATGTTTTGTAACCTCGAGTGAATTGAACATAGAAGTGCCTTTTGGACGGCCCTAAATTGGCCGAAGGTGTAATAGTATTTGTGTTTTGTGCCATTCAATTGTAAACACTACCTATACTAGTGAAGTACCAAGTCATCGTGGCGCCAGAAGAGGCCTGACACCTACCACCAAGGAGTTGAGTGAGGGTTCACGCAAAACACACACTCTCATTTACACATCTCTCCCGAACACCACTAGTACACCCTCACTTGCTCCCTAGACGACGGCAAGGTGATTGTCAGGGTAAGTGTAGACATATAAGTACGGCTACCACAGCCATCATCAAGTAAAATCCGGTTCACCAAGGCCCTAACCCAACGACCGGCTCCAGTTCCTCTATGGGCCCGGGACAGGGCACGGTTGCTTCGTTGGGGTAGGCGTTGGCCTAAACAGTGTGCAAAGTTAATAAAATTGTCGAGATATTAATTTTAGTAAGTATAATTCATAATATTAACGTTAAAATTAATAAATGTTTTTTTTTAAATCTTCCACGTTTGTCAAGTATAGAAATCTCAGCTAATCCCAAATGCGGCCTTATGCTCGACATGATTCGACATTGCAGCACAAATTACGTGCTCCGTTGTATTTACTCCATTACCCGACGAGGCCGGCTCGTATCAAGTATTTATAGTGTTTGAGGCGCTTCATAAATATGCAGCGGTAGGCGCTCGCCTTGCCGACACCAGCTATTCAGCTAGCGCTGAAGGATTTGACCAAATGTACAAGCGAACAGCGATTTCCTTATTGTCGGACAGAAAGTTACAGTCATTATTACGATATCACTAAATATTTCCTCAAAATTCTTTAAAATTCATTAATGTCATGAAATTAATTATCATTACAAGCTTCAAATTCTGTCAATTTTTTATCAAAAGCTGAGTATTTATCGGAGCCCTATATTATTTACCTAGAATCATCGCAAACTTTCGTTTTCGAGTTAGCATTCATGTGCTGTTTCTCGCTCAGTCGGAAGATTGAATCAGCGAGAGTACCTACCTACTCTGCTTTTTTGTAAGACCTTTAAAACTATGTCTGCACAGTATATGGCGCACCAAGTTGTAGCAAAGTATTAAAGAGAAAATTAGATCTCTCTCTACGTCGTATTCCTCATTACAGAGGGTTGTGACTCCTTTCCATTAATCACATAGTGGTAGAAGTTTTCTTGGGATAATAATGGTTCCCACGTCCGTTCCGCATACAAATCGACTGATGAATATTGAAACTCTTAGGTTTTTTTTGTAACGATTATTATCAGATGAAAGTGATAATAACCGGGATCGACGGCTTAACGTGCTCTTCAAAAGCACGCAGGAAACCCCAAATTTCGACTGATATGCGTTGTCACAGCTAAAATAGGCCACTCGTCCCTCGTATAGGAGAAATAGATAGAGACGCATAACACTTTACTTGACTTCTACACAGTGTTGCAATTCATCGACTATCGCTTTTCCCTTGCACCGTTTCCTTAGCTCCACGGTTGGTTAGTCGCAACGCTCCGTGCGTTACCTCACTTTCAACAGAAACTTCGCGATGTATTTTCCAGTGCATTTTTTAGAGTATCGCTTTTGTAGGCCCCACTTGTTTTAATACTGAAGCAGAGTGAGATTTTCTCGATCCTATTTTCACTAACTGCTGTTTATTTTGCAACGGCATTGATCCATGCTCTCACTGGATACAAGAAGAAAATTCTTATAAGTACATAATTTTTTAAGGTAGTCCCAACGTGACTATAATTTTGTTCACTCTTATATTCAAGTAGGAAAATAATTTGAATGAACTTTTAAATTAGGCTCCGATAAATGTCACAGAATATTATACCAGTATGTTTCTTGGCTGCGCGGACCACAAAAGTGGCACCAATCATGCACAATTTAAAATGTAGTATTGTCCTTTGTTTGCATGTTATTTGATTGGAGCGTGGGTGAATACTGATATTTAATAAAGTAAAATTTTAATTGGAGGAAGCTTCAGTATCGATATATTATTATAATTAATATAAAAGTTAATCTAAAATCTAAATATTATACAAACTATACAATAAATTTAAATCAAATCCTTATATACCTACTAACAAAAATAAAAATAAAACCCTAATCAGAAAGACCACCCCTGGTTGCCCCTGGGCCAAAGGTACCCATCAAACTTGCAGCATTGCCACGCTGAATGGCGATGGATAACCTTTGAACCATGTAATTGTCCTTTTGGTCATTTTTCATAATTAGTTTAGAACTATTTGGGTCTAGATTTTCGCATTTTGGAAATCCTGTGAGAACTCTTTGATTTTCCAGGATAAAAAATTGTCACAAATCTGTTGTCAATCTGAAAAAATGGGCCGTTACAACTCAGCAGACAGATGAACAGGTACACTATCGCATTTATAATAGTACTATCTGATGCCCGTCCGCGTGGAAAAAGATTTTTTGGATTCCCGCGGGAACTCCTCAATTTTCCGGGATAAAAAGTAGCCTATATCACTCTCCAGGTCCTCAACTATACCCATGCCAAATCACGTCGATTCGTTGCTCCGTTGCAGCGTGATTGAAGAACAAACCAACAAACAAACTGACTTTCGCATTTATAATATTAAAAGTATAATAGTAGGGGAAACCTACAAATAAAAAAAATAATCAACATAGGTATACCTATATAACAAGGGCAATGCATCTTATCGGGTCAACTTACAAACCAAACCACACGACAAAAGCCTAACCATTGATGTGGTTGACATCTCACCTGTCAGTAACCCAACGTTTAATGATAATCATCGTAAAAAACCATTTTCGAAACGATGCGATTGTTCGCCGCTCAAAAGACCGCCCCCGAAATTTAAAGGGTTGATAAACATATCAAAGCTCTTTTCCCATTGTAATGGAAGTAGGTACCCGATCTTTGGCCATACGACACCTGTTTTTTAATACAACAACGACTCACCGATTCCATTGTATGTAAACAATCGCATACAAATATAGATTATCGATGTTCGATTTGTGGCTGAATGACGTGTTATCCTAAGACCACCCGGTATTACCGGGAGGGGAACCAAATTATTCCCGGACATGGAATAATTTGTTAATAGTAATTGACAAATAAAGTCACAGATTCACAGAAGAAAGCCACATTGCTGAAGGTCGTGACCCCTTTCCATTAATCACATAATGGTAGGAGTTTTCTTGGGATATTAATGCAGTGGGTTCCCACCGCCTTCCGCATACGAATCGACTAAGACTATTGAAACTCTTATCATTTGGTAACGATTATTATCAGATGAAAGCGATAATAACCAGGACCGACGGCATAACGTACTCTCCGAGGCACGAAGGGAACGGAAATCCCAAATTTGGACTTCCACCTGTCACCCATCCAGTTACTGACTTGGGTCAACATTGCTTAAGAATTGCAATCGACTGATATGCGATGTCGCAACCAGGCCACTCTATAAGTCACATAAATTGCAACGCATATTATCTACTAATAAATAAACGCCTTACTAATAAACCAGTATTACGTACGTAATAAATAAAAAATACTTGCTAGTTATGATAATTATAATCACACAATATTATTATTTTATTATATAATTATTATTATTTTATTATTTTAGATCATGCACGAGTTAGTGAAATTTTAGATTTTCACAGCAAAGTAAACAGACAACTAGAGCAAACTGTTATTTGTCTGAACTAACAAACAAAGTTATGTGAACGTGAAGTAAAAAGTATTGAGACATAACTTTTTTAACTCTGCTTAATGAGTGACGTAATATGGCGTCACCGTTTCCGGATTTAGCAACAACCCAAAAATACATCAAAACTCTGTTCAAACTTTATTAACTCCGACAAAAGCTGGACGCATAATAGCAGAGACTGCTCGGGTCGAAAATTATTAGGTATTTACTTAGTTTCATTTAAAATGGAGTTTGAACACTCTAAATAGGTTATAGTTCATTGATGGTTAGCGGGCAGCTCTCGTTATCGTCAATAGCTAATGGGGCTGACTCTGTTGTACACAATCTCCGAACTGGCTCGCTTGCAGAATGCAATTTATATTTTTCGAATTAGATGGAGCTTATACATAGGTATTATTTTTGTGTCTAAGTATAGACGATTTTTTACGCGCGGCCATACAAACATACTCGTACTGCATACAAACGTCCGATAAGTTTAATTTTAATAAGAACAACGTAATATTTGTTTAGTTGCTTTGTTTATAAAGTAATTGTTTTATTTACATATAAAAGCGAAATACCACTCATGGACTCACTCACTCACTGACTGACTTGCTGACTGACTGACTAATCACGATATCTCAAGAACTATATAAAGCATAAAAACTTGAAGTTTAGAAGGTAGGTTTTAAGAAAATTCACCCCTAAGGGGTTGAAATAGGGGTTTGTATGAAAGTCCTTTGTTTTAAAGTTAGTCACATGAAAATTGGCAATTAAGTTAATAGTTATAAATAAATAAGACTTAAATAATAAAAATCTGCGCTATATAAAGCCTCTATTGATGGGCTTTTTGCAGCGGAAAAATTTCGTAATCTCATAGGAAATCAGAAATTGTACGCGGACAAAGTCGCGGGCGACCTAGTAAAATTATACCCACTTATTGCAAATAAAAAAAGGCTTGTCAACCAGTGGGTAGATATCAAACCTACGTACCTATTGTACCAAAACATTTTGTGGCCGCCCTAAATTAAAAACAATGTGTAAAAATATTCAGATTCACGTGAATTAAATTACGTAACAAGGTTAATGTTAATTACGAGGTTCATTTTTAGAAGGTTCGTATTTTTGGAATTTAACTTTGCCAGCTGGTAGACAAAAATGTCAAGTTTCACATCGGCATTCACTTTTGTGGCTTTTGGTCGCAGAATTTTTGTTTAGACTTCTATTTTTGTACTCCTTGAATCAGAGTCGCTTTTGATTATGTGTTCTTTTTTCGTAACCATTTCGATAACCTTTAATTGTAAACTTTTAGCTCAAAGGGCATCAGTCAAGTTCGCGTACGTAACACGTTTCATTGTTCAGGATTATGGATTTGGAAAATATTCAACAGTGTATGATTTTATAATGATAAATTGCACGGTAATTGTATATCCATAGACTAAGTTTTACCATCGTATGTATATTCATCACGGTATATTCGGTGTATTCATACCTTACCTATACAATTACCGTGAGGAATATACATACGATGGTATATATACTTAGTCTATGGATATAAACACGGACTGCGGGCGCGTACCGCTGTGCGTGACGGCGACGTGACAGAGTTTAGCCATCCGCTGCCTGTCGCCGTGTCAGTGCGAGGCAGTATTTATAACCATTATAACATACACGTTAAGTCACTGCCTTCCCTAAAAATAGTTTTATAATGACTTTTATCTACTCCAGCATCGAAAAGTTCCAATTTCGAATTTGACAACTATATCGCATTGAACCCTCTTTCGTGTTTGCTTCTCATAACGATACAGTTCGTTGTATGGGAGCTGTATCGTTATGAGTCGTAGCTGTATCGATATGGTTATCTTCATAAATAGGATACCTATAGCTTAGCGGCTCTGGGTTCTGGCACTTTCCCAACCAGTCAATTGATTTGACTTTTTTATTAATTTACAAAGTAAAAAATTATAAAGACGTCCTTGTCGTAGATAAAATCTTGTATGCAACTGTACGTAATTAGTCATTTTAATTCTCGTACTATCCTATTTTGATACTCGGCAAACCTCGTATCAAAAAACAGCACTCGAATTAAAATGACCCTCATTACGATACAGTTGCATAAATAGCTATTCTATTCACTTGAACCTATTGCCCGTTTTTCTGCCTGCTGCTACTCTCATGAAAAACACTATGCTTTTCGAATAAACTAACCTTTTCACTGACATTAGTGTCCATTTTCCCAACCAAAGCATCGTACACCCTTGGCTAGGGGGATTTGGATTATTTTAACTAATAATAAATTAAACAAACTGAGTAAATTAGTATTAGTAAATAAAATCATTTTGTAAACTTTCCAACCATTTTCCTTTAAACTAGTATAAACCTCCTATTCCACCTAAAATGTTGTTAATAAACAACACTTTTAAGGGTATAAATAAGTGCTAGTTTCGTCTGGATAGTAACTAAACAATGCCGCTGCGGTGGCCGGAGCCTGTGTCTGACAGATGGAGTGGCGGTTAGTCAATCGCTGCCTTGGATCAAGATAGGTACCTACATTGTGTGTAGGGTTAACTTAACGTAGGTATAGTTACTTAAAGATTTTTCATAGGGTAAGTAATAATAATAGGTAATCAAGGCTTTTGATATATTTTAACTCATACTAAAACTGCTGATTACAATAATGGAACAACCTTTTCAAAAAATTCAAAATTAAAAATGATTTTTATTCAAATAAACTTTTACAAGTACTTTTGAATCGTCAAGTGAATCTACCAATTAAAGTGTATGAGTAGTATAATAATGTAAATAAACACCTAGAGTGATTTTAATTGTCGCCTGATTACCTCATACCTAAAGTAATAAAGATTGCAAAGAAAATTGAGAAGTTTAAAAAAACTTCGCATAAGTTACTTAATCAGAAAATCAAGTTCAAGGCGGCCAAACTTTTAAAATTTAATTGTATTATAACTGATACTTTTAAAATATTCTGCTAAGACTATTACGTCACACCTATTAGGTATTTTTAGTAGCAAGTAGCAACCTTTTAACTGCAAACTTGTATTAAAAATAAATAATTATTAATTAGTCATACCTGCTCAACTGCCTCGTTGGTCTAGTGGTTAGCATGTTTGACTGCGGCTGACGAGGTCCCGGAGTTCGAGTTCCGGGTCGGGCCATATTAAGTATTGGGTTTTTCTGACTAGAAATTCTCAGTACTAGCCCGGAGTTAGGAAGTTGGCGGTGTTTCACCCCCGTGCCTCGGAGAGCACGTTAAGCCGTTGGTCCCGGTTATTATTACTAACATGATAATAGTCGTTAAAGCCCGCCAACCCACATTGGAGCAGCGTGGTGGGTCTAAGCTCTATAATTCTCGCTCTCCTATGAGAGTGGAGGCCTGTGCCCAGCAGTGGGGCGTTAATGGGCTGTAGTGGTAGTTGTAGTCATACCTAATCAAAATGATTACCTTCCAACCGAGACGAGATTATTAAATAGACTACATTATAATTTTAAACAAGATTTGCGTGGATGAGAAGGCTTGCATTAAAGTTATCAGTGTATATGTCACCGTAAGATTGTAATCTAACTAGCGAAATTGTAAACTGTCGACAGATTACAATTTAACGCATTATTTTTGCGGTAGATTGTGATCTGTTAGGTATATTAACCCGATAAAACCTAAGTGTCACTACCTCGTTATTTATGTCGAACCCTAACCTAACCAACAAGAAAGAGACAAGAAAACGTAAATACAATGAGTATTTCAAAAATTGACACTCAGAACATTGAAAGGTTCACAATCTGTCGACAGTTTACAATTTCGCTAGTTAGATTACAATCTAACGGTTTTCGCAATCTAACGGTGACATATTATATAATATATTATGTGTCTGTAAAAACGTAATCTGTGCAATATATCGACCCGCGAAATCACGAAACAATCATGAAACTGAAACTCCCGGCAAATATTCCTGCAAACATAGTGAGCAAGGAAATAAGACGCGATACCCATCGTAGACAGATCCGTATCCTTAACTACACACTTCAGTTAGCTGCGTCTCACTCACGCTAAGAAAATGAAACGGACCAATGGGGGTGGGGTGACACGCATTTCCGGGCCCGGCTCCAATCAGCTGCTAGAACAAAGGAGTCGGATAGCTACTTACGTACAAGTAGCAACGAAGGGCCGAGTGAAACACTGTTTCACACACGTGCATCGTACACACACTAGGGTTTTTTTTTACCTGATGTTCTTACGAGTGTTTGCATGTCTATCGCCTGGAGAAGCCCGAATCGCTGCGTGGAATACCCGTATGCTATAATTATCGGCTTTGTATTTGCATTTGTTGAATAGATTATAGTGATGAATTTACCCGGCTGAGTTTGTTGTGGGCTCTTCTTAGACCAGGGAACCAGGAACTCTCGAGGCTTTAGTTTTAAGATAGGTACCGTAACTGATTATCACCATCATATTTTATAAGTAAGTAATTGACGCCAATAAGTGTAGGTAGGTACCTAAATTCAATCAGTGAATTGAATTGAATTGAATATAATATTTGATCTATCAATTTATATTATTGCATGGAGTTATTTAATATGTGTGTATTGTCACTAGGTAAATAATATGTTATATTTTATAATAATATATTACGTAGTTATTTAAATGCAACAAGTAGCATGAAATTTCTAGCATGTTACGTAGAGCAAAGTAAGAGTTCTGCTATACTGTTTATAATAGGTACCTAATTTAATTCTAAGTAATTTAAAAGAAGTAATTAAAATTCATTTTTATGTGGTTTTATGTCTTTACCATGGCCAGAGTTGTTTCCGAGATTTCATCTTACAGAAGATCGAAGACCGATGTGTGCTAAATCCATCGCTATAGGAAGAACTAACTAATTAGAACCACGTAGAACAAAATTCAGAAAATATTTTGACGTATCAATTATATAATTTCAGCAGGGTTAGAGACACGTTACCATCAATTCGTCTTGTTAAGAAGTAATAGAGTGTCATTCATAGCGAAGCTTATTTTTTTTACTCGACTCTCAATCCTCGCGTTGTTAAAAGTACATTTTTCTTTCGCAGTCCTCATGTGACGTACTTACCATACCCAAGGACCCTCCCGCGCCGTTGTAATGCAAATAGTGTCTTATAAGTCGGTAACACAGTTGTAAATGTAATAATTTAATAGCAGCACGCCCGTAAGACTACAATTTGACTATCGCGAATTTCCTGCTCCTCCACAGCCATGAAATGTTTGATGACGCGACTTGGTGGTTAAGAAAAAAGTTTTCTATTGTTTGTGAAGTAAGGTTTATTTTTATTTGTCGGGCGATGAGACGGTGAGAAACAAATCTGCGTAAGGTACGGGTGTTGAGTAACTCGTGTTCTTACCCTCTCTCCTTTGTTCGGGCCGGAAGAGCGCGCTAGAATTACATGCTCAAGCCTGATGCGCGCTTATTTTTTACGATGCTATATGGCACTCCTCGTATAGTTATGCAGTTCAACGACTGAAGGAATAAGGGGGCGGTTGAGTAGGTAAACAAAACATGTTTGCAGTTTTGATTTAGGGAAAAGCGTGAAAGAGTACAGTGAGTGAGTCCTTTACAAAAATACAAGCTTTGCACTTCAATGCCGCCGTCGAGGATTTCTTTTTGGGAAAGGCTCATAACTTCGTATATAATAGTGTTAATAGACTGCTATGTTAACGAGAAGCGAGTAATGTCTAAAGTAAATAAATACTTGTTTTTTTCAGCTTTTCCGAAATTTCTTGTCTATATTCGTTAGATAAGGCAAGTTCCCTAGGCGTGACCATTTCCGATTTCGTTCAGTTTTTCGCAAGGCAGTTTCGCTTCATTGGCTCCCAAGCCCCGTCGCAGCGCGCCACCTCGCATACAGATACCCAGATTAAATTACTCGCCAACTATTTTACACAAAACCAGAGGCCATAATTAAAGTCCGGAGCGAAAATGGGGAGAATCAAACGTCTTATCTGACCGTGGAGAAATAGCATTTCCTACGTTGAATAGTTACCAAGTTAGCGAGTGAGCGGAATAAATAATTATTGTGGCAATCTAAAGTTGGTTAGTTGAAATGCGGGGCTTCTCCATATCTAGGCACCTAATGAACGTAGTTTGCTATTGGATGTTGATTTCTTGATCCAGTGTGTTTTATAACATGCTTTATTAGCTTCACCTGTAACTTCGTGCCTATAACATTGTGGAATCTAAAAACTTACTTTTCACCATTTCCTATGCAAACTGTAATTTTTTTTTTTATTGTGAGATAGGCTTGCGCTTGACGACAATCATGCTTAGTGCAAAGCGATGATGAGGTCTAGGTTGGAACGCGCTTGCCTAGAAGATGCCTATTCACTCTTGCCTAACTGTAAAGACAATTAAAGAATGTTTTACCATCGAGCTGGGCTAATTTAATATTATGACGACCTCCGTGGCGCAGTGTGTAGGGCTGTTGTCTCAACCTGTGGAGGTCCCGGGTTCAATCCCCGTCAGGGTAAATTTGGGAATTTATAATTTCTGAATTTTCCCTGGTCTGGCCTGGTGGGAGACTTCAGCCGTGGCTAGTTACCACCCTATCGGCAAAGACGTGCCGCCAAGCGATTTAGCATTCCGGTACGATGCCGTGTGGAAACCGAATAGGGGTATACAATATACATACATATAACTGCCATGCCCCTGACAGGTTAGCCCGCTACCATCTTAGACTGCATCATCACTTACCATCAGGTGAGATCGCAGTCAAGGGCTAACTTGTAGAGGATAAAAAAAAATGTCTCAGAGAGTCCTTTTGGTAACATTTTATGTACTACTTCTAATATTGTATTTTATTTTCCTTTGTTTACAACAGAAATTAAAACAAAACCAATCAAACAGGAACAAACAATAAATAATACTTACCTATCGCTACGAAACACAATAATAAGTACCTATCTCCTAATAGGGCTCCGTAGTACATAGCCTTGCAGGTACATAAGCCAGTGCCACGGAAGAGGGTACCGTTGCCTAGCACCGGAGGCAGTAAGAAGTTATTTTAGGGGAATATTGCGAACATCAGAGGCTTATCTTTACGGCAGGTGTTCCCCACGGGGACAAATTTACCAAATATGTACGACTTACAAGGATCACTCTGGAATGACACCTCAGTTTATGGTGCAGTTTATACAATACTAGCGAATTCCCGCGTCTTCGTCTGCTTGGTTTGAAGTTATTTGGTTCCCGCGGGAACTCTTTAATTTTCCGGGATGAATAGTGCCCATGTGCTATTCCAGACTATAATCTATCTCTGTGCCAAATTTCAGCCAGATCCGTTTAGCCGTTGCGGCGTGACTGAGTAACAAACATCCATACATCCATCCAAACTTTCGCATTTATAATATTTATTTGACTGATTGATTGATTTTGAATTAGGTAGGTATTCCATTTCAGTTCACAAGATAATACGTAAAGTTAAGTTTTTAGTTTAGTTTTTAATTTAGATTTTAAATCGATTTTGTAAGAAATTGTATATATTATATTAAAATATTCTAAAGGAATATAATTTTTATGTAATTTTAATACGCAGTACGACAGTAATATGAAATTCATTTTATAAAAACCTGTCAGTTACAATTCATTCTGATAAAATGCATGAGAGGGTTTTCTGTTACCTTTTTTCGTTTTGTTGTTGTTTTTAAGGTATGGGCAGACTACTGCCATACCTTAAAAACTATAACTAAAACTATATACTAATATATAACGAAGTTCAAAGGAAAGCTATCACAACTAAGTGGTCAACTAGTACTCAACAAGTTAAAAGTAGGTATAAAATGTCCACATAACGGGCAACTATACGGAACCCTACACTGCGCGTGGCCAGACACGCACAATTTCGGGTATTTTTCCTTCAAACTTTTCATACAAAAATCGAAAATAACTAGAAAATAAAAAAATATCCTGGAATTTTTAAGGACAGAATATCGAGAGAGTAGAATTATAACTACTTAGATATTAAAATCGTATGCATCTGGGGGTCAAACTAAAATGTAATATCTTCTATAGCTTCACTGTTACCTTAATGGTAATCCAACCTCTGAATATAAGAGCACGCATTATGATTTACAAAACTTACATAATTATGCATTATCAACCCGTACGTAATTTACCTATTCATGCTTAAATCTTGTCTATAAGATATATTGCAGCAAGTAAAGGCGTCGCGAATTGCGACAATATTGCGAATTCATTAAGGAAGTCATTACGCAGTACGCACCGATAACGCATTAGTCTCACGCATGCGAGAAATTACCGGATGTATCCGGCGTTTCCTTCAGTTTAGAGACATTGACTAAACTATGGCAAAACATTATGATTACATATGGGAGTAGGTAGGTACTCTGGGTAATGGTCCCTGGTAGTAACCGGATTTGGAATGCCATTAAGGCGTCTGTGTTCCCGCCTGCACGTACGATTGAAGTACCTTTAAGGCATAGGCATTTTGTAGGGAAGCGCGCTCAAACCTAGACCACATCATTGCTTTCAATACGCATGATTGTCAATCGATTGGATGGTTGGATGCTTGTAATTCAAGCACGCCAAAACGGCTGAACGGATCTGGATCTGGATGAAATTTGGCACAAAGATAGATTATAGACTGGAATAACACATAAGTTACTTTTTATCCCGGAAAATTAAAAAGTTAATTGAGTTGAGCTAGTGTAATATAAGAAAGATTATCACAGCTTGATTCAATTTATATACCTACAATATAGCCAAAATTAAGATTAGAAACTTAAGCTCAGCGCAGCGTCGCCGCAACTCCGCAACTCGCGACAATATTGCGTATTAATTAAGGAAGTCATCACGCACCGATAGCACATTAGCCCCACGCATGCGGGAAATTGCCGGCACAAAGGATATTTCCTGCGTTTTCCTCCATTTAAAGCAATTCACGGATTTCTGATTAAACCCCCGCTGCTATACGCAGATTATTCCCCTTTTCAATGCAAAGAATGGTTTATTTCAGACACCGTGAAACTGGATTGTATTTCCTTCGCTATTGATTTTATGGGAATGCGTGTTCGCTGTGGTATTCAGATCTGTAAGGTACTCGTATTCTGATAGTAGTACCGTGGAAGCGTTTATTACTTGTAATTTAGGTCAATTGGTAAATTGTTGAAGTATAATACTAAATTACTTATAATTTACTTATTAATTATATCTGACTTATACCTATTACCTATTCTGTGCTTATAGTAAGTATGGAGTCAGAAAAATAAAAGAAACTATTCATTATTAGCAACTGGGTAAGTAGGTACCGCTGGAAAAAAAAGCCACTAAGCATTAACAACTGTTGTTACCATAGACATAGGATTTTTTCGCTACGTTGTTACCCAAAATTTGGCAAAATAAAAATTATGAATTATGAATTAGTTTTCAAAAACGATCACTTGGAAACCCGGAAACGGATTCATCGACTTTGCCCCACTAAAGTGCCCCACCATTGTAAAAATGTCACCATAGACTTTGCCCCTCTTATTCATTTTAGTGGGGGCAGATTACGTCGAAGAAAAACTCATAGTGGAATTCGCCCCACGAGGGTTGACGACGTAGTGTTTTTAAATTAAAAAAAACTAAATTTGTATAAAAATTGCTTTAAAATCACAAAATGACTTAGATCTTTATTATACGTTTCAATGAAATAATTCGAAACTGGACCCTAAGTACCTATTTCATTATTAACCTGCCTACGTACCACTACAGCCCATTAACGTCCCACAGCTGGGCATAGGCCTCCACTCTCATAGGAGATAAGGAATTAGAGCTTAGACCCCGACCTACCTAGCAAGCAAAATTTTTAAACTTAGTAGGCCTATTCATTTAATTATATTGGTACATAAAGTAAGTAGATACGAGTAAGGCAAGGTACTCGAGAAGCAGGTAGGCGTAAATGTTAATCTTGGCACGACCTCGAGTATAACTTACAAGCTCACACGTACAGCGTGTAACATTAAGTACTCGGCAAATGAACACGTTAGCTCCCTTCAAAGCCAGCCCTCATTAACACGCCAAAACATATGTAAGCAATTTATAATAAGCAATTAGCTGATTAATAAAGATATTCACCATTCTGCCAATAAACGTTGAATTATAGGCTTTGGATTTCAATAAGCGTTTGATCTTGCGAAGCTCTTGAATCGATTTATAATCATTGTTTGACAGTTCTGAAACATCGATAGTAACTTGCTGATTGTTTCGCTTTTCGATAAATTGCTTATTGTGTGCCTGTAAGATTCTCGCGAATTGCTCTTTGTACTAAGTAATAAGGAACAAATCTATTTTAATCTGTTTAAGGTAAAATTTGAGGTTTTTTTACGCCACTAATAGTTAGTCTTTGATAGCAATCTCACCTGATGGTAAGTGATAATGTTGTCCTTAGCGGGCTAATCTGTTAGGGGTATTGCAGCTATGTTTAAAGCTTACCCCGAATCGTTTAAAATGTTTGTATCACAACTGACTTCTCAATTATATCAAAAACTATTTTTATTACAAAAAAAAATTCGTTGTCAGAGTAAACGCATGGTGGTTTACTTTACGTTCATAACACTAGAATGTTATAATATTGTATAGCAAAAAAGTTACAATTGATTGTTTAAGGTTAATAAATAATTAACAGTACAAACCTTCACGTTAAAGTACCTACCTCTCTGGAGTAGAGCCACTAGAATAACCGCCACCGCTTTCGAGAGAATAAATACCGCTCGAACTGAACCGTATGCAACTTTAATTGTTAACCGACTGTTTTATTACGAATGTTAAAAGTTTATGAAACCTAAACACTCACAAATAAACTGTTGCTCATATCAGTTAAATACAAATTACGTCAGAAACGTCCCGAGGGAGAGGCCTCATTGTGAGACCACAATGAGCGCTCCTGATTGGCGGAAGGATGTTCTCACTAAATAAAAAATATCGTCGCGTCATTTCGTGCAATTTTCGTCGAATTTTCAAACGATAAAACCTGTCATTTCGCTGTTGACGCGCCTATAAAATATTCATGCAAACGGGCGAGAGATGAGCGATTTTTTCTTCGATTTACGCGTCGAAATAAGATGTCATTTTCCGTATCATTAGCGGCGACTCGGAACGTCGCGCGACGCCACTATTTATACGCAAATAGGATAAAAATGACGCCCGGACGATCGACTGTTTGACACGCCATTGATAAATTGCGCTTCATTGAAAGCCGTTATCTTTGCTTCTTCTTTTTAACAATTTATACGACTTCATTTCTCTTTCGAATTTTCCTTGTCGTTTTTGTATCATTTTCTGATATTGTAATTATTGTTATAGTACCTACCTCATAAAATTTCTATTAGGGTAAAAATACATTTAGCTGTTTCAAATCAGAATTTATCAAAAATAGTGTAATTTCTAGCGGAAAATAATCCAAAAACATGAACCTCACTCATCTATTCAGGCGTCGAAAAGCTTTCGTCGTTTCATGGCGATGTAAATTCGATTGGAATAAAACTCGTTTCCGATAGTGGGAGCCGTAGAGCTCTCTCTTTGCGGCGAAATCGCGCGGACCAGTTTATCTCATCCGTTCACTTGGCCGCGGTGCAGGGCCATAATCCGATGCTCTTGATAAAACTGTTTATCAGGTTTTCAAAATCTGATATTACACTGAGTTGTTACTTGACTAGTCGTATAGATTTTTACTATTTGGAGTTGAGACGACCCCCCTGGCGCAGTGTTGAACGCTGTTTGTTGTCTTAAACATGTCTCGGATTTGATTTCCAGGTTCAATTTGGGAATTTCTGTCTCTCTCTGGTCTGGTCTGGTGGGAGGATTCCGCCGTGGCTAGTTACCACCCTACCGGCAAAGTCGTACCGCCAAGCAATTTAGCGTTCCCGGTACGATGCTGCGTAAAAACCGGCTAGGGATAGGTATGGGTTTAATATAACAGGTTAGCCCGCTCCCATCTTAGACTGCATCACCACTTACGATTACACGGGCGAGATTGCATAGTCAAGGGCTAACTTGTAGTGGAATTAATAAAAAAAGGAGTTATAGGTACAGTGCGTTTTTAAGCTCAATACCGGAAAATTTCGTGAGTAAAACTGCATGCCTGAAAGTTTTCTTTATTGTTCTCAAAGGTGTCTACATCTGCCCGACACTTCATGTCGTAGAATATGGTCTAGGTATTTCGGAAAATCTGATCCTACTTGGTACTTGTGCAATCAATGAGTGCGTGACTAAATCAGGACTTTCTTTTTATTATATTAAAAATTGATTTTTAAAACATAGGTAGATGTTAAAATAATAATTAGAATTTCAATGACTTATTTCTTCTCGATATAAATTCGTTGGATGTAAAACTTGATTCCAATATAAGGAGCTGTACAGCAAATAGAGATTGCGGGAAAATCGCTCGGACTTTGAAGTTTCGCGTTCTCTTGCCATCGATCGACGAAATAACAACCGTGTAATCTTGTACGATATTTTAACGAGCAAATGCTGTTAATAAATTTGCGTTTTTGAAACAATCATTATTTATTGGTATCATTCATTCTCTCCTATCTCATTCAATCATTGATTCGTATCGAAATTCCGCAATCTGAAATGTTTTTTTTTGTAGGTATATTAGCTTTGTTCAGTGGATTTCCTCGCATCAGAAGATACCGAATTAAAAAAAAAATTATTTAGGGTTAGGTACATAATGCGTTGACGTTTTATTACTACCGAATACAAACGTTAATAGCCGAGGTCTTCATGCTATATACATGAAGACCTCGACTATTATCTCAGCCAAAAGTAGCATAGGCATACTATGCTTATAGCTTGTATCAATGTAATTAAGTGTAATTTTTTATCCACATAAAAGTTAATAAGCACGAATTGGACGCACTCCAAAGACCTACCAATATAATCATAGATAAAGTAATTATTTCCGAAAACGTAGAGAGCAGAAGTTTTATCCCGGGCAAGCGGCTTATTATTGCCCCACGTCGGGCGCCAGGCGACAATATTGCGCTGCCCGTGTCCCGGACTAATCCCCGGATTCATTTATTTTTGACAACGCAATACGATTTTATCTCGCAGCTTCTGATGCTGTTTGCCGTCTGTTATTATGCTCCCACCATACTCGGGGCTACTTATTTATTTACTTAACCACCCCTCATAGCTAGGGGTTGATTTGACTTTTAATGCCGCGTTTAGTGGTTGATTTAATTTGGGATTTGAATTCGTTACTTCTTTCTTCTTTTAATTTGATCAATCTGGCAAAGTTATAAAATTATAGCGGCATTGTTAGGTGCGTTCTTCTTGGCCATCCATGAATAAAGTTTAAGGCCCAATTGCACAAGGACATTTAAATTGATTTAGTTATTTTGCAATGCTGTCACTTTTCAGCATATTAAGGTTGCCAAAAGGTGACGGCACAAAAAAAAACAAAATCAGTTTAGGAATTGTTGTGCAAGTGGGCCTTAGTATAATATCCGTGAATTTATTAACTTGAACTAGAGCTAATTCAAATGACATCATACTATAATATTATAAATGCGAAAGTCAGTTTGTTTATTGGTTTGTCCTTCAATCACGTTGCAACGGAGCAACGGATCGACGTGATTTTTGTCATGGGTATATAGTTGAGGACCTGGAGAGTGACATAGGCTACTTTTTATCCCGGAAAATTGAGGAGTTCCCGCGGGAATACAAAAAAACTTTTTCAACGCGGACGAAGTCGCGGGCATCAGCTAGTAATTCATATTTATCTGACTTGCCGATAATACTTACTTTTACGATATACCTAAACAAATATTTATTTTATTTTCCAGCAGTTTTTCATAAAATCGGTTCTAATAAGGAAGCTGTTTTCTATAGCCCATTAAAACTCAAATGCTGAAATAATTAAAACCTCAACTACATCGTACAGTCTGTCACTTACAGCTCGCCCCTCTCCGATAGAGAGGGGGTTAGAAGAGACCACGTGAGCGAAGATAATGGCACAAATAAATGGCATACTCATACATTTTACTACCTACCGTAATAAACATAAATTAGATATCCATGTTTCCCATACTAATATCATAAACGCACTCGGCAGGCATTCCAACTTTTAATAATTATGTGCGTTCTTTAATAATTAAAATATTTACAAACAATAACCTACTATTTACACTAGCTAATGCCTGCGAATTCACCCGCGTGGATTGAGGTATTTTGGTTCCCGTGCGAACTCTCTAATATTCCAGGATAAAAAGTAGCCCATGTGCTTTTAAAAATTATAACCTATCTCTGTGCCAAATTTCATCCAGATCCGTTCAGCCGTTGTGGCGTGATTCAGTAATTAACATACATTCATCCATCCATCCATCCATCCAAACTTTCGCATTTATAATATTAGTATAGAAAAAATATACACCGTCCAAATGGTCGTTCATGGGCATGGTACTCAAGACACTGGCGCTATTGCCTCTCTGAATTGCCAGGCTAATCAGTAGCGTGGACCAACTTATGCGTTAAATATCATTTGATTCACGGTAATTTATAAACATCGTGAGGAACCTGCATGCCTGAGGGCCGAGACTTCTTTATATAGTTCTCATTTGGATTAGTCAGCGTGGTGTACTATGGCCAAACCCTTCTTAGTCAGATAAGAGACTCAGCACTGGGCTGAAGTGGCGATGGGTTGAAATGATGAACATTTTAGATGCGAAAGTGAGTCCGTCTTTCTGTTACCTTTTGCACTGTTCATGTGTTTGGCCGGTTTTAACGAAACTGTGTACCTACAGGGATGCAACTTGCCATCTCTACATTTAGATGTAAAAAGTATCCCGAATAGTAAGTATAATGAAAGTCAACCTCAACCAATTCGGATGAAGTTAAGAATAATTTGGCCCTTATATTGATGAAAATAGTGTCTGTTTCAATAATAATTGAAACACTGAAAGTTAATAGATTTGCACAAATATATTCATATTTGGTACAAGGGCTAATTTGCATAACTTATTAAAAAGTTTGATGGCCGAAATGAAAATGAAGACACGTCAAAGAAAAGGAAAAAACAACAAAATACTCACAAGACAATGGTTATTTTGGGCGTAACGAAGGAAACGGAGGTTTTATCATGGAAATTACGGGTGAACACTTTGCATTTTTTTTTCTTTTTCCCGTTTCTTGGTAGAGTCTGCTTTTTAATTATCGTGTTTGGCAATTAGTTTCGGGAAACGATCCTTTTTCCCCATTTCCCCCACTCAGAGACAACTTGTCGTCGGTTAATGAGGTAATTTATAGTCTAAATACAGCACGCCTAAGTACGAGAAGATTTCTTTTTATTTTGAAATGGAAATCAGTTTATAGCGGGGGCATTTTAATGATTTCGTAACAAGGAAAAATTCAGTAATGTTTCCCTTAAATTCATCTCTATAACACATATATTATATTCGTATGTAGTTAGTACGAGTTTATTAAAAATTTAAAACTTACACGTCTTGTCGATTTATGTAACGGTTTCTTGGCTTAGTCCGCGCGATTTTTATTCTCGCTATTTATTTTTCGCGAATGCGGTGAGCGTCATATAACTCCATACTGCTCAAAATATTCGCGCGATTTTAATGATTCTTAATATTTCTTTAGTCATTTGATTTTTTTAGTTTAAGTGCTCTTCATGTTTGAGCTTCCTACATTACATTATACTCACAGTATTTATAATAAGCTAGTATGTAATATTGATTTATTTTACATACATGAGTCATTTTTGTATTTTAAACTGTGTGTTTTGACTGTATATAGTTAATCGTTTTATATTTCCATAGGTATATTTTGCTAACTGATGACACTACTGAACGATTTTGTTGTCATATACAAAGCCTTGAAAATTTTAAGATGACAAATAAAACTACCTATTCTAATAATAAATGATAAACTGGAATGATTAATTTCCAACTGATCCTTATATCAATGCCCTAATGCGAAACCATGGGGGACAACATACTTTGAAGTAGGCAAACAAATTGCTAAGACACTTGGCGGGATTCCGAAGCTATACAGCAGTCCCCAAATGACACACCGCTTTGCGATGGATTATATCGATTGCGGACAGACTCGACGAAAAATGTGTGCGTATTTGTAATAATGGTGGAAGTTTTTTTGAAGTGAAAACTTCTTTAGGCGCGTTGAGCACATTTTTTGGTAGGGGGTGGAAATATGGAAACGCGTGACCGACACCGTGACCGACACCACCGTGGCCGAAGACAAAAGGTCTTAAATATAAATGTAGTACATTCGTAATTAAGCTTTAATGCCTTGATTTTAAGCTTTATATTTTGAGTTTTAAAAACAAAAAAAATTGTTTTCACTTCTATCGGCAGTCCCTATGACTGCCAATTTTTTGTATTTTAGTAAGTATTATTATGTGGCGTGAAGTGGCTTGCTCTTCTCGGTAGGTATATTCCGAAGCAGTGGTAGATTCACTCGACTATTCAAAAGCACTTGTTAAAAGTCTACTTGAATAAAAAATATTTGATTTGATCTGATTTGATTTGAAGGCTAAGTACCTCGTGTGGTGGCCCTCACTAGGGAAGGCCTGTGCTCAATAGTGGACGCCCACAGGCTGATGATTATGTTGAAATATACACTGTATTGGAAGATATATAACTATAGAGATCAGAGAACAATGGATCATTCTCAGAATGAGAAGGATCCATTGTTCACCAAGTTAGCCAAGTTCAGATTGGCAGACGGGCATCCCACTACTATTATAATTGTAAAAGTTGGGATGTTTGTATATTTGTAATCTAAGGGTTTACGCGGGAATGAAATAGCCTTAATCCACGTGGACGAAGTCGCGGGCATCATTAAGTAATCCATATCCATACTTCCATAATAATATAATAAATGCGAAAGTGTGTCCCTCTGGCTGTCTGTCTGCTACGCTTTCATGTTCAACCGAATTTGATGAAATTTGGCATAGGGATAGTTTGTATCCCGGTGAATGATATAGGCGACTTTAAAATTATTTTTTTTTTTTGGATTGGATGGAATTAGAATCCACGCGGACGAAGTCGTGGGCATCATCCAGTTCCTTGCATTAAAAATGTTTTTTATTCATATTCGTTCAGAATTCCATGGAGATAATAACACCAATGCCACAGACGAGCCCAAAAATTACTTCGCATGATAGGTGCTTAGCGTGCCTGCAGATTAGCCTCACCCTTCGTAAAAAACAAGAGGGATGCGGTAACCGAAGGCGTCCTGGTGATTTGGCACTTGCAACAAACATCTGTTAGGGCATTTATTACCAACATTAAATTTATATCAAACTATCTTTCCCTCGGGATTCACTCGCGTTTGTGTTAAAATCTACAGAAAACGTTTCGTAAAGTTTAGTTAGTATCTTTAAACTTCGCTATAAGAGTATAGGTATACCAGACAATGATGCTGTTCTATAGGTATGTTATCAATATCATTTTGAGAGTAAAGGAACAGAGAGTGCACCTGCCTATAGCCTATGTGCTATTCCAGACTATAATCCATCTCTGTGCCAAATTTCAGCCAGATCAGTTATCAGTTTAGCCGTTGGCGCGTGATTGAGTAAAAAACATCCATACATACATCCATACATCCAAATTTTCGCATTTATAATATTTATTTGATATAGGCTGCTCGCTAGCTATAAGCTAGGCTTTATCCCGGAAAATAAGGAGTTCCCGCGGGAATAAAAAAAACATCTACGCGTACAAAGTCGCAGGCACAGTCGCACAGTATCTTGCAATAAATTAATAAGGTTGTCCCTAAAATACTGCTATTAATTTTTCAGTAAATATTTTGCAAAAAAGACAGTTACTGTATCAATTGTAAATCTTCGTCAACAGGCAGACAACGTGCACGTCCACTTCGTGGCTCAAATCAAGGAAATTAAAATTCTCAAACAGAGGGCAGTTACACCAAATCCCGGCACTAAAACTCCTATATATATCTCGACGAGCGTTGTAAAAAATCATTGCCTCCGTCTACCCTCGGCCCTCGGCGAGGCGAGGGGAAAAATCTAATCTGTGCATTTTTTGCGGGACCGCGATGCCACAAAGAATTTCATTTCCCACTGTTCATCCATCTCTATTTCACTGACGGCTCTTGTTCTTGCCCCCTCTCCCGCCACGGCCGCACTCCCCCGCGATCCCCTCAGCTGTTTTTTAGACTTCCTCGATTGGAGATAAGGTTAAGCGAACGTCGTCTTATTAGTGGTTTGTACGCGACATTCGCAGCCTCATTTTAATTTATCGCGGCTGCATCGACTTCTTTCGCCACTCTCATCTTGATTATAATACAAATTTTTCGTTTAAAAACTAGGTCTTTCGGACATCAAATATATGATTTCTTTTTGCGCCAAGGAAGCTAATAAATTGCGGTTTCTGTTTTCTTAATTTTGGAGCTTTTTATAAGATTTTAGTTTTTAATTAGTGAGCTTTTTCTTGTCTTTGCTGTTATTTTACTTGTAGTGTAATATGTAATATAATACCAGCAATGACAAGTATATTTCTTTTGCTAAAGAAAAATAAACATAACATCCACTACTATCCGCATATATTTCCAGCTTTAACGTGATCAATATAATACATCTGAGCCGGAAGAAGCGAATAGAGCTTTAATTCTTACACAATACTAAATACCATGTATATCAAAATAATAATCCTCACATAGAAATCGATAAGCGAAAGTCAAACCTTAATTGTATTACTATCACAATCAAAATGGGCCTCCACGAAAACAGCACAACACAATTGTGTACAATTGACATTCAAATCGGTGGACATTGAAGCTTTGTGCTTTTATTGCCACTTATTGGCTGGTAATTGTCAATAAATTCCTACGGGATCGGAGTTTAATGTGGGTTTATGTGGAAAAAGTTATGTTTTATTAATATTTTTACGAGAGCGTTTAGGAGCGTCGATAAGATCTGCGCTGGGAAGTTTTTTTCTTTCAATTTCCGTCACGATTTGTACACTCATTATTGGTGAGTCGATGGGGGCGATAGGGGCACTGGTCGCATGCTATCGAAAGTGCGATGTTATCGTATCTCTTAGCGACTTTCATCGGGGCTTTCGATTGTCCCCGGCCTCCCCTTTTCTTGTAGTCGCCTGTGAAACGTGATTTCAATGACTGCCAGTCGTTATGATTTATTTCCGAACTAATTTATTACGATATGGAACTTGTGAAACTGTTTGTGTAACAAATTTGCGAATCAATAGTTGTCGCTCGTGTGTGATGAATGGCCGCAAACTTTAGCAAACTCAGAAGAAAGTTTGCGTAAGATGGCATAAGTACTTAAGTGGTAGGTATAAAAGTTATAGTAAATACTTACTAAAAGTAACTAGGTAGTTTAGATTTTCAGAATTGAGTTTTTACTTACATTTTGATCGGTCAATATATTGTTGTAAAATTGAGTCTGTGGTACTTATTCATTTTTTAAATTCTCATGTAATAGGTTTCGGAATGCCGTTTCTGTCAAGATGAACTAGCAACAGATTATATAAATCAGAGGCGCAATCGTCTGAGCAAATCGTAATTATTTTACAACATAAAACGTATTGCCTACTTGAACTGTTTAAGGAGTTCAAACAAGCTTTTTGACTGCACTCCTGTGTACGGGCACAAACTAAGTGGCGGCGGGGCGACGGCGGCAGCGGGGCGATGCGATTAGTCGGAGAGCTGGCGACGAATTTCGCCGCAATTTATTGTACTCATTTATTCACGTTTTAAACCGCAAAATTTGTCTGGCGATTTGCAGGTACTATTTAAATTACCCAATAAATACGTGATTAAAATTTCTGATTGCTAAAAGTATATTTTTTGGGAATTTTAATATAATATTTTTGAGAAGAAATTTGAAGAAATAACCTCGCTCTAACGCTCTACCAGACTGTCAGGACTGGATTCGCCAGTTGACGAAATTATATATTTTTTCAATTTCAGTTTGCCTAAAGGGCCCGAAGTTTCCCAAAATTCGTCGCTAGTACCACATCGCCCCGCTGTCGCCGTCGCTCGGCCGTCGCTAGTTTCGTGTTTGATGCCTTATTAGGTCGATTTATCCATTTGACAAACGATTACTGGGGCTGATTACGTGCTAGCATTTGTTTTTTATATTATACCTGTTTATACATGTACGTATAAGTAAACATGTTCATCATCGAGACACGCAAGATAACCGCTTATTAAACACGTCGCTCGCCGTTGACACTATCTACCCTCGATCAGAACTGCGCCGCGCGGAATAGAAAAATAGTGGATGTCATTACACTTGTGATCGAAATACTAAGTGATAAAGGTTCTCTATCAATACGGCGGCGTTTAAATCTGCTACTGGTGTCTGGTAATGAAATATCGGCTTTGGCGAGGCATGGGTAAAAAATCCGAGCCACAGAGATGAACATGTTGCAGTGGATGCATGAAAATCGCCTGTAAAGAAACGATTATGTAGCATGGAAACTACAGTGGAAAGTGACTTCTGACTATTGACGGAGACGTACAGTACGGAAACTAAAAATTAGATGTTCAAGGTGGAGTAGCTGGAATAGATACCGGAAAAAAAATACGTGCCGAATTGAGAACTTCCTCCTTTTTTGGAAGTCGGTTAAAAATGACCTAGTGGAATAGCGCTGGATCGCTAGTAAGTAGGTAGTAGTTATTCAAATCTGCTAGCAAGAGGTCGTCATACAGGTAGGCAAAATAGAAAAAAGTACGAAGGTATACTTAATTTAAAGAGTTCCGAATATTTTTTTTATCTTATGCCCCGTGTATAAAATAAAAAAAATCATAGTAATATTACAAATTCGGAAGTGTTTGTTGGTTTGTCCTTCAATCACGCCGCAACGGAGATACGGATCGACGTGATTTTTGGAATGGGTATAGCTGAGGACCTGGAGAGTGACACAGGGTACTTTTTATCCCAGAAAATTAAAGGAGTTCCCGCGGGAATCAAAAAAACTTAAACCACGAGGATGAAGTCGCGCGCATCAGCTAGTATTATTTAAGTCTATGACCTATATACATTCACAAGATATAGGTATCTACAATTCTACACGTTGAGTAGTAAGGAGCGTATTGTGTTGACGTCATACAGAGGGATTAATTCAACACACGTCGCCGCGCTATCTGATCTGGGGGCCAGCCTTTGATATGCTGTTTATTATTTACTATGTTGAGAAAATGAAAAAAACGTTTGGGGATTTTCTTTAGGTATTTTTATAGTGGTTTTTATATTTCAGGAAGTATTCACATATATTATACATTTTTTCTAAAATAAATAGGTAGGTACCTAATTGATTCATGCAAATTAAACGAGTTTTAAATGGAGTCCTACCACTTACCACTTGGCAGCACCTCTTTGCTCGTGGTAAATAGCCATACCAAAGCTTCCCACCATTTTTGTTCATAAAACCGTGTGGTTAAAAAAATATAGGTATTTACAAATATGATAAGTTACATAATTCATTTTGCAAGAAGAGCGGAAATTATCTACCTATGATTTTTGCAGGTTCTTTTAGACAAAAACTGTCAAAATGATAATGATTTACTCAAATAGTGTTGGTCTATTGGAAAATTGGCCCTTTAGGATTATTTATTAGATTTTCAAAATAAATGATTATGATTATGATTCCTCGCAAAATGATGAACTGAGGTATGAAGACATTGTGACGGTTTTTGTACAGGTAATCTGTCAAAATAATTGCAAGCAGGTCTGATTGCGCCCAAGCGCTAGCCTACATATTAAAAAAAAACTTAAAAATTGGCCTGATTATTGAAAAATAATACCTACTCTGAATACCCAAATCCACATCGACTGATACTGAATCGGTCCTCCGCGAAACGATATGTGTTTTATATGAATTAATTCCTCGGCTGACGGCGCCCGAAAGCGATTTACTCACGGACCAGATGGTGCACGGACAGATCAATTTGATGATTGCAAAAAAAACAACCTGTTTGATGTCATTCGGCTTTTATATACACGATACAAGCGCTATGGGCTTCTTTTGCGCACTATTTTAGTTTCCAATGGCCGTTTAGATTATACCCGTGATTGTAAGGTCTCATATAATATGACAGGAGCCTTAAAAAGTTGGTATGGTTGTGTACTTGAAAAGGTAAACTTTTTCAAGTAGATAATGAGGTGTATTTTTCAGTTCAGTAAGTTTTCCTTATTTTAGTACTTAGTTGTAAATATTTAGATCGTTTGATCTCTAAGCAAGTTTGTAAGTATTTAGGTGCTTATACACTTACGTACTTTTTCGTTTATGTTATCGCTTACCATACGTTGGTAACGCTAAGTTACACTTTTACTTATTTACATCATCATCATCATCCACTGTTGGAGATAGGCCTCTTTCAGGTTTCACTATCGTAGCCTATAGGCTTTGTGTCTTGATGCCTGTTAATATTCGGTTGTCATCGCTCTATCGAGCCGAGGGACGCGCTATACTCCGCTTGCCGAGACGTGGTCTCTATTCGAAGATCTTACGACTCCATTACGCGTCGTGTTGTATTGTGTATGGTATTAAAAAATAATGTCATAATACTTCATAATTGTTAGAATAATATATCCATTTACTTTATCGTACCTACGTCCCTGTTTCGAGTGCGCTTCGCATGTTTTTTGTACGAACATTTATAATAATTACACAGTCATTAGACTACGAAGTGCATGGTCAAATTGCAACATGAAAATTTATTGTGCATAAAAAATGGTACTTTTAGTAAACATATTTTTTAACTGGAGCCAAAAAACATTTTCATATTCTAGCTGAAAATTGTTACTTTCCCGGCGCAAGCCCGTCTGGCGGACGTAGGGCGGGAGCACGTGCGCTCATCAACTAATGGTCCGTGCACGGCATTTGAACCGAGCCTACACTCGTACAAAACAACCGCCTCTACTCCTAGGCCTGCTTTCGGCGCAAAATTATAACGTGTAAAACACGGCCTCTCCTTGCATTCCGCGCACGGGATTTTTATGAATGGCGCGATTATTATTCGCATTTTAAACTCGAATGCGGTGCTATTCTCCCCGAGACGTATATAGCAATATTCGTAACGAGTTTTCTCAGCGCTGCTACCTAATTTCAGGTCGAGGATGTGTATGAATGTGGAGTGCTCTGCGGCACTGTATCGGCGCTGTATTATCGTGTCCATTGTCGCGACGAATCGAACGCGATTGCAAATTTATTAGCGGACAGTCGCCGCCGTCCGCGGGTACACGAACGTGTAGTTGTTTTAGGTACTCTTCGTATATTTTTTCTCGACGAGGCTCGGCTCTCCCCTTTTGTTCTCAAGTGGACCAGCTGTCATTATACGCCATGTTACTGTTATTTTTTTCGACGTTTTTATAGAGTTTTGCGTCGCGCCGAGAAGGCGTTCCGTTCGGAAAAATGTTCGTTTTGCGTGCGTCCCGGAGAGTTTGCGTGGCGGCGAAATGAACGCAGCCAACTCGCTATGAAAGATGAAATGTAATATTATTGTTAAGTGAATATCTCCCTGGCACAATGGTGATCGATGTTGTATTATAAGTATGGGATTACCCGGAAATTAATTGTTTTCCAGCAGAGGAATTTTAGAAGTTATTTCTAAATTTTCCCTGGTTATGTCTGTTAGAAGGCTCCAGCCGTGGTTGGTTGCCACCCAACCGGCACAGAAGGTTATTCGAACTATGTGTCCCGCGTATTGTCACTTCAGCTTGCATACGTATCTTCAAAAAATTTGCAGCGCGTGCCCGGGAATCGAGCCCAGAAGTTTGTGTTTGCCCCAGTTTGTCCAACTAGGCTATCACCACTCTGCGTTCGCAAGTATACGTAGTAAGCAACGTACGTAGTAAGTATACAATCCATACTAATTATAAATACGAAAGTGTCTTTCTGCCAGTCTTTCTGTCAACTTTTAATGTTAGAATTTCCATGAGATTTATCATGAAACGCGAGCAATGCGAGGTGGGTATCATCTAGTAATTAATAACTGTATTACAAAACTAAAGCTGTTGGTCGACTAGCTGCAGACTAGGGCGGCGCAATAGTTGGATCGAAATGTAACATGTGTCATTGCAGTTTTCAAGTGGCTTCTGTTTGATAATTTAAGCGAACCCTTTCAACTGTGGGGCCCCTCGAGTATGCAATCAATGAAATATATAGTTTGCCTACATTTGCGTAGTAACCTCTTGTGATAGTTCAAGAGTAGGATATTCTATGGAAGCCGTACTCTTTGTCATGAATTTAATTATGTTATACACTACGTATATTTTTTTTTACCTGATTATTTTTACTAGTCAAAGTACCGTTACTGATGACGATGCCGTCAACTTCGTCTTCTTGGATTTCGAAAAATCCCGTGCCTATGTCCTTACCATGGGATGTATCCATAGAGCCATAGACGTATGAAATACTACCTATCCCTGTACCAAATGGAGAAGTTTCATGATTTTGTGAATATCATATTTAACACAACGGAAGTAAAATATAGATTAAAACTAATAAATCAGTGTTTTTTTTAAATCCATCAATAAATGACTGAGAAATGACGATTTAAAAGTTTAATTATTTAATGTACACCGATTGCTGTATCTTACTCGAGTGAGAAATTTTGTGAGTTTTAATACCTAGCCGAGATTTAATACCTAATTGAAAGTTATCTTCACACACAAATTAAGTGCTTTCAATTCAATTAAGTCACGTTAAGTCCATTTATTTCTTTTATTCGGCTTTATAAAGATACGGGGGTGAAACACCGCCGACTTCCTTACTCCGGGCTAGTACTGAGAATTTATTGTCAGAAAACCCAATACTTGTTATGGCCCGACCCGGGAAGCGAACCCGGAACCTCGTCGGCCGCAGTCGAACATGCTAACCACTAGACTAACTAGGCAGTCATACATTTACAAATAGAGAGTAGTTACTTGGTTACGATATTCCTTGTCGATAATTGAATTCAAACAATGGGTACAATAATTTTCATACCGTTTATACCGAGCAATCGTCTCAAGATGTTTGTATTGAGAAATATGTTTTTGCTATTATTGGCAGATAAATCTCTTCGAGAGGCCTTAAAAGCAGGTCTCTGCGTTCAACTTGCAATATTGCTACGGATACTTCACGGCTTATTACAATGAAGCTGTAGCGTATGAAAAGGTTTTGTTGTATTTTGAACCCTGTGTTTAGAAGTAGAGAGCTCCATTTGTGAACGCAAGCGGTTACTAAATTAATCCCCAATATTTTTATTGTATTTATTCGTTCAAGTTTGTATTGTATTAAGTCGTAAGAATCTACCACTGGTTCGGAAAGATATACTACTGAGAAAAACCAGCAATAAATTAAGAAGGAGCAAGCTGTCTGCTGTCACTCATCAGGTCCTCAACTATACCCATGCAAATAAACACATGCGTTATGCGTTACTCCTTTCCAGAATGATTGAATCCAACAAACAAACACACTTGATACCAGTAGTATTAAAAGCCGAAGAATATTCAACTCAGTCACCAATAACTTGCTTTTCAGAGTGTTTCTCAAGGTGTACACTTCAATTTCAAGTATTGCTATACAGACATCTAATCTCTTAAGATGACCGTATGTCGACCTATTGACATTCGGTCATATGGAACTATACAGAACCCGGCCATTACTAAATCGTTTTGAGAATATTCTTACCTTTATTATTGGAAGGGATATACATGGGATATAGCTCTAACAAAATTTACCTATCCGAAAATCAAAGTTAAGGCAAATACAAAGACGTAATTATACCTACGTAGAGCTCAAATATTTAAATCCTATTCCGACAAATTACGTCGAAAAGTTGCGAATAATGTCATCTTTTATACTAGGTTCATTGAACTTACCTAAATCTGGATATTCGTGCTTCGTTTATAATATCTAGGTATTATCTGTTTACGAATCACACGAAAATAAAAAGATAGCATATTTTTTCACATAAATTCGTATCTATTAATTATTAAATTCTTTATGTGTGATGAGAATAACCAGTGGTTATCATATTATTATTTAAGTGTAGCCTACAGTTAATCAAGACACCAGTTAAATTAAAATAAGACAGTCAAATGAATAACCAGGAAACCCGTACTGGCTGTTATGAGAAATATCCCTAGTAACAAAGACGTATTAAATAATATCGAAGCTTTTGTCAGATCCGTTACGAGGCGACGGCTTAGCAGTGTCATCGTATATAAGTGGAAGATTATTCGTGAGGAGGAATCGGTCGTGCATCGTTCCCGCATACTGATGATATGTGACTCACGTTTTTCACGCGCGACTAACAACTAATTTATGCTAATTATTACCATCAGTCACCAATCAATATGTACGGCACGTACGTATTTAAGTTTGCTCTCGGCGTGGCAAGATCTGATGGACAATGTGTGGAAAATTCTTATCCTTAAACTTACTTAAAGACTCCTTCGTCGTCGTCTGCTCGACATATATTTTGTACTTAAGACTTTCACTCGCAACGGTCTTTATCGCCTGGATATCGCTACCTGTGACTCGCTTGTATCATCCTTCCATCTAGTAGAGGTGCTTTCCAGTGTATACACTGACCTAGAGTCACTATTCCAACACCTTGGGAGACCAACTTCTATCACATATTTGAGCTAAATAAGTGTCCCGCCTATTGCCACTACAGCTTTGTAACCTGAGAAGCTGGAAGAAGGAAACAGTTTTCACCCCGTAGCTCGTATTAGCAATACTAATACGAGCTACGGGGTGAAAACGGGGGGGCACGTCGCATGAGTAATTTTATTATAGATATTTTCATTTGATCGTGAAATGCAATATGAGCTTACAGAATTTGTTATACATTTAGTCTTGTTCCGTGAATACCAAAAATGATGAATGAAAACTTATCGTGCTTTTTACTTCGTTTTGTTATTCTGTAACTTGACAATATAGGCTATGCTGCTGACCAATTAATACGTAAGATATCGTTGGTTTTAATATGAAACAAATAAGAGGGAAACATGTCCATCTTGTCGTAAAAATATGCAAAACGCAATTCATTTACATTTAATTTTAGGAAAGTATTTTGAAAACATATAAATCCAGGGGACTAGATAAATACAATTTGAATCCAAATAAACTCTCATTTTGGTGGAAATGTTCTCGAATTATTAATTATTTTGGTATTACGTTTGTATGGGCAATTCATTCTCCGCTGGCACCTTAAGAGGAATTCTCCCGGCGATTTCTCCATACAAAAACATTTGTCTGTTTCCTCCGTGGATAATTACAATATTGAAAATATTCTTGCACCATAAAATTTACATGTATCCGTGCCATGCCCCTATGTTTTCCTTTCTTCGATAAATTAATAATTTTAAGAACATATAACCTTCACAACCTGCAAAAAATGGCCCAGTTTTCGTTCCATCATCAGACATCCCGCAAATAAATTTGACGGATATAATAAAAAAAAGAAAAACATACCGACATAGCCTGAGTCCTTGTTAAATTATTCGTAAAAACAGAATTAAAATCGGTTCAGTTTTGAAGGTGGAAACAGAAAAATACGAGAGTGAGAATTCTACTGTTTTTCATAGGTATAATCGGTCCAAGCTGCAGTTGTCCCTATCGGGTTTTATCGGACTCTATTCGGGGAGGTTAAATACGTATACACACACACATATGTACATAGTTAGTGAGTTCAAGCGTAGTCGATATAATTATAGTATCGATAATCTAGTGTTGTTTATCGACATCGATATTTAACTTTTTACTTATTCTGTGAGTATATAGTCCATACCCAATAATTGCCAGTCGGCAGTGGGCAGCACATGTCAGGTTTTTTTTATCCACTACAAGTTAGCTCTTGACTGCGATCTCACCTGCGATGGTAGGTGATGATGCAGTCTAAGATGATAGCGGGCTAACCTGTTAGGGGCATGGCAGTTATATTAACACTGCGATATCTCCGCACTGCCGGCCGCCCCCCCTATTTCTATTGCGCGTTAATTTATTTCTTGACTGCCTCGTTGGTCTAGTGGTTAGCATATTCGACTGCGGCCGACGAGGGTTCGATTCCCGGGTCGGGCCATAACAAGTATTGGGTTTTTCTGACAATAAATTCTCAGTACTAGCCCGGAGTAAGGAAGATGGCGGTGTTTTACCCCCGTGCCTCCAAGAGCATGTAAAGCCATCGGTCCTGCGCCTGATCTCTCTCCGGTCCTGTCGGATTTTCCGTCCCATCGGGCTATGAGAGTAAAGGAACAGAGAGTGCTCCAGTGTATGCGCCCACACTTGTGCACTATAATATCTCCTGCGCAGATGGCTCTTTGGAGATAGGCTGCCGTGGCCAAAATTCGGTTGAGAGGACATTATAGCAATCCTGAACGCTGTGGTCATATTGTGGGAGGTTCCGGGTACGATTCCCAACATGGTCCAAATGGGAATTTATCATTTTTAAATTTTCTGTGGTCTGATCTGGTAGGAGGGTTCAGCCGTGGCTAGTAACCACCCTACCGACAAAGACGTACCTCCAAGCGATTTAGCGTTACGGTAGATGCGTATAGATACGTCATGCCGTGTAGAAACCGTTAGGGATATGGGTTTAATATAACTAACCCTAACAAGTTAGCCTGCTACCATCTTAGACTGCATCATCGTTCTCTATAATGGCTCTGATAGTTCCAAGATGATTGTGAAATGGTGATAGTGAAAAAAAAAATCCCGGCTGAGTTTGTTGTGGGCTCTTCTCAGACCAGGGCGCGTTTGCACTTTGGAACCCTCGTTACTTTAGTTTAAGATATCGTACTGATTATCACCATTATATTATGTTATATGTTATTAATAGCCGGACGTCAATAAGTGTAGTTTATATTGAATAATCCGAACCAGTGGTAGATTCACTTGACGATTCAAAAGTACTTGTAAAAGTTTATTTGAATAAAAATCATTTTGTATTTGTATTTGTATAAACGTTTTTTGACTTTGACTTTGTCTAACATGAGGTAAGATCGCAGTCAAGAGCTAACTTGTAGTAGAATAAAAAAAACATATAAAAATAGTTCCCAACTGAGTAAATGACCTCCCTGGCGCAGTGGTGTGAGGTGTGCTGTAATGTAAGCGCAAGGTCACGGGTTCAATTCCCGGCAGGGTCAATTTGGAATTTTATATATCTGAATTTTCTCAGTTCTGGTCTTGTGGCAGGCTTCGGCCGTGACTAGTTACCACCCTAACGGCAAAGACGTACTGCCGAACGATTAGGCGTTCCGGTAGCAACTAACCGATGAAGGCTACTTAGGGCTTTAATGTAACTAACTGCTTTATGCCTGACAGGTTAGTCCGATACCATCTTAGACTGCATCATCACTTACCGTCAGCTAAGATCGCACTCTAAAGCTAGGTAACTGTTAGTGCATTTAAAACATTAAAAAAGGAATCAAAAACAGAGAAATAAGTCCAGGGTCAGAGTTATTAGAAAGCAAAAAATATACGAAACACAAAACACATCTAGGTATATCATTTTGCCGACTGCGAGTAGCTCAAACACATATTTTAATTTTACTTAGGAAGGAACTCGTTCTAGCGAGCGGCGTGCGTACGCATACATGCGCATTGAATAAGCGCTCGGTCTTCTCCGGGAGC
Organism: Erebia aethiops; assembly: GCA_923060345.2. Classification (NCBI taxonomy): domain Eukaryota; kingdom Metazoa; phylum Arthropoda; class Insecta; order Lepidoptera; family Nymphalidae; genus Erebia; species Erebia aethiops. The sequence goes on along the minus strand of OV281090.1, from coordinate 14,635,680 downwards.
AGCGCGACGGCAATATACCTACCTGAATACCTACTCTCAACTTTGCCCGTTCATTCGCATTGCTCTTAAGTGATTTGGCGAAGTTAATGGTACCTGAGAGTTCATCTTCGTTAGCCATCTTAAATATTCAGTAAGATACTATAAATGAGGTTTCTATAATCCTAGTGCTATGGACTAAACGCAAATGAGATAGTCATCCAAAAGGCTTTTGTACCCAGTAGAAGCTGACCAGAACTTTATCGAGTTTTAAAGGGCACCTCAGTGTTAATAGACGCAGCCGGCCAGTGACCAATATAAACGGAATCTTATGCGCTCTTTAGAACTTTATGCCTTCCAGAAATTCCGAGAAACTATACTTACCTACTCAGTTTCAGAGTTTCAATACAGAAAATTCAACGTCTTTTCTGTGTTTCTATACCTACGTGAGGTTTCTATAATCCCAGTGTGAAATACCAAACGCAAGCATCAAGGATGGGCACCTCAGTGTAAATAGACATGGTTTATTTTTTAATCCGCTAACATCTCCCCCCGCTCCCTTCTTACCGCGCAGGCGACACGCGAGTTAAACGGTCGGCCTATAGGTACTTACCTTTAAGTACGAAAATAAAATCCCTTAACTTTTTACTGACAGAACGTCATTATAATGACTGTAATCAAATAATAACTTCGAAAGTCAATTCATTAATAAAGTGTCAAATATTGAAATGGTGAATTAATCAAGACAATAATTTACAGGTGTCACGGCACGTCTTTCTCACGCGACATTGCGTCACGTCACGAGTCACGACCCGACGTTGCTGTTACGCTTACCTTTATAATTATATTACTGTAGGAAGAGAGAATTATGCGTATTTGTTATTCATTTATGCAATAATTTATGAGGTTAAGTACCTACTATATAATATACTTTCACGTTTGGTACATAGGTAATTAATAGTTAATTGGTTTCACATCGTTGCGATAGAGTAGGACCACATGATAGAATAACATCATTGCTAACATATTTGTTATTTATTTATGCAATTATTTATGAGGTTAGGTACGTTATATACTTTCCACGTTTGGTACATAGCTAATAATTAATTGGTTGCAAATCGTTACAATATAGTAGAACCACATGATAGATTAACATCATTGCTAACATATTTGTTATTTATTTATGCAATTATTTATGAGGTTAGGTACTATATAATTATACTTTACACGTATGGTACATAGGTAATAGTTAATTGGTTTCACATCGTTGCGGTAGAGTAGGACCACATGATAGAATAACATCATTGCTAACATATTTGTTATTTATTTATGCAATATTTTATGAGGTTAGGTACTATATACTTTCCACGTTTGGTACATAGCTAATAATTAATTGGTTGCAAATCGTTACAATATAGTAGAACCACATGATGGATTAACATCATTGCTAACATATTTGTTATTTATTTATGCAATTATTTATGAGGTTAGGTAATATATATACTCTACACGTATGGTACTTAAGTAATAGTTAATTGGTTTCACATCGTTGCGGTAGAGTAGGACCACATGATAGAATAACATAATTGCTAACATATTTGTTATTTATTTATGCAATTATTTATGAATAATCGAATAAACCTCTTCTTTTATACAAAAATACATATAAATATAACTGGAAGGGTTACGATTTTCCAGGTCTCAGTGCAGGCTGTTTATTTTTACAATTACAGAAATTTAAAATTAAATGAACATTTACATTCGTTTAGATTTCATATTCTGTCATTAGGTTGCCTTGAGTATGTAAAATTCTAAATATCGTAATGTAATAAGTTCGAATGTACCCTTCAAACTCGAAGGGTTACGACTTTCCTCATCTCAGACAGTACAGTGTCAGTGTTACAATAGAACATTCCCGTCGAGTGGGAGCCTCTTATCGATCTACTGGGACGTCATCGAGCGATAGCAGCGGCAACGCAAAAAGCGTGTCAGTGTGCCGGGTACAAAGCCTTTGTGGCCAGACCGGACGCCGCTCGTCCCCGCCACCAGCTTTGTTTGCTGTTTAGTGTTCGTGCTCTAAAAGTGGTGGTTTTAGTGTCCGTAAAGTTTGTTAGCTCAGGCTGCGCTTAGGTGCCCTAATGGCTTAACGTTACCGCTATGCTGTGTTCTCGGCCAACCGGCGTGTTACGGTTATGGCAAAGCTCTAATAGAGCTTTTATTACACTGTTATTTTTAAGGGAAGTTATATTTTATACCTATATTTTAAACTTTTTAACCAAAGGTTCTTCTAACCAAAGGTTCTTCTAACCAAAGGTTACCTGGTAGAGATTGCTTCGTAAGCAATAAGGCCGCCTTTGCATACCTAGTTATAGTTAACTTTACTCTGTATTCTTCTTTCAGGTGTGCAATAAAGTATCTTTTATTCATATTCTGTATTCTTACGCATAATCTTAACTGACTAATTTATTATTATTTTTCGTCTTATAAACGAGTTTCTGGATATTGATGGTCCGTTTTCGATGTAAAATTCAGAGTTAAATTTTACAGTATAGATCAGAAAAAAAAATTAATATGTTAGTCTGTTGGTATATAAAACGAGAATCTGATAGTATGATAGATAGAAACTTAAGGTTGCTTAGAAGTTTTCTCTATGACGTAATATGACCGTGACTCTCACTGCGAAATTATTTTCAGTAAAGGTAAATTTATACTAAGCTAGCGCTGGCGTCGTATAAACCTACCTCAACTATTCATTACAAGCCAGCGATTCCAAAGGTATGTTTTAAGCTACACACAAAGCCCACAAACAGTTATATTACGAAAGTTTGTATTAGCGAAAGTAATTTTTCAGATTACATGTGGCTAAAGTGTATTTCAAGAGGAGACGGAGGCGCCGTCGCCGGCGAGGGCGAACTTATTCGAGGCGTCGAAACTTCAAGATGTTTTCACTCAAAATAATAAGTTCCAAGTCAATTTTTTGCGAAACTCGGTGTAATGGATTGTTCGGAAGTTCGATAACTTTCGGAAGTTGCGCTTCGATTTTATTTTGCCAAGGAATTTTTTAGCCAATTTCTCTCGAATCTGAGCCGAAGTTAGAAGTCATCCAGTCACCCTTCACTGGCTCGCGCCACCATATTTTTATACGAGTCATTTATTTAAAATGCCATTTCAAATTGGTTACTGATTGGGCATCAATTTGTTGTAAAAAAGTTTGTTAATGAATTGGTACAGTGATATGAGGTACTTACTTAACTAGATTTGCATTATGACCTAGATTCAACTTATCATTTCAACTGTATAGAATTGTATAGAAAGTATACCTATTTAAATTTTTGGTGAATCTGATATTTAGAAGGGTGGGTTTTAGGCTAAAATACATGCTACGGACAAGACAGGACGAAGCACCTTTGTCGTATGGGAAACACGCTTCATCCGTTTGCAGTCATCTGTGCGACTCCATATAAAATTGCATCTGTGGGTACCTCTTCAGAAAGCATTTAATAGCGCAATTAAAATATAATTATCCCGTTATAAGAAGGCTTGTCAGGCCCATACGCTTTCGTACCTAATTGAATTATGCCAAAATCAGTTTACAGTGAGTCGGTAACCCCAACAATATCTGTTTACGACGCATTGATGACGCGTAAAACAAATACTCTCACTCCATCCGTCAGGGGTGCGAAAGTTAATAAAATTCATGTATCGGAAACTTATAGCCGTGAAATATTGTTTGCGGCGAGGGTACAACCCTAGCTTGGGAATGAAATTACTCAAAGATTCCTCGGCGCTATAAAATTGGTACTGAGCAAACACTTTAACTGCGTTTCTCGCCTTAACTCTACTAATTTGCTTTCTTTCGTTCTTTGTTTTTGCTTTTAGTTTTAAGTCGTATACTGTTGTATGGTAAAAACCAGCACATTTTTACATCTTGATCAAAATACGTCCCTCACTTTTACACTATCGCCTTTAGGCACACGAGTAAAGCTCTATGCCATAAGGGCTGACCTGTTAACAGCTTAATTTAAAAAAAAGTTTGTGTGCAATTCACGGTAATAACACGGCAGAAGTGAAACTTCAGGAAAGTAGCCTACGAGAGAATGAGATAAATATAACTTGTATCTTATTCTCTCGCAGGCTAAATCCTAGAATGTGTTCGTCTCTTTTTGTGTCGCTTTTTCCTTTCATCGAATTTTCAAATCACAAAGATTCTTAAGAAATTTCACTTCAAAATAGTATTAATTTAGTTTTTTCGAAAACTTACAGCTACACAGTCTGTTGGACAAGTTTTTAAGTAAATTAACATGAAATCATTATTTTTATCCATAGTTAAACCTAGCATCCTGACAACATAAACGTTAAACTCCTACTTTAGTTAAGTACCTCAAAAACTTACACTGGGGGGGCGTAGAAAAACTTTAGAAATGTCCAAAGATTAAACCAAGCACTAGACACAGTGGCACCGGTAGCATCAGCATTAAAATAAAAATAGGGATGGCCATAAATACCCGCATACAAAGACAAGATATACGGTTATAGCGGACTGGACCATTCGCGCAGGACGCTGCGAGCTAGACGTATTAAAAACAATAAAATTACTTTCTTACATAGTAGGTACCTCGTAACCACCTTACTCTTACAAAATTTACTGTTTTAATGCTACTTCAACAGATATGGTTGTGAAATATAGGTGAAATATTCTTTATCTTTTACAACAACCTCTACCTTACCTCTTACCTACCTTCCTTACCCCTAACCTTACTTCTATAAGTAATTATTAACTACTTACTAGCTCGTTAGAGTACCTATATCGAAATCAATTTTTATTCGATAATAATGTGAGTCACACGAACTCACAAATATAGACAGTTTTTTTCGCCACCTTTATGAGTCTTACTTAGCCGATGAACCATTTGCAAGGCTACCTTGACGTATGAGAGTGCCCCAAAATAACAAAAAAGTGTCACCGCGAAAAGCCAACTCGCCCCGTACTACCCTATCGGTCATCGCACGCTACGTGCTCCCCCGTTCTCCCCAGAAAGGTCGCTCATTCTGGCGCCAAGAGGGCACTGAAATAAATAAGAAAGGCTTCAATCGCCGTCAACCCCGGTCTACCCTTTTATAAGCAGGTGATAGATGAATGTTCTTCCTAACGCTGCTAACCGAAATTAGAACTGATTTTATGCAAATTTCTAAATACAGGTAGGTCTATCCTTTCTTATTTCGTACTTTTGTTTCACATAAAAAGCGACGGTTTTTGAAGTGAAAAATTCTTTAGCCGCGTTGAGCACTTTTTGGTAGGGGGTATAAAAATGTGGATTCCCGTGACCGACATGCTCGCGAACACCGACACTCGCGTTGTTACGAAGACAAAAGGTCTTTTATATAGTACATTCGTAATTAAATTTTAATGCCTTAGTTTTAAGTTTTATATATTTTTATTAATATTATATTTTTTTTAACTAATTTCTTTTTGAAAAAAAATATATAATTAAAAAAAATTGAAATAAGTACTCGTTTTCACTTCTATCGGCAGTCCTGCCATTTTTTTAAAAATGTTTTTTGAGAATAATCCATCACAGAATTATAAATACGATAGTGTTTGTGTTTCTCTGTTTGTCTGCTACATGAATGTGAATTGAGGTTTTTTCTTCTCAGGGGAACTCTTTATCAATTTTTAAAAGTTGCCTATCTGTTATTCCAGACTATATATTATCTCTGTACCAAATTTCATCCAGATCCGTTGAGCCGTTCTGGCGTGATTGAGTGGGTAATAAACATCTATCCATCCATTCTACCATCTAAATTAGCGTATCCTGCTACTTATCTGTAATATTATTATAGATTCCGTCGCGGATGGAGTCGCGGACACCACCAGTAATGAATAATGATATTCTCAACCTATCACTGGCCCATACACTACGTCTTATTGAGCAATGGAGCACGGATCTCTTCTCCAGTAACATAACAGTCCAAGCATGAAAATCTAGACTTATCTACGTGGAGGCAACGTACTTAGGTAAGTAGTAAGTGTAGAGTTTATTTATTTAAAGTTACCATCATAAATATTTTCGGTTTCTTTAAGAAAATGTTTTACGCGAGCTTCTACTACTCATACCGAATACAGGTTAATCTTTCTTTAAATAATAATTTATTCTAAATACGTAACTTAAATGCATTAGTTCACATGAGTGAGGGTAGAGCAAGAAATAAATAAAATTTTAAATTTTGAAACACTTTGTCGTATATGCTCGAGTACCTTTTAACCCTTCAAACGCAGCGGGATAAATGGGCAAGTCGTGTCGCCGAAGTACAGCTTCCGGACCACTATGTGGGGGTTACGCGGTTTGCTCTGGGAAAAACTACCATTATTATTTTATACTAGCGAATGCTCGAGACTTCGTCTGCGTGGTTTGAGGTTTTTTGGTTCCCGCGGGAACTCTTTAATTTTCCGGCATAAAAAGTAGCCTATGTGCTATTCCAGACTATAATCTAGCTCTGAGCCAATAATATTAGTAAGATAGTAAGTAGATACGGGATACTTTGGACATATTTTAGGACTCGTTTTTGGCCGTGACTTATTTTTTTCACCAACATTACCTTAATTTTAGTGAAAACCTAAGTCCAAATTAGGTGATGGTTTTTATACGTAGAACAACTGTTACATTATAGGCTTAGGTGTTCCCATAGAAAAAATAACTTTATCTATTCCGTGGGTGTTCCCTACAAAAGGTATAAATCCAATATCACCCTCTAGCTATATTTTCTTATCTATCTATATATATAAAAATGAAACCCGTTTTCCTTGGTCACGGCATCACGCGTGAATGGCTGGGCCGATTTCACTAATTCTTTTTTTGTTGTATTTGTTATTATTAGGAGAAGGTTCTTACGGAAAAAAATATTAAGAAATATTGAAAAATATACATTTAATTTTGCATACTAAGGCGGTACGAAGTTCGCCGGGTCAGCTTGTTATCTATAAACTTACGAAAAACCATGTGGGCAGAACCTTTAATCAGTAACTGCACGAGAGAAGGATTTACCAACCGGTTTCCGGTTTCCGCTTTAACATGTAAGAAATTAATTGCAATAAAAGTTCTGCGTGCTATGATTAGCTTATTTCTTACAATAAAATTATTGATCCACTTCTATTATTATCATCGCTGGAATTTTTTATCCTCATACAAAATAGAACACTTACCTACCACATTTCTATGGCGTATGTACTACTAGGTTGTGAGATAAAGGAGAAAGAAAGGTTTAACCTAATTTAATAATTTTAATACCTCACTTTTTCTTTAAGTAAACATTATAGTACAGCATTTAGTTTAAGCATTACGGCTAATATCTAGGGCTGGCAACAATGCCTGGCTAATGAATTGATCGCGTGCAGGCAGGGGTGGCGCTGGGTGCATTCGGATGCATTAGTAGCGTTTCCGGGGTTGCCCTTGGTACTTTCACCTTTTTAGGGGCGATAAAAAGCGTGGAATGTTATCGATTTGACTATGATTTTAGTCTCCGTGCAAGAAAGAAAAGAGAAAACTTCATCTCACATCATTTCGATATAGAAGAGTTAGGTCCCAAAACAAAAAGCCAAAAGCAAAATTAAGGCCTTCATATACTTATTGTATCAAATTATTTTTAGGGTTGGCACTAGGAACTTGTAATTAGATTTTTCTTAAATTACCTGTTTACTTTTCCCCAATTTTAACAACCGAAAATATGAACCTAAAATTAAGTGTAACAATTTGTCATTAAGATAAAAAAATGCTCCTAAAATTCCCGAGACGCGCGGTTAGACCTTGCGATAGAAGGGTAGTATTTCCTCTTCCTGTAGGAAGGGCGAGCGGGAGAGGGGGGAGCGGTCCTCTTTGTGTAGCGATAACCGGAAGCAAGGGCTCTGAGGACGGAGGGTAATGTCAACTGTGAGGTATTTTTAAGTTTCTTCTCCAGTGTTGATTACTTTGGTAATGGTTTCTGTAAAATGTTTATTAGTAAGACGCTGTCTGGGCTAGTGGGGCATTATCTTTGCATATTTTTAGTGATTTTAACGTTCTGTGCAGATCGTAAAAACCGCTCTGAAAAAAGATAATTAGGTACAAGATAAACTGTACGCAAAGATATTATTGAAATGAGGTGATGCATTAATTTTAATGAATAATTGTTTGAATCCTTCCTCGGCTATACTGTTGGTTTGTAATTGAAGTCCAGGATCCTTAATTTACGCATCCTAAACTTAATTTAACGAACTTAAATAATAATAATATCATGTCTTATCTCTATAATATGATCTTTATCATCAAAGTAATGTTGCCATTTTCGACCTAAGCTTTATTTATTCTTTTTTTTTATACAGTCGGAGATCATTGACCTGAGAGTCAGCATCACACTGTTTCGTTTGGCGTTAAGTACCTATATACCTACTACCATCACAGTAGAAAGCTAAAACCGCTGAGAAAAGCTGAAAGAACTGAGACTGACGTGAGATACTTCATTATGCCTTTACTAGGAGAGCATACAACCTACTTTGAAATAAGCAAGTAGATATTATGGCTACGTTAGGAACAATGTAGTTCCACTATTCGATACTTAGCAACCGTCGGCACTCACGGCAATCAGCAAAATGGCTACTCTTAGCGAACAATGATAATTTTTAGTTGCACCGAGCGTCGATAATGGCTACAATTTCCGACGATTAGCCGATGGCCGAGCGATTTACTTGGAAAAACGGCTAATAAGCACTTGAGTGCAATACTTGGTTATAGTTTCGGCTATTGGCTCAATTGGCCCAATGTAGTTTTTTTAGGTTTACCTATGAGACATTATTTTTAAGCGTTACTGATGAGCACACTATCTCCATCTCTTCGGTAACGCGTACCTTTATCTACACCTGCGATGCTCTTTCAAAATAATGATAAGGGCCAATCACACTTCACACTAATAATTATAAAGGCGAAAGTTTGTATGTGTGTGTGTATGTTTGTTACTCCTTCACCCAAAAACTACTTGACGGATTTCGCTGATAGAGATAGATTATACTTTTTATCCTGGAAAATTAAAGAATTCCCGCGGGAATCAAAAAACCTCAATCTCACGCGGACGTAGTCGCGGGCATCTTCTAGTTTATTATAAACCAATTCCTAACAATTCAGCCGACATCCGTGGTATCGTCACAGAGTTTATTAATAAATAGGGTCCGGAAGTATTTTAATAAAACGTATTATACTTATTATTATTACAGTTGACCGGACTACTTTGACATTATAAACGGCTATATTATGAAAATTAATGTTAAGATAGTTAGTATTAGTGCGGCTTTGGCAAGATCTGGTATAGAAACCCAGATAGCATGCATCCCGGAAAATGAAAGATATTTAAAAACCTAAGTGTCCACGCGGACGAGGTCCTATCAAACGTATGTGACTAACTTCAATGTTTCGACATGAAACATGGAATTTAGGAATTTATATATTAAAGTTACAAATTGTAAGTGTAATAGCGAGGTAATGGTATCGTCGTAAAGCGAAATACACGCTCATAACGCCTAAACTGTCGTAATCTCGCGCTCTAAAACAAAATGTCCGCCGGCGTACAACTTGTCGACCCTCGGTAGTGATGGGAACACTCCATGATTACCAATTTATCGATAGTTTAAAGCAAAAGGCCAAAAAGGTTTTGTAGGACGCAAAAAACTACAATATATACCTATTATATCAGTATAGTTATGACTTTCGAAATGTAGCATCTTCAACATTTATATTTAGGAAAGTTTTAGGAACCTACTTTTCATAAACGTTTAGTAAAAATATGTTAATAATCAATAAAGTAAGTTAGACAGGCACCTAATTCAATAATTTATATATTATACGGGATAAAGATTATAAATTTAAGCTTTTAGGTAAACCGGTACCAAACTACCTACTCTGTGACCAAATATTGCAAAGACGAACTGGACTAGGACAGACAATAAATCATTTATGTATTTTTCATGGTTACATCACTAATATCATATCCTACGGCCCGTATCCGTAGCGGCATGCATTTGATAAATATTTGCGATTTATTTCGTTCCTGAAGCCATTTTTTGAGAACGCGCGTAAAGAGACGAAATGGCGTCGGGTGGCATGTTCAACAGAGCGAGGAGTTTGGCGGGAAAATAAAAACGCGTTTAACTTTGTGTTAATATTATATTGTGCCATTATTACGCCATTTATTATAATCCCGCGGAAGGGATGGGGTTGAGTTTAATGGACGTTTTGTTAGAAAAAACAATTTTTAACGATATTCTGGTAAAGCTTTGCGGAAAGAGTAATTTATCAGATGGATATTTTATACGCAATTCAGAACGCGTATCCGCTTTATTTATATATTGGATAGGGCTCTATAATTTTTTTGTCCTACTGTTACTCTGACATTGAGTGATGTCTGCTCGTAATTTCATAAGACCAACTTAATATGAAAATTTGACCAGTATCCACAGGTATCTAAGGCGTTTTTTATCCGAATCGGGAATTTTAGCTAAATCGAGAAGTGTTTAAATGATTGGGGTGGGGTTTCGTTTTAAATAAAGTAGGTACAAGCAACTACAGCTGAGTGCCTGACCTACTTGTTCCAGTAGAATCTTCTTTCTAAGTCGATGCTAAAACTCTGGCTTAGAAGTAGCACAAGGACATGAAATAAAATATTTCATTAAATTTGGGTGCCACGTTGGGCACCATTATTTTACAGGGGCGTTGTAGTCCTTGAGAGATAGATATTATTATGATGAAATTAGAATAATTTGAAATTATATTTTTGTCTAATGTGCACATATCTGTTGTTAACAGAATCTAATGTGTATTACACAAAAATATGCACTAACACAGGTGACTTTTAGCTCTTACCCTCAAATGTTATTCAGTACGTCCACGTGCATTAAGATTTTTTATTTCCGCAGGAACTCCTTATATTTTCAGTATAAATAATACCAGGGATGAAACCTATCTTTAGCAACCACAAACCATCAAATTACCAAAAAGTGCCCTATTCAAAATCAGTAGCAAAGATTTGCCGTGAAACGGTCGCAGACAGACACACTTGCACATTTATAATATCAGTAAGATTGCATTCGTTTAAAAAATACGATTTTACCGCGTAATAGGACATACAAAAATAAAGCCCTATCCTAAAACACGCGTACCTACACGTGTGTCCCAGTTCACGGCGCGGCGCGCACTTTGTACAAAGATCATTAATTACAAACGCAATCTACCCTCCGACCACCCCGCCCTGAGGATATTCATTACTATGCGGTTAACCCTAAAAGGTTAGACTAATGCTATTTTGGCTATTGATTTTTTCAATCACTGAAATAATGAAAAGCAAAAATCTTTTTATCTGATTGCAAAGAGCATATTTATTGAGGCTTGGATGTGCAATAAACAACTTCCAAATCTGCAGTCTAGTTTTTTTAGAGTATCAGAGTAGAGTAGAGGTATCAGAGGTCAATAAATTACAGAAACCTTCTAAGCGAAACGCGTAAGCGACGCGGTTTGGGCGCTTTAGACGTTTTAGGGTAAGGTGTTAAATTTGCATGTAACGCGCGTTTGGTGCGCGTTCAAAACAATGTTGAAACAACTCATTGTATTGTACAGTGCGACTTTAACTCTTGGACTGACCGTTGCATACAAATTTTCACTCAGCTTTGTCAAAATTCCGCATCTGGTTAAAATGTTAAAAACGGTCAAGAAATGGCTACCACATCAGTACTCAAGCCTAGATGCGCTTCGCACTTTCAATCTCACTTTGTCAATTTCGCCACTGGAATATCGATTCCAGTGGCGAAATTGACATGTCTCCAGGACTCTCTGGCGTTCGCCACTCCACTTGAACCCCTTGAGTGGCCTCACATTCACTGCACAACGCCTATAGCTGACAGCCAAACCCAAATTGCGCCCTATCTCTAGGAAAAGGCCGCTACCAGTGTGCGTTTTTCCACGTGTCCACACTTGTTGGCGCAATGTTTCAGCAACAATTAGGTACCTTGACTAACGTTGCAGTATTTAAAAAAGACGAATTTTCGCTCAGATTTGTTGAAACTCCGCACCTGGTTCATGTTTTAAAAACGGTCAAGAAATGGCCCCCACATAGGTACTCAAGCCTAGATGCGCTAGATAGCGTACAATATCGAGTCCAGTGGCGACATTGACATGTCTCCAGCACTCGCTGGCACTCGCCGCTCCACTTGAACCCCTTGAGGGCCATCTCGCATTCACTGCACAACGCCTCTGGCTAACAGCCAGATACTTTTTACTTGTGTGTAAAAATTTGTAACCCATATATTGTTGTTAATGTTTACTTTTATATGGTATTGAGGATAAGTACACTTAGTATATTTTAGTCCACGTAGACTATAAGGATACCTAATAGGATAGGAAAATTTGCTAAATATCCCGATTCCCAAAGCCATCTCTTAGTGGGGGTTTGGTTGATATGTTGGTTAGTTTGTAATTTCGTAAAGATTCGATTTTCATAATAGGTATTATTAAGTAAATAGATATGATAAACTCTTTGGAACATTTTCCTAGCTCGCTATCTATTTCATAATAATGGTTTTTATCTAACATTTATCAGTTAAAAATTGATAAACGAAACCCAAATTGAGAAAGCGTTTTGCTTTAGTTTTAAACATTATTACCTAAGATCAACTAGATGACGCCAACCACAGCCGCAGCTGTCCGCGTGGATTTAGATTTTCGTTAAATGCCAGGGCTATTTGATTTTCTGAGCCTATTCCCTGAATGCCAGCTATCTATAGAAAACTTCGTCAAAATCGGTTAAGTGCCAGTCGGTCAGACAGACGATCACTTTTAGAATAGCATTAATATGGATGGGTACAAAAAAAAACATACGCGCCGAATTGAGAACCTCCTCCTTTTTTGGAAGTCGGTTAAAAAAGAACGTGTGTCCTTTCTTACTTACACCTATGTTATATTCAAAGAAACCTTTTTCACTGTATCGCAAATCTCCTTTGACAGTATAAAGAGGAGTACCACCGCAGTACCCACCGCACTTCATCACAGATAAACTTAGATGTGGCTAGAATTTGTCCCAGCATACGCTCCGTCGTCTATATCTACCTATCCTCATTTACTTACAGTAGTTCTTTGTGTGTATACCTATCAGGTAGGCAAATGTGGAGTACAAAGCATTATAGCCAAGATGAATGTTTCTATTGGCGACCTAATCAAACATGACTAATATAATACCTTGCTTTACAAATACAATAGTAGTACAATATCTACGTACGTGTTTCACTACCACGATATTAATTATATACGATAGAGCAATAATTACCTCTCAACTATGTACCTACTTGAATTTCGTAGTTTAAAGTGAGCTTTTCAAATTTTCAGGTGTTATGTACAGAACATTAAGTTAGTAAATAGTCAGTTCAAAAACTATAATTCCAAGCCAAAAAATATGTCAAATGGGTGTACATGTCTGTACGAGATTACATTTGTAACTTTTCAGGTATTCATATATGGTAAAAAAGGTATTCATGGGAAAGTAGACTGCTGGCTGACTCCAAAAAATGTTATTATAGAACTAGGTACATTAACTCTTGTATACATAATAAATTAAATTATTTTTTACTTTTTAGTGTTTGTGGTTTTTGAAGTCGGTTTTTTTTGTGTCCTTAACGGTAGTGTATTTTAGGAAACTTGGTACGAAAAAATCATATGGTATAGGTAGTCATTGATATTATACATTGGCAAAGATGCGCGTTTAAATGAGAAAATTATTTATTTATTTCACGTAGGACAACTTGTGTCACTTATGAGAAGTCAAATCCTACCACCGAGGTCGGAAAGATGGTTGATGAAGCTTTTGGAAACTACTTATCTACAGCCTTACTATTGCACATAGGTATACCAACCGTAAACCGAAGCTATCTAGGGTAGCGTCCCGAAGTAGCCGCGCGAAGAATGCCAGCGGGAAGAACCCACCCCTTTCACCCCCAGTAACCTGCCGAGTCTTTAATTGAATAATCCCATTCATTAATCATAATACCCCGTCTGGAGGTGAGCGAGAATTATTTTCAGTAACAGTGACTTTGATTCGAGGCTTGATAGATTCGTAGCGATCGACTTGCGAATTTTAAAAATGATTTATAAGGATATATTTTAGATTTGACATAATTTTGAGCTGTACCTACTCTTACCTACTTCTCAATATTGCGAAAAGAGTTACTGAATTTCCGACTTTTATATGTAGAGACTCACATACTAGCGCGACAGGATATAAAACCCTATCTCCTCAAATGCTGGGTATGCGCGCCACGCACAGGCGTTTAGTCCTTTCCTTTCCTATTCAGTCAGAGCTCGTGTCTGTAACTTACCTAAATCATTGTTAAGTTTACACTGATTAGTTTATAAACGTAAAACTCATTACCACAGAATAATAACTAGTACTATCATTACTAACAATACAAAACAGAGTTTTTAATAAGAGTTTGGCCCAGAATGATTTTAGCATCCATCAAAAAATGTCTTTCTGTTGATTCTACCAATTTGAGTTTCTTTGGAATCATTTGAAATAGATATGTGTATATAGGCAGGCAAATAAAGCTACTCAATAAAAATAAACAGTCCACTCCATCGCATATAGGACGAGGGCCGAACCTATATCAAAATCAGGACTCCGGGCACGTACTCGCTACCCACATGACACGCCGACCCACGCCTTACCTACGTTACAGACAGGAAGCTTATTCCTTAACGCACACCAACAAGACCAGTCACTAAATACACTCACACATTGCATCGCCCCTTTGTCTTAGCTAAGTGTCAACCAATAAAAACAAAGGATTCGAAAATGGAACAAAAAGAGCTGGCCAATCGCGCGGCGCGTCACGCATGCTGATGCGCGGCTATTGGCTTGAAAAAATCCGTTTAGCTCCGATGACTTCGGCTAGACGTTGAGATTGATCGGAGGCATTTATTAGTTCCCTTCGAGCCATATACCTATTCTATTTATTACTTACCTAGTTTTATTTCCGCACCAGTTATCTTCCACAGTTTATCTACGTAAACTACCTATCATAAATTGATTTTGTTCTGAATGATTGAAACATTTTGTACTTACTACATCCAATCCCTGTAGAAAATTTTCAGTAGATAGGTACTGATACTTAGTAAGTTTGCTATGGTGAAAATCCGATTTAACCTTTAATACGAGTAGATAGTAAACAATTTTGTAGGCAATCATCATTATAGTCATGAATCATGATCTTTTTTCAAATATAATTTTTTTTTTTACCTATCCACTTATGTAAGCCAGCCAGCCATAGGTACCTTAATATTATGGAATTCTTTTTTCAAAACAGCTCCATTTCTTGGGTATTAAAACTAAATGTTAGATTATCCTCTGGGGGATGACTGTATCTTGAGTCTGAGCTGAACTGGGAACTGTCTTTACTATTACGAGTAGGTTTTTTAGTCTGTCTTAGCATACAATTTAGCAATCTAAAGTGGAGATAGGTAAATAGCAAATTACCAATATGATGTAGAAATATTACCAAAGATGTAGGTACCAATCCACAAACAACTTAAACTAAGCAGACATCGAAGATAAGGAGAGTCTCACACGGCGTGTGTTCACGTGTGAACGGGGGGAGGGCACAGGCACGCGGGGGGAGAGGCATTCGGAGGGTCATTTATCATTCATATCATCTTCGCTCCACTTCGCTCGCCGCACCGCCGTAAATAAATAAGAACAGACTCATCTTTTACAGCCGCTTCCGCAACACAAACACAATATTAAACCCTATCACTCCACAAACAAAGAAGATTATCCTTCAAAACATCCAAACTTATATACGCCATTTAAGAATTTCAATCTCGGTTAGTGAACTTGTGTAGGTAACTATGCATGTGTTTCCGATATATGTAGGCATAAAATGTAGGTAGATAATAGATATGCTATACGAATAAAATATGTCTGTTTCACATGATATTCCTCAGTTTCAAAGTCGGGACACGTGTTTAGTGAAAGTTGTGTGACCTAGTTCGGTGGAATACGCAACTTGAGCAACGTACGGTCTACGAGCTGTAGGTACCTATAACATTAGGTAAGCAGGTCTCTCCCTATTGGCATTTGTATTTGATATTTTTTTCATCATCTATACCTACTTAGCCAGTTTTTCTATTGGACACTCTTGGACACAGACTTCTTTCAATGTTGCCTTTCCTTAGCGTCTATTTATTGTCGTTTGCACTCTCCACTTTCAGTTTCGGAGTCTCCATTCGAGGAATCTACTTCCTCTAACACGTTTTTACACATAGGTAAAATATTGATCAGGTTTTATATGTATAAGCGTGTTCTACTAAGACTGCATCTTAATATCTTCCCATCCGACATTGCAGTTATTGTACTAAGTAATACATACCTATCTACTTATGTAATTACCAGTGCTAGATGGCTTAATAAAACAGTCTAGGGTAGACCTATCTTATCGTAGAACATAAATACAAAACGTTACCATACACACACTGATGAGTAAACAGGATCTCATACTATCCAGGTAGGTATATAAAGAGTGAGACAAGACCTCCGTACAATCGCGAAACCTTTTATTATTATCTAAGCATGTTAGGTGCTTAGATTCCAAATAATTCTCCTCGCTCCGCTCTAAGAAGATTAAGAACGATTGGATGTCCCAAGGAGGTCGGTACGGGACGATTTTCAACATAATAGCAAGCTCGATACGGCTTAGAGAATAGCCCATCAATCTGAGTAGACCTCCGTATCGATCGACGACCGTCCCGGCTTAGCTCTGGTAATAAACCTGGAATAGAAAAACGCAATTAACGCGTAAGAAAACTCGACGATAGTTTGCTGCGTAATTAAAAAGATGCACCTATACATACACAGGTCACGTTTGTTTGGTCCGTCATAATTGCTCGGTTGCACCTCTGAGCTGACGAGTCGCCGGCACAAAAACTCCTAAATCCAGTTCATTAGAGCTCTATTCACGGCCCACCCCTGGATGGAGATACGCGGTGATTACTACAACCGCTCCCGACGGCTCACGAATAAAGACTGCATCATAATTTCACCAGATACACCCTCGCAACGTATTAAAAGGAATAACGACCTTAATCCCCGGATTTACAGTCGCAATTCGATGTAGTTTCAGCCGCGTTGCTTGCACAATGACATGTAAAAATAATGAACAAACTTACGCTTTCAGCGAGGTAAGTTAAGTCTTGGATTGTTGGTGAGAAAGGCTAGATTCGACTGCGGGCTGTCAGCGGAGATGTTTTGTAAATTAATAGGAGGAAAAGTTTCGCGGGACGTCGCACCGGCAAGGTTGTCGCAGTTGTGATTCAATTTGGACGCTAATTTAATGACGTTGTCGCAGAGGCAAACAAATTGATATTCATATGGGACCACCGGCAGTTTATCTTATTTATGTTTTTACATCTGACGTCGATTTTGCAGCCTCATTAGCAGAGGATGTCGTCAAGTTTTTCTTTTATTTCGGCTGCTTGTAAACGCGTTCCGTTTTTGGAAGTTTTACGTTTTACGAAGATTACGTTAAAGTTACATTGCCTTTAAAATTTGATTAACTATAATCGTAGGAAGGAACCATGGTTAAATTTTGTGAAGCTTTACTTTGTCGGTATTAGTAAATTCTAACTAAAGTTTAAATGCTCATTCCGCAATCCAAAGAATATCAAAAAATACGTTTTTTAGATTTTCCTATCTTTGTGTATAAGCTAAAAATTACTACACGTAGTCAAAATCTATTCAACAATCTCCATTCAAGTAGGGTACGGGGAGCACGCACGTCGATGCATATCATAATGACAGTAGAACTTAGGTACGTACCTTCCTCTTATCACGATGGCAGAAGGACCCCAAACCATCTCGAAACGTGTCCTATTTGTATCGGTTGAACTTCTATAAAATTATACCTATGTAGAACAAATCTTAGATATCCTTAGTAGAGCATCGATCGCTGTCTGACTGTAAGCAAATGTATTTTTTTAAAAATTAAAAACAACTCCCTAGTTTCTTGGTGTTTTTTTTCTAAATAAGGACATTCCAAACTACTGGTTGTCATTTCTTTGTCATATCAAACCAGGATCTTACCAAAAACTAAAAACCATAGCTCCCTATTTACCTACCCAATGTAAAATAACCAAGAGTTCCAAGAAGGCGTATTAGCCTCGATACGAAACAAGGAGCAATTGTTGAATTGAATAACGAGGGTGTAACGACACCAACAATGCGCAGACGCCGGCGGCCAATTATCTCGTTGAGGAGTTGAGGAGTTGGCTGGGAACCGGGTCCGGGGCGCGCGAATATTGCCGTCTTCCAGGACGCCTTCTATTACTGCACTCGATCGCCTGATCCCAGTAATGTATTAAAGTGGAAACTAAGGGCCGATTTTTCCAACTCCGAATAACGTTTAACCTAGCAATAAATATTAAATTTTGACAGAATTTCTGTACATCCATGACAACATCAAATTTATTTGCAGATTAAACGTTACTTGGAGTAGGTTAAATAGACCCTTGAATAAGATATCAATGATTTCAGACTCAGCAATGATTTAGACTAAAACCTTGAGATTTCACTTGTTGGTTTTCTTTTTGGGCGTAGACCTCCAATTGGCAAACAGCAAAAATTCTACTCCAGCTTGAGCGGTCATCTGGGATGCAAAAAGAGAAACCGACTGACTGATTCTGCAGAGGTCTAGAATCATGAGAACGTTTTATCAAGTTTTTTCTAAGAGGATTTCTGTAAGAGTGTCAACTTGTAAATGATATGAAGCTTATACTATGTCCATGCAAAGGATTGTGCCCATAGCACTGGTAATTTCAAAGTCCTGTCAATATTCTGACAGCCTTCCCTTCTGATATTTTTCTTCTAAAAACGTTTCTTCTCAAAAGGGAAACCTGTCCCTTTCTTGACTTCTTACCGATTCAGAATACTGCGTAAGTAATAGTAGGTACATATATACTAAAACTGGAAATGTAAAGTTCGCCCTCCTAAAACGACACGCTTTTGATAGAAAAAAAATCGGCAGGACATTACGTTTCATCAGGAAATCTACATAGCGGTTTTTCCTGGACGCAATAGAGTGCCTTAGCGCTTTACAGTTTTCGGAATCACAACACGCAGGTACCTACAGTTACTATCCGTAAAACTCGTGTGCATCCAGCGAGCGAGTGCTTAGGAGGCTAAGCGGAGCTGTAAGGTGCAGATAAACGCGGCCCAAGTAATCCTCTTTGTGTAAAAATGTCCCCATCGCCCCCCGACGGCGCAACTTTATTAAAAAGAGAGTAATCCCCACTAGTGGACTGAGTAACACGATTATTCTCTAAATATCAACTCAATATTGATATGAAATTGAATTTAAATCCGTGTTGATACTGTTGTGGATCTGTCGTGTGGAGTTAATTTTTGGCGAAGTTTTTAACATTTTTTTGTTTTTTCTATTACAAATTAGTCCTTGACTGCGATCTTACTTGGTGGTGAGATGATACAGACTAACCTATTAGCGGTATGTAGGTGCGGCAGTTATATCAAGCCCATATTATTATAGCTAATCTGTTTCTACACGGCATCGCACCGGAACGTTAAATCGCTTGACGGTACGTATTTGCCGATAGGGTTGGAAGTAGCCACTGCCGAAGCCTACCACAAGACCAGACCAGAGAAAATTCAAAAGCTTTATAACTTTGAAGCTGGGAATCGAACCCGGGACCTCCCACTGTTAGACCACAGAGCTCACTAATGTAAGTAGATAACTGTCATGATTTCTGTTTACTCTCATCTTGTTTTCACTGAGACGTAATCTAATTGGAATATAAATTACCTGCAACCAAAAAGGCTAATTCCAATAAGATTGTCAGGGAACATTTATGTAATACGCAAACGTTCAGTATCTTGACACCCCGACAGCAGGAAGCGGGGAGAGGTGGCATACTTCATTACTCGTAGATCAAACAATCGCCGACGCCGCCATCTTGCCGGAAGAGACGTCACTGACGCGCCGCGATCGCTTTGATCCTGTACCTACAAAAATATCTTACCTTAGGGCCAAAACACACGTAAGTTATAACACTTTTAGATCACTTTTCGCCTTTCGGTAGCTTAAAGCTGCGACTGACCTTAACTTCGCATGCTAGTATCGGAAGTCATGCGATGGGCTAGTTTATCTTGTAATGATGATACAGCCACTTAAAGACAGGCACATATGTTGCATGGTAGAGAGTTATTTTAAATTAATATTAAAACAGACTGGTGTAATGATTAGTTCCAACATTCTTGCCTAGAAGTTGCTTATTTACTTATAATCTTATGAAAACTTATGATCCTACATATGCATGAAATTTGGTGACATTGGCAAAGTATACAACTATTTTATAAAATGGATGATACGCTACGTGGTTTAATTTCATCTACGTGGTTTGAGGGTTTTCGATTCCCACGAAAGTAGCCTATATCCTTACCCGGGATGCAAACTATCTCTGTACCAAAAAGTTCGTTAAAATCGGTTGATTAGATGGCCCGTGAAAGCGTAGCAGACAGACAGACAGACAGACGGACAGACAGACGGACAGACAGACACTTTCGCATTTTTAATATGATGGTGTGGAAGTATGGATCGTATGGATTAAAAGTCCTGTAATTTTAGTTTAGCTTAGAGATTGTGTGCAACAGAATTAGTCCCATTTAATACGAAAGTCAGATTTGAAAATCAAATACGTTCGTGTATAGCCAGCCTTATGTCATTCCCTGTGAGCCTACAGGTTTGCGCGATTAATGTAATTGCTTTTTTGTCATGTATTTGCATTGTTGTTTTACGCTTGAGATGGAATGGGTGCAAGTATGCTGTAAATGAAAAAATATTGTCTGTTAAGTCCTAGTATGTCTAATTTGAACGCTGGAAGTTATTACTACTTAGGCCAGCGTCATGATTAGGCAGGTAGCCTAATAGTTTAAAGGTAAGACATTTAGACCTAGCTTTACATACCTACTATAATACTTATATTAGGTAGGTATACATAGATGTAGATCGTAACTATGATAGAATGTACGTAACTATGATAATATAGGTACTTTATTTACCAAGAAATAACAATTAATTGTGCCACTAGACGTAATAATTGGTTAATATGGTTTCCGCAACCCATTGGGATCTTACGAAAATTAAAAAATCATATTAAAAAAGTTTGTAATATTTATGTTGTTTATGTTGTTTGATACTCATTCAAGGTTCGAGTGATGCGTTGATAGTAAACTAAATGCGCGTACCTATTGAAGTTTGTTATAAAGTTGCGGATCTGGTAACGTTGACTAGGAACAACGAATATAAGTATAGGCCACGGGAGAGCTCCGAAGAATCCTATGGA
This sequence comes from Erebia aethiops, assembly GCA_923060345.2. Lineage (NCBI taxonomy): Eukaryota > Metazoa > Arthropoda > Insecta > Lepidoptera > Nymphalidae > Erebia > Erebia aethiops. The sequence goes on along the minus strand of OV281090.1, from coordinate 14,614,294 downwards.
ATGTTAAAGTAATGACCTAGACTTGTTTAAAGTACAAAACAATACTGCTATCGCAAAATTACACGCGTCAAGCTCGAAACTAGTGCTGGGAGCGAGCTGGATATGGAGCGACGATCGGGGGCGGCGTACAGCCGTCGTTTCTTCAGACCCCGATTCCTCGGAGCTCGTGCGCGGACTGTAGGCAGGTAGGTACTCTACAAAAGGATGATAATAGGCGATGTCTTCTAGTTTTGGGTTTAATTAAAAATACGACAAAAAAACATGGAAATTTGTCATTTCTGTATCTCATTCTTTAAACTTTGTCGGTTTTTATTTAATTCATAAGCTTTATCAACCCCTACTTTTTACCATAGAATCACCTGACACCCTTGTTACCATAAATCGTCTAAACAACAAAATACATCACACTAAATCATGTAACTATTCAAAACAGTGCCTTCTGAGGGCGGAAAAAACTTGGTAAAAACTGTGTCATCTCCCATCACAAGACAATGGACAGTCTTTAATTGAAGATGAAAAGGTTCGAAGATAACAAAAGGCGTTAGATGTCATGGTGTATCAAGGGAATTAAAGGAGTATTATATACACGATGAAAGGATTACACAGGTGTCCTGTACCGGGTTTCGGGTTACAAGATGCGTTGAAGAGATCGGATTAAGCACAAATTTAAATTTCATTCAGCATGTATAAGGTGTAGTTCACGTAGAAGCATAGTGGAAAGAAAGTGGGAAGTCCCGTGTTCATTCCCGGGCAGGGTCAATTTTTGAAATAAAATAATTTCAGAATTTTCTCTGGTCTGGTCTGGTGGGAGGCTTCGGCCGAGTCTAGTTATCAGTTTATCACCCTGCCGGCGAAGACGTGTCGCCAACTGCCAAGCGATTTAGCATTCCGGTACGATGCCGGGTATAGGAACCGATAAAGGGTACGAGTTTCATATAACTGCCATACCCCTTACAGATTAGCCCACTACCATCTTAGATTGTATAATAACTTACCACCAAGAGAGGTCAAGGGCTAGCTAATATTGGAACAAGTTTTTAGATACAACTAGCGGCCCGGTACGTGCTTCGCTACGTATAAATCGTTTACAAAAAATATGATAAATGAAAAACCGCTCGACCGATTTTGTGCAAACTTCACATAAACCATCTACTAAATAGTCCAAACAAAGCCTAAACATTTGGTTTGGATAGGTGAGCCCGTTCTTGAGTTATAAAATTACAACGAAAAGTGGCATTGATTTTTATATATATTGATATGATGGGTATAATATTAAGGTAATATATATATAGTTTGTAAATGTATACTTGGATCTTTAAAAGAACAGAACGGAATAAGCCCTGAATTTATTATTTTACTAATATTACCGAAATAAGTAAGGTAAAAGGACCAAATATCGACACATCTAAATATCTGAAACCGACACTTACTAATAACAGCCGACATTACATGACAACTACCAAACGTACGAGGCGAGTAATCAGAGGAAATGACAAGTTTTGGGTCATAACTCGCTTTCAAACTTATTACGTCAATCCCCAAGACCGATTCCGTTTAAAAATAGAGCCTATGTTATATAACTCAGGGGTTCAATCAAAGTTTGGTAACGGAATATTCGTTGGCAAGACTAGTGTTGTCAATTCAAAATATCGGAGGCAGGATGAAATCGGGACTTTATGTAGGTACTTATCACTTTGATGTACATTGAAGTTATAATATCGTATTTTATGTAATATCCTAACAAGCACAATTAAAAACAAACAATATTATTTTATTATTCAAACAATTTTTTAATAAATAGCGAACGTAGAAGCAATGTTGCTGAGGAACCGCCAGTGCGTTGGCGGCTGTTCGGGAATGTGTCTTTGTGTCTCATAACTCGATATACTAATTTAATAAATACGAAAGTGTATCTATTTGTCTGTAACTAGGAACTAGAGAGTACAGGCCATTACTTATTCTGTGGTATACGGTTCATCCGCAGAACGGTGACACTTGAGGCGAGATATAGCTTGCATCCTAGAAACGGTTGGATGGTTTTTACTCCGGAAAATCAAAGAGGTACCTAATCAAAAACCTAAATCCAAGTATGTATAGGTAAGCTGTTATGTAATGACTAGTGAAAACCAGTACAAGTAAGTGTTAGTTGAGTGATGAAAATCGGAATGTCCCTAAGAAGTGCAACTTTTGGCATCACTACCGAAGATGGAGGGTAAGTTTCGTGGGGTAACATTGTGACGTGGGAGGTCAACTAATGGGTGCCCGTGACAGGTAACGCGAGACGAGACAAAGTGCATCGCAAATGACATTCGCGAGTGTTTCCTGATGGCGGTTAATGGCATAGAAATAAATACCAACACTCATTACAGGTACCGACCACAGAATTCTAAATAAGGTAATAGAAATAGAATGATGTTTAGCAAAAAAAAAATATAAGTACTTGCAGCATACAAAATAACTCCTCTGGAGGTATATTGAAGGTTGAAGGGAATGACACGTCATTCCTTTCAGTCTTCAATGTGCGCAAGCCTATCTTACAACCAAAAACCAAACGTAGATAGTTTATTCTTACAATAAAAAGCATTGACTTTTTATAAAAACTCGGCGACATGTTCACGCTCCTTTTTTACACCTATCCTGAATTCCGTGATGCCTATCAGCATACGCCGTTTTGCGGAATTGATTAAAAGTCTAAAGATTACAACGCATGACAGCAGTGTCTCCAAAGTATCTTTTTTTTAGTTCTAATAAAAGGTACTGTGTAAAGTGGCTTACTTGATACAGTTTACTATTACATACATGTACTGACATGCTGACGACACGCGTTGTGTTTGCCCATATATTTAGCACAAAAAACAACGCGCGGGGAAGTAAATGAGGACGTGCAATATTTTAATGGTGTATGTATACTCTTTTAGTGTTTTTCGGATGAAAAGCTTATTTTTTTTGAAGCTGAGCTTTATGCGCTCTCCTTATAATAGACCTGCGATGAGTTTCTAGGTAGTAGGATTCTGTAAATTATATTTTTAAAAATAATTGACCTATGTAAATAAATAAAATAGGTGTTTAATGTACTCGACCTACTTACCTACGGTTATTCACCGCGAAATTTCATGACTTTCTTTCTGATTTTCTCTTTCGAGAACTTCTGGATTACCTAGCTACTTGATAATAAAAAAAATAACCCGCCTGGAGATTGTTGTGGGCTCTTCTCAGACCAAGACGCGTTTGGCACCCTCGTAGCTTTACTTTTAAGACACCGTAACTATTTATCATGTTTTATATGTAAGTAATGGACATCAATATGTGTACCTACAGTGTACCTAAATTGAATAAATGATTGATTGATTGATTGACCTATAGTAAGTACCTAAAGTATCGAAAAATTTAGAAATTTCCTATTGAAATTGGGAAAGGAAATCTCCCTATTTGTATAAGTATAAACTCCTTTGGAAGGAGAAAATCAGAAGGAACGACAGTCTCTTATTTCAGTTTATGAACAAATAATAAACCTCATCTCTCTTTTTTTCTACAGTGGCAACTTTTCTGGCAGTGTGCCTACATATTATATGAATTACTTGAATTAGGTAGATATAAATACTCGTAAATTAAATTATAGAGAGTAGATATTAAAAATCCTTGTCGTTGCCATAAGCAACGGTTTATGAGAAATGAAATATGCAAATTACTTACACGCCTGGAGCTCTCTTAAATTGATATAATATACACATACAAACATACCAAACGAGCGAAATCGTCGCAAGCGTTGGCAAATGTCACGAATCCTTTCACGCGACTCTTGCGCAGAGTATTTCGAATAACAATATATTCGGTCGCCGCAGGAAATGACAATTATTTTTCGGTCCATAAGGACTGAGAGAATGGATCCTCTTTCACACGCGCAAAATACCTTGAAGGAGCCCTTTGTGCTTATGCGTGTACACGGCGGGACAAAAAACCGTCCATTCACAAAAATAGGTTAGTCGCAAATCTCATGCGGCCCTGATCCCGATGTCGTCGGTGAGTGTGATGTGTTTAAGAATTCATTGAATTTTACTGAAAGGTATTTAATTACATTCTGTGAAAAATTTATTATTTTTTAATAAAAGTTTTTTAGTGTACTATAAGAAACGCGTATCTAATACTATAAAAACTTGGTTAGTCACGTTAAGCCTATCTACTTAGATATTTTGAAAGCCCGCGGTCCTAGATTGCTTGATTGCCGCCTTAAACCGACTGGGAACCGTCACCATAAGACAACGGCCTTTAATTATGAGCTACGTACCTACTAGAATCTAGATGGTTTATTCTGAACAAAAAATTTACTGGAATTCAAACTTGATTGCTGGTGTCATGCCGTTTTAGCTGCGAGGGTGCGGGGTAGTAGGTATGTAAAATTCCGTGGACAGCTATTTTCGCGGTCAGTATGCGCAGTTTTTGACGACCTCCGTGGCGCAGTGTTGAGCGCTGTGTGCGTGTGTTCGGAGGTCCCGGGTTCGATCCCCGGCAGGGTCAATTTACGAATTTATAATTTCTGAATTTTCCCTGGTCTGGCCTGGTGGGAGGCTTCAGCCGTATAGCTAGTTACCACCCTACCGGCAAAGACGTGCCACCAAGCGATTTAGCGTTCCGATACGACGTCGCGTAGAAACCGAATATGGGTATTGGTTTAATATAACTGCCATGCCCCTAACAGGTTAGCCCGCTACCATCTTAGACTGCATCATCATTTACCATCAGGTGAGATCGCAGTCAAGGGCTTACTTGTAGTGGATAAAAAAAAAGTTTGCGTTGAATAAGTTGTGGTTTTTTTGCACGATTTTTTGCTTGCGCTGGATGATTATCAAGCCTTATGGCCTACAAGATCTGTTTAAAAAATCCAATGATTTCGCAGCGCTTGATTTTTTAAATACTAATAACTATCGTCTAACTGTATAATGACCGTCCATTAAAACTGACTTTCATCAAAGTTTGTTCAAAGAATCATTCCGATACTATTATGATGTCTATTATTAAATCGGACACACTCGAATTACGGTCATTAAATCGTGAATTGGTGTTAATATCCTTCCTTATTCAATCGGTTAAGTGATTACAACATATCGTATCTTAGATGAGAATATAGGGGGGGGGGGTCATGTTTGTATGTAAATAGATAAATGGTTTTTTATCCTTAAATTATTATAAATCAAATATTAAATAAAACCTAAAATTAATATAGGGTAAAACCGGGATAGATGCCGCAGCAGGATAGATGCCTCATATTCTAAAAACCTAACTTCCCGAACTCGCGACTAAGAATTAATTTTATAAGTAGGAGCCGCAGTCACCCCGTACCATAATTACCCACAAACAGTCGTGCGATGAGGATGCGTTTCGCTCGTACGTGTAATTATCTCCGCAACGATATTCCCGAACACGTCAAAGATTTAAAGGTTAGTATGTTGCGTTGTATAACTTTATAATTAGTAATAAATTCAGTTATATTTTTTATTACGTCAATATACTGGTTCATTGAGTCTGCATCTAGGTGTAAATAGATGCTATTTTGTTTATAATTTATTAAAAAAATACTTGGGCATCTATCCCTATCGAAAAGGATAGTTGCCCTGATTTTTCGAGGGATAGGTGCCCCTAAGGGCACCCTTAGGGGCACCTATCCCTGCATACACTGCCATATATGATTACCTACAGCACCACGAAAATATAAAAGAAAAGAAGGAGTGCGAGGTCGAGTATGTTCTTGGACTACAGAAAACCTACAGTCGGCTTTGGATGAAATGGACAAAAACCATGGGAATACAACAATTAAGAAATTATATTTTTTTTTAATAAATGCTTGAAAAATTTTATTTAACAAACAATATGGTTATGCATGTTGAAACTTAAGAATTTATATTTTAGTTACACAAACGCTTTAAAAATTTAATTACCTATGTCATTTGTGTGATATTAGAATAATATCTTCTAATGATAACAATTAAAAGATTTAAAAAATACAAAATGTTTTTCATTATTATGACCCTTGGACTTCTACCTAACATTTGGTATGGATTTTTCGTTTACACCTATAAAGGGCATCCATCCTGCACTGCAGGCATCTATCCTTCTCAGTTTTTTCATGGTGGGGCAACTATCCATTCAGGTAGGCATCTATCCTCAAAAAACATGTTCCACGAAAAGCTAATTTCTGCAAAATCTGTATTTGATGGGTTAAAAAATAATAATAATAATTCAACATTAAGGATTGAGCTAGCAACATTAATAGAAATTATTCGTTTATAATTAATATTTTTAAAATTAGGTGTCCTTTTCAAAAAGTGGGGCATCTATCCCGGTTTTACCCTACACTGAACAATTACCTTGGTAAACCTATGAAATAAGCAATAACGTATAAGCTAAGCAGATTTTGATATTATTTTCATGATTGAACAATAATTTTAGGTGAAATTTTTGTTGAAATGAAGAAGTTACAAATAGAAATAAAAAAGTTATAATATAGAAAAAAAACTAAATTATTTAGTGAATTTACCATTGCAACTGTTTGGGAATGTAGTTACTTCCTAAGCGAGAAAAGAAATGTTCAATGCCTTTACAAATATCGAGGTGTGTGCGCAAGCGCTATTAGGTATTGTTAGAAGTGGATACTATTCTGAATACCTAGAAGATAATGACCTTCAAATATGCGAGCAAAGTCGCGGGTATATAAAAAAGTATCTAAAGCTAACTATAACGCTTCGAACCAAGGCGGTACAAAATTTAAAAAAAAAGAGTGAAGGAGATCAAGGAACAATGCCACGCTGTCTACCAGTGGACAGGTATATGACGGGGCGCATTTTATTGGTTTTCCGAAACATTCCCTGGCCCCTATTAATAAATGAGTGGCGGGAAAAAAACCCGTAGAATCCATTTGTCAGGAGTCTAGTGATTTATGGACAAGGACTTTTGGGATTCCTAGAAGAGAGTGTTTTGTTCTATTTGCTTACCTGTCACTTTGATTTAGAGCGGGAATGGGTACTTTCAGTTGCGCCGTAGAAATACCTATCTTTGAAGTCATGGAATTTAATAGCACGAGTAGTTATAGTGTAGTTCGAAGTATAGTCTCACATAATTGACTGACCCGGTGACAGCGTCGGTAAATGTTGTTGTGGGACTGTAATATGCAGGTTCTTTAAAATCTAAGTATTCTGTCTGAATACTGACCAGATTTTGGTGGACTGCCTACGTGGATATTATCACAGTAAATAGATGCAACCGGTATGGAAACTACCTAGAAACGTTCGAAACAGCCTCACTCACACAAACGTGCGCATCGACGAGACCCCAAGCGCTCTTCGCAGTGCCGTCAGTAGAGAGAGCCGCGTCATCGCATGTTCGATGCGCACGTTTGTGTGAGTGAGCTGTTTCGAACGTTTGTAGGTAGTTTCCATACTGGTTGTATCTATTTACTGTGATATTATGGTAAAGATATTTTATTAAATAATTTGCGCTACTTGTCATTACGATGCAAAGCTTATTCAAAACCTCAGGTCACTCTGAAGAATTTTCTTCAGAGGATTTGAGTATTAAGTTACTGTCCTATTGCAGATTTTCCTGAGAACAACTACACAAAAATCTTAATATTCATTCTCCTAGTAATGATATCAAAACATTACAAAGCTATGTTTGTTCTAGAAATCTAGACTATTTAGATTCATTAGTAAACTGAAGTATAACGTAAGGTTTGAACTGTCAACAGCTATTTAACGCTTTACTCTGATATAATAACCTTCCACAACCTTGTGCCTTATTCATGGCGAGTTCCGACATTATCGTGATTGACATACGAGTAAGTTGTCCTGCATGAAGTTAGATATATTTTCATTTCAAATTGGTGTACTTTAACTTTGACCGAAAGTCGCAGATCAAATTTTTGTAACCCAAGTTAACCTGAAAATCGTAGTGATCAGAAACAATGTAAGGTATCATTCCTCTATATTGGACAGTGCGGTATCTTTTATTTTAACGCCGCACTTTCCATTTCTTGCGTCGTTATCGGGACCATCTTCAAAAATAAAGCAAATAATGACACGTTAGATATAAACCAGCGTTCCCTCCACGGACTGGACAGTTCGAATTACAATGTCGCATCGTCATTGCGATAGGATCGATACGTCGTCAGTATCACACCGCGATCGCTCCGCAAATGTGCTGACGTCACGTAGGTGTTACTTATTGGTTATCGAACTATAGCTAGGAACTGTAGTGGAATTCCACCGAAGGTTTTTTCACCGAGCGAAGTGAAGGTCTCTGAGTCTACTAGAGTGAATTTGCACTTGTCCTTCCGTCCGTCCGTCCGTCCGTCCGTCCGTCTGTCAGAGCCTTATAACTTCTGAATTACTGAACGTAATTACTTCAGCTTTAAATATAATATGTAAACCAATGGCCTCCAGCCGAATATGGCTTAAAAAGTTAGAAAAATCTTTATTTCAGGGGGACTCTCACAGAAGCGAATGCGAAGTAAAATATTTTTTATAGCGTTACATAGGGTTGCGGTATGTCATTACAAAGATAATTAGGAATAGAGTCCAAAAATATATTTTTTTTAATTTTTCCCCTTAAATTGATGAAATGGGGGGCTTTCAAATTGGACATTTTCTAACGTCCAAAGTTGACCTCAGAACTCTAAATTTTCTGAAAGGCTGAGCCTGAAACTTGATCAATTATTTAAATTATATCCTGTACTTGACAAATTCTAAAATTAGATAAGGAAACGAAATTATTTAATTTTTAATGAGCTTCAGTATTTTTAACAGAACTTCACAATGATGTCAATAGATGGCTCCGCGAGGTCTCAGTTAGGGGCGAACCAATAGTTTATTATTATTGCGAGATAGGCTAGCGTTTGACGACAATCATGCTTAGTGCAAAGCAATGATGACGTCTAGGTTGGAACGCGCTTGCCTAGAAGACAAATAGTACACACCACAAATAGTTCTACAAATACTCGTAGTTGTTATATCTGTACGATTACGATTTTGCGCGGTCGAGAAATTGATATAGATTGAGAGGTAAGAGTCTATAATTAAAATAATTAATAGCTATAGTACGCACGCAAGTTGAATGCAAAGCTTATGTATGGTGACACATACATAAACTCTGCATTCAACTCGCGCGCGAACTATAGGTACACGGCTTGATGTATCGGCATAGGAGTGGTTCGTACGTTGTCACTCGACTTTCCAGTGACCAAAGAATTTGTTTTCGAAACGCTTATCGAATGCCAAAACCGCAAAATTGCAAATTCCATTCGAATCGATTTTGATAAGTTGTTATATGAAATCTCCTCGTACAATTGTTCAGAAGAATTATAGTATAAGTTGGCATGGTTCGCGCGCGAGTTGAATGCAGAGTAAATGTGTAATATATTTACTCTGCATTCAACTCGTGCGCGAAGTGTACTTTATGGCTAACAGCTTTATAAGCGTACTTACTTGTTACCTATACTTGTTAGCCACGAGACATTACTTAGAAGGCTCAGATAAATCTAAAAACCGGTCGACATATAATTCCCTAGAACCTGATCTGGGTTTATCCTAACGCAATACCTCAGCAATCCCCGGAAGCCCATTGTTCAGTGAAACTCAGAAAATATTACGCGCCAAATCTCTCGTCTAATCGAAAGTTTCGAATTTTGCTCAAACAAAAAATATTTCGCTAATCCGCGGCCTCTTTGACTCCACCAAGACAGGGATGGAAACATGTTTGTTTGAAGAAATATCTTTAAAAAAGCTAAGGATTATTGATTTCTGCGAAAAGTTGTTGGGCACGGATAATGTTCCTTCACGGCCGGGAACGAATTACCCGCTCAGGGATAAACTCGCTTCTAATTTTGGCAGAAAATGTACCAATATCGTGAGCAGCAATGCGAGAGAAAATTACCTGCGTTTGGGAATCTCTAGGTTAATTATACTTGTGTGTTTTTTTTATTAATAGCCGAAGTCTCAGGATTGATTCTTAGGTCAACCTTAGAATTTAATCCATCAGTACAATATTTTATAAGCAGCTATTAAAAAAAAAGTTCTTTTGCAGGACCTTCCACCTACCTTCATACTAAATTTCACCAAATTCGGTTGAAAAGATGGGCCGGTAAAGCGTAGCAGACAGACAGACACACTTTCGCATTTATAATATTCGTATGCATTGCATACCTTTCAAGTACCTACCTACTAAACTACTAACTATTATTTTGAACGGCTTAGAACAAAATTCCTAAGCTTTTCTTAACAATAGACCAGTTATCATAGAAATTTCGAAAAATTAATTTTCTTAATTGGACTAATTTGAGGACCATTTTGACATGACACAAAATACCTCTAGATGTAAACTAAGTAAAATGTTTTGCTTCTAATAAATCTTATAGCCGCCGTTCAACTATTTGATTATTTTGATAGTACTTCGATCACCACACAATCTAATCACTAAACGCTTCACCATCATTAATTTACACACAATTTGAAACTGCACAATTAATGATGGCGGCACAAAAAAGGTAAATTAACATCGGATCTTTAATAAAATAAGACGGAGCGTGATCGATCAAAATAATAATTAATAATAGTTCGGCTTCGAGTGCCGACTGTGATGGATCCCTGCACTTAGTCATCGCCTTTAATTAAAAATGGCGTCTTAAATTAACGGTTACATTTCAAATTTCGAACTTCTCATTATAAACGACTGTCGCAGACAACAGATTCTTAAAGTATCTCCAATGAAAGTTGGAAAAATCAACACATTTACTTTCAGTATTTTATGACCGGTCTGACAAAAAAGCTCCAAAAAGACAACCAACCAAAAATACACTGATCGGATTTTAAACGGTCTCTCCGTCTAATCTAATCATATCAAGGAAAGAACTTGCCTTTAATCTGCAGCCTAATTACGTAAAGATAATTGCTATGGAGTACAGTGTAACAATCGGTTTATACTCATATTGGTCCAAATCCATTGTCGTATTAAAAATACTTACCATTTTTTTTATTCACTACAAGCTAGCCCTTGACTGCGATCTCACCTAGTGGTAAGTGATGATGCAGTCTAAGATGGTAGCGGGCTAACCTGTTAGGGGCATGGCAGTTATATTAAACCCATACCCCTTCGGTTTCTACACGGCATCGTACCGGAACGCTAAATCGCTTGGCGGCGCGTCTTTTCCGGTAGGGTGGTAACTAGCCACGGCCGAAGCCTCCCACCAGGCGCCATAATATCCATACCATAAATTCAGCTAATCAAAAAATTGAAATTTATTAATACTGATTGCGAACCAAAAAGCGATCGTCTGCGTGAGCAATAACATGGTCCTCACGTATTTGTACGTATATGTCAGGCCTATTGTAGTTCAATCGAAGTATTTGGTGGTACAATGTTGGACACATGGGCTTGCGAAGGTATTTAGCTCATTAATAAAGAAAACATTGCATAAACTGCTGAACTTAAAGTGCTTACTTGTTATTTTTTTTCTTATACCTTTTAAATCGTTTTGATCTCTTACTGATCAAAATTTACTGTCGTTATCGCATTATTCACACGTCGTCGTACAGTTAAGTAGGAATTTTACTTATTTGATTCAGATTCAGATTCAATTACATTTATTTGTACGACGTGTAGCCTTTTCCGTGGTCTTAACTCTAATGGAAAAGATAAAACGTCTTCTAGACACGTTCTAGAAAAGTTCTAGGGTTCATTTCCGATCTTGATCAAAGAAGAGAGAAATTTTCCTTTCTACAAGTTAGCACCGGCATATAGTATATACAGGGAATATACCGGTGGAGATACGACAACTTAAAAGTTTTGTTATACCTATCCAACAATCGCATATTAACATAGAGCTTAAACTGCAGGGAGTAGAAACTTGTAATTTTGCACCTACAATTTCTCAAAAAACGAAGACTAGTAAGATTACTAAGAAAAAGTAAATCCCGACGCGGACAAAGTCACGAACTATTGTTATTTCATTTAAAAAAAACTATATAGTAGACACACAAAATTAGATTAAATTAATGATTTGATTTAATAAAACGACTCCAATCCCGGAAAATATGAAAATTCTGTATACTTGAAAATGCAACGGTCATTTTTATGTTTCATTAAACAATTATTTATTTAAAAAACCAACAGGTGTGTGGCGATAATAACATTATGGCGTCCCTATTATATCGATAGCCGATCAAAGACAATCGATGCAGTTACATAATTGGATTATAGATATGAAGTTTAATTGCGGAGCGTCGTGTGATGGACGCGCGCCGCAGGGGTCTGTGCGCCCGCGTCGATCCGTCTTAGCCTGGATACGGCTTTATTTATCAACTAGCTGTATCGCCCTGGCTTTGCACAAAGCTACACTATTCCACTTATTTGGGTATTTATTAATTACTCTTTTCAAAAACGCAAAAACGTTCTTTTTTTGTCCGCAATTAAATTATAGTAACAAGTCATTATTTTTGCAAAAGAGACACTTTACTAGCGAGTGAACTAGTTTTCTTAACCATAACTTGGGAATATAAACAAAACAAGCGTCATCAACTACCCGCATATGTTATGACTTATTTTCCAGGTCGGTAAGATACACGTGGAGACGTTTGTTTTTCCGACTATTTTCTATTTTCACGTCATTATCGATTCCTTTACTTACATAATAAGGTTTTCTCCGGGCAGAGATCATCTTCATTCATGATTATGAGATTAAGAAGTGTCAGGCATCGCCACTACTGGCACCGATCTAGAGACTCCGGCCAAAATTCACAGTTCTGCGATTCGTTATCACTGTCTTTTGCTTGTGATGCCTAAATTTTATGTAGATTGCAATGAAAAGAAGGAAATAAATACCTACCATCAAACCGGTGACAGAGTAAAAACAGGAGGTAACATAAGAGACACCTGTATGTCCTACATGTAATAAATAAATTGAGTATTAAGTATAGAAACAAAAAAAAAATGTTTTATTTGAATTTTGTTGCAGTTTAACTTGCTTGTAGTTTTAACCTAATCCGGGCTAAAGCGATAATTTTCTAAGTTTCCGGGATAAATATAAAAGCAAAACAGAAATGGAAGTAATATCCATAATAAGAGAGTGCACAAAGGTAATCTGCGAAGCGGCAGGAGGTTGCTGGATCGAACTAATGATAACAGCCGATCGTCGGATTATTACATTAAAGTCGATGTTTTATCATCAAGCACGCCGCCTTCACACCTCAACGTCTAACAGCTAGTGGAGGTTTTCTGTTAGTGTATTACCATTTTTAAAAAAATGATATCTTTTACCATAGGTTTAGGATTCGTTTAGGCGTTAGAAGCGCAGCGTAGACCAATCCTAAATCTATGTCTTTTACATATAAAGAGAAAATTCCTATCTCACTCAGTGACTGATCAAAGACCAGCCCTAACCTACCGAGAACCAAACATCAATATCGGGGAAAAGACAGAAACACGCACTTTCTTCCATTATATTAGCAATTAGCATGGATTAAACTAGTAGGCACACATCTTAGGCTATTTAAAAGATTTTGCTTGCTAAGAAAAGTCCTATCGATTTTTTATTTTCGTTTATGCTCTCGTAATCTTTGATTAACTATGTATTCATAGCTAGTAAGAATATTTTTATTTGAAAAATAAGTAAGTATATACTATATATATATATATATATATATATCTATTACAATGATCGCCTTCTATTAGACTTTTTTTATTACGATACAACATTTTAAATACAGTACGATGTACAACACATCTTACTCTCAATCTATCTATAGCGAAATCCGCTCCGGATCGCGGATGTCTTATTGGATTCCTGGGTTAACTTGTAGTTTTTTTTGTAAATTACATCTGGTAATCAGAAATTTGTGTCTTATCCTTTATGCAGAGTACCTGCCTTGTATATAATGTCTTATATTCATTTATAGTAGGTATGCGTTGTACGTATTGTAGTTACGTTGAATTTATTTTATAGAGTAATGAAATGGACATCTTGATAGAATGTTCGTCAGCAATAGTTCTAGTTATGTTTTAAAAAATTAAAGATTTTTACTTCTGTTAAGTCTTGTTTTAAAATTAAATACAGAGTTTACTGAGCTTCACTAAACGATGGATCTGAAACAATACTACAGACAATAATGATTGTCTAGACTCCGCTAGAGTGACAAACTGTATTATAGCCCCCATTTATGACGTAACTTAGCTCGAGCCATTGAACCTATCCGATGTGAGTACTAGGATCGTAGCAGAGAATAGGAGCTGATTAGCGGGCGCGACGCCGATGAATGGCCGCTCCGAGGGCGCCGCGGCCGCTGGCGAGGCCGGCCCACAAAGGCTCACGCACGGCATCCGCAGACAATCCGCCGAGTATCGATCTCCACGACCCTTCGAACCAGCGCCGAGCCTAGCACAATGCCGCGGCTCTTTATTATAGCATCTCATATTGTTGTCATTGTTATTATTATGATTCTTTACCGCTTTCCATTGTCGGTCGGCGTTGTGGCGGTGCTTTTTCACGGCCCGCGTTTAGTCTGGGCATTGGGAGCGCGTCGCTCGCACGTTTAGTCGCGGAAAACGTGTTTTCCTCGTGGAAATTTTGATAGTTTTGTCATAATTTTAGTAATCAGAAAAACTATACAGTGCGCGCGCACTGCTGTGTGACGGAGGCGTGTTGGGTTCCCAACATTTCTCCTGTCAGCTGACACACCTACCTATAGGTCCATACTATGTATGTGTATATTTACCTCAACACCTATATGTAGTCGTGTTATTGACTGTGATAAACTAAACACATAACTTTGTGGACATTGTTTAAGTTGTTTCCCAGTGTTTTTGGAAAGTTGTAATCGTGGTGAACGTGTTTTACTTAAGTTATATTATATCTGAATATATTTATTGTAGAATCTCGTAGTGAACATAGGAATTCAGCTAGATCTTTGACAATGAGTTATATTTCAAATAAAGGTATTATTTCATAAATTTCGAAGTTCTTTACCGACTTAAGAATCCTTTGGACTTAGCTAGATACAGCGCAAAAAGTTATACTTTTAACCATAATCGTGTACCTAATCATAATGACGTCTGTAAATGTAATTATTATGTATGAATTTTATATAAACAAGTGTTATTTTCAGATGTCTGTTTGGAACTTATCCGTGCGTCATCTGGTTTAATAACCTTTAATAAATCGACGAAATTGTTTGGTACACCTAATTTTAATATTTTATTTCTAAAAGTGAATGTAAGAGATATGGTTTCTGGGTCTGATACTAGATAAGTGGATAGGTTTAATATGTTATATGTATTTCTAGGTATAGTCCGTTATCTGGAGGCCTGCCTATACAAGCGTAGTAAAAACCACACTTGTAGCTATCAGAACCCATAATGCCGTGCTAAAAATAGGTTTATCTACCTAGTATGTTAATATGTTACAAGGAGGTTGGTGCATTATAGTTAGGTATATGGTTAGTTACGATTTTCGGCCTAACGGCTAACCATATAATTATACTTAGGTACCTAAATAAATATTTAATACTTACCGATATACCTATGCACATGAAAGGAGAAAACGGAAACGAGAAATTAGCAAATTATTGTTATATAAAGGATTTTTACCGCCTTCAAAAGTAGGTCTGGGTACCTACTTCCTCAATTTAAGGCGAGTCACCTCAGCTCAGCGGTGAAAACTGGTTTGCTAGATCAAATTTTTTCGGTATTTACTATTAAATAACGGTCTTACAAAAAATATCCGATACACTTAAAGATATTGTCTAAAGAATGTGCTAATTTGTTACACGATAGGATGTACTTTACTCGATCAAAAAAAATCTTGAAACAGGCTAAATTAAAAGTTTAAAACGAATTTTTTATTAATAAAATTTTCGACTTTGCTCATCATTTTTATATGGATAAATTCCTCTTGAAGTATTAATGAGAACCTGCTAAAATTTATTTCAAACTGAAGTCCTATATCTATTTAATTCAAATTAATCCCAGAATTTGAACGTTGCCAAGCGGTTTCAGAATATACCGCGCTGCCCGCTTCCCCGCCAGTCTCTACGAGAAATGTACCGCGAGACGCGCGGGCGGCACCCCACACCTCACCTCCTAAAATCTTGCAGGTGACTCGCCTTAACGCTAAGTACTTTCTTTTTATTCTTAGAGATAGAGGACGAATCTTCTCAATAAATAAAATCCAATCAAATATCATTTAGGTACATTATTATTAAACATAGTAAAAACAGTTTTTTCCATACCTAAATAATAATTTTAATATATATACCACACAATATAAAATAATAAAAAAATAAAAACTGTTTATTTTCTCGAGATACATTATTTTAACACATCAAAGGTTGGAGCCTTCTTTTAAAGGTTTTCAGAGTGAAGTTGCCCCTGTGACCTACATACTCGTATAATATAAAATGTTATTATTAGTTCCTATACCAGCACAAATCTGTCCTTCGTATCCCCAAAAATTTCCGCTGCTTGAGAATCCATTTCCAAGTCACTTTTGTAAACATAAATATTAAGTCTACTAACATAATATAAAATAATTAATAAAAACCTAATGTAGCATACAACACATATACATGTATGTAACATACAAGATAAACATTATTAATATTATGATGAACGTAGAACCTGGACAGTCCATCGTACGTTACTATTTAATTTGCGGCCTTCCAAGATAGGCCTGATGAGTCGGAGACAGCGGCCGGAAGGGCCCCTCTCTCATCCCCCTGTGGGTAGCCCACACCCCCTGGACACAGATAATGTATGTAGGCAGCAGGCCTATTCAAGTGTGACGGACAGAGTATTAAAATGAAGATTGCAAAAATATTTTTTTACTTTTTTTTTCATGAGAATAAAATGCTGAATCGTAACTAGATTTCTCGTAGACAACGTTTCTTGTAGCGCCTTAAGACCAACGCGACGGGTCTAATTAATGACATTTCATTAATTAGACCCGTCGCGTTGGTCTTAAGGCGTGTGTGTACATATCTAATCTGAATTTTTATGTCAAAAATTTTTATTTTTAAATAAAAATTCAGATTAGATATGTACACACACTGTTTGGAATTTTTGATTCAACCAGGATTTAACCCGATCACTGGAAAAGTGACTGTTAATTTTATTTGTGTTAAATTTAAATAATTCAGTTGTAATTTTTTTTTTATTTTTTATTTTGACTCTCGTTACGTCTTTAAATGAAGTTTGCATACTATTTTTACCTATTCAATGTTTTAAGAAGATTCAACAATTGTACCTACTCAAAGTCCTTCAGGAACTGGCCAATCTACTGTCAATTTTAAAGATCTCCAATATATTGAGATTATATTTAACAGCTCTGTACATTCCTATGTGTAGGCATAAGACGCCTGACAAGGGAGAGTACCACCCCCTCAAGGAGATATGATAGCTCTTACGTGTGCGGTCTTGTTTGTGTCCAGTCCTGAGCCCAATATTGGCCTTTCATTATCATACATCGCCTCCGATTCCGTTTTGAGACGTACGGTGCAAATTATGCTACATTGCTCCTTTATAGGTTATAGCACTACTGCTGGATTTCCTACCTTAAGACATATGGATGAACTAGCTGACCCCTTCCAGCTTCGCTAGAGTAGATTTTATGAAAATTGGTGCTTTTTTGGTTGATTTAAATTTAAAATAATTAGTTTTTAAGTTAGTTTCAATTTAGATTAGTATTTCATAGTTTAGATTTAATTGACCGAGCGAAGCGAAGGTCTCTGAGTCTACTTGGGTGAATTGGCACTTGTCCGTCCGTCCGTCCGTCTGTCAGAGCATTATAACTTCTGAATTACTGAACGCAATCACTTCAGCTTTAAATATAATATGTAAACCAATGGCCTCCCGCCGAATATGGCTTAAAAAATAATAAAAATCTTTATTTCAGGGGGGGTCTCATAGAAGCGAATGCGAAGTAAAATATTTTTTATAAAGTTACATAGGGTTGCGGTATATCATTTTAAAGATAATTAGGAATAGAGTCCAAAAATATTTTAATTTTTCCCCCAAAATTGACGAAATGGGGGGCTTTCAAAGTGGTGATTTTCTAACGTCCAAAGATGACCTCAGAACTCTAAATTTTCTGAAAGGATGAGCCTGAAACTTGATCAATTATTTCAATTATATCCTGTACTTGAACAACTAATACTAAAATTAGATAAATATTGTAAGGAAACGGAATTATTTAATTTTTAATGAGCTTCAGTATTTTTAACAGAATTTCACATTTATGTCAATAGATGGCGCCGCGAGGTCTTAGTTCGGGGCGAACCACTAGTTTTATATGTTTAGGAGATTTTTTTTGGTGGAGGCAGGAAAACAACTCTATAAAGAAATCCTACATACATTACATGCAAGATACAGTGCTGTAGGGAGGTACGTTGATTCAGATCAGTATTATATAAGTCAGTTCTCCCTATAAACTAAACAACTACTAACGGAGATTGCGTTGGCTAATATTATATCCGCTGTTCGTAAAATACTTACATAAATTACAAAATATGAAAATTTCCATCGAAATCCGCCATTTATTATCTTTCATAAACAGACAATAATTTTATATAACATCATAACTCATCCTGATAAAAAAAAGGAATGCTCGCGTGCCTGCAACGTAAAATCACAACAGATATTAATTACTCAGGAAACCTATAAGCAATGAATAAAAACGAGCGATGCAACTCCCGCTTGTTAGTTTCAATTTTAATATTTTATGTTCACCTCAAAAAACCTGCCGTAACAAATTAATAATTGAAAATTAAACTGACGATTCCCGCCAACAATACTCGGCGGCCATATTGCGCCGCGTCACCTCAGTGTTGCCAGGCGTAATAATTATTAATTTGCAGCGACACTCGCACCACTCGCGGTTGTCATTAGTGACACCTCGCGCCAATTAGGAGGCCCAGAGTGTTTGATGCTCGGTTTTTATTTAACACCAGCAATTATTGAATGACTCGATGCGTTGTCACTAGTGGTTTTCATTTGTGCAGAGGTGTTGAGAATTTCATTTTTTAAATCTACCTGTTATTTGCATTGCTTTAAACCTGGGATTATTTAATACTGGAAAGGCTGTTTTACTGCCGTAGAGAATCAGTCGTAATCAGGGGACATGATTCTACGTTTAGAAATTTTAAAGAAAACATACATACAACTTACCCATACGGAAAAAGCTGCATAAATATGTAAAATGAATGCGGTACTGTGCTAGCAATATGTTTTGTACCTACCTAAGCTGTAAATTTTGAAATTTAGGCAAGGGAATCGAATAGTAAAATTATTTTTTACCCGCCTGCGGAATGCACTGGGTTATCTAATTAGGTATTATAAGTTAGGTGTGGAGATATATGTTAAATAAAACTTGCAAGGCTTTTAAAATAAAACCAATAAATCATTGAGTTATTAGTGAGTGTAATTTTTATCCTTGGTACTTCAATAAATATTACCATTAAAATAAAATACAATATAATTCTATTCTATTCAATTCTATATAAATGCCAATTCTATTCTGTTAACGATTACTTAAGGCAGTGGCAGTAGTATAATAATATGTAGTTTATTTTTTAGGTTCAGCAATGTTTATTTTATTTGTAACTAGCTGACCCGGCGAACTTCGTACCGCCTTAGTATGCAAAATTAAATGTATATTTTTCAATATTTCTGAGAGATTTTCTTAATATTTTTTTCCGTAAGAACCTTCTCCTAATAATAACAAATACAACAAAAAAAGAATTAGTGAAATCGGTCCAGCCATTCACGTGTGATGCCGTGACCAAGGAAAACGGGTTTCATTTTTATATAATACTAGCTGACCCGGCGAACTTCGTACCGCCTTAGTATGCAAAATTAAATGTATATTTTTCAATATTTCTGAGAGATTTTCTTAATATTTTTTTCCGTAAGAACCTTCTCCTAATAATAACAAATACAACAAAAAAAGAATTAGTGAAATCGGTCCAGCCATTCACGCGTGATGCCGTGACCAAGGAAAACGGGTTTCATTTTTATATATATAAGATATAGATATAGATATAGATAGATATAGATTTGTTTTTTCATAATTTGACAATCACCTTTACAATTTATGTTACTTCTTTCTTTTTTAAATATTAATTGGACATATTCGGAAATATTTTGACATTGCGTGGTAAAATTAAAAATAAGTATTGTATTAATTATGTATTATATTGTATCTGTATTCTGTAATAATTTGCACGCCATATGATTGGCAGATTGTGTCTCGAAACTACTCGTATAATATTACTATTGTAACAGCTCTTTTGTTATACCTACGATCAGCAAATAAATAAATGATTATGATTATGATTATGATTAATAATAATTTATAAACCATGCCATAAGTTTGTCATTTTTTATTATAGGTATCAGCCCATATTGCTGTAATGCCTATGTATTTAATTTTTTAGGTAGTTTACTAATTTAACAATAAGTAGGTAAGTACTTACAGTATCATATTATAACATTATCTTCGTACTTGTATAAAATAATGATTGATGATGATAATTTTAAATAAATAAATAAATTAATAAAACTAATAATGCTCTATGTTTATTTTTAATTTGCTTAAAAATTATTGTTAAATTGCCTGAAGTAGGTATACCTAGGTATTAAAATACGATTATATTTATTATATTTATTTATTTGGGCAACCAAAAATTGATACATTAACAAAAACTTAAAAGTAGACACATTTAGGACACTTGTTAAATGAACAATTTATGAAAGGTGCCACATCAATCATAATAAAAAAAAAAAGTAAAAGCTTATGCGCGAAAAATTAAAAGTTAAAAGTTACATTACAAAACAACCTATGAATTATACCTATGGGAGGAATGCCAAAGAAATATTTAATTTACCTGCTTGCCTACATAATTTCATGTCGTATTTATTGATTTGAACGATTGATTTATGCTTGTATTGTAATTCACTAAATGTACCCTACTTGTTTTCAAAACATGTCCTTTGTACAAAAATTTAATAAAAAAATACTCTTATAATATGAAATTAAATTGTTTTATTCCCCTACAACTTCTCTAACCAAACACGTTACCTAACCAGGCCATCAGGTGGAAAATTGTTTTTCCTTCACCTAAGTTAAAAAAACCAACTTTACCTGTTCGGTTCACTTCCCGTTTTCGCTATAAAAATAGCTGAAAAATTAACAGAACCGTCTTCTGGATACTACTATCCTGTGCCATATTTTGTCAAGATCGGTTACACAACGGTAAAAATATTATAGGCATATTATGTCAGCCAGACACAGACTCGGTACCAACTCTATGTTCATAATTGTTATTAAAATTTCATAGGGGCACAGAATAAGCTATTGGAAATAATATCGTGATCCGGGTCGGTTGGACCAGGGACGAGCCCAGTATGGGCAACGCGCAGGGAGGCACCGGCGCAAGTTCTATATTAGAGTTCCCGGAGCCTTTCATCATGCGCCGAGGATGGTCACCGAGGGGGTTTTAGTGGGTACAAATCACCACATAACCCGGTCTCCCTCCCTAGGAGGCCGGGTATCTTGGGAAGATTTCCCACCCGTCAACAAAAAAAAGGGGCACAGAATAAACCAATTTAAAGTAAGTATTCGTAAGTATGCCTATTTTATAATAGTAGGTATTTACTTACTTAATACGTAGTACCTATATTGAGTTAGGAAAATATAAAATAAGCTTCTCAAAAACAAATGCCGCAACCTACCTTAGTCATAAACATCGATATTGGTTACGGGAATTTTAAAACAATACATTTTCTTACAACATTTTTTTTGGTTTAATCTCCTAAGTACCTACTCATTTACGGCATTACTTCTTCGGAGCCTATAGGTAGGTACCTGGTTCTCTTATCTACTCTTTGTTGAAAGCTTATGTACCGTTACTTTAGCCTGATAATAAATAAGTAGGTAGGTATCTAGGAATAGGCTGATATAGGTACCTAGGTAGAGAATTTTTTTTTTTTTTTTTTATTTATTTATTTTAGGACACCCAACAGGTTACAATTCAATTAACAAGGAAAAATATATATAAATTAAAACAGAAGTTATATGCACTATTGTATACCCACTTAGAGGTTGCCACAGCATGCTATAAGATGTTAAAACTACACTATAGATTGGAGAAAATCGATATAATTAAACAGAATCATTATAGAGTAGGATGATTTACGCAGGATGATTTTGACGACCCCTGGTGCAGTGGTGGGCGCTGTTGTCTTAACGTGGGAGGTCCCGCGCGCGATACCCGGCAGGGTCAACTTGGGATTTTATAATTTCTGAATTTTCTCTGGTCTGGCTTAGTGGCAGATTTCGGCCGAGTCTAGTTACCACCCAACCGGCAAAGAGCGTTCCGGTACGATACCGTGTAGAAACCGATTAGGAGTATTGGTTTAATATATAACTGCCTTATGTACCCCTAACAGGTCATCTCCTTAGGCTACATCATCAGTTACCATCCGGTGAGATAGAAGTCCAGGGCTAAATTGTAGTGGTTAAAAAAAGGTTATATGAACTTAGCTTCTGTCTGGTACAGATATAGGCACAGTTTTTTTTTTTAAAAAGTAGTAAAATTGACCTTGTGTCATAATAGGATCTATTGTCTGTATTACAGACTACCACCTAACCTATCTATAGCATTACCTATGTACTGCAACTATGAATGAGTGCTTAAATTGAATACTCCATTGTCGATGGGAACAAAGGCATATTGTAAATGATCATCAATGACTAGGTACCTATCTGAAATGTAGACATTATATTTCGTTTGCATCTCGCTGTTAGTGGCGGAGGCCTTGAACTTAGATCACAGCTGAGCAAACTTGGTACAACGTCAATCCAGCTGTGTACGCTTAGGTGAATGGTGACGTATTAACATTATAAGCCATATAAACCTATTTTTAATTTTGATATGTATACAGTATGGTTCTCATAAAATATGTCAGGTGACACCAAAATGTAAACGAGAATTTATTACTAAAAGTAAACGGAGGCCCGGAACGGTTTTTTAATTGAAATTTCAAGTAGTGCCGTACAAAAGCGCTAGATAGCGTACGTTGTTTACAACATAAACTAAGGTCGAGAAGGTGCAACCACCGTCGGCAAACAAATTGTGATTTGCATGAGGCGGCGCGGCGCGAGGCGTACGCTCGCACCGCTCGCCACGCGATTAAAAATGCAGGACTCGGCGGGTGGGAGTGCGCGGGCGGGGCGGGGCCGGGGCGGGCCGCCATTGGCGCGCCGGGGCACGGGCGGGGCCGGGCGCGGGCGGGGGGGCCGCCAGGCGCCGCCGCCCGCCCGACGGCCACCTCACAACGCACGTAGCCTCCGCGCCGCACGGTACTGCGAGACGTATTCCGCGCGCACCGTCGCGAGTCCATGTGAGCGACCGACAGCTCTCTCGTTGTGCACGGTGAACGAAGGATCGGCAAGCTGTACGCGCCGCAGGAAGACGACATGTTGACGATGGAGTCGGATCTCAAGGGCGGCAGTCTGCACGCCACGGTGCCGCCGCACCACGCGCTGCAGCACGGCTACGGTTCGCTGGGCGCGCTCGGTGGCATGATGTCGCTGCCGCAACAACAGCAGCTGTCGCAGCACCAGTCGCTGCAGCACCACCAGCACCAGCCGCTGCCGCAGCACCACTCGCAGCCCCCGCAGCAGCACCACCAGCCCCCCAACAACAATAACAACAACTCCAGCAAGAATTCTAACGCGGAGAGGGTCAAGCGTCCGATGAACGCTTTTATGGTGTGGTCGCGTGGGCAGCGCAGGAAAATGGCATCGGATAACCCTAAGATGCATAATTCCGAAATATCTAAACGTCTAGGTGCACAGTGGAAAGACCTCTCAGAATCCGAGAAGAGACCGTTCATCGACGAAGCGAAGAGACTTCGGGCCGTTCACATGAAGGAACATCCGGATTACAAGTACAGACCGAGAAGGAAAACGAAGACGCTCGCAAAAAAACAAGAAAAATATCCCCTCGGAGGTGGAGCACTGTTGGGCGCAGGCGATGCACAGAGAACATCCGCGCCGAGCGCGCAGCAGCCTCGCGACGTTTACCAGATGACGCCAAACGGGTACATGCCAAACGGATACATGATGCACGATCCCAGTGCGTACCAGCAGCAGGCGTACGGATACCCTCGCTACGACGTGTCGCAAATGCAGCAGGGCGGCTACGGCGGGGGCTACTACGGCGGACAAGGCTCGCCGTACCTCCCGCAGCCACCCTCACCTTCCGCGTACGGGCTGGGCCCGGGCTCGCCGGGCGGCTACGCGCTGCCCGCGTCGTGCGCGTCGCACTCGCCCAGCGGCTCGTCCGCCAAGTCGGAGCCCGTGTCGCCCGGGCCGCCCGGCCTGAAGCGCGAGTACGTTTCGCACGAGCCGCCGCAGCTGAAGCGCGAGTTTGGCGTTCACGGGCACGTGCAGCACCAGCACGAGCAGCTCGCGATGAAGCGCGAGTACGGGCAGCAGGACCTCAGCCACATCATCAACATGTACCACGTGCCCGACGAGCAGCGGTACGCGGCAGCCGGGGAACGCGCCATGCCGCTCATCTGAGAATCGCCTTTCGCGTGCGACATCGACATTCCGCCGCTCTGAGCTGGTCGGGTCGCCGCGTCCCCACAGTGACTTTGTTGCGACTCGTTCGCCTAGGACAGTGATCGTTATCGGCGTACATACTTCTAGGTATGTCCTTTATTTGTTTTGTAAAATCCCGCGGGCCCGCGAGCCGCCGTCGTTTGTGTTCCGAACTGTTGACGTTGACGCGGCTCGCTCCCGACGGCCGATCGTTCAATTAATGTTGTTGATGATTATTCTGTATTATATTACGATTATTGTATTTTTTCAAGGTTTAAGTTAAAATATTCATAGTTGTGCGGTGCGAATGGACGAGAGGTTATGTGCGGAAGGATGAAAGACGACGGAGTGCTCGAGGTTATTTGAATACCAAAAAAATTTGAACAATATGTAAATATAGTGTTAAATGCTAGGTCGAAGTTGAAGTTAGTCGGTAAAGAGTAGGTAGATAGCGATAAGACGTGCCACGACGCCACACTCGTACGCCCGTCGTGAATTGTACAAAATATTTGTTATATGGGATCGAAAGTTATGAAAGCCTCGAAAGACTTAAAAATTGTAATACAAAAATGTACAGTGAGTGTTATATAGTCAGTGGACACAAAGTATATTGAAGAGAAAATGAAGTTATCAATAAACGACGCGTTAAAACTGTATTTGCTGTTTTGTTCCATAATCCCACTAACATAGACCCTTATTCAGTTTTATCCAACGTGCAATAATAAGATATAATTATTTACATCTTATAAATTCAACTTAATCTATACTAATAAGCATCAGTTGAAATAATCTCAGGTGTAAAGGCACTGCCTTGCCTACGGAGTCGGTCTCCATACAAAAGATATCAACGCGCTCTGATGAAACTTAATTTGTATTTCCGATTTCGTAAAAATTTAATAGCTTATAGAAAATCAATAGGAACATAATTCTTGGGAACTTATAATTAGGTAGGTGAAATTAAGAATTTTCTTTAAAAAATTCACATGAATATAATGTAGTGTTTTTAAGTAGGTACGCAGGAAACATAATCCGAATAGGTATTTTATTATCCCTTATTTAGCTCGCAGTATTTATTCATAATAACAATATCTAGACCATAATTCGATAGTTGCTAATAATTATAATGAGAAAAACATCTAACTTACGTCTCACAATTATTCACAAACATGTAGGTATGCCATCAAAACCAAATTATATTCATTTAAGGTAGTAAAGTAGTAAATAATTTCTAGGTAGGTATAGTATATGAACAGTAGGTACAGTTAAACTGAAAAAAACGTCCTTTTATTATAATATTATCGGCCATATAAAATATTCAGTATTAGATACTTATTAGTCTTATTACATAGTACATATAAATACATATTTTTATATTTTACTGTTCAGTTGTCTATTTAGTTGCCCAGCACGACTAATAAATAAAATACATATTTTTTTGTCGTTAAAAAATAAAAATCCCTAGTTACCTACTACTGCTACGTTTTAAATTTTTTTTGTTTGCCATACGTTGCAATTACTTATTTATTTATTATATATGCAATTTATTTGACAACCATAACTACAATTCCACAAAAACAACTAAGCCACACTAATTAAAATAATATAGGTGTAAAAGAAAGAACTATTTTAACTGTACTCTTAACTAAAAAAAATGAATACATATTTAAATTTATATTTATATGTGCAACAACTTCAATACATAACTTTTTATTTATTTTCGAGCAAGGCAATTTAGTCTGTTCCAGTCATTAAAATATGGGACAATTTGTACTTACCTACCTAACCTAACCTGCTTGTTTAGCTGTTATATATTTAACTCAATGAAAAGGCTAAACATATTTGCTTTATTGGTTGCTTAGGGTACCTACCTAACCTATCTACATGTAAATTGGGGATGATTTTTTTTTCGTCCATGTCATGGTGAGGGATATCGTTTGATAGGTCGTTCAAAAAATTGCGGCTCTGGGAAAACCATTTTTTGATTCAGGAATCCTATATAACCTTAAAAGTTAAAACTGAATCGTAAGAACCTGCTACCTACTGTCGTCCGAAATACGAGTATCTTTAGTAAGTACCTACTCGTAGTTTTCGGGAAAATCGTAACATAGTAAAACCTGAAAAATATTCCTATTGCATTGCCATACAGCCATAAAACATACCTATCATACATACCTAATAGGTATATCTTAGAACCTTCTCAGAATTAATACAATCTTAAAACAAAAACTGCATTAAAATCGGCTCAGTAATTCTTCAGGAATAAGCTTTAAAAACTAACAAACATAATCTACATAAGTATAACCTTATTTAGTTCAGGCTCAGTTTCTTGTACCTTCTATGTATAAAAATTGAGATAGCATAAGAAAAGTACTTTTTGTTTAAAACGCTGCCAGCTATGTTATTACCACGTATAAAAATCGCATAACAAAGGGAATTTGCAAATCAAATTCCCTTAAAACAAGTAAGTCAATCGCGTCAAGGAATACGCATTTCAATCAATTACTGTCAACACGCAAGGGGTGAGAATTTAATCAAGTCCTGGGGAATAGTTGATAGATTCGGGCACTTTTTCGTCCCCCGGGAGACGCAATCCGGGAACGCCCTGATGTTTAAGCCGCATTAATTTAAACACTACTTTCACTCGCGTTTTATGGGGTGTTGTGACTTATGAAGTGATTATGTTAAGATTTTCTTTAATTAATTTAAATGATACTAGGTAGCTATTTATAATTTTGTATTTCTCGTGAAAAGCCTCCGATTTTTGGCTGAAGTTTTAATCCGTGAACTGATAATAAATTAGACCTCACTCAATTTAATTAGATTTAAAATCTAAAACGTATTAAAAGATTATTTAAGGACGAATTAAAATCGTTTTTTTTCTTCTACTAACTTCTGACTTTTAAAATTATTCAGCCCAAAAAAATAATTAAATGAATATATCCAATTAACATAATTTAGATGTGAGTTGGTTCATACATTTTTTTTAAATTTATTTGGCAGTAAAATTTTTGATAAAATTTCCATCAAAACAAAGTGTTTACAAAAGGGTCTTAAGGGATTTAATTATATTATTATAAATGTATCAATAGCCAGACTTGAGGATACTTGAGCTTTTTCATTTACACGCAATCTAAGGTCTTCCAAAAGACCTAAAATTCACATCTTCCGTTAGATAAAAGTTTGATAATCATTATTAACTATAGATTATTAAAGCAAAACAAGTGTGTTGAAATTTAATGACGTCACAACTATGTATGCTTGCAAACAAGTCTGATTGCAGTCAAGCGCTAGCCCATCTATTTTAAAAAACTGTGTATTTTATACAAACTTCCATACTAGAAGCGCGTTTTTAAGTTTATCTATTTTCACAGGCACTTTTCAGTTCCACTCATAAGAGTTTTTATCTACACCCTGTCATCAGCTTTTTTTATTCCCGGATCTCTTTGATTTTTAAGTAATTTTATGAGTTTTGTCATCAATGTATTCACATAGGTCAATAAATTAAAAAGTGTTACATACGTATATCATAGCTCCATAATATTCTGTGCAGTATCTTGCATCGTCTTGTTTTGTACAGTTCATACTTTGCACAGGACAAAAAGCATTTTTTTTGCGATTCTATGTAAGAGTGAATCAAGATTAATCTTCCTGGCTGGACAGGAGAAATTCAAGCTAGTTCTTTTAGTCTATTGCATAGCTAAGAAAAACCGATAGACAGCAGTAGCTAATGACAAATCTACATCTTGTCCATCTTATAAAACCATTGCTGGCTCTCTACTGGGCATGAGTCTCGGAACAAGAAGAGTTTGGCCACATTCCACCACATAGGCCAAGTGAGGATTGGCATACTTGACACACCTTATTAACTCTCGGACATGCAGGTTTCCCCACAATGTTTTTCTTTACCGTTTGAAGCAAGTGATATTTAATTTTTTTTAAACGCACATAATTTCGAAAAGTTGAATGTGCCACAACCTCGGTCGGATGTTTAATCCATTGGACTATAACCGCAACAGCGTTTATTTTCCGAAATTCAAAAATTCAATTTCTGTTTATACTGCTGCAAGCTGACCTTTGCCAAAGGTTTAACAAAGTTCTCGTCTTTGACATTAGTTTTATTGAGACCAGAGACTTGCGTCAAAATGTTTACGATGGATATATAAAAATTTTGTCATTTTGCAATTTCTCAAGATAAAATAGCAAGGTGACGTACGTATGCCAGCGACCGCAATAATCACAGCCAGACCGTGAGAGACAATGGAAAGTACCTACTCGTGGGAACCGTGATTGGCACCCCTGGGTTCGATTCCCGTTCGAGGCGGCCGAGACCGTGACGGTGGGGTGCGAAGTGTGCGGCCGCCCTTACATCCGGAGTAACGTTAGTTATTAATTTTATTTTGGACTTCGTCTCACTGATAGATTATTTTTTTAAAGGAAATTATGCAAATCTGTTGGTCATTTGTTATGTCAGTGGCTATTGGGATGTGATTACGCAAATCTCTAAACACAACCCTTCTTAAAGCTATTAGTTACCTACCTACTTGTATATCCGTTTGAATCATTTCCGATGGTTTAATAAAATTAATTATTTAAATGTTTTATACCTAATCTTTAAAAATATATTTATTTTTATAAATTAAAATCTAAATTAAATCTAAATTAAAAAACTAAACATTAAAAATATCATCTATGCCGCTGCAATAAGGCAATGTGCCCAGAACGCTGGCTGCGTTACCTCGCTGAATAGCCAAACTTATTTATGTTGGCCGAGATAACTGCTGGCCCTTCGGTCACCGGCGGACTCCGTGAGACGAGAAGATAGATCCATATAAAAGGATCTATTATTTAAAATTATTTATTTATTTTCATTATTTAATTTTTACGGTTTTGGACTCGGCCAGCGTGGTGGATTATTACATACATTCTGAGAGGAGACATGCTCTGTAGTGAGCTGGCAATGGGTTGAAATGATGATGATGGTGGATGTAGGTTTTCTCTGAGCCATCCAAACATTTTACAGGCTGACTGTTTTAATAGACAGATTAACATCTGCCTGTCTGACTTCCGAATCTCATTAACTGGTACTAGTAACTATAACGCAATGTGTTTTTTTTTTGGACAAAAAAATATTTTTAGGTAGGTAAGTTAAAATATTTTTTATTCACTACAAGTTAGCCCTTGACTGCGATCTCACCTAATGGTAAGTGATGATGCAGTCTAAGATGGTATAGCAGGCTAACCTGTTAGGGGCATGATAACTAAATTGCTTGGCGGCACGTCTTTGCCGGTAGGTAGGTAACCACGGCCGAAGCCTCCCACCAAGCCAGACCAGGGAAAATTCAGAAATTATAAATTCTCAAATTGACCCTGCCGAGGATCGAACCCGGGACCTCCGCACGTTAAGACAACAGCGCCAAAAAATGTCTACCTAAATTCATGTAGGTATAATGTGTTGATACACCTACTTATTAATGACTTTTTCCAAATATTATTAGCAGATAGGCAGAGTGACCAAACAACTTCGTTGTCGTCTAAAAGGAACAATGACTTCTTATCCATCCTAGGTTGGCAAAGAGTCTCTGTCAATACATACTACAATATTAGTCTGTCTAGAAACTGTACTACCCAGGCCATGCAATACGACTAGCTCCAAACAACTTACTTAAAACGGTAGACAATTACCGAACATCCTTGTTACAAAAAAACAGCCAAGTGCAAATCAGATTCACCCATCAAGGGCTCCGTCGTAGCCTGGAAAGTTTATTAAAATAGTAATCTGGTATAAATAACTTACCATCACTGAAAAACACCGTTTTATTTGGGACCGCAAATCTATTTTTTTCAAATTGTGAAGTACTAGACTAGATTTATTTTTCTGTAAAATTAGCATAAACCTTCAAAGCCGGAGCGCTATTTTATTAATATTTTCCCTCATGGTTCAAAAATTAAGTAGCCCAGTAATAAATACGATTTCATTTGAGAATATGCCAATGAATTCAGAATGGTCTTCTTAATCTAGTATAACTCCAGA
Source organism: Erebia aethiops (assembly GCA_923060345.2). NCBI lineage: Eukaryota > Metazoa > Arthropoda > Insecta > Lepidoptera > Nymphalidae > Erebia > Erebia aethiops. The sequence goes on along the minus strand of OV281090.1, from coordinate 14,583,623 downwards.
GCCAGTCCTATCCACTTATACTCCTTTCTACTTTCAAGTAGATAGAATAAGTAATTTATGAAAATACAATTAGTGTGACAGATGGAAGGATGGACATAGTCGTAGAGGATAATATATTATGGGATCATCTTTTATGGATTCGGTGCTGAGCCTTAAAAATTAAATATTACTATGTTTAGATTATAAATAAATTTTATATATTAGAAAAATAGATTAGAAATAATTGGTCTTTTTAGTTTTAAAATCTGTAGGTGAAATTACCAGTAGGTAATTTAAAAATAATTATAAACCTAAATAAAGAACCGAAACAAGCCAGGAGGCCTTGCGCACCTCCGTAAATATTACGTTACACAGCGCGGCATCGGCAAAAGCCTACATCTGCTCCTCTAACACCGCATATCCGCTACACATTTCGTAATTTTTTATCGCAATCCAATTCCAAACTCCGTACAAACCAACATGGGCGCAAACAAGTAAACTTGTCACGTAATTCCTTTCTCAAACATCGGTGTTTGTTTTTGAGCTTGACACCGGACCGCCCCTGGCGTTTGGGCCCTTTTGTTTTTCTATCTCTGTCAATATTTGGTCTCATTTGTCATTATCTGTTTTTAAACGAAAATCAGTCAACACCAACTTAGATACTAAGAATAGAACGAAAAGGAAAGGCTGAAATTTAATTTTATTTACTTATTTTTTTTAATTATAACAAAGATTAAACACACTTAAATAATAAAGTACATAGAACAATAGAAATAAAGAAAAAAAAATACCAGATAGTAAAACCAACTACTTAAATCAAAAGAAAACTAGTCCATATTTAAATATTATAATTGATACCTAAATAATATTATAATCAAACAGAATTCTACTCATCAGACAATATGTTTAAAGATTCAGCTATCTTCTAATTGACGTTACACAATAAACTATTTCATTTAATAAGTACCTAAGTACTTCTGGAACGACAGTTGTAAAACACTTTTTTTTGAGGATTGAGCTAATGTCAGATTGATCGTCGAATAACGTCGAATGAAATTTTGAATCTTGGAATTTAACTTTAGTTTCATATCTGTTTCATATTTATCTTTGTATGTACCCAATATGTACAATGCAATGAACACAAAAAACTGTGAGACGCCATTCCCTCGTTGATAGTAAAATTATTGACCTACCCACCTCCCGAGATGATATACCTAGGGAGGCTAAAAATAAACCACTTTAGAATTTATTCGACAGACATTCTTGTAAAGTATTTTTGTACCAGACACGGTGATAAACTTCCCACACAGCGTTGTTTGTTTAAAATATTGACACGAGACCGCCCCTAGCGTCGGCTCTTTTTGTCTTATGGGTGTCAATATATGGTCCCATTTGTCATTAAGAGGTTTAAGAAGTGATTCGTTGACGCCGGCAAAAAGTGGGTGGCTACGTGTGGGATGCGCGACGCGACGTTCCAAAAATAATCATACATACATATTTACATAGCGATTTTTGTCTCCGAATCTCAAGCGTTTAAAATTAAGTATCTTTGGAACCTAAGTCACAGGTAGTAGCACCCCAGGTACCTACTCAATGCGATCTTGAGAAACCCCATTTATCAAGGTCAAATAAGTAGGTATCTATTGTGACAGCTACCTATCTATGAGGTAACTGATGAACGACATACTCTATACCAGCACTAGAGGCCTAATTGTCTCAGCAAATCGTAATTATTTGACACCTTAAAACATATAACTCGAACTGTTTAAGGAGTTCACATATGCTTTTTGACTTGCAGGCATCTATGAACTCTATAAACAGGTCGCATTATCCGTTTGACTAACGATTACAATTATAACGATTTTCTTACATAATCAGGGGGCAGGCCTCTATAAAAATAAGTGAAGGAGGCTTCAGCTTCTCTGGGTTGATTGCACAATCGATGGTTGTGGTTAACGTTAAATTTGACTACCTAATAAAGCCACTGTGTTGCAAAAGGCAGGGCTCTTCTGTATAATCTTAATTATGGATGTTCAAAAAGACACTACGACTTGTACCACGTTGCAAGAATTTTAGAGGTGAAAATTAACGTAAGTAAGTACCTACCTAAACAATAACTTCAAGCGATGGTGCAATCGACCCTTAGCCTTAAATCGTTATTAGTACCTAACTATTCAATTCAGCTAAAAATATTATCGTAGACATTTGGGGTATAAAAATTTGTTCACATTCCAACGACTGTTAACACATTTTCTCTCAAAACTAAACGGTCAGGCGGTAATACGTAAGTGTACCTGGAGGACGCAGAGAGTACCGTTACGGCAGCTAACGATTCCGAGAAGGTCAAGCGTAAAGCTAAATTCCATTTATATTTTTTGCCCCGCCTCAGCCTCGGCGCAATACTTCTACAAGGCTGTAGCTTTTTTCTCGGTAAAACGGGGTAGTACCTGTGGTACCTAGTACCTAGTATCTCAACTTGTATTTAACATACAAATATTTAGGTATATACTTACAATATACTAATCGGGTAAACATGAAACTCCGTAGTAATTAATATTGCTATGAATTTCTGAAAATACCAACTAATGTAAATATAATTCATACCTATTATGATTTTATTAAATGTAACTAGCTGATGCCCGCGACTTCGTCCGCGTGGATCGGTTTTTTGGTTCCTACGGGAACTCTTTTATTTTCCAAGATAAAAAGTATCCTATGTGTTATTCCAGACTATAATGCTAAATGTCATCCAGATCCGTTCAGCCATTCTGGCGTGATTGAGTAACAAACATCCATCCATCCATCCAAACTTTCGCATTTATAATATTAACTAGCTGATTCCCGCGACATCGACCGCGCGTCGAAACTAACAAATTTTTCTATATTTTCTCACCGTTTAAACCTTCTCTGGACTGGACTACGACAAACATTTCAAAACCAAAATCAGCTGGATCGGCCCAGCCGTTCTCGAGTTTAAGCGAGTCAAACGAATAGCAATTGATTTTTATATATATAGATAGATAGATGATATAGATAGATATTTTAAATTTTCCACTGCATACATATAATATTAAAACAAAGATTTCTTCTTAAATAATTATGAATTTCGATGTTTTAATTAATGTACATACTGTAGTGATATAATTGCGTTGTTTGAATCTCTTTAGCAACGCAGATGTTTTGTACAGGTTGGGTATAGGTAGGTACGATTATTAAGCTAACATCAGTTAACTACAACACAACTAAATAATAAGTCTATATAAACAAACAGGGTTACTTGCGGTTATTCTATTCATGTGCTCAGTAACAATAACTGAGAGCAAACGGGGCGGTAGTCGTTTGAAAAAAGGCAATAAAATGTTTTTGGGAAAGTTTTATTACAGCAAAGGGTTCGGGGCGGAATTATAAAACAATTAAGCACGGAACCGGTCGTAAACGCACCGCTGAAAGTGTTCACTGTTTATCTAACTGTTATAGGCTTTGTTTTCTATCAGCGGTGCTACTCGTAATCATGCTAGAAGGTATGAAACTCATGAATAGTTCTACATAATATATTAGGTGCGATGAAGATGACCTATGGTGATTCTCCGTATCAATCTTATATAGGTAATCTTTACTTCGACCTACTGTGAACTTACTATTAAGCACGGATCTCTCATAACCTCTCAGTAGAAGAATCCTTCAGACTTAGGTAAAACAAACTGAATAACCAAAAATTAATATTCCTAATCTACTCATATATTATGTACCTATCCATAATATGTATGCGAAAATGTATCCGTGACTACTTTAGGACTCAACAGCTGAATCCCCTGTTGATACATTTTTACTCTGAGATACGAGTACCTACCAGAAAGCCTGCAGCCATTAGACAAAAGTCCAGTATACGATGACTTTCCGGAAAATCAAATAAAGGCTGCGCAAGATTTTATGGAACTAAAAAGCATATAAATTTACAGGTATCCGCTAGAAGGTAGAAGTAACTGATGTTTACGTAATAAAAATAAAATACAGGCTCAAGTAACTTATTTATTGATTGCTAGAAATAACCCAATTTAGTCTGATAAATTGATCAAGACTGCGAGAAGAGTTATAAAGTGTTATAACTCTTTAAAGTGTTAAAGGACTACAGGATAATTCAATCTTGATAAATGTGTGTAAAAAGTACCTACTTAAAGGTTAATTAATAGAATCTTCTAAATTAGAAAAAAACGTTCCTTAATTTGAAATTATTTGATATAAATATATATTATTACTCTTTTAGGGAAAATTTAAGATCAAAGACGGCTGAAATTAAAATTTATATGCCTTTTATGGTGCCGGACAATTTATTAGAGAACCCATCCGTTCAGGATTTTCCCGTGTCTATTTTTATCATCCTGGAACGTCCCTGGTATATTAACTGAGAATCAGGAAATTTAAGAAAAGAATTGGGATTTAGGTTTATGTAAAATAATACTATTTAACATTATTTGCAATTCCTTTTCCTTATCGGCTCATAAACCAATAATAAAATAAAATAAAAGGTATAGAAACCTAAATAAAAATAAAATAAAAGGTATAGGTATATATGGGAGACTTTTTAAGGGAAAACGCAAATGAAAACATGTAGCATTAGAGACACCTATATGAAATAAGCAAAAGTGGTTTGTTCTTCAATCACGCCGCAACGGAGCAACCGATCGACGTGATTTTGGCATGCGTATAGTTGAGGACCTGGAGAGTGACATAGGCTACTTTTTATCCCGGGAAATTAAGTACGTAGTTCCTGCGGGAATTAAAAAAACTTACACGCGGACGAAGTCGTAGACATTAGTAGTCAGTATGAAATAACTATTTCACATACTTCATATAACACCTGCGTCACATACCTACTCATAGCATCGTATTATTGCCTACTAGCTGATGCCCGCGACTTCGTCCGCGTGGAATAAGTTTTTTTTGATTCCCTCGGGAACTCCTCAATTTTCCGGGATAAAAAGTAGCCTATGTCACTCTCCAGGTCCTCAACTATACCCATGCCAAAAATCACGTCGAGCCGTTGCTCCGTTGCAGCGTGATTGAAGGACAAACCAACAAACCAACAAACCAACAAACCAACAAACAAACTGACTTTCGCATTTATAATATTAGTATGATTCTGTGCTCATAGCGTCGGATATTTTCCTACAACGTGTTAGTCAATTCTGCAGTAGGTCCTATTTTTTTTTTGAGTTGTTGTGCGCAGTACCTATAGGGAGGTATGCGTCATAACACATTGTAAAAATTGTGAGGTCACAATCTAGCTAGAGATAAGTAATGGCATGCACTGTAGGAGTATCACAGATAATATACTACTAGACAATATCTATTTTCGATAACGTTTCATAGAAACAATAATCCCATAATATGGTGATTTCATTATCCTGGTATGGTACTACGTTAAGAATTTTAGGTACCATCATCTCACTCGAAGCAAAATATTACCAAGCTATAGGTAGGGGCTCCAAATTCCTAGGTACGTTTTACCGGTGTAAAATTCCACTTGCAAATTATATTATCCTTATAGTCCAAAGGTCCTAAGGTATATGATAATCATAATCATTTATTTGCTTATTGTAGATTATTACTTAATAAGTTCTTACAATAGTGTCATAGAATCAACACAGAATACGTAATAGTATGGTATAAAGCCACAATCTACCAATCGTATGGTTTGCAAATTATCATAAAATACAATTCATAAGTGACAAATTATACAATCTACCATTATAATATATACCAATAGCAATCATTACTATATAATCTATCTTTAGAATTATGCAAATACATAATCGACGTTTTGGTACCAAAACATAGGTAGGTATACCCAATAGGGACACTAAAATAGTTCATACGGTTTCATAAAAATCTATAAAATAGCAGACCTGACAGGTTGCCCTGCCATAGACTACGTCTTACAGTAAAGTTGTTTTTTTTTATCCACTACAACTTAGCCCTTGACTGCGATCTCATCTTATGGTAAGTGAAGATGCAGTCTAAGATGGTAGCGGGCTAACCCATACCCCTAATCGGTTTCTACATGGCATCGTACCGGAAAGCTAAATCACTTGGCGGCACGTCTTTGCCGGTAGGGTTACCACCCTACCAACTTACCACTAGCAAAATAATACTGTAGTTAGACAGACAGATAGACGGACAGACAGACAGATACACTTTCGCATCTATAATATTAGTATGGATATAATGCTCTAACTCGATCGAACACCTTATTTCGCTATACAAAATATGTATATACGTCTTACCCTGCCTAATTTGAAGAAACAAACACCTATGTAGGTAAAAACAGGTACCTATGTAGGAAAATACTCGTCCAAAAAGTTCTAACAAATACAGAAATAGCCGATTACGACACTTTTGCATTTTGTTTGTATGTTGAAAATTAAGTGGATATTGCGAGTCCTATAATGTCACCGTAAGATTGTAAAAACCGTTAGATTATAATCTAACTAGCGTAATTGTAAACTGTCGACAGATTGTGAACCGTTCAATGCTCTGAGCGTAAATTTTTTAAATATTCATTGTATTTACGTTTTCTTGTCTCTCTCTTGTAGGTTAGGTTAGGGTTCGACATAAACAACCAAGTAGTGCCCTTAGGTTTTGTCGGTTTAATATACCTAACAGATTACAATCTACCGAAAAATAATGCGTTAAATTGTAATCTGTCGACAGTTTACAATTTCACTAGTTAGATTACAATCTAACGGTTTTTTGCAATCTTACGGTGACATATATAACAAAGTTTTTTTCAAAATGAAACAGAAGAAGTTACATTTCGTTTCGTAATAATCCTATTATCAAACTTTGTGGAATTTTACTGAAAGCTGTTGCCAACACGTAATAATTAAAACTTTATGGTAAAGAAGTTATTTTTAAATTGCCTGTTTGCTAACCCTGACTTTTGAAAAAAAAGTACTCACCGAATAGCTATCAAAACAAATGTATTATGATGGCAAAACTTCATTGTATTTCCGTGACTTTGGGTACTACGAGATCAAAAAACACCTTAATTTTTTTATACAAACTTCCATAGGTAGTTTTGACTTTTCATAAAGAGTTGCACGTTAGTCTTTTGCCAAGTAATTTTTTAGTTAGTCAATATTATAATGTAATACTCGGTATTTTATCCTTTTCATAATATTCCCTGCGGATAAAGGTAGCTTTCCTGAGCAAGATATTGTCTATTTATTTCAGTTTAGAGACTCCGTCCAATCAAAATCATCATCATGTACCTACATAATAACCCACCCAATAAGTTAAAAAAATGGCTTTTAGTATTTTTGCTCATAAACTCAAATCTCAAAAGCAATCTGTTTGTGCTTTTACCAGTCGTAGGTACATCGTATATGGAGATGTAGGTACGTCGCAAAATAAACAGTTAATTTGTTAGTAAAACATAACCCATGTCTTAATAGAAATAATTAACAGTAGGTAAGTAGGTAGGCAGGGATCACTTATAGAGCTGCCGGAAAAATCACGACAAAGTTTTTCGACGGGAAAAACATTTTTTAAAAGGTCATTTTCGTTCCGTAACGTTTTCGATTTACTACGGCCATGTTGTCGCACGCAATCGTTGCATTATGTGTACTTATTTGTGGAGACAAAAAGGAATCTAGCTCGGACTTCGGAGTCATTAACAATGATACGTACATCCGAAATAATATTTCAGTGATAAATTATTTTATTTCAGTGTTTTAGTTTATTTAAAAACGTCCGCGTTGGAAGGAAATGTCATTTGTATGCTCCCTCCACATACAAATAACGTGGAAGTTAGGAAAATTTACTTTATATAATACTAGCAGATGCCCGCGACTTCGTCAGCGTGGAATAAGTTTTTTAAATTCCCACGGGATCTTCCTAATTTTTCGGGTAATATATAGCCGAATATATATATAGAATTAATTCTATATATATATAGAATTTTCAAAACCGGTTCATTAGATCCAGAGATTACCCCCTACAACATCACAAACTTTACCTCTTTATTATAATATTAGTAGGTATAGATAGTTCCTGCAATTCACGAGCGCGCTTGGCTCATGGTTGTGTTAAAGTCCTATCTGTAAGCATTTGTATACGTGTAAATGTGTGCGTGTAAGTGATTGCGCGTACGATTGACCGCTCCGAGAGGGACGCACACTCACGCAATGTGCATCACCACAAGTAAAGTTCACGCGCGCTCGTGAACTATAAAAACTATATCAGAAAAAACACAGCCGCGCTAAAATTCGAAGTTATGGAATTAAGCTTTACAGGTATGTTTTTGAGACATAGATTACCAAGCGAAAGTTACAAATAAGGAATTTCGTTAATCAAACAAACAACAAATAAAAAAAAGAGGGCTGGAGGGCACTAATAAATCGCGCGATAGAGTCATTAGCCAGGGGCGGACTCGCCACCGAATAATTAAAAACAAATAAACTCGACACGGATTACCTTATCTGCCTCCATCTTGATTCCCAATTATTTTTTGTGTTCCGTTTTAACGGGCTTTTATAAGTTAAATTTTGGTATGTTTAAGCAACAAATCACTACATTTTTAATAGTTAATAGGGCTTGTTTGGCAACTAATTTATACTTACTGGTATATTATATTAAAATTTATATTGGAAACATTTTGGATATTATTTCAAGATAAAGGTATTTTCGATCAAATTATTCAATAGTAATAAATTTATTTATTTATTAAAACACAAATTTTATGGACGATGAAGCTGTCGGGTTCAGCCGCCATTGGTAGGTGTCTACTTAAAGAGTTTGGACATTTTAGTGAAGTGTGAACTTATCCGATACATTTATATGTTGTCAATGAGTGAACTAGAAGTTGAGCCTTTGCTAGGCTTTAAACTGCCAGCAAGCTAGCAAGACGCATATTGGGTAGGCAGTGCCATTATGCATCATAAATATTATTGCGAAAGTGTGTTTGTTTGTTGGTTTATATTTCAATCACGCCAATGGATCTAGGTATGTGATTTTCGGCATGGATGTAGTTCAGAACCTGCAGGAGAATGACATAGGCTGCTTTTTATCCCTGAAAATTAAAGAGTTCCCTCGGGACTATAAAAAAACTTTTTTAATCACGGACTAAGTCGTGGCTATCAGCTAGTATAATATATAAAGGGCACGCCACTGCTTTCAATTGAGATCTTGACCCGAACGTTAACCACGTATTACGATTAAGAATGATAAGATGTTTTTTTTTACAAATAACATCATTTATACCAGACGTGCAGACCTTTTTACAACAGAATGTGCAGGAACCTTAACTTAAGGTCTGGGAAAGATGAAGCGCGGCGACAGCGAGGCAATAGCAGTATACGGACCAAATCACTGAATGCATAAGATTTAAAGTACCGGTGTAAAGGTTTCCACAATGTGCTTGTGCTATATCACTTATACCTTATTGGAGCCGTGATGCCATCTCGCGTCGTTTCTGTCCAAGCCTTAAAAGTTCGTCGTCCATCTGACGAACTGAGTGTTTGTTCAATTTATATGTGAAGGGCCCTCCAACGACAGACGCGCCGGCGCCTTGCGTGCACTAGGGCACTATGATAAATCAATATTTTTCGAACTACACACTTATAAAGTCAGCTAAAACAATGTTGCCAGTGTAAAAAAACAAAGACGATTCAAAAACCTGGGCATCTTCTAGGCAAGAGCGCTTCAACCTGGATGTCACCATTGCTTTCTATGATTGCAGTCAAGAGCAAGTCTATCCTACTATAAAAATGTTCAAGTTAGTAGGTAGTTACCCAAATATTAAGAGCATTTACTTCAGTAAAATTTATTAATAGTAGGTACCTCATAACCATAATACATAGCAGTGTGCTTACTCTGAGTTTTTACATTGTAAATTCGATTGACATTGAGCGTTCGATCACATTAGCGTCAAAGTAAAATGGACCCAAAGCTCTTGCTTTAAAGTCACAAATTCAGCGTTTGGAGCGCTGGCTGTGAATAAATACACAAAATTATGAAATGAGCTTTAAACAAATGCATATAAAGTTCATTTTACTTTAACGCTAATGTGATCGAACGCTCAATGTCAATCGAATTTGCAATGTAAAAACTCAGAGTAAGCATACTAATGATGACAGATTCGATGATTGATAAGTTTCTTCTGTTGATTAAGGCTCTGCGCCCATAGACGGCACGACACGGCATGGGATTTTCACGCACCAAACAGAAATATAACATAATAGTATGATAATAAAATTTCAATTTCAATGATGATCATCGTAGGTACAAAAACACTTTAGGCACTAGCGGTATACTTTATAGGCATTGAAATTTCAATTTTATCGACACGATATTAAGTTCTATTTCTATTGGTCACGGGAATAATGCCCAGTCCGTTTATGGGCGCAGGTTCTAAGCCTCCGATGAAACAAAAATAATAATAATATAACCGCAACTGGTTTTTGTTTACACTAAAAAAGGCTATCTATCTCAAGCCTTTTCACATTACTACGCTAAGACCGCTATAATTAAACCATCTCATAACATTGTTTTAGAACTTATACTGTCATACTTAAAGGATCCAAGCGCCATCTACGGAGAAGCGAAGCATGCTTATTATAAAATTAATTTACTGAACGGTCTAGCTAACGGTCTGGCTGAAGCATTGAAGGCTCGTCGGGTCGTCACATTTTGCAGCCAAAATACATCGAATAACTTAACTGTATTGGAAAGTTCATTGAAAACTACACCAAAATGTATTACTAATAAAATAGATATTTGCCTATCAACAATAGAAATATACGTTACGATGAATTGAAAAGGCTGTAAATAAACAGTTGATACCGACTACACGTCATTACATCAAAGAGAGGAACATAAATTGTTATAGAATTTTGAACTTAGTTTGTATCATGCAGAAGGTTGAAATTTTAATGTGGGAGAAGTTGAACCGTTTCTTATCGCAATGGGTTAGTGGGTATAGGAGAAGTCGGGTCAAATGGTAAGCAAACAGCGTAAATTCGTTATGGTTGCAGTTTAACGTGGCAACACTGTGAAATGGTTACAAAAGCTCCCAACAATGTTGGTCTTAATTTGTTCCGTTGAAAATCGCTGCGTAGTTACCTTTTTTAAGAAAACCGTGCCTACCTAAGATACGCAACCTGTATAGGTAACACATGGTTAAATTCGAGCACAATATATTATATAGAATTGAAAAATCAAATTAGCACCGAATTCCGTACTACGAGTTATTTCACTATCACTTTTTTCTTCAGTCTTTTTTTTCGCTTGGCACGTAATACATTTCAACTCAAATCACTAAGTTTTTTAGTCTACTTACTTGAGGTACCAGATCGTCTACGAAGAATTTTAATTTAGAATATACTTTTTACCATTGGTTTTGAAATATATACATACCTTCTGAGGACTGATGAGTAGGTAATATTGGTAATTGTTCTGGTATTGTCTATATAAAACAGGTGATATGTAAGGTACAAAGCGATCAGGTGCTATTTTCCTATAAAGGTGAGATGTAAGGTACAAAGTGATCATATGCTATTTTCCTAAGACACGTTTAAACTGTAAGTATCGTTATACCGAGCATGAATAGACATTTCCTAAGCCTCAATTACTCTAATACAAGCCCACAAAATGGCTAGAGTATCCCACTGAGTACCTTGAAGACAAGAGTGAAAAGACTTTGCAACACGTTCCATCTTAGTTTACATAATCACGTTCAATGAGCTTGATTGTGGTCAAGCGAAAGTCTATCTGACGCGGAAAACAAATTAGATTTATTTGTAAGCAATTTTGCTAATATACCTACATTAGTAGGTTTAACAATTGCAAAAGAAATAATAAAAGATTAAGCAACTGTCAAGCTCTTGCTGTTAACTCGGAAGCGGGTTGGTATCGACCCCAAAAATAAATGCCCATCAATCAGCTGTAGGTGCGAATTATGAAAAAAAATCTCTTTGTCGGAACAAAACCACCCGTAATTGTTAGGGCGAAAAAAACAAAAGTGAATATTTATAACGAGACGAAATTCCCAAATCATTCGGTTTAGTGCTAAATTATATAGTTTTAAACGAGACGTTTAGATGATTTGTACGTCTGTAATGGAGGTATTACGATTGGTGGCGTGCTTCGGGACGGAACACTGCACAATCTATTAGGTGCACAAAAAACGAGCTTAATTTCACACCTGTTTAGCTTTAATACCATAATGATGCGGGAGTCGTAATTTTTGCACGCGCCTCTTGGCTTCTAATTAATTTAAATACTCGAACTTTTCTACGGGGAACTAATATTCCGATCATGATTTAACGAATGATTTCAACGGTTGATTAACGCTCGTTCACCGACAATAGTGACATTAGCTGGTACCTTAAGCCAGTAGTAAAAATGATTTAAATTAATATTTAATACAACTTATCCATTAGTAACATCATCATTTTATTTTTCAAATTACTAGATTATACCTGCTACTTCGTCCACATAATTTCACATTTTTTATTCCCGCGGGAAATCTATAATTTTCTGGAATAAATAGAAGCGGCCATGAAACCTTAGCAGAATACCAAGCAGACAGCCACACTTTCTCATTTATAATATTAGTATGGATTTCCAAATAATCGTAGCCTAAAAACAGTTCGTGAGTCAATGTATTACACTCCACATACGAGTATAATACCGTGCCTTTTACTTAACCGCGTATTAACAAGAACCTCCTGAAAAACGTCTCCTATGAGGAATAATGTAAATTAATTGATTTAATAAAATCGTCACAATTATCTTTAATACTTTATACGTTATGCTGAAAAGTTTCAACCAAAAGAAAGAATCGCGATTTTTGTGCTTATTGGCAACAATAACATAGCAAACAGGGTTTTTTTTATCCACTACAAGCTAGCCCTTGACTGCGATCTCACCTGATGGTAAGTGATGATGCAGTCTAAGATGGTAGCGGGCTAACCTGTTAGGGGCATGGCAGTTATATTAAACCCATACCCCTTCGGTTTCTACACGGCATCGTACCGGAACGCTAAATCGCTTGGCGGCACGTCTTTGCCGGTAGGGTGGTAACTAGCCACGGCCGAAGACTCCCACCAGGCAAAAATGGACAATTGCACCAAAAATACGATCTTTAGCATCAATGTTATATTCACCCAACCACAACTGTAATTGTGGCAATTTGGTAATCACAACTGTGATCCTAAGGATATTGTCTCTTCAGAATTAGGAAGACTCTATTCCAGAACGGTGTCTAAAGCCAGCTCAGGAATGGGTGCGGGGCCGAGGGGCTGTGACGTCACAGTGTGGGTGCCAACACGTCGCCGCGCCGTCACGCTCCACAAACCGCGAGGCTACCGCAGCCTTGCAGTCGCCTCACACTGCGCGCTGGTCAGAACCGGCCGGTTTCCAATACGCTCTAACAAACGGGTTGCACTGGGAGTCGGCCTGATCATCTGATGTGACTGACAGATCTGGGGGCTGATTCTGTATAACACAATCTCTAAACTAAACTATAATGGCAGCTTTAAATCTAGTTCTGTCCCTTTCTGTAGGAAGTATTATGAAAGGGTTAGCAATATTTGTAATGCTCTAATTTTAGTTTAGTTTAGAGATTGTGCACTACAGAATCAGCCCCCTGGTCTACTAAGGTAAATGGCTCACCAACACTAAGGCTGACCTCAGACACGAAATTCATTCTTAATTTAATTTAACCAAAACGTACAGAATTGCATACAACTTTAGTACTATCTCTGATGAGTGATGACAAGAAAATTTTATATATACGAGTAAGTCTATGGAGGACAATGACAATTAAAGAATGTTTTGATCTATCAGATTGATTTTAACGGGCATTCTGAATTCCGGAACTGAAATTTCAAGAACCTGAATTCACACCACGCAGTCACAGAATAACCTGAAGATTGAGGACCCAAAATTAATAAATTTCACCATAGCTAAGTTTACGCACAGTAGCAGATGAAATTAAGTGTTGAAATATAGATATTATGTTTCGGATGCAGGGATTGAATAGATTAAGATAGAATCAATATGTTTTTATTATGAAAAATATTGGTGATCCAAACACTAAATAATGCACACAACACAAACAAAATGTTTTGGCTCCTAAATGACCTTTCCGAACTGAATATAAACTAGCTCAATGCCTCAATTTTGTCCATTCAAGGATTTTTTTGTAAACCAAATGAGTTCTGTCTGTTCAGCCATCACAGAAAAACAAATGAACTGATTTCATTAGAGTTTTCGTTATTTGAAAATACGAGTACAAGGCCAGTATTTGAATGTAAAATTTTATAACCTTACTCAATATTTTTATTAGAAACACATAATAAACCTGTATTTGATTCAGCATTTCTTTAATAAATTCATTAATTTCTTGCTTTATGTGTATTATGATGAATTTAGTGTGTGGTTGCAGCAAGCTAATTAAGCCATTTCGTTGTCAAATTTATTATTGTGCAATTTTAGTGAAAATAATCTCTTACTAATAATAATTTTACCTGAATATGTAAGAAGTAATTAGTTACTAAGAATAGGGTAAACCAAAAAACAAACAAGTAAATTTATGACCGTAAATGTAACATTTTTATCAGAAACACGTTTCAAATTGTCAGGTAGCGAGAATTAGAAACAAAGGAATCATAAAAAAAATAACTTGGAAAAATGTTTCTTACAGCCATTAGCAGATGTAAGGGCACTTATTTCTTAAAAACGTGTACGGGTAGGCATGTCAAATCGTCGATGGGAGACAATAAGCGCGAAAGCCTCATAAAACTATGGGGCCCATAAAACTCTGTCCAAAATATTTACGGCGCGTGACAAATAACCCGTGTCTTTGTCTCGAAGGACTGTCTCGCCAATTCGACGTGGTAAATCTAAGACGAAGTGCGACGGACACCAAATGTGTTATTTGGAAAACCCGACCGAGTAAAACTAATATTCCAGTCTCACTACAGTGTTATTTCAAGAGAAGGCCTAGTCGCCATATCTGGATCGATTTAGCAGAGGACATCAAAAGTGATAAAGCGTCTTTTCTACTCAGTATCCCCGTGTAAACCAAACCAAAGTGATAGATTCTTAAGGCCCTGTGTAGCGTAAAAGGGGGTTTTTAAAAGCAGTGTACCTATCCATCAAACGGTGATCTCTAGAAATATAAGATAATCATTTCTAAATCAAACACATTGTCCATTTGTATTGAAAAGTAAATATTTTTTTTTTTTCAAATTAGTTCATGCATTTTTTGCGACATGCGCTTGCTCGATTTAACCCCCGCGCGCTTGTGTTTTTCATCTCGTGAGCTCACAGCGCCTTAAGACTTATCCTAAGTGGCATAAGTTGTCCTACGACCTACGTGAAATAAATAATTTCATTTCATTTCAAAGAAAGATTTTTCGAACTAAATGTTGCCCACGTCTTCACGTGTATTCAGGTTTTTAAAGTCCCGGGAAAACGTATTTTTGTTTCCGAGATGCAAGCTATTTGTATGCTAAATGTCAAAATCAGCTCAGTGAGGAGATCTCTTATAAACAGACAGAACACTTTTGAGTTTATTATATTAAAGTATACCTATATGGATTTTAGTTTTAATTTGCAACATTTTTCTACCTTTGCAGACAAGTTCAAGTTCATGGCAGCTGCGTGACACAAGAAGGTATTATATTGTGGAAATCCCTAATCCCTACATGAGACTTTTAGCAATGGAAAGACGATGACCATGACTAGTGTTTTTAAAACCACCAGATGTCAGCAAAAAACTGCAACGGTTCAGATGTTATAAGTCCGTAATCCAAAGGTAAAAGAGTTACACGTATTAGCAGTAGGGTTGTGTTGTACGAGGCCACTTTTAAAGGCCATTTTACCAGAATAGTCTGGTAAGATAACCAGACACAAATTATAAAAGCTAAGACCTGACTCCTTTAATACTCATCTAAGAACAACAAAAATAAGGGATTTCGCGATAGGGAATCGCTGCAACACGTGCGTCAAAAACAAAAAAAAATACAAATTTCCAATCACCAACTTAGGTCACTGTTGCTTAACCAGTGCAAGCGATTGATATGCGCTGTCGCAACTAGGTCATGCCTCAAAAGTAAGCAATAGTTACCGTTAAATAAGTAATTGAAAAATCTTTTTTTACTGTCGCGTTCGGCACCGTTTGTACGTTGGGACCAATTTTTTTTAACTGTTACGGCTCGTAACTCAACAACTACAAAAAGATAAGATTCAAGGTGATCTGCATAATATCATCTTATTAAAGCAGTTGTGTGGAAAATTGTACGTCAATATTGCGAGGCTGATGATTTTAGATAGCACCGAACACCTCACACTAACGTATTGCTAATGGGTAGGTACATGAATAGGGTCTAAGCATGTTAAATATCTGATATCTACTAGAACTGAATTGGACGACATTATTGTGTTTGTTTATCTTTTTTAACCCCCGACGTTAACAGAGGGGTGTTATTAGTTTAACGTGATATCTCTCTGGTATGCTGCAAAACGGAAGGACCGATATTTTATTAAATTTTTTGGAGTTTCCTTTAGAATCGATTTTCATATTATAAAAATCCTGGGTATAAAAATTTATGGGGAGTAAAATTAAACTATCTCCGTAACGTTATTGAATGTATGCTTCCATGGTAACACTTATTTATGTTTCCATGAAATTATATAAATATGAATATAAATTCTATAATTCAAATCAAATCAAAATATTCTTTATTCAAATAAACTTTTACAAGTACTTTTGAATCGTCAAGTGAATCTACCACTGGTTCGGAATGCCATTCCTACCGAGAAGAACCAGCAAGAAACTCGGTGGTTGCTTTTTTTTAAATAATTCATTTACAATTATTATATCAATGTGTACATAAGTAACCGCTGTCCCCAGCATTGCTGGAGCGATCAAATCCATGCTCCTCTATCATTTACATAATCTTCAACAGTATAATAAGCTTTTTTCAGGAGCATACTTTTAAACCAACAAATACTGCAACAAATAACAATACTAACTAGAATAAGACAAACACTAACACAACTAACACTTATTTCATCTAAAAAGTAGTTATATACAATTGTAAATATCATGAGATTAGAAATAAAAAGGCTTATTATTATTATTATTACTTTTAATGGATTTCTTCAATTTGTTTATTCAATTCATGTCAAAGACGTGCAGACAGAAAGTAGCCCCATTCCCGCCGGTGGCACCCGTTCACGAGCATGACGCATGATCCAGCCATTGCTTCGCTCGACCATATTTGAGGGAACGTAACAACCCGCACCACACGACACCACCACAGAAATGTTTAAAGAGAGCGTGACATACCCAGTCTACCCGTATCAAAGCATCGAATTGAATACTAATATTCAAACACTAATTTATAATAAGTAACCGCTGTCCCCAGCATTGCTGGAGCGATCAAATCCATGCTCCTCTATCATTTACATAATCTTCAACAGTATAATAAGCCTTTTTCAGGAGCGTAATTTTAATGGACTTCTTAAACTTGTGTAAAGGCAAGTTTAATATAGGTTGTGGAATTTTGTTATAAAATAGAATGCTCATTCCCACAAACGACCTTCGGACCTTCTTGAGGCGGAGCGATGGAGTCACGAGCTTATGGCGGCCTCTAGTTTGCCTATCATGCAGATCGCATATTTTTTTGTAATTATGAATGTGCTGTTTTACGAAGATTAAATTACTATAAATATATTGCGAGGCTACTGTGAGAATACCTATTTCCTTAAATTTCTCTCTAAGGGATTCGCGCGGTTTTAAATTATAAATTGCACGTATTGCCCTTTTTTGTAATACAAAAATTTTTTGAATATCTGCTGCTTTACCCCATAGTAAAATTCCGTAAGACATAATACTATGAAAGTAAGCAAAATATACAATTTTTGCAGTTTCAACGTCAGTAAACTGTCGAATCTTTCTGACAGCGTAAGCAGCAGAGCTGAGTTTGCCAGCCAGAGTTGATATATGAGTGCCCCATTGAAGCTTTGAATCTAAGGTCACCCCCAGGAACACAGTGGTCTCTTCTATTTTTAAAATATCATTATTTACAGTTAAATTTATGTTTCCTGCGGACTTGGTATTCGGCAATGCGAATTCAATGCACTTAGTTTTCTTTGCGTTTAAAAGTAAATTGTTTACAGTAAACCAGTTAGTGACTTGAGAAATTGCATTATTTACGTCTTCATAATTGTCCTTGTTTCTATCGACTTTAAAAATCAAGGACGTGTCGTCAGCAAATAGCACAATATCGCAAGTATTTTGGACGTAGTATGGTAAATCATTTATATAGACCAAGAACATGAAGGGACCCAGAATAGAGCCTTGAGGAACACCCATAAGTGAGGCTGATCCGGACGACTTCACATCGTTGACACATACCGTTTGAATGCGGTCACTGAGATAAGATGCAATGAGGCCAAGTGCAGTGTCTTTGATTCCATAATGGTTCAACTTAACTAAAAGCGTCTCATGCTCAACGCAATCGAATGCCTTAGACAAATCACAGAAAATACCAATAGCATTCTGTGATTTCTCCCACGCATCGAATATATGCTTTAACAGCATAGCTCCCGCATCGGTTGTTGATCGGCCTTTAGTAAAACCATACTGCTCTGAGTGTAGTAGTTTATTTGAGTTAAAGTGCAGAAGCAGTTGGTTGAGCATAATTTTCTCAAATATCTTGCTGAGTGCTGGTAATATAGAAATTGGTCTATAATTATTAGGGTCACTTCTACTACCAGATTTAAAAAGTGGAATCAATTTACTATATTTCATAAGATCTGGAAAGGATCCTGAATCTACAGACTCATTAAATATTAAAGCAAGATATGGTGCAATTATATCAATAACATTGCTGATTATTTTTACTGATATTCCCCATAGATCCCCGGTTTTTTTGCACTGCAAAGATTTAAATATTTTAATAATATCATATGGGGTCACATGTTTAAACTTAAACAACACACTGCACTCGGTGACATTACCCTTGAGAAGCTTAAGGGCTTCTATTGGCGAGGAATTAAGGGAGCTAGTAGCGGTAACAGGAATATTTTTGAAAAAATTTTCAAATGTATTTGCAATTTCAGTATCGCAGTTAATAATACGGTCATTAACTTTTAGCTCCAATTTAGGCTTTTCCACTTTATGTTTCCCAATTTCATCTGTGATTATTTCCCAAACTGCTTTTATTTTATTATCTGAATTAATAATTTTTTGTTTTATATAAAGTGATTTTGCTTGCATGCATACATTTCTAAATAATTTTGAATAATTTCTTACATATTGAACAAATGTAGGAGTGTAATTATACTGTTTTTCAGCATACAGATCAAACAACTTATTCCTGCTTTTATAAATGCCAACAGTAGCCCAGTCGCTAAATTTGAGATTTTTAAACAATTTTTTTTCTACTATTTTAAAAATGGAACTATACTGAGAATTTAACAGATCAAAGAAGGTATTGTAGTGTTCATCCGGACCACCCTGTGTAAGTTCAAGGGTAGGTAAAGTATTTAAGATATTTTGTTTAAATAGTTGTACTTTTTTAGTGGTAACTGGCCTATACTTTATTACTTTAGTTGTATTTTGTTTAGAGCTAGGAACAGATATCATTTGCCCGCAGTGGTCGGATCTGAGGTTAGCAATGACGGTCTTGCTGACAATTTTACAATCACTGAAAATATTGTCAATACAGGTAGCGGATCTTGTTGTTATCCGTGTTGGTTCAATAAAAATATTGTCTAAATTGAAGCTTTTAAATAAGTTAAGTAATCTATCAGAAAGAGGAGTGTTAAGCAAAATATCTATATTAAAGTCTCCACATATCAACACTTTTTTTGCTGATCTACATATCCGCCTTAGGGCCTCCTCCATGACATCCTCAAACAGTAAAAAGTCGCCTGAGGGAGGTCGGTACACACAAACTATTATGTATCGCTCCAGCTCAACACAGGACAGCTCAATAGTGCGTTCAACAGAAAGATTAACAATGTCTTTTCTTTCCTTATAATTATTATTACTTCGAGTTATTATCAAAGACCCTCCGCGTATAGCCTTCTTTCTAGAGAACGCACTTGACAACGAGTAATCTTTAAGATTTAAAATTAATTGGTAATTACTGAGCCAATGCTCCGTGAGACATAAAATGTCAATATCAAATTTTTTAACAAAAAGTTCTATTTCATGTTCTTTGCCAGATAAGCCTTGTATATTTTGGTGTACAAGATTAATATTACATAGCTTATCTGTTGTCTTACTACTTAGTTTAAATTTTTTTTACTAATTTCAACAATATTAGTACAACTGCTAGTACCAGAAGTTAAAGTACCCATATTATTACAATCTGTATCCATTGTCAAAAGACTGGAATTAGAGCTGTTGTTACTAATAGAGTTAGCATTCAGTGTACAACATGTACCATTTCCAACCATATTATTACAGCTAAAAATAGCTGGGTCTTGTATATTACAAGCTACTAATGTAGCTAAATGTTTCTTACATCTATTGGGCAGATACATAGTATCCTTTGTCAGTGTAAAATTCTGTATAAACTTATTTGTGTCAAATATATGGAAATAGTCCCTATGACTATATGTTAAATTATGAAGGAGCATATTAAGTTTATGAATACTCCTATTTTGTGCTAGGGTCAATGAGTTAGAAAAAGGAAAAGCACAAAGTATAAACTTACAGCCTGATTTTTTTTGAACACTTAATAAGTATTCCAAACTTTTGTAAATTTCCTTTTTGGTTATGTCCAGGCTGTCACCTATCAACAGAACAACTGTACTATAACTATCCAAGCAAAGATCTTGGATATTTTCAATTATATATTCATATGAGGCCTTGGGGTTACATTTATTGAAGACATTTTGGTGTAATTTATTACTAAGTAAGTAACCAAAGTCTTTTCCCAGCCCATCCGAAACTACAAATGTTTTCCGCTGCGGACAATGTAATGGAATGTCATTATGCGCTGATACAACTAAGGGATCATTGTTTGAACACTGGACTTCCACTGGCACTATAGTATTGTCTTTATTCGAACACTGGCACTTATTGATCAGAGAGTCAAAACGGTCTATATTATAATTTCCTATTGCTAATATTTCATCTGCAACCAGTATTTGCTCATTGATCTGTTTCTGTGACTGCTCATATTGTGATGTAACAGTTTTCAATGAGTTTTCTAATTGTAAAATTTCATTATTCAGGCGGTTTACATCAGATTCATATTGTTCTCTCATTTCCTGTAGAGAAGAACAATATGTATCCAGCTTTGTTACCAATTGTGAACGTTCTTTCCTCAGTGTAATATTTTTAGAGCTTGTCTTTTGATTTTTAATTAATTTTTGTGTTTTAGCTATAAATTTGCCAAGTTTTATGTACTTCTTAATTTTTTTGTGGCTATTCAAAGTAACTGGCACTGAGGGCGGTCTTTTAACACAAGGGCTGTCACATGTGAGATCAATGGTCACCACAGCTGGTGCAGTTGAGGATGAAGTGAGCAGCTCGTCATATAAATTATTTGTTTGTTGTATTTCACAACTCAGAATTTGTGACTGAAGGTCACAAATTATTTTTTGTGATCTACTCAATTCATCCTCTAACATTGAAATTTTTCCTAGTGCCTCTTCATATGTCCGAATACACCGGTCAAATGAGCTGACTGCCACCTGAAGCTGGTCCCGCTCCTCCAGCACCTGAGTGTGAGCGCTGTGCAGACTAGCTAGCTCAGCCTTCAACTGAGTGTTCCGGGCAATGATGACTCTCAACTCAGCTTCACTATCATCCTGTTCCTTCAGTAACTGTTCATTCAGTTGTTTCAGCGTCTTGAGTTCCATTAGTGTATTTTTTAACTTCTGCTGCTCCTCTAAGGCTGCTGCTCGTCTGGTCTGCATGATAGGAGCCATTCTGCAGTAGGTAATTACAACTGAAACACACCAAGTTATATATGTTAGTGAAGGAAGTTAAAGATGTTGTGAGAGTATAGAAGAGAGGCTGAGTAGACAGAAGGTTAAAATAGTAAGGAAAATAAATAATAAATGTAAATAAATAAACAGGGGTGTAATTACATAGATCACAGTAGTGTTATGGGCTAGGTATGACACAAAATTAGTTCACCAATTGAGACTAAAGTAAATAATTAAAACAAAACTTATTGTTGGTGTTATATATACACAAATGTTACATTTAGGGGTTTATGTTATAGTACAGTGTAGTGTTAGTTTTGTCTGCGGCAATCTTGGTCATTCTGCAACTTTACTTCCACGGATCAGTCAAGTAAAGTGACAAAAGTCTTTGCCTTTGTGTGAGGAGGGACGTGTCTCGAAGTTATCGAGAGTGTACGAATGGCGTGTAGGGAGTAATATGTGTGATAATGAGCTAATAATTAGTACGTGTTTATTCTATAAATAGAAATAAAAGCAATACTCCCCCGGTTTTAGCCGTTGATAAATGATTCACGCCGTCCGTCAATTGCTGTCACAACTTCACAGTTTGTATTTTTATGTTTCGCCAATACTAGACTAGTAAATTATTATTCACATATATTCACATTTATTTTAAGATCTAAATAATACAAAAGTATTGGTTTAAAGCTAAATAAAACAATAAAATTAAAATTATTATTGGGTCAGCTGTTTTTTGCAACTTGACCAGTGTTGCCAATCAAGAGGTAGAATTAATATAAATAAATGTATCAAGCATGCTTTCAGTAATTCAAAAAATGCGTTCATTTACCCTCATTTACTAGGTATATATTTTATAATCGTTCGTAAGGAGTATAAACTCCGGTCGTTCGTCGGCGCTGACTGACAACGTGTCTGAGGTTTTTTATTACTTGTCTTTCGAAATTAATTATAAACATCGTATTACTATGATTATAATTAATTTCGAAAGACCTAAGGTTTTGAAGGATCTATGTCGTTTTTTTTGTAACTTTTCATAATATTAATCCTTCTAATAAAGTAATAAATACTTTATTAGATTTACTTACAGCCAAGTGTCTTAAACTAAAATAAAATAAACACGAATGGTTTCCCAACTCCCAATAAACTATTATCGATACACCGTCAAAGTAAAGGCTATAAAGAACATCAGATATATCGATTAGAAAAGCAAAAGCACGTGCCAACGCACAAAACACTTTATTACTAGCAGATACCCGCGACATCGCCTGGAAACTTTCATTTTATAGTTGATGAACTGTTTTTTTTATCCACTACAAGTTAGCCCTTGACTGCTATCTCACCAGATGAAATAAACGATTGCCATCACATCAACATTTTTATGCCAAAAATTTTTCTTATGGTAGGTATTATATTTATATTCAGTAGTCATTAAGGTTGTAGCACATCAAAATGGCCGGATATTTACTGTCCCATTAAATGAATTTTAATTCCTAGGCAATTTATTAAAGATCATAGTTTTTGCATACCTTTACTAATTTATTATAATAGTAGATGACGCCCGCGACTTCATCCGCGTGGTTTTTTTGATTCCCGCGGGAACTCTCTAATTTTTCGGGATAAAAACCTCTGTCCTTCCCCGGGATACAAGCTATTCCTGCACCAAATATCATCAAAAACGGTTGAACAGATGGGCCGTGAAAGCGTTGCGGATTGACAGACAGACAGACACACTTTCGCATTTATAATATTATTAGTATGGATTTACATACCTATATCTAGGTACATAACTTATATATCTAAGGCTATTCTGGAATTAATAACCACGCTCTACGCACTTTAATTTTTTTTAAATTGTGGTATACTATCTTAAATATTATTCATTGAAATTTGAGTTATATACCTAAGACCTATACTTTATATTTTATAATGAATATATTCATTGTATTGACACAGTTCTTGTATGTATGTATAAATCTATAGGTACCTTACAGTAATATTATTAATATAAATAGATAAAAAAGAAGTTTCACATCAGTGGAGCCGTGGGCGATGGAACAGAAAAAAAGCAAAAAGTCTCGGTTGTCGTTTTTAGCCCGAATCGTTAGTTATGTAGCCGGGGCGAGGCGATGGCCGATGACTGTGAAAGTTCACACAACAATTTAAAATTTTAACACCAAGCCACCGACGCGCGGCCAAATCTCATTAACTTGGATATCGCTAACTGTTTTACTGTTTTCACGAATTATCGGAAGAAGTAATACAGTCTATCTATATGACTGTATCAACGTACGTTACAAGGCCCCTAATTGTTTTCATGTTCCTACTTCGAAAAGTACATTGATTTTAGCGTTTCTTAAAAGTCAAGCCTAGGTATAGTAGCTATAACATTTTAGTTTGATACGAGTAATTTTTTTATTTGACCTTCCTAAAAAGAAGATTTCGTGCCTTCTTGCCAGATTAACAGACCTGATACACTTTTGAGAGCATTAGGATTTAGGTATGGAAGACTATCAGGCAGGCATGAGGCATGCAGGTTTCCTCACGACGTTTTCCTTCAACGTTAAGGCAAGTTATATTTACTTCTTCATGCCTGCCTACGTCATCGAATACTATTTAAAGTACCTACTGATAAACATTTTACCTATATGTTGCCACTTATATACCTACGTCACCGAATACTATAGGATACTGATAAACATTTTACCTACATGTTGCCACTTACATACAAAACATTTGTGAATTTTAACAGGCAAAATCTTAAAATACGAAGTTATTTACTCAGTTAAAACCAAACATTTCGTAAACGGCAATTTTCCTTCTACATGGAAAAAACGACCTCCATCTCGAATGTCATTTGCACGGCGTGGCGTTGAAAAAGCAATTATTTCAATACCAGGCCCGCGCCGGCACCCAGCAAAAAGTGGTTCGAGCACGCGCCGTGACTGGCTCAAGAAAGTTTGAAGACGCGAAGGACGCGGTGAACTGTCAAAGAACGTTCCGAAGTGTGCTCCATGCTTAGGTATGGTGTTTTATTTATATACCTTTACAAATACTTCGTATCCACATGTAATCCCGTTGGAATATCTTAAAATCCTTTCTTAATATCATGATTCTTTATAGAACCTATTTTTTTACATTGAGCACAATGTAAATTTATCATACTTGATAATGTCCGCGACCTCCTTAACTTTCCGGGACACGAAGTAGCCTATATTCTTCCCCAGAGATTCAACTTATCTCTAATCTCTATACCCATCCAAATCGACTAAAAAGATGGACCGTGAAAGCGTAGCTGACACAAACTTTCGCATTTAGAATATTAGTATGGAAGTATGAATTTTTACAGGCTTTTTTTTAATCCACTACAAGCTAGCCCTTGACTGCGATCTCACCTGATGGTAAGTGATGCTGCAGTCTAAGATGGTAGCGGGCTAAGCTGTTAGGGGCATGGCAATTAAAATTAAACCCACACCCCTTCGGTTTCTACACGGCATCGTACCGGAACGCTAAATCGCTTGGCGGTACGTCTTTGCCGGTAGGGTGGTAACTAGCCACGGCCGAAGCCACCCACCAGGCCAGACCAGGGAAAATTCAGAAATAATAATAAATATAAGGCTATTCTTGTGTGGAATTCCACCTAAAAATTCTTACCTCGCAACAAGCGCTATTGTTTACTCCTACTTAAGTATACTAATATTATGTACCAGTTACTACCAATTCTCAAATCGAATTGAACTGTTTTCTACCCTCACAATCTCTAAATAGCCTAGGTATTTATAGATTCAGGTGCAAACAAAGACATCGGGATCTCCCACCGCTGGTTTTCCACTCTGCTGCCTATATTGTATAATACAAACAAACAATAAGCTTCCGCGAATCAATTAGGTTTTTATTCTACAAAAACTAAGCCGCAAGGTTTGTATAATAACAAATTTTCATTTTTTACCGTCTGAGTTTTTTTATTTCCTATTTATGAATATCATACCGCTGAAATTATTGAACTGAACAGTGTCAGTGGATCTCGGATGCAAATCAAAACAATATGTTTTTTTGTATTGCAATTTTTGAATCTGGATTTTTACAATTTTTTATCATCATTTTTGCACTTGATACAGAACGATAAAATGGAAAATGAAACTACATCTATCTAAGAATATTACAGTACTGACAATGATTTGCACAGAATTGGGATTCCCCTTATCATTACTGTTCATTATTTGTATAGCTAAATCAAATTGCACTTTCATTTTTAAATTTGATGATAACAAACCTAGACGCAAGACCTGCAGTGCACTTAACCCTTAACCACCTACCAGCGGTCTCACAGACCGCAACGAATTTCGGAACTTAAATTTTTCGATGTATACGTGTCGTGGCCAAGAGTGCTTCTATATACCTTTTCTGCACACCGAACCGAGTCGAAATTACGCTCAATGATGGAGTGAGCATCAAAAATGTACTGTAAAGCCGCGAAAAATTGTAAATGTTGAGAGATTGCAATTTTGTACAAGTTTTTATTGCAAGGTCGTTTTTTTTTCAATTTTATTTTATAGTTAGTTTACTCAATTATAAGAATGAATAAAAAGAAGTTGAAATTTTAGGTTCGTAATTTTACAGATCTCATTATCTTAGGAGTAGTTACTTATTGTGGAAGTATTTTAGCTTTGTGAAGATTTACATTATTTCGAGATTTTAATGTTAATTGTAATAAATGGTATTCTAAAATAAAGCTCTAGAGAAACAATTATTTTATTCACTTTAATGTTTCATTGATACCATAGATTCCAAATCAGAAGAAATAACTACTACAAGCGGTCTCCAGGACCGCACGTAAGTGGTTAAGGGACGGAAATAGAAGGTAGGTGGTTAAGGGTTAATATTGCTTACCTACCTATTAAGTAATATAAAATTGAAATATTTCCTGAAGATTATTAGAGTAAGATTTAAAACACGATCATACGAGTATAAATGAGTAAATGTCGTGTTGATGATGAAACACCCGAGCAGCGTACCAACTTTCCTGGTCGTCACACAAAGTTGCAACAAGAAATATAAAGCATTATACGTGAAGTCGATAATTCAGCCCTCTTTTTGTTAAGTGACAAACATTTGTGAGTGTCACTCGAATGACAATGCAGCCGTGGAGTGTAGCCGCTACTACGGGCTTTCCTATTTACTTTCTAGTATTCTACTATTTCGAGTACGTAAAGCTGTAAACCCTAAACAACATTATCAACAAATAATACTATATTTGCAAACCAAATTGACTCTGGCTTGATTAGCGTTTAATTACCCTTCGTTGTTTAGTAGACAATTGCGTTTTTTTAACTAAAACATTTTTAATCTTTCACGAAAATAATGGCAGCACGAAATAATCAGTACTTCTTTGATACGATATCGCTTTTTACATGACTCACAAAAAACATCTATTGCAAAAAATGCTTTACGAATGGCTCGTGTCTAATCTAATCGTCGAATAATTCGAGTTTACTGTTATCTAATCCGGGCAACGATGGTAGGGCCCAAGGAGGCTGCGCTAACGGGAGATCGCAAGTGTGTCGCCCGCCAATCACTGCACACGTCAAACTTGTAAATTAAGCCCTGTTCACATACTGGTTAATTTTCTGTTTGTTTTAAGTAATAAATTCTTCTGTATTAAAAGATTCATCATAATATTATGGTGGCAATCGTTATCTTCAAATTGAAGTTTGGCGGGCAATATATGGAATGCCTTTCGATCTTTTGCTATGAGTATCTGCTTGAATTGGGTATTTGGAACTAGTCAAATCAGCAACTTTTTTCAAACATCCAAACGCGTGCTTAGTATGGAAGTTTGTATGAAATTTTGAATTGTGACGTCATCAAAGTACAACGCACTTTTTTACTTTAATCGATAGTTTTAAATGGTTATTCAACATAAAACTAACAGAAGCCGTGGATATTACGACTTAGGAGAACCTTTATTTAATAATCAACAAAATATAATATAATTTATTTGAGTAGTAGTCAATATAATAATTGTGAGGAGCTACGTATGAGTAGTTAAAAGTTTAGGCTCCAAATAAGACTACACCATAATTTTCCTACACGTGTAGTCTACTCGTTGAAAAGTTTTAAAAATAATTTTCTACTGCAGAGGGTAGAGATTGAATAGGACTTTGTAATGATCGCACTGGTTTTAGCAGATGTCGTATTAGGTTTAAGGATTAAGGATAGAGCTTCAAAGGTGCGTTTCCCAAAAAAGTTAATGAGATCATCTCAACTTTGACGACCTCCGTGGCGCAGTGTGTAGCGCTGTTGCCTTAACGTGCGGAGGTCCCGGGTTCGATCCCCGGCACGGTCAATTTGGAAATTTATAATTTCTGAATTTTCCCTGGTCTGGCCTGGTGGGAGGCTTCGGCCGTGGCTAGTTACCACCCTACCGGCAAAAGACGTGCCGCCAAGTGATTTAGCGTTCCGGTACGATGCCGTGTAGAAACCGAAGGGGTATGGGTTTAATATAACTGCCATGCCCCTAACAGGTTAGCCCGCTACCATCTTAGACTGCATCATCACTTACCATCAGGTGAGATCGCAGTCAAGGGCTAAGAGGGCTAGCTTGTAGTGGATTAAAAAAAAAAAACTGATAGATGCTACTGCTGGACAAAGATCTCCTGCACGGAAAACCACAGAGACCACGGTCTTGAGCCGCTTGCTTCCAGAAGCTTCAAGTTACTCTACTCGCTAGCTACCTTGACGCCACTGGCCACATGCTTTCTAGTGTCAGCTATTAAGCTTTATGAATAAGTTAAGTAGAAAAACTAACTTCACAGTTTTTTGTTTCTACAACTCGAGAGGCTACTTCCACGAGTGTGTTCGCAGGCTGTCAGAGCGAACGTCCGACTCTTGCTAGTAATTTATGTTCACTAGAAAGTACGTTGACATTGCATACGCGTTCTAGATTTAAGCCTTTAAAATAATATTTATGGCCAGCCATTTAGATGTCGTACATGACAAATTTTAATGTGCTTATGTGCGAACGATTAGTCTTGACTCTGCTCTTGAAAGGAAGGTCAATGACTTGAAGATGCGCTAAGGTATTAAGAGGTTGTTAATTTGTTTAAGCTAGCAAGCACGAATGAATGCGCAAATTGAAATTCTGGAACAGATTTGATGGTACAAAAAGTATTGTAAATTCTGAACGTGCTTAATTATATTAATGTTTCATTAAAACATAAGGTTGTATATAAAATCTACTTTATAATACGCAAACAACAAATTTTGAGTGTGTGAATTAATTAATTAAAATTTAAAAGTACCTAGTGTACTAGGTAATTTTAAATTTTGCGAAAGCATGGAAATCGGTCCAGAAATCTAGGAGAAACTGTGTCCTTTTTGGAAGGCAATTAAAAACCTAATTTAAATATTATTATAAAACATAACATTGGTTGAATATAACGGTGTATTATGCTACGTAAGAAACAAAATATAGAAAGACTAATGTGGATTCGAAAAAGAAATTCCTTGTGCTAGTAGATAGCTGAAACAATACCATTTCGTATGCACAGGTTGGTTATAAAACTACCATGTAATGATGTAAACCGGCATGGAATTCGACACCAAAACGTCAGGCAATTAAGGAATCGGCAAGTTAACTTCACTGTTTGACTGCTTGTGCCGGATGATTGGCATGCTAGTGAACTATTGACACCTGATTAGGCTTGCGATGCATTTGTAACGCAAACTAACGTACCATAAGTATACTTACTTTGCACATCCATACTAATATTATAATGTTGCTCTGTCTATGTGTTTTTCTGCCGGTCTGTTACCTTTTCTCGTTCGTTCCGTACAGATATAGCAAGGATCCCGGAAACGGACAGACCTTATTATTGCTGAAAATCAGAGTTCCCACGGAATTTTAAAAATCTCATGAAGTCGCAGGCATCATCTAGTCTAGTATTAAACAGTTCACTACTTGATTAGGTGGGTTTATGCATTTATGGCATTAGGTTACCTACCTAAGTAATAGTATTGTTTAACAGTTTCTTCTAAGATGTAGTATGCGATGATAGTAGAGAAGCAATCTTAAGGTTAAACCGAGGAAAAGCATTTCATTAAAATCAATAAAATTCGATCCATAAGGGGTATGGATTTAATCACGTACTACACTTATCCATGATACATAAACCACAGGGTAGATATCCTACATAAGCTGCAGAGACTGACCATACATTGTTATTTCAGACCTGTCTTACTTTTCTAAATTTTGTGAAATAAAATTGTTATTTACTAGCTGATGCCCGCGACTTCGTCCGCGTGGTTTGAGTTTTATTTGATTCCCGTGGGAACTTCTTAATTTTCCGACATAAAAAAGCCTATGTCACTCTCCAGGTCCCCAACTATACCCATGCAAAAAATGACGTCGATCTGTAGCTCCGTTGCGGCGTGATTGAAGGACAAATCAACAAACCAATAAACCGACAAACCAACAAACCAACAAACAAACAAACTTTCGCATTTATAATAATATTAGTATGATGATTTGTCAATGTTATTTTGTCATTTCTTATAATAAATATTATTCTAATTCTTATTCTAATGTCTGTGATCTGTGCTGAAGAAAAGCTATGAACCATGTTTAAGTTGCATTAGGTAACGTAGCAGAATTTCAAAGCACAGTTTGGCAATTTAAGACTACACGGCTTCTCGTTTAGTAGCTTGCTTGTAGCGAGTAGAGTGTGACACCGAAACGTCAAGCAATTAAGGAATCGGCAAGCTAACCTCGCCGTCAGACTGCATTGGGCACGCGGTTGATTGGCACTTTCTCGAACTATTGGTACTGGATAGGGCATGCGTCCTACCAGTAATGACCTACGGTGCCGAAACGTGTACACTGACAGCGAGACTAGTACACCGACTTAACAGGTCATAGGGAAAGAGCTATGCTCGGAATTTCTTTGAGGGATAAAGTCCGGAACGAAGTGATTCGTTATTCTAAAGAACTAAAGTGACCGACATAGCTCTTAGGGCTGGCACGCTGAAGTGGCAGTGGGCTGGTCACGTGTGTCGGAGGACCGATGGACGTTGGACTCGAAAGGTCCTCGAGTGGAGACCGCGTCTTGGTAAACGGAGCGTAGAGCGCCCCCCAGCAAGGTGGATCGATGATATCCGGAGGGTGGCTGGCATCGACTGGATGCGAAAAGCCGAAGACAGAGCACGTTGGCGCTATAGGCCGACCGTTTAACTCGCGTATCGCCTGCGCGGTAAGAAGGGAGCGGGGGGAGATGTTAGCTATGTTAAAAAAAGATACTTATTATTTTATTCTTTACCAACAATGTGTATCTCGAGATAAATCTTTGGATTATTGACTCCGTGTGTAGCGTTACCCGCCCCCGCTCCCTTCTTACCGCGTAGGCGATACGCGAGTTAAACGGTCGGCCTATATTTTAAAGAGGCCTATGTCCAACAGTGGATGCACAACGGCTGATGATGAGGGTACACTCAACATCCTCAATTTACATAGACGGGCCCTGTCAAACAAAGAAAATGGACTTATTTTACTACCGCCATCTAGTCTGCAAAGCGGGACAGCGCTATGACGGGGACAAGGACAGGCGAATGGCATGCACCACAAGTCAGACGCCCAACTTTTTTCAATGAAAGGGCCCATCTAGTACCTACATATATGTATACCTAATGATTTTCTCTAATGGCTCTGATAGTTCCTTAGTTAAGATGATTGTGAATGGTGATAATGAAAAAAAAAATCCGGCTGAGTTTCTTGTGGGCTCTTCTCAGACCAGGGCGCGTTTGGAACCCTCATAGCTTTAGTTTAAGATGTCGTACTGATTGATAATCAGTATTATTTTGTTACTCGTATATGTTATAAATAACCGGTCAATAAGTGTAGTATACCTACCTAAACTGAATAAACGTTCTTTGACTTTGACTTTGACTTTGATCGATGGGCCTGCCTTTACTTTAAAACTGCGATTGACATCCAGTAAAAATATCGTATGTAAATGTTGTAATGGTAGGTGGGAGAGTAGGCATTCTACTTTTTAGGTAGCTCATTAGTTATCTGCAACATACTCAAAGCCTGTATTACGGTGAAATGATTGCTACAATGTGACGATCACAATGATCTCTTATTAGCTAACAAGTAACACTCTTTCGCTATTGGCGAAAATTTTTCGTCGCATTGTCGCAGCAAGAAATAAATATACCTAATTGAATAAATACCATAAATTTAAGCAATCATAGCAATTGAGATTATAATTTATAACAATAATTGATGCATTGACTAAGTCTATGCGTTCATCTTTTTTCAGCTACAACACATCTTCGCGGCTAAATACGTGACTGAAAAAAATAGAAAATCGTAGCTATGTAACTAATAACTATGTACCTACTACGTATTCAAAGTCCAGTATGGAAAATGGTAATCTGCAAAAGAGAAGACAAGTCATCAGCAAATATAAAATCGATACATTTACACTACAAATTCAATTTGTTTATTGTTTTCTCTTTTTTTAGTAATTATTGTGTAACTCACTCAACTCAGTCAGTTGTAATACCTATGTGTGCCTACGCAAAGCTGTGTAATGTTGCGAAAGTTATATCTTTTATTTTTGGCCACATCTAGTTCTGTTACTTCTGAGATCAATGGCATAGGTTCGATGCTCACATTTATCATATTTCATGCGTTCGACGTAGTTCGACGGTGTCTCGACGTTTTCTCTTCCGTGGGTGACAGCGCATGTTTGTACGCTCAAGGACTTTATTGAGGTGTTCATCTAAAGCCTACTGCGCCATAAAACGCGTGATTGTAAATGCTTGCATTTTTGATTTGCTTTTACAGCTCGCGCATGCATATCGAATATTCTTGAAAACGTCATATTCCTAAGTTCTAAAACAGTGTTAGCTTAGCTTAATGTTCGAAACCGATGTTAAAAAATTACAGGAATTCCTACTATTACAAATATGAAACTGTGCCTCCCTGTCATTCTGTCTGCTACTTTTTCACGACCTATTTATTTGTTCAACCGATTATTAGTAGGTAGAGAAAGGATATGGGCTACTTTTTATCCCGGAAAACAAAGAGTTCCCACGAAGAATTTGGAAAACCTAAATCCACGCGGTCTAAGTCGAGGGCATCATACGTAGATGATGTAAAAAAATATGAACCACACTAAATGAAAACATACGTACAAATTCGATGTGATTTTCGCTTGGCTCGGTCAAAAAGACCACCCTTGGTTTCTCCTGGTCCAAAAGTATAAAAGCTCAAGCATAGCTTGCCATGCTGATTGGCGGTGGAGAGATCGCTACTAAGCGATAAGACTGCCTTATTGTACATATTGGTTTTCTTATGTAGTTTTCCTTATGTGTTTTTGGTGTGCAATAAAGAATAACCATACATACACAGATAGGTACATACTTACCCTGGATGTAATGTGCAGCTGGGATTTGTGTTTCTGTGGCGACAAATTGGGTGAAATCAAAGCGAAACATTAACAAAACGACTTGAAGTATCTATGGTGTCTCATAAAACAAGCCAATGCAGTCTAATTTTGAATCGCATCAAAACTTATTGTAGCCGCAGTTAAACATTAAATCAACCTACAACCATGAAAAAAATTAAGCAATAAAATATCAAGCATTGTCGGCTTCACATTAAGTAAATCTAAATGTTTATTTTATACCGGATAGTCCGTTAAACAGGGCTCACGAATAAATTACGTCAAAATCTATAAAACGTGCATCAAAACAAAATTATTTTGAAAAGGGTATCTCATTCACACATTAGTGACGCTACTCGCCGCGTCGGACGGTAATTATTAAAAGTTACGTCCTGATTCTGACCACTTTTTTTTTCTTTTTTTATTAAATTTAAATTTGGAATTTGGAGTGTCGTGAGCGTTAAGTAGTATTTATGCGATACCCAGCAGCGCGAAGGCGGTTTGGTCAAGGAGCCTTGGATCTCTACTTTGGAATTCGTAAATTTTTTACCAAAATTAAAAATAATTTACTTTTTTTGAAATATTTATAGGTAGGTAGCGTACGATCAAACTATATTCATAGTCTGTTTCACAGGTTCACAGTTGTTTCACAGTTGCCTTTGGCCAGTTTTATCCGAATCTAAACTTTCATATTATTTTTTACTTAATCTAATTTTTCAAAAACGATTAAGGACTGACTGAGAAGGTTGTCAAGAACTCTATAGCAGTGATATTATTTAGCTAGATATACATAGGACGTATATCCTACCAATATAAATAAGCTGCCCATAAATCACAAATAGCAGCTAACTTAAATCTCTAGTGTGTTATATCTGCATTATTTGCTGCCTTTATAGCATTAAATATACCAATCTCGCCGTTCCGAAATAAATCCTTCTTGGACACTTGGAAGCGGATCGCCAAAGCTAATTCTGTTGTGATTAATGCTCCTTGCACATTTCCACTCTAGCTAAGACTCGCAAATTTAATTTACATCCGCTAAATTAGAATTTTCCTATGCTCAACCTTATCACAACGCATTAAGCTCCGAAACTTCCCAATTTCAACATTCCGATAGCATTATTTTATGGTAATTTGTAATACGTGCGACTTAAAAGTAGCTCGCTACTGGTGGTTCGCGTTTCTCACGCAACACTAACAATTAAATAAGCGTGCATGTTATATGATTAAAACACTGATTGGTTAGGATTATGCATAATCGTCCATCTTCCGACGACGTTTTGAATGACGCTATTTGAATTTACAAATTGGTTATCAATGTATCTACTATTGAAAAATTCTAAGTCTTCTTATATATTTTGTGTTTACAAATTGATTAATTTCGTTGCTATGTCCGAAAATAACAACTAACTCGTACCTACTGGGAAAGAAAAGAAAATGGTACCATTTAAAAGATGGGACGATCCCATAGTCCAAGTGGCAGGGAGAGGGGACAAGATTAGCTAGAGACCGGGCTAGATGGAAAGTATTGGAGACGAGGGTTTTACCGCATAAGTGGTCCTTAGATAAAATACATAGTTTGTCTCAATAACTCCACCATTTTACTAATCACTTAGGCAACAGTAGTGGTGGTATGGACGCTTCATAGTCGAAACCTAAACTGCTTGTTTAGGTTTCGACTATGAAATGTACTTAAATCTAAACTAATATTATAAAGAGGTAAAGTTTGTGAGTTTGTGAAGTTGTAGGGGGTAATCTCTGGATCTACTGAACCGATTTTAAAAATTCTAGTACCAATAGATAGCCACATTATTTGTGAGTGTCATAGGCTATATATTAACAAGAAAAATTAGTTCCCGTGGGAATTTAAAAAACTTATTTCACGTGGACGAAGTCGCGGGCATCTGCTTGTGTAAAATGTAAGTATAAAATGAAATGTAGAATGTAAATGTTATATTATGTGAGGAATAATAAAAAGCTATTTTATTTCATTTTATTTTATTTTACGAATTGATTGTGCCATATTATTTTCACATCTGCTAAGTAGGTAGGTAGGTATATTAAATTGTTACCAAATATTTTGTCGGTTTTCTTGTTTTTAAATGCCTTTGAACTGATGTCCTCAAAAAGGTAGTGGGAAGGATGAGGTAGGAGGAAGACCGTGGTTTGAGGCGCGCTGGAATAATGGACGCATGTAAGTTGGTGGGCAAATACTCCCACTTACGTCAAAAATAACTTTCATCAACTACTGAGCGCCTCTCAGAATAAAAAGTACTATAGCCGACCACGCTTGCCAAGGGTATATTTGGCAAACTTCATTCACCTTAGAGATTATGAGTAACGGACAACCTTGTGCCATAGGCGTATAGTATAACCACAAATAGACTATCACCGTTTTTTTTAAATTACAATTATTACCAAAAAACAAACGCTAGTCAGTAAGATGTTGCTGTGCAGTTATTGTACCATTATCTATACTCTTGGATTTGAATGGGTGGATGGATGGATGTTTGTTACTCAATCAAGCCAGAACGGCTGAACGGATCTGGATGAAATTTGGCACAGAGGTAGATTATAGTCTGAAATAACACATAAGCTACGTTAAAGAGTTGACGCGGGAACTCTAAAAACCTCAATCCACGCGGACGAAGTCGCGGGATCAGCTAGTACATTTTAATATCATCGTATCTAATATTAAGATAGATAACTACCTATAGATACCTACTAACAAGTATGCCTGTATACCTATTGGATAGTTGGGTAGAAATATCTACCAGCTCTTGAATAAATAATTACAGGTTTTACTTTAACACTAATGGCTTTTAAGTATTAATTACAGCCCTGCACTGATGGTCATATATATAATCGATTATATTGGGTCGATTATTATGCAATCAATCACTCAATCCCGATTCATATCAACACATTACTAATCGGTTACAAAACGCATTACGCGTTGGAAATATCTCCATAATAATATAAAACTTCATATAAATTACTTAAAATCCGACCTAATGTCCGATTCGCATGACTAGTTTATTTTTACCTAATTTATTTCATTTCCCCATTTAGGGTCCCCCGTTTTCAAATAATAATGTTTGATGGCATATAATATATAGGTATAATAATATGTAGCTTTTAGCTGCGAGTGTCTAGTGAAATTTAAAAAAAATTGTAATTTAGTATTCTTGCATGCAAAAGAGTATATAAAAATCAGCTTCACACTGACATAAACAAATTTAATAAGTAACAATTTCCATTGTTATTACCTCACTTCGAATCCTGTAGGCGGGCACTTCGTGATTTTTCTTCTACACCATAACCATGGTCCATGAGGATGCTGATTTAAAAACAGTATAGTGTGGCCGTTTGCTATAGGTACCGTTTGAATGAAAAATGTGATCTTTAGTTTTTGACCACTACAAGTTAGCCCTTTAATGCGATCTCACTTGATGGTAAGTGAAGATGTAGTCTAAGATGGTAGCGGGCTAACCTGTTAGGGGCATGGTAGTTCTATTAAACCCATACCACTAATCGGTTTCTACTACCTACCGGAACGCTAAATCGCGGTCTTTGCCGCTAGGGTGGTAAAATTCAGAAGTTATAAATTCCCAAATTGACCCTGCCGGGATCGAACCAGTAACGGGGCATGTTAACACTGCGCCAGGGAGGTCGTCAAAAAACTGAGGAAAAATTAGGTGTTGAGCTGTAGATGCAGAACCCTCTATGTGGCAATCGCAGCTCTATCATTTTAACCTTTTTATTGAGGGTGGTGTGAGCGTAACTGTAACGTCAACACGCGTCAGGATGGTTACGATAATCGGTTTGGTAATTATTGGAACCAAATGACTTCTTCCATTTCGTAAATTTTGGCCCAGTTCTCACGGTTGACTTTGTTGGTAATGATTTTTAAATAATCTAAAAATAAACATCATACTTAATATTATAAATTCGAAAGTGTGTTTGTTTGTTGGTCCGTTGCGGCGTGATTGAAGGACAAACCTTCAATCAAGCCGCAATGGAGCAACAGATCGGCGTGATTTTTTGCATGGATATAGTTAAGGACCTGGGGAGTGATATAAGCTCATCCCGGAAAATTTAGTTCTCGCAGGAGGTTCTAACTTTCTAAGTGCCTGGTGGGAGGCTTCGGCCGTGGCTAGTTACCACCCTACCGGCAAAGACGTGCCGCTAAGCGATTTAGCGTTCCGGGACGATGTCGTGTAGAAATCGAACGGGTATGGATTTAATATAACTGCCATGCCCCTAACAGGTTAGCCCGCTACCATCTTAGACTTCATCATCACTTACCATCAGGTGAGATCGCAGTCAAGGGCTATGGATAGGCAAGGGATAGCCTATGTCACTCTCCAGGTCCTCAACTATTATACCCATGCCAAAAATAAAGTCGATCCGTTGCTCCGTTGCGGCGTGATTGAAGGACAAACCAACAAACCAACAAACAAACTGACTGACTGACTGATGATGATTTTGCTATCTACTGATCTCTATACACCAACCACTATAACTTTTGAAAGTAAATCACGCATGAGAAGCCATTCATAATTTTATAATTACTCATAGTCATTCACGAGTAACGGTACACCAAATTATCGAAAGAGTTACGCCAATTTTGGCATATTGAATCGATAATAATATTGACCAAAGCTTATTTTTATGAGCTCTTCATAGAAAATATTACTTTATTTATATGCGTCTAAGGTTTATTATTATGCGATGGGTGTGGGGATGGTTATATTGCAAACAATTTGTTGAACAATAAGCTCGGTTCGACTACCTGGCAGCACTTTCCTAGAAGGCAGTAATAGCGAACGCTGTAATCCTCTTCTACGGAACACCGATCGCAAAAGATAAATTGATAATTTTTAACTACTCGTAGGGCTGTACAGTATCGTTATCTTTGTTTATCATCGTGTTTTAAATGTTATAAAAAAACTTTTAAAAGATTCATCAATATAAATAACAAGATACATTAAAATCGAAATTAAAAACTAAACATTAAAAATATCATCTATGCCGCTTTTTAAATGTAAGAAAATTAGTTGTCCTTGACCTATGACAAAGATGAATTTAGTTTCGAATGTTCAGAAGCCACACAGATAAACCAACGGACATAAAAATATCGGTTTTAGGGTTTTAATCATAGACTTATTATGTTTACTAGTATTAATAAACACAATATCATGAACAGCCATATTTAATTTTTTTAGGTTTAGATTAAGAACTTTATAAACATGATAGCCGAGCGAGCGACAGTTGAAGAAACCATAGAAGTGATGTCAATAATATCAACAAATAAAAACGTTCGGGTACATTTTGCATAAAATTAGTCAATATTATTATTAAATTAGCCAAGCGATGATAGCCAAGTAGTTTAGCCACCCGGCTGGTGTGTTAAAGAAATTAAATATCACTTGCTTTAAACCTGCATGCCCAAGAGTTCTTTATAAAATTATAATGAGCTCCTAGACCCAGTGTCATCAGCTTTGTACGCTTGGGTTGCTTTCACTACTACTACTACTACTAACTACTACTACTAATGTTCTCGAAGGTTTATTCAATCTGCCAAATACAAAAACAAAGGCCAAAATATTTTCATTTCGTGAGGTGACTTGTGCTCAGTAGTTGACAATGGATTGAAATGATGTTATGATGATAATATTAGGAGGATTATTAAGGTACTAGCGGATGCCTGCTGATTGATTTTCCGGTGTAAAAAGTAGCCTATGTGTTATTCTAGACTATAATCTATCTCTGTGCCAAATTTCATCCAGATCCGTTCAGCCGTTCTTTCGTGATTGAGTAACAAACATCTATCCATCCACCCAAACTTTCACATTTATAATAGTTGTATAGATAGACAGCCCTGGACACCTGGACGTTGTGCGCCGATCACTAATTTCATCGGCCCCGGCGTCGGCGTCACAAAGTCTAGCGAAAGCCGGAGCGGCGGAAGGATTACAGTTTTTGCAGATTACCCGAACACGAATATTTACCTGAGCTCTGAAGATCGCAGCGTATGAGAAGTTCTCTGTTTGCCAACTTTAGCTGTTGATTTGCTAAGTACATAATTGTGTACATAATATGATACTTCCCATTATTATAACACAGTAGGTGAGTAGAACTTTTTCTTAAAAATTTGTTATGCAACCATTGATTTAGGATTAGTCTCCATTGCTGGAGCGCAGCGCACCAATCCTTTATTTATGTACCTATGCAACTTATAAAAGTTAAAATTAGGTACATAGGAAGAATGTACCTAGGTAAGTATAATAGTGTTGGGAAGTCGGAAGTATCTAAACTAATAACCTTCTATGTTTCTGAAATGGAAACTATAATATGCCTTGAAGTTCAGTTTTACATAAATAAAGGAGTTTTAAGCTAAGAGTTTAAATAGCTTTATTTTTCTTAAACCTGCTTTAGCTGATAAATCAGCTGCATGGTTAATAATCATCGTAAAACCTTCAAGGATTTCATCTATGTAGGTCGATGACCTTCTGTAGGTGTACTTCTTATTCGTCTTTGTTAACTTTCACAGTAGATCATAACGTCGTCATAAGTGTAGCTACGAGTATGAAGACGTACCTATCATACTTCATACTTAATATTATAAATGCGAAAGTGTGTCTGTCTGTCTGTCTGCTACGCTTTCAAGGCCCATCTGTTGAACCGATTTTGATGAAATTTGGTATAGGGATAGTTTGTATCCCGGGGAAGGACATAGACTTTTTATCCCGGAAAATTAAAGAGTTCCAGCGGGAATCAAAAAAAAACCCAATCCACGCAAACGAAGTCGAATTCGATACTCTATAGCGAAGAAACAATAAGCAAAATTAGAGAACTAAACGAACAAAGCTGCTTAGATTGTTGCTAGATATGTGCCTAAATTAAGCTATTATGAGCTATTTTAAACAAAGTTGCACACATCAACTGCTGATAACGATGAGGTTGGCGTTAAACATATCTAGACTTATTCATCGACATCCTGATCTTGCGGAGGTGCAGTCTATTCTATTAGTTACTAGTAGACTAGACTAGTCTTGATTCCAAAACTCTCTTTTCATATAATCATATTTTGTTTAGTTTGCATTAATCCACCACCTAAATTGAAATGGTTCATTCTCATCACGACCGTTCCCTGATTTCATCGAGAGCAAGGACCACCGCCGAGTTTCTTGCTAGTAGAAATGGAATGCAAAATCAGTAAGTACATAACGCGGGTATCAATATCAACGTTCATGAAGTCAAACAAAAGAATCATTCAAATCATCATTCAGCCGTCGTGCTAAAGATAGTAGAACCCCCTCACACCCTCACCCCCTACCCGATTGAAGCAATGTCAGTATAGACAGTCTACAACTCTGTAAGTATAGAGTTCATAAAAAAGGATAGGGTCCGTGGGACTGTCTGCATCCCCAATCCCCAAGCACACCCATGTTAACCCGTCATAAAAATATTTGAAATACCCAAAGGTATGACAAGATAGCGACCAATTACTGCACTCGTGCAGTTGTTTATCGACGAGCTTACTCATCTTAGCGCTCAATTCACACCATCATCTCACAAGTGTCGAGGAAGAGACGTTTGAGTTGTTTTTTACTATCCACCTCAATGCATAAGCGGTGAATACCTAACCTACCTAACCACAAACAATATTTTACTTATTATTTAAATATCTATAGTTACAAGATACGCTACGTAATGTAGATAGATTTTACTATAAACAACCATTGAAAATAGACTGAATATCTAAGGGAAAGTTTGTATGAAAATTACCTTTGTTGGTAAATTTTAATAGTTCTTAGTTTTAATAGTTCTAGAATAATCTATTTTGTAATTCTTCTATGACTATATTTGGGGATATTGGAGATTTAGGATCTACCTGTGCCTACATACCTACAACTGAAGTTTTTCATTTAATCTTATTAATATTCGCGGAAAGTAAGTATTTACGTAATTATTCAAATGAAATCGCCATATCTTATAACATGTGCTGAAGCCAGATATGGTCGTTTTGTTGGCTATCGAGCGATGTCGAACGTCGGCTGGCATCAAAGCCCCACGAATC
The DNA here is from genome assembly GCA_923060345.2 of Erebia aethiops. NCBI lineage: Eukaryota > Metazoa > Arthropoda > Insecta > Lepidoptera > Nymphalidae > Erebia > Erebia aethiops. Next base: position 14,542,151 of record OV281090.1, on the reverse strand, counting down.
GCTGCGCCCGCGCCGGTGACTCGGCGTTTTGTCTTCGAGTGCGCTGGAAAATTTTCCTTATGCCTTCGGGATCGGACTCAATGTTTTTATTATAGTCAAGAGCAAAATAGAAATCATAACAAAATTATATTTTTAGATATTATAGTTACAAAGAAACCGATCGTACCCTAGAGATCAAAGTTCGAAATGCCTTCGGTATTTCTCATCGTTAAAATAATAAATAAGTAAGCGGTGTGTCACAGTTTTAGGTACAGTGTGAAAACACACGATATTGTATTTCGAAATGTTTATTTTGGTGGTGGCTGTGGCTGATTACCACTTACCACTCTAACGCCAAGCGATTCAGCGTTCCGGTACGAGGCCGTGTAAACATCTGCCATGAACCTAATAGGTTAGCCCACTGCCATCTTAGACTGCATCATTACTTACCTACTCCTACAGAAAATTTTAGAGTTCATGCATTTTACTAAAAATTTTAACTAGGTAAATGAACACAATAACTATAAGTATAATATGTATATAGTATATATTTATGGAAACTTTCTTCCTCGCCCTAATTCCGTTATGCAATACGAATATTAACGTCAATTACATTGCATTCGCCCCCAAGAGTTGAACCCGATCCGTCTACCTGATCTCAATTACATCCGTTCGGATATCCTAACAAAATAATTGAGGACTTCCTACCGTTACTCCCAGACATTTCTTATAAAAAACAGCATATCGTATCCTATATTTTATAATCTCCGAGACAAAATCTCCGAACGAGTTGAACTTGAACGGCGATTTCCGCTCTTTTCAATTGCAGACACTAGAGAATATTACTTGGTACTTATCTTGATCCTAAGTCCGCATAATTCTCGCCAACCATCTGACAAATAAATATCGCAAGGTAAAGAAGACTTTTTATATAAAGATGAACCGTTTGGACAAAAATACATAATATAAATTCGTGAAATTTTATTTTAAAGCTATTAGCTAGTAATATTCCAGCTTTAGGTTTTTATATAAAACTATTTCCATATCAATGACCTTCTTTGTTCCATATATTCCATTCCATAATGTTTCATATTATTATTTGCAGAATTGTTACAGTAAGCTACATAATATTACCTAAAAGTTTCTCTCACTGACTATTTCAGAAAATTTATTATAATAGTTTGTCGAAAGATTAGCTAGCAAAACCATGAATTCCTATCGACTTTGTTCAGGATCAGTATTAAAATATTTCTTGAACAAAATGTTAGTTTTACAAATTTTTCAGTCATAAAGTATATAAACGTCGACCATTTTATCATCGCTCGGCGTGCACGTGTAAACGGTGTAGACTTTCTAGTAACCTAACCCCGCCTCGATCTCTGTTCTCAGCGTTCAGCAAAAAATCGTAATTGAACACCGGGGGGTGTGCAGTATGTACGAGTAGAGGGGATATGGGCACACATTTTCACACACGTTTAATATATACGTATTCCTCGTATAAAAGTTATTTTATAGGATACCTACTAGCTAATGCCCGCGACTTCGTCCGCGTGGATTGAGGTTTTTGGTTTCCGCGGGAACTTTAATTTTCCGGGATATTTTGTATGCTATGTGTTATTCTAGACTATAATTATCTCTGTGTCAAATTTTATCTCGATCCATTCGGCCGTTCTGGCATGATTGAGTAACAAACATTCATCCATTCATCCATCCATCCATCCATCCATCCATCCATCCATCCATCCATCCATCCATCCATCCATCCATCCACCCATCCATCCAAAATTTCGCATTTATAATATTATTTAGTACCTATTTTAATGCCTGCCATAATGTTATTGATGTGAAAATGTGATCGACGTAATTTTTTGTAGGGGTTTAGTTGAGAACAGGAGACAGATAGGCTATTTCTAATACCAGAAAATGTATAAAGTTCCCAAGTGATTTAAAAGTAAAGCTAAACCAACATGGACGAAGTCGCGGTCTACACCATCTACGTCCAGGAGATGGTATCGACCGCGAATGAATTGAACAGTTTGAGCTTTTATAAGCTAATCAATATAATATAATATACCTAGCGGGAATTAGGTGAAAGCGAACCTACAGATATACAGAGCATCTGAGTTTAAATGGGCAAGTTTATTACTATAGCTACAGGAATTAGGATATGTGAACAATGATAATTTTATCTATCTACCATTGAATTTTGATAACTATGCATAAATACTTAATATACATACAAAAAGCTTGTTTATTAGTCACTATGCAAAAAATTATATCAGAAGTTGTTATAACCACACCTTCCCGCTATGAAATCAAGTGTTGCATTGTACTGAATGAATGTTTACCTCACATAATTACGTTAATCGCCTCCACAAAAGACACAGCATACAAAATGTTCGCGACTATTGATATTACAACAATATCACGCTTTTAAAACCTATCCAGCATATCATGAGCCGTGCGCGGATACGGTTCCCAACAAAAGTCTTCTAGAGAAGGGTAAATGAACTAACCGCCAAAGGTCTTGATAAAGAGGCTGAATTATAAAGAGCTATCGTGAATTGTACACTTGTAAACTCGCTTTGTTAGCCGGCGCCTGCTATTATGAGCTGACAATACAACTTGTAAGAAATGTTTTTTAGGATTCCTCCATTCATGAAACTATTAGATGCGTTTTGTGGCAAATGCCCTGCCAGTGTAACCTGTTGCGATTCGGAATGTGAATGAATTGAATATAACAATAATGATTCGCTGAATAAGAATGAATATTCCACTTTAACAGATTTTGACGGAGTTTTGGTGTTTTTTTTAGTAATGGGATATTTCAGTTAATGTTATTATTATAATGGTAGTTACATATTTCAATCTTATAAAATAAAACCAAACTTATAACGTAAAAGCTTGTTTTCTGGTGACCTCCTTGCTCCTTGCTGGCGCAGTGCATGGTGGTGGTGTTGCACCACAGCGGCAACAGCATGGCCAATCATCATCTTACCAGCAAAGCTCCGCCATATACAATTCCACGTAGAAACCACTAAGGAGTAGGTATGTATCTAATAAAAATGCATATTACACTTAAAATTTATACAAAAAGCTCGAATAATAAATTAAAATGACATTTCAGATATTTCAAGGCTCGCTCCTATAACAATCGTTTGCTCACCTATCATATCTATATCCGCCTAAAGTTACTGGCAAGCTATGATAAATTGTATTGTTTAAATGTTTACGTTGTATAAAAACTGCAAGTATTATAGCCTTCTCCCAAAATATTCCTTACATTTCATCTCCAAAGTATGCCTACCAACAATCAGAAAACAAAAAAAACTTATATACAACACTCTATTTATTTAAGCATCGCATCCATCAAGTAACGAATACATAACGACGCGACGTGTATATGCGCACACGCACGCATGCACTGGTGTGCGTGTGCACGCATGCGCGGTGAGGAAGCTGCGCGTGAGATCCGCGGCGCAGCTGCGGCGGCCAGGTGTGCGCACCCCTCCCCCGGCCGCGCATGTACTGTCGAACACTCAATGTGGTACCGAAAAATAAATCACAGTAGGTAACGTACACCCTCATATTCACATAAAAACTTTAATAAAATCTATAGCTAAATAAAAAATATTTTCTTGACACTAAAATATTACATAAATTCACATCCATATGTTAATATTTCTTCAAATTTAACCGTTTTAGAGGAAATTAGGTTGAGAAAAAACTTGTAATTACATCGATGGACATTTTTTTAATAGTATCCACGATATTATTATGAAACTCAGACGAAGTCGGTAGATTTTACATATTCATAAAATTGCCTCAACATTTTAAATATCATTTCAGTGGTAATACTTTGATATCGCTTGAGTTTCTAGTTTTATTTGGGGAAAAAAACTCTCAGAAAAGCCCTAATCTAGTTATTGGAAACGTTAACGCAGTAAAAAGTTAGAAAATCTATAACCAAACATTTTTTTCAATAAAACAAAATATTTGCCTGTATTGCCCTTGGCTAGATCAGGCATCTCTACAGCAAGCGATCAGAATTAGTTACCTTCCAGCTAATAACCTTTTGTTCGATAAAACTCCAGTCCCAAGCCTGGATCAAAGAGGATAGAGGATCCAAACACGTGATCCACACCATTACCATTTTTTTTATCCACTACAAGCTGGCCCTTGACTGCGATCTCACCTGATGGTAAGTGATGATGCAGTCTAAGATGGTAGCGGGCTAACCTGTTAGGGGCATGGAAGTTATATTACTGCACCACGGAGGGCGTCAAACCAACTGTATTTACTACAGCTACTACGTACTATTATTACAGAAGGTACAAGCATCAGCACCTCATATTAAACATACCATTGATTAGAAGTCTGGAGTAAATTTTTGTGACCTAATTTGATCAATAAATAAAGTATAATTCGCTCACGACTGTACCTCACTACCCCAACTAAATCTGTGAATGCTTGCACAAACCCGCTTCCATGACATAAACAGTCCGTCAAGTATCGTATTTATTCCAGCCACTGTGCGCACTAAAGAACCCTGTACTTTATGGCGAGGCCCTCATGGGGTCCCTGCGTAATTATCCTACATGTTTTTATACCAGATTTTTAGTGAATATTATTCACGGTTTTGGACTTTATCACTGTACTGGAATAATTTTAAACCTCATGTTAATTTGATAGAAAACACTTGTTTTCCAAATATTTTTATATTTACGAGCAGTTACATATTATTATCAATTCTAAGGTTCCATGTAGAATGAATGAGTTGAGACAGCAATAAATTGCATAAAAGACACGAAAAATGGTACGTAAGTATGCCCGCGTACTAGCGAACTAAGCTACGAGTACCTAGCGAAGTACTAGCGAATGCGCGCGACTTCGTCTGCGTGGTTTAAGGTTTTTGGTTCCGACAAGAACTCTTTAATTTTCCGGAATAAAAAGTAGCCTATGTGCTACTCCAGACTATAAGATTATCTTTGTGCCAAATTTCAGCCAGATCCGTTCAGGCGTGATTGAGTAACAAACATCCATACATCCATCCAAACTTACGCATTTATAAGATTAGTAATATTATAGCCAACGGAGTCTTAAGCTTGATAGGCAGAAGGCTTGACTGGTGTTATCTAAACCGTTGTTGCAAGGTTTCAGCTGCCGTAGAACCATACAACGGTTTATTAAGTTTATTTTAGAATTTTGGTCTAATCTAGTTAGTGAAGTTCATATGAGTCTTTATTACTTGAAATAAACGTCTATTTATTAATAAAATATTGTTTTTCACTGAACCATTGGTCAACTGGTAATCCTAATGAGTCTATGAAATTAAATTCAACCGGAACGTGACTAAATTATGTTGTCACTCACAAATAAATCATATTTTTATTTGTAAGAAATATTTTTATGCTATCCAATCTATCCAGCAAGAGTGCACAATATTATTACACCAAATTAAAGGTAGATTTTATCACTTTCTTCTGTAAGTAAGTAATATTTTCGATTGCAATTCGGTTTGAAACTTGTGATTTTAAAATAAATTGGATTTTGATGACAAAAACGTTATTATAAAACATTATTAGAAAAGTAAATTCTTTGCAACATTTTTCGATAGATCCATATCGAAACATGTGTTGCGTAAGCAGCCACGACAAAAACTTTTAATTTAAAATATTAGTAATAGAATTTCACCTTTATCTGCCTCTACGCATCTCTCTACACATGATGTGTTTACTAAAAGCTATTTTCTAACATAAAAAAGTCCTAAAAGTCAAACTAAATTCATATTTTTATTCAAATAAACTTATTAAAAGTGCTTTGGAATCGTGATCGTTTGAGTGAATCTACCACTGGTTAGGAATGGTCATTCCTACAGAAAAGAACCAGCAAGAAACTGTCTGACTCATCAAGGTCAACACAGAACTTTTGACGTAGAAAGCTGTTATTTGTACATAGGTTGTCGTTATAATGGACTAGAAGACACGACTTCGTCCGCGTTGGTAAAGATTTTTTATTCCCGCGGGAACTCCTTAATTTTCCGGCATAAATTTCCGCGCCTATTTCCTTCCCCGGGATGTAACCTATCTCTTTACCAATTTTCATCAAAATCGGTAGAAAATATCGATTTTAAGATACCATCACGTCTTTTAGGAAACAAATTTTGAATAAATGTACTTAGAGTTTGAGTTTGAAAATTAAATTTTCGTTAGTGCGAAACTGTGGAATCTGGTGCCGTGGTGACGGTTTCCCTAATTTGATAAGCGATTAGGGACGTGCGAGCTTGGACCGACACATCATTATCGCTCTTTTGGATACAGGCATTTACAGATTACGACTTCTTGCTACTGCGTATCACTACTTTTCCATTAAGTACCTATCTTCTCGAAAATGAAGTCATCTTGAATTGTGGCGCTGTCGAAATCCGTGCGTTATATGGAGCTGCATTGACTACCGCAACAGAACGAAACGCGTATCCGATTCAACGCGGGTGTTATACGTGGACGTATGTCCTGCCCTGTCCGCAGTGTTCTCGCCCTTTTTATCCGCCTGCAGACAAAACGCTTTTCTCCTCCATCTCCTTTAAACGCGTTTCGCACTAACAAATATTTCGTCGCATTTTCAATATCAATACGACTAGTCGTGTAAGTACAATATGTGTTGGATCATGTATGTATTGCATACTATCTGCGACTTCGTCTGCGTGAATTGAGGTTTTTGGTTCCCACGGGAACTCCTTAATTTGCCGGGATAAAAAGTAGTTTATGTCCTCCAGGTCCTCCAGGTCCTCAACTATACCCATGCCAAAAATCACGTCGATCCGTGGCTCCGTTTCGGTTTGATTGAAGGTCAAACCAACAAGCAAACACACTTTCGCATTTATAATATTAGTATGATGAAGTATGGTATGATATGATTTTACATACGATAAATCGTATCGTATAAAATGTCAATGCGAGCGTATAGTACGGCGAGATGCGTCGCGGGCGCACGGCGATTTGTCGCATTTCACGGCGCGACTGAGGGTCACGGCGCCGGGTCACGCCGCAATGTCACGCGACTTTCCAACCCATCTCACGGTGATCTGCTGACATGGCACAGTTTAGTACACTGTTTGTATTAAAATCACTTAGATGAGAATAATAAATATCACAGAGAGAAATTTCCTGACATTCGTTTTGTTTTTTCCTAACAAAAGGAGGACTTTTAGAATAAACTAAAACTGATTCGGAAAACTGCGAGTCAATACCTACCGAAATCAGCACAAGATTGTTTCTCTATTAACGAAGGAGAGATTAGAAGGAAATTTTCTAAATTACTCTTAATGGGAAGATGATCAATTCAGGTGTTACTAGTAGAGTACGAAAATTATTGAAGCGGCCGTTTTTTCATGTAGATCTCCATAAGTAGATATTTGACTGCCGGTAAAGATTAATTAAACGAACTGTAAATAAAAAGGCATGATTTGAGCAAAATATAAGCACATACATATATCAATACGGGCCTTATGACATATACTAGTGGATGCCCGCGACTTCGTACGCGTGGCATAAGTTTTATTTAATTCCTACAGGCACTCCTTAATTTTCCAGGATAAAAATAGCATCCAGGTCCTCAACCATACCCAAAATTCACGTCGATCCGTTGCTCTGTTGCGGTGTAATTGAAAGATAAACTCTCCATTTAACGTCCTCAGGGATAAAATTTTCAAACACTGTGTCACGTCTGTGTCAATCACATATTTTTTTCATTTCAACCCGAAATCCCAAACACCAAGTCTCATGGCTACAACTCGAAAAATGACAGACTCATACAAACTTTCAACCCCTTATTTTACCCCTGTGGAGGTAGAATTTCGAAAAACCCTTTCTTAGTTGATACCTACTCTTCACAAAGAACACATCCTCCAAATTTCATGTCTCTAGCCCCAGCTGTTTAGGCTGTGCGTTGATATATTAGTCAGTCAGTCAGGACTTTGAATTTTATATATATAGATATAGGTTGCATCGAATTCTAGAATCTAGATGATGCCCGCAACGCACGGTGGTCTGTACCGCAACGTCAGCCACGTGGAGATAGGTTTTTGAAAAATCCCTGATTTACTGAGATTCTCATTCATTTCATTCAGAAAGCCTCATTCTCCAGGATGCAACTTATCTCTGTACCAAATTTGGTCAAAATTAGTTTCACAGATGGGTCGGGAGAGCTGAGCAGACTGACACACAGAATAGTACAGAATATAATTCCTCTTCACCAAGTAGCCAAAACAAGGCCAACATTCTATGCAGTGTAATAGGTACTAGGATACCATATAGGTCATAAAGTATAAGTACGTATAATTATATGTAACCACACATCAGTCAAGTACCAACTGGATCAACCTAGTGATTCCGTTTTTCCACAGCTGAGTGAGAACGCGCCCGTGACTTCCGCTTCCGGCGCCGCGCCCGCGCAGCATCCGCATCCACCAGACCGGCAACACGCCTGTGAGTATATTATTATTACAAATTTTTATGATGTACATTTAACGTTTTTTTAAATAAAATTTGGCTGTGCCTGACCTCAATGCTCAATTATATAGAATTTTGATGCAACGCATTTTCCTCAGGAAACACGATCGCTAGGAATTTTCCAGTTTCCAGTCATGTATTTCATGGGATTCCATCAAATTCCATCCATAAGTGAAAGTTTATAATTGTGCTGGTTGCAAATGAAGAAATGCATATTTCAGGATTAATAGAAATTCCAGAATCGTAAAGATTTTCAAACATTTCCACAAAGGCAGAGCAAGCACGTGTCAATATTATCGATGACCCGACCGACTTCGCAATTTATGTTATACGCCTTTACCTATAATTATTATACAATGTGGTTGGAAATCTACCCGTTATTAAGCTACCAGATGATGCTCGCGACTTCGTCCACGTAGATAAGGTTTTCTTATTCCCGCGGGAACTCCTTAAGAGTTAACTTAACCCCCGTAAAAGGGGGTTTTTAAAAGCAATGTATCCATCAAACGATGACATAATGTATGCTTGTAAAAACAATTTGCTGTTTTCAAGACCTTCAAGCAGCTATTAACGCATCTCAAAACAGAATTTTAAAAACATCTCTGCATTGAAATTTATTTTAAACATATCTCTTAGTTTACCTTTTAAAGCAATTTTTCTCCTTAATGAAACCAATAATTTGCTCTAGAAATATAAGATTAAATTCATATTTCTAAATCAAACACATTGTTGGGTTAATTTGTAATTAAAAGTAAATATTTACTTACAAATGAATTCTTGCATTTTTTGCGACATGCGCTTGCTCGATTTCAACTCCGCGCGCCTGTGTTTTCAGCTCGTCAGCTCACAGCGCCGGAATGAAAAGTAGCCTAGGAGTTCCCCGGTAATCAACAAAACTTATTCCACGCAGACGAAGTCGCGGTACCATCTAGTTTTCAATAAATACTCAATCAATAATAATAATTAAAGATAGTTAATAGACCAGTTTCGTTGACATTACGATAATTTTTTTTTGTAATATACCAAGTAGTTAGGTAGTAAAGGTGCATCAAATCGCATGCACACGCCGAGGCAACCGTCGGATGCGCGTCCATTATCCCGTCCGCCTTGATGCTTCCGAGACAACGTCCTGACGTCGCTTGCATTGCATGACATACCTAGGCACCATTGAATTACGCTATCGCTGGAAATCTAGTGGACCAATTTTATGAAGTACTAGCTAGAAACGTTCGCTTTCGAGCGGAAACACGTTTTGTTGTGTCTCGCTAGTCTATGCAGCTCCATATTAAGGCCCTGTGTAGCGTAAAAGGGGGTTTTGAAAAGCAGTGTATCCATCAAACGGTGACATAATGTATGCTTGTAAAAATAATTTGCTGTTTTCAAGACCTTTACCTAAGCAGTCATTGACGCATCTGAAAACACAATTTTAAAAAAAATCTGCATTGAATTTATTTTAAACATACCTCTTAATTTACCTTTTAAAGCAATTTTTCTCCTTCTTGAAACTAATAATTTGCTCTAGAAATATAAGATAAAATTTACATTTCTTAATCAAACACATTGTCGTTTTAATTTGTATTGAATAGTAAATATTTTTTTTAATGATTTCCTGCATTTTTTGCGGCATGCGCTTGCTCGATTTCACCCCCGCGCGCCTGTATTTTGACCACGTGAGCTCACAGCGCCTTAAATTTTAAAAATTTTTAAGTACCTACTTCTCTGGTTGACAAGAAGTCTGCGTAATTCACAAACAATTTTTTTGTTTGTACATAGTTTGTTTTATTTAAAGCTTCCGAAATCCGCATACAGCAATATTATAGTGACTTGCAAACACTCCCTACTAATTATTCTCTAATTACAGTGCAAAAAATATGCAATTTACTAAGGAAGTAAGTTGTGTCCTTAATGTTAACAGTATTTATTTACATTATTGTGTTCTTGCGGTCCACTCAAAGCCGAAATTTAATTTTATGCAATTAGTTATACTGCGGCTGCCACTTGCCATGTATGAAATACCAAATGAAATAGCCTGATAACAGGCTATGTTGATTCAATATACCACAGACCATACAACCAACTCGGTGCAATATACACAAGCATGACCTGAGAACATGGCCAAACAGGCACAAATTTTTTTAAAAGTGGTTTACTGTTTTTTTTAAAAGTAGATTTACAGTTCTACATTATTGGTAATACTAGCGAATGCCGCGACTTCGTCTGCGTGGTTCGAGGTATTTTGGTTCCCGCGCGAACTCTTTAATTTTTTTAGCTTATGTGCATAGATTTATGGGTTCGCGCGCGCTTCACCATAAATCTATGCTTATGTGCTATTCCAGACTATAATCTATCTTTGTGCCAAACTTCAACCAGATCCGTTCAGAGGATCCGTGATTGAGTAGCGAAGCGACGTGCCCTTTTATCGGATATTTCGTAACTCGTATACTCATCTAGTAATTACATGTACGACTTTGCTTATCAAAATATTCACGGAGCTCAACACTAGCTTTCTTCATACTCCTATAAGCACCATATAATATATCTTTTCATGAATGATTTCTATGACGTGACGGATTCAAGTACATTTACTGTACCTGCTGTTGTATATAAATGATTTATTTAAATACATACATTAATATTCTTAGTCATTTTAACGCTTGGGTATGTTTATAAAACAATAAAAAAATGTCGAGCAAAGATAAATACCGATGTGTCAAATTTATTAAAAATAAAATATTAAAAATTCTTCATAAAGAAAGTCGATTATTCAAAAATCGAATCAGTAACGCGATTAACATCATTGCAGAAGCGAGCTGCCAAAAGTAAAATAAATGGTTGGACCGTGGGTTGGACAAATGTAGGTATTACTTCTCCAAATAATATGTAATGAGACGCCTAATTTAGATACTCTAAGTTTTTGGTATTACAATACATATGAAAGTACCACATTATAATACGGAAGTATTTACTATGGAAGAGATATTTGGATTTATTAAATTAAAATCCATACCAACACCCAGCTATAAATCGTGTGCAAATAAACTTTACCTAATCACCACAAATCTCAACGGATGGTTGGACACAAGTATGGAAAAACACCATAATAGCCACTTTTGCAATATTTACAAATCATTAGATTGCTATTAAAATGTCTCGTACTGCTGAAAGATATTATGTGCAGTATAATAGAAGCGGAGACGTTGATAAACGATGCAAACAGAATTACTTGTATCGGCCCGTTATAGAAAGTGCGATTAGATGTCCGTGACACAGGTCACTCGTACTGTTTTAACAGGAAAATTCCTCAGTGCCCAAAGTGCTTCAAAATAGAAAAAGACATAAGAGAAAGAGTTTTCAAACTGGTGATATATGAATCTCAGACATAGTCGCCTAGCCATGGGTCTGATAGGCAATAGGCATACGGATGAGGCTCCGGGTTACTCGGCGGGCGATACTTAGGGATAGCCTACGTTCGGAGTATCCTTACGCAGTCGCGTGCACAGGGTTTGAAGCTAGGGTAGTCAATAGGCATTAGTTAGTCAGGTTACTTTACTGACACTCATGGTTATAAAATGAGCATTGAGGTATACTTGGTTGAGCAGTGCTTTCAAGTCTCTATGATCAGCACGCTACTCTCCATAAGTGATCAAATCATGTTGACATCTGTAGAAGAGAACTTTCGAAGTAGGAGTAACAAATGGCGGGGCATACCTATAGTTCGAAAAACCGATAGACTTTAGGGTCCCAAGGTGCTGGAATAAAACCCCCACATAGTGGATCTGCGACATCAAGCGAGTCGCAGGGAACCACTGGATTTATGCATCTCAAGACCGTGACGTGTGGAAATTCGTAAAAGATTTGTATCCAGCAATAGAAAGCTATCGGTTGACGTAGACAACTATACGACTAAAATGAGCTTGCACCAGAATTGCAGACCCTTACGAAACCTGACGATTAGATATTGACGGAATTACTATTACAAACTATAAGCTCTCGTATGTTGGATGGTGTCACCTATCGCTTGAGGTCACTTTGAGGTGAGCAGTCAGCGGTCGCCGGTCGGTAAGAGGATAGATCAGCTGGTAGCTCACATAGCACGCGCGGCCGCATCCTGCGCGAGATGAGACGCGCCTTCCTGCGCAGCGCGGTTGCACGCGCTGTTGAGCGCAACCGGGGAAACTGGCACAAACTGGGCCTGATTGGAAAATTATATTATGAAACGTTTTATTTCATGCAGGACAAACCGTGCCACTAATACGTCAGGACTATCACCATTTATGAAAACAGATATGTTACCAGATAATGCCAGCGACTTATTAACAGACAGCCTACTTTAGCATTTATAATATTACAACATGATGCCCGCAATTATTGTGCGGGACAAAAAGAAGCTATATAATGTCCTTCCCCGGCATGTAATCTATCTCCGTACCAAATTTTGCCAAAATCAGTTGAACAGATGGGCTGTGAATACGGAGCAGACAGATAAACTTACTTTCACATATTTTATAATATTGTAGTATGGATAATACTTTTATCCACAAGTAATATTTTTAAACGGCAAGGTGACATCTATAACTTGAGCTCAAGTCGAGGTAATGAGTGGTTCAGTAAGTCAATTCACCAAGTCTATAATGTCTGCATATTAGTAAACGCATCTGTTGGATCCATGTTGGATCGGTTAAATTCAAGTATTCACTCAAAGATGGCAAAATGACAGCGCAAAGTTACAAAATACAAAGAGTCTTTAAGTTCTGAGTTAATAAATATATTCTGGGGGCACGGGAGTGCCCCCGCCAAGTCGAGCCAAAGAAACGGGGCCTATACTTCTTAGACTGCTATATATTGCCGTGTTTGTCTGCCTTGTAGTTTGTCTGTCTGTGCTACTTTCTTACAGCCCATCCGTTAGTCCACATTTGTAACAGAGATTATTTACAGGCCGGAGACAAACAAAGACAAACCATTTCATCCAGAAAAATCAAATAATTTCCAGGGAATTCTAAAAATAATAACTCCACGTGGGCGAATATGTGGGCACCATTTTTAGTTCAACCAAATAATTATGAACTATCTATATGGTGCCATTCTCCCGTAGTTCCCCTGGCCGCACCAGTATTACATTACGTAGCACCGGACATCGCGCGCCCACCGTGCAATCTCGCTCGCATTTATCTTGCATTTATTAATTACGAGTAGGTACGACTATACTGGACATTTTTAGCATTAGACAAAGAGTTAGCAATGATAAATAATTAAGCTTTATTACACACACACGACCTTAAAAAGGTAGCGGGAAGTGGGTGGATGAGGAAAGCGGAGGACCGTGTGTGGTGGCGAGCTCTCCAAAAGGCCTATGTCCAGCAGTGGACGAATACCGGCTGGTGGATGGATGGATGGACCCACATTATCTTCTATAACTGAACAGTTTACCTTAGAGTGGGTTCACACATGATAATAAGATCGCTCACATTCATGAACCACTGAATCAGCGATCACATTGGCACGGGGCCACCACAAGCGTCCAGAATCCAGGTTACTGATCGTGACCGCGCCTTTGATTGATCTACATGTCATAATAAAGAATAAAGATAGATAGAACTACCGCCTGCTGCTGCAGCTTCGGTGCTTGACCGGCACTTGAAGACCTAGTAATTTGGGCTTAATTTTCCAACGAAGCTTCGTATAGGGCTTTGTGATTCGCGACAGTATCATACATTCTAATTTGTTAGATCCAACCTCAAAACTTAGAAAATTTAATTTACTTATGTGCAACAAAATAACATCTCATCATCAAAATAACATATCATCTGGAATTCCCTACCAGGGATTATCCATTAGAGTCCATCCGTGGGTGCATTTAAATCGAGACTGGAGGAGCATTATCTTTCTTCTTTATATGATTAGCTTTTATATTTTCAATATTATTATGTATATGTTTATATTATATTTATTATTGTATAATATACTGTTATGTATGTATACCAGTACTTTATTTTCTATGTATGTTATTAAATTCTGTATTTCATGTATATATTATATGTATATTTTTATGATATTTACTATCATAAGTCTTAATAAAAAGATTTTACTCTAGTTTATAAGTACCTACTCAGCTTTATCTATTTTTCACCATTCTCACATTCTAGGGCTGCTGGAAGAAAACTCTTCAAGAGATAAGTTGTCCTTGTAAATGTCCTTTAAATTTTTATGTTTAATTTTCAAGTTCGGTACTAAATATATAAATAAATAATAAATTAATAACATTGTCAAAAAAAAAAACTATGATTAATTAATTAATTATTGTATACGGTGTTCAAGCATCCCGTTGAAGTCTTTCCTAGGCACAAACTATGAGAACACAACTTCCACTCATTGATGAAAAGTTAAAATGAATTCCGGACTAAATATGTTATTGACTTTATACCAAGTCGAATTTGAAATAATATAGCGAAACTAACCACACAGATAATTTCTTAGTAAAACGAATAGGAATGTAGGACACAAAACATCGGCCTTGCAAACTGTTTTATATGGAAATGTAATTATAGTTAGCAAAAAATATCATCAATGTAACGGTTTTAGAACTAATCATTTATTTATATGTGTACAAGGATGTTGTAGGTAAATATATACTTAATAAGCGCCTAATTGAATGTAATCAATTTGACGACCTCCGTGGCGCAGTGTTGAGCGTTGTTGTCTTGTCTTGTCGTGTCGTGCGGAGGTCCCGGGTTCGGTCCCCGACAGGGTCAATTTGGGAATTTATAATTTCTGAATTTTCCCTGGTCTGGCTTCGTACGTGGCTAGTTACCACCCCACCGGGAAAGACATGCCGCCAAGCGATTTAGCGTTCCGGTACTATGCCGTGTTGAAACCGAATAAGGGTATGGGTTTAATATTACTGCCATGCCCCTAACAGGTTAGCCCCTACCATCAGGTGAGATCGCAGTCAAGGGCTAACTTGTAGTGGATAAAAAATATATTAAAAACTACCAATATCGAATTATGCCGTCAATGTCATATTATAATGAAGAAGCATTTAGCTGAGATTAAAAAAAAATTAATACTACCCCTACTATGGCGTTAATATTCGTCCAAAGTTCATGACGTGGTAAGTGCTCTAGAACTAAACATGGAATGTGTAACGGATATAGAAAATACAGTCATTTCACCGGATTGCAAAAACAAGTGAAATTTCATCACACCAGTGGCAGAGCAAAAACTGAGAAGTTAGTTTCCTAGAAGTTACCTTGTGTTTGCATAAGTCAGATAAAAATACTAAAAAGTGAAAGACTGATTGATCACTTGTAACAACGTCACTCATAATTATTTATATAAAAATTTACATAAGTCGCAACTTATTCTGTGACATGTCAATAGTGTATTTATTGACTGTAATATCCTATACATTCATGGCAATGCCATTATTATTCTATTGAATAGCACCATCTTATTCACTAAATCCTAAATTGTATTTAAATCATCCGCACGCGTCTTAGCACCTTCTATTATGCATATTAACATCAAAATATTATATAAATAACATCAATAGAGCTTAGGGATCAGACACGATATAAAATTTACACATTAAAGCGGCAAATTCGGTAGATATGCAAAATTTTATTCCACCTGAAGTTATTCAAAAATGTCATCGTTTTATAATCAATGTCAATGAACTTTGATGATACAGTCGTTACAAAAAGCATTGTGAACGTGCATTCCCATTTTGTACTATTTTTAGTTAATTTTCGTTTAGAAAAAGATGTTTGTCATTAAATAGCCTTAACTTTCTCTACGGAGACTATTTTATAGCAGTTTATTTAAAATTGTTTATCTTTGCATTAGGTATACCTAAAGAATACAATTGCTAAGAAAATTGTCTGTTAATAAATAGATAACTATTGTGAAAAACAGTGGCATTTATACAGTTAGACTTTAGGTATTATAAAACAGTTTTTTTTCTAACAATCAAAATTTATGTAAAGAAAAACTTTTTTAATGTTAAAACTATCGAGAGTGGTATTAATTTTAAATATACATAATTATCGAATAAACTCGAGTGTTACGTCGGAAAACATGTGTCGAATTTATCCGTTAATTATGTTTATTTAAAAAAACTTAGTAGGTACTCATAGCTGTACAAACTCGCAGATAATTGTGGCACAAATAGAACTTCCCTTGCAAAGATCTGTTGTACAACCGAATGAGCTCATTTTTAATAATTAAAACCATCAGCAAAATATTTGACACCACACGATAAGTGAAAAAGAAGGTATGTATTACAAGATACACATACGCAAAAGAAAAATAATTACAAAAGTAGGTTCCATTCACAAATTATCAACGGATCTTTACACAAAAGAGAACAGGTGAATCAAAAACAATCACGGGTCATTGACTGTTCGAGTAGCATTTATGCGCGAGCCTGTACAGTTCTTTCAAATGTGCCATTGTAAACCTATAGTATTGTGTTATCTATCGCTGTAAATTGTTCAAAATAAACACAATGTTTGAACACTCTGCGGTCCTTTGTGTTCTATTATGATCTTTCTGATTATAATAAGGATGACTACAGTCGTAAGACACGACATTTTTTACTAATTTGACCAGATAATTCATGGATTGCTATTTTTTTGAGTCCATTTTTCTAACTGCTAAAAAAGTATGCATGTCACTCTGAGTTCTTGCATGAATTTTTACATTTCTTGTATGTATGAGAGTTTCTCTATTCCACCATAATTTCTAAAGGCCTGAACAGGTTTGGATGTATGTTATGGCACTGACTATATATTTTTTTAACTTGGCAATGCAGTTGTGTTTTTAAATTTTTTAATCAATTATAGCTTGTTTACGTAGTGATGAACATACTGATGATTTGATCTGATTGTGTCTTGTTTTAGAAACAAAATGTGAAATTAACTTTGTATTTTTACTATACCTACCCATGTCAATCTTCTCGTGTGTACTTTAAACAAGACTTGAAGGTTAGATTTCTTATCTTGTTACTTGTATGTAGTTGTATTAATATAGTACAATTTGTCAATTACAAACTTACGATCTTATAATTTTGCACTAAGACCATTGTGTCTTACGTTTGTATACTTCTTATATAGAAGATACTGAATACTTTTTATGTAGTCATTGTTGGTTAATTAAGACGTCGTTTGGAGTATTTTATTAGTTCTTTGGGTCACCGGGTGAGTGGGTGTGACTGTTTGGGTCTCTTGTTTTTGTTTAATCGATTCTTTTGTTGTCCGATATATCGATGCGCTTGTGCGATTTACAGAACGATCTAAGCTATTTGAAAGCCATTCGAAATTGGGACTTATTGTATTTTTTTCACCGTATTCTGTAAGTATAAATTTTATCCGCTAATGTAACTTTCTTCTGTAACTGCGAACAATAGAAGTTATAATAAGTGTTAGAAGTACCTATGAGTATTATTAATAACATACCCCTACGATACATATACAGTATAATTTATATTGATTTTTAGTATATTTTGTATAAATCAGTTTTACCTTCAATGTGGGTAAATACATAGGTACATACCTGTCATACCTTGGGTAGATGCAATTGTTACTCTTCCTTGCAGAGCACTAATATAATGCAATAAGGTACAAGTTAATTTGTATACCTTATATTCTAGAAATTGCTTAAGATTGATTAAGATTAATCATACTAATATTTTAAATGCGAAAATCAGTTTGTTTGTTGGTTTATTGGTTTGTTGGTTTGTCCTTCAATCACGCCGCAACGGAGCAACGGATCGACGTGATTTTTGGCATGGGTATAGTTGAGGAGCTGGAGAGTGACATAGGCTATTATCCCGGAAAATTGAGGAGTTCCCGCGGGCATCCGAAAAACTTATTCCACGCGGACGCTGTCGCGGGCATCAGCTAGTTAGTAATAATTTTCAAGCCATATTATGATGGCCAGATTGTGGCTCGGAACTATACTACAATTTTTGTAACAACTTGTTATCATGTACTTAACTACAATCATCAAATAAATGCATTATGATTATGATGATTATGATTGCAAAATACCTAACACGTGTTCAATTCCAAATATAAAATCCGTGCAATAAATAAATACCGACGAACACGAAATTATAGCTGCCCTGAATATATTTTATACGCATTTTAAAATATCTTTTCACGTGGGATTTATGATGGCGAAACCCGTTCGAGGGGTGGTCCCGTATCTAAGGGGTCGCCGAGGGGTACCGTGGAGCCATTTTCTTAAATTTTTTTCTCCTTGACAAACCCCAGCTGCTATAATACGACATGTTATAAATAAAATCGCAATTTTGACCCGTCACGCGTATAAGATATGCTCGTCATACTCCTAGTCACAAGTAACTCTACCATTACACAAATACGTGTTAGATCGTAATTCGTTGGAATAATGATCATTTTTGCACGAATATTGGTCGTCTCAACAGTTTTGGATCCCGGTTTTGCGTTATAGATTCGACACAGGACGTCCTTTCTGTTTTGCAACAATTATTCCTGTACCGAACCGGAACTGTTAGACTACGTTTAACCTACCTATAAAATTATGTAATGATGATATATTTTCAAATGTTATTGCCAATCGATCAATCAAAATTACACTAGAATCATTCTTCATAATATCACAGATACTAATAATATAAATGCAAAAGCGTGTTTATTTGTTCATTTGTCCTTCAATCACGCCACAACAGAGCAACGAATGCCAATTCACTCTTACCTTGAAGGTGCTTAAGTTAGTTATACGTGCGCTGGAAGGGTATTCCACAATTTACACCTAGACACACATTAGATTCAAGATAAACAATGAATAATTTTCTTGCTTTCCATTCTTTCTTAATCCCATCAAGAACAATTAAGTTATTGCAGTCTTCTTTATGATTGATGACTTCAATGACTCCGACAAATAAATGACGATGACTCCCAATTTTACAAATCATAAAACTGATACAGTTTTCTTACAAAAATATTCATAATAAATATTTATTGCACCTTAATCGCAACAAAAAAATTGCCGGTCGCGCAGGATCCATACAACCGTGGGAACAACTTAGTCCCCCTTCCATCATTGCAACCCTTAGTAAATCTACACTTTGCGGTTTACTAGACGCTTACAGACATTAAAACAATTGAAAGAAAATGTTTTTTTTTTATTTTTATTAAGCCTTTATTTTCCTTATCAGTCTAAATTATTCTTACAGTTTCAAATATTATATTAACTATTCTAAATGTTAGTTTGTTAGTATCGCTTTTAATTTATGTATGTGTGTGCATGTGTGTCTGAGAGTGTGTGTGTGTGTGTGTGTGTGTGTGTGTGTGTGTGTATGTTGTGTGTTTGTAGTAAGAGTTGTGTTGGTTTGTGTTAGTTAATAATTGTTAGTTTGTGTTATCTATGTTTTTGTTTGTAACTTGAGTGTTATCTATGTTTTTGACAAGGACCCCTCTTTGGGTATAGGCCTCCTCCAGTTCATGCCATTTTTCTCTGTCTTTGGCAATTTCGAGCCAATTGTTCCCTGCTATCTGTGCTATATCGTTTGACCAGCGTGATTTCGGTCTTCCTACTTTCCTCTTGCCTTTTGGGCCTGGCCATGTAGTTGTTTTAATAGTCCATCGGTCATCCGTTAATCTTGAGATATGCCCTGCCCACTTCCATTTTAATTTGAGAGCGTGTTTTAGAGCGTCCGTTAATTTTGTCTTTTTCCTTATATCCTCACTTTTTATTTTCTGTATTTTACGTAGATTGAGGATACTCCTTTCCATCGCTCTCTGGCAAGTTACAATTTTATTTTTAATATTTTTTGTGTAAACCCATGTTTGGCAGGCATAAGTGAGACAGGGAAGTAAAATGTTTAGTGCATATATTTTTTTATCAGTGATAAATAATAATATACCTACCTACGTTCTCGTAGGTTTAATAAATGTATAGGTATGCAAATTTTTGATTGCTGTCAAAATTCATTAAAAAATATACAGACTTGATTCACCCAAAGATGTACCTACATACTTTGCCGTTAAGATTGTATATTTTTATTAGTTGGAATACTTAGCGGATCTATGGAATCGGGGAATAACTCCCAAGTCTCAAATTCAAACTCAACTTTCAAAATGTAATTAAAAGTTAAAGGGTTAGAATACGGAAATCCTGCATAACTGCAGTTCTTTGGGCTCGTTACACAAACGGTATCGCAACCGTTATTATAACGAAAATAATAATTTCTGATCGCACGGCCAATTGGTTGTAAAATTACATCTACGAAAATAAATTAAACGCGATCACGTAACACCATCTATTGAAAAGTACGTTGAAGTACCGTGACAATGGGTAAAGCTTGTTCTACACCATACTAAAATTCTACGTGAATGCTCTACACCAAGTGCAAACTAGTAGGTTTTAATTGAGCATATTAAGTAGTATAAAAATTAGTTTAATTCTGTAAGTTTATCAAATTTAATCCTGCATTGGCAACGGAATAACTTTACCTGAAGCTGAATTTGATAGCCAGGACAGTCTGCAGAACATACTAAGAATTTCCTCATCGACTTAAGGCGAAAACACACTAGGCACAAAAATCACTGGCAGATAAAAAGTCGGCGCCCGCACTTTTATAAGGAGCTATCGATGGCTTCAATTTGGGTTACAGACTACAATCTTGGTTTAGTTTTCTAATGTACTTCAATATCAGTCTGTATATCTATCTGCTACGTTTTAACGGCCCATCTTTTCAACCGATTTTGATGATTTTTTATAGAATTAGGTCACATCTCGGGAAAGAATCTTTTTACAGAAGAACAGCTTTTTATCCCGGAAAATTGAGGAGTTATTGGAAATTAAAAAACTTAATCCACGCCGACCAAGTCGCAGGCATCATGTATTAAGTAATAAATGATTGCTGTACAACTCTAACCTGACAGCTATTACTTTTATACGTTAACCGAACGGTAACGGTTAAAATCAACCCTACAAAAGACGTCCATTCCACTAGAATTATTGTAATTTAATAACCCCGTCTCGACTCGTTACGGAACTTGTTCCTCGAATTAAAAATCATTCATTCGAAAATGATACAATTGATCACTTGTCAGTGTATTGTCCCTTCTATGCAAATTTTTAACTGTATGCATATTCACGAAAGGACTGCCCTATGAAATATAATTGAAAATTGTACGAGTATGTATGTGACCTAGGGTAGCCAACCTGCTCTATGTT
The DNA here is from genome assembly GCA_923060345.2 of Erebia aethiops. NCBI lineage: Eukaryota > Metazoa > Arthropoda > Insecta > Lepidoptera > Nymphalidae > Erebia > Erebia aethiops. The sequence goes on along the minus strand of OV281090.1, from coordinate 14,520,441 downwards.
TTAAGGATACTTTCTGATCACGTATTTCTTTTTGGTTTCAAGTATATCAAGTAAATCATTACGATATGCTCTTTCCCATAACTGTTTTATTAATTTAACATACGATTTGGGTTAAACCAAAGCACAAAACTCAAACTCTAAGCATCTTTATTCAAAAAAGGTACCTACAAAGTTCACTTTCTGAAGGTCATGTTTACACTTTACAAGGAATAAGACTTAATGGTGATAATTAACTACGGTATCTTAAAACTACGAGGATTCCAAACGCGCCCTGGTCTGGAGCAGAGCCCACAACAAACTCAGCCGGGTTTTTTTTTCTATTACCACCATCTCACAAAGCATTACAAGTTTTGAGTACTTAACTAAGTTATTAAGCTAAGTCATTTATTTGGGCGAAAGCCATAGGGTATTGTTTGAATCCGTTAAAATTCTATAAACGTTTTTTTTTATTCAACAGGGCGACCAATGCTAATCCTGAAGAAACGTGCACCGTGACTTTGTAATTCATGCAAGAGACATTTGTCCAGTTGTAGACGCCCACAGATCGCGGAAACAACGCCAATGTTAAATCTCTTGATGATCCCCGGTGCAGTGCTGAGTGCTGTTGTCTTAACATGTGGTTCGATCCCCGGCAGGGTCAATTTGGGAATTTATATTTTCTGAATTTTCCTGGTCTGGCTTGGTGGGAGGCTTCAGCCGTGGCTAGTTACAACCTTACCGGCAAGCCGCCGCCAAGCGATTCAGCGTTCCGGTACGATGCTGTGTAGAAACCAGTTAGGGGTATGGGTTTAATATAACTGCCATGTCCCTAACAGGTAAGCCCGCTACCATCTAGGCTGCATCATCACTTACCCACGTACGATTGCAGTCAAGGTTTAGTGGATAAAAAGAAATCTATGCCGAAGATTCAGGCATATTCATAGCTACACGTAGTAAACTTTGAAAAGAAAACACATCGACGACTAGCTGTCCAGGCGGGCTACTACCATCGCTATTTCAAAATGACAGTTTTATGTCACGTACCTTGACGTTCCTAAAATAAGGATCATAATTCTAAAACACGAACGTCAACAATATTGTCTGAACTGTCCTTCTTTTCAAAATTCGCACATGGTAACCACACTGCTACCCCGCAACAACTATTCTAGTTCACAGCATTGTCCACACCTGAATAGACACCTCCGAAGTGTTTTCGCTCGTAAATTCGTACACGTATGTAGATAGTATCACGACCACGTGGCCGGTTAATTTATAAGAAAGATGTAAAGATACGCTCGTAATGGGTGTAAGCTTGTTTAACTTGCTAATCGGTTGTTCGGGTTGTAGATGCAACGATAAAGTTCCCCGCTTTCGTGTTACACTTGTTTTTTTTTGTGGCGATAAGATATGACGATTTGTTATTAGTTATTACTTTTGTTCTGTCGTTTTACAATTTTGTAAATTAGGTTTTTTTGTAGATATCATGATCAATGATCATTATAGAAAGTATAACATGACATGAGTCCATAAAAAATAAATAATTTTATCGGAAGAACTTAAGCTCTTGAAAATAGTGACCTGGGGGGTTACAACTCGTACCATCGCTTAAAGTAAGTATTATTATTATTAAGTAAAGTATTATTTCAAAATGACAGTTTTATGTCACGAACCTTGACGTCCCTAAAACAAGGATCATAATTCTAAAACACGAACGTCAACAATATTAAAACAATACGGCTTTAAGCGATGGTAGTGTGGCTACTGTAACTTTCAGACATAAGTTACATTACAGTGACGTCATTCGATGCGATATGGCGGCCGCTATGAAACGGTACCACTATGATAGCAAGCTAGAGCTCATATAATCATATAATCTAATAGTTGCATCATGGTGATGATGGAAAGCTCTGAACTTCGAAGCTACGCTTTGAGCTTCGTAGGCACGCGATTTCTACTCTACGACTTCCCGGGTCCAATGACTATCACGTCTAAGGCATGCGTAATCTGCCCACTACAACTCAAAACTAGGTACGCGATCTGTACTCTACGACTTCCCGGCTCCAACGACTATCTCGTCTGCGGTATGCGTAATATGCCCACTACAACTCAAAACTATAGGTACGCGATCTCTTCTTTACGACTACCCGGCTCCAACTACTCACGTCTTCGGCATGCGTAATCTGCCCACTAATGGCCCACTACAACTCAAAACTAGGTACACAATCTGTACTCTACGTCTTCCCGGCTCCAACGACTATCACGTCTGCGGCATGCGTAATATGCCCACTACAGCTCAAAACTAGGTACGCGATCTCTTCTTTACGACTACACGGCTCCAATGACTCACGTCGTCGCCATGCGTAATCTGCCCACTAATGGCCCACTACAACTCAAAACTAGGTACGCGATCTCTACTCTACGACTTCCCGGCTCCAACTACTACAGCATGCGTAAGTTATTTGCCCACTGCAACTTAATTATTATTATAAAACAAAATAGTATACTTACAGCTAGTATACATATAAGTCAATGCTTACAGCACAATAAATATTTTGAGTAGGTCAATAACACAAACAGTAGCACAAAGCACCATATGATATCACGTAAAAGAGGTGACCTTGCCGGCTTATGATGATAAAAAAGGTTCATTTACACTGCAACTGTTTGAATGAGGAGCCATTGTGTGACACCCACACGCGCGGCTAACAGGTGCTGCATTGTTGTATGCAAATTACACTTTCCCTCTCGAACTATTCGATTTTTGACTACTATTTTACTATGAAATTCCCTTTTTTTTTACTTTGAGATTAATGAGAAGATGCAATCTTACAGATTGTTGAGTGTATGACGACCTCCGTGGCGCAGTGTGTAGCGCTGTTGCCTTAACGTGCGGAGGTCCCGGGTTCGATCCCCGGCAGGGTCAATTTGGGAATTTATAATTTCTGCATTTTCCCTGGTCTGGCCTGGTGGGAGGCTTCAGCCGTGGCTAGTTACCACCCTACCGGCAAAGACGTGCCGCCAAGCGATTTAGCGTTCCGGTACGATGCCGTGTAGAAACCGAAGGGGTATGGGTTTAATATAACTGCCATGCCCCTAACAGGTTAGCCCGCTACCATCTTAGACTGCATCATCACTTACCATCAGGTGAGATCGCAGTCAAGGGCTAGCTCGTTGTGGATAAAAAAAAAAAAAAAGATTGTACTGACATAAAATATGATTCCAGTTCACAGTTGATAGAAATCCAATGGATGATACAATCTAAATCCATACTTTCATAATATTATAAAAGCGAAAGTGTGTATGTCTGTCTGCTACGCTTTAACGGCCCATATTTTCAACCAATTTTGATGAAATTTGGTACAGAGATAGGTCGTATCCCGGCGAAGGACGGACATTTTATGCCGGAAAATTGGGAATGGATTTCCGCAGGAATAAAAATACTTAATCCACATTCATCACGTGGATTACTAAGCTATGCGGACGAAGAGGCGGGCGCCGGGCAACATCTACAGTTCGCGCGCGAGTTGAATGCAGGGTAAATGTATGTGTCACGAAACATTTACTCTGCATTGAACTATAGGCAATATATAATTTACCAAAACTTAAAAATCGTAAACAGAACTCGAAAGCTTCACCACCGGTGTCATAGATCATCGAAATCACGAATTACAAGTTTAAATAAAACAAGTTTCATTATGAAAAAACGTGGAATGGTTTGTTAATCGCCATTGTTGCAATCGTAATGCGAAATACGTGCGAAGTATCGAGTTAAAGAACTTAAATAACTGAAAAGAACTGCGTTAGATTCGCACTGGTCTGAGGGGGGTCAAACCGGTATAAAACTAATGTTACTATTTATATAGAAATGAAGGTCGTGCGGCCATTATCTACCGATTTAGATTGAAATCCGTTAACTGTATTAATGTGAGATTTGCAGTCTTATACAGATTACAATGTTAGATATAATATTATGCTTGATATTCTTGTTTATGGAAATATCCTAAACTTTTTTTTATAGTTTTTCTGCGACTATGCTGTCTACATACTCGCAATACACAATACACTTATCGTTCTATGAATTACTCCTTTAAAAGCGGTACTAGGTATTGGTAGAATCCACCACCACTACAGCCTATTAACGTCCCACTGCTGGGCACAGGCCTCCACTCTCATAGAAGAGAGAGAATTAGAGCTTAGACCCGGCCGGACCCGGAGTTTGTTGTGGGCTCTTCTCAGACCAGGGCGCGTTTGGAACCCTCGTAGCTTTAATTTTAAGATACCGTTACTGATTATCACCATTATATTTTATAAATAACTAGACGTCAATATGTGAAGTGTACCTACCTATATTGAATAAACATTATTTGACTTGACTTGACTTGACCCACCACGCTGCTCCAATGCGGGTTGGCGGGCTTTAACGACTATATTATCATGTTAGTGATAATAATCGGGACCGATGGCTTAACGTGCTCTCCGGGGCACGGGGGTGAATACCGCCAACTTCCAACTCCGGGCTGGCACTGAGAATTTCTGAATTGAAAAACCCAATACCAATTTTTTTGCCCGACCTGGAATCGAACCCAGGAGCTCGTGATCTGCAGTCGACTATGCTAATCGCTAGACCAACGAGGCAATTGGTATTGGTAGAATATTTTGACTTACACTGAAACTTTCCATAATATATACCTAATATAACCCTGTCGCATTTTGGTTTTCTAACTTGTTATAACAAATTTTTGAGTAAATCTATTATCACTTTACTCTTAAAACTGCAAATATCTACTTAATTTTATATTATACGTGTCCATGCGTCCTCCATTGTAGAGGTCGGTTGATACAGGTGCGTTCCACATACGGACTATTTGTCCATCCGCTGTAACGTAACGCCCTAAATAATATGTTGTATTTATTTATCTTTAAACGATTGAAAATAATACTTGAGATACTTTTGGATGGTATTTATACTAGAAAGTAGTCTATCTGCTATTCCAGACTATAATCTATCTCTGTGCCAAATTTCAGCCAAATCCGTTCAGCCGTTGGGGCGTGATTGAGTAACAAACATCCATACATCCATCCAAACTGTCGCATTTATAATATTAGTAAGATATGATTATCTAGTTTTATGATATAGCAAATTACTCATACTCAAAATTATTATAGTTCGTATGCTTTATTTATGTAAAAAGAAAAAAGTTTCTTTTCCCGCTTCTTCATAAAACACACAATTGGAACTTGAATATACCTCAGTATAGATCTTTGCAATGAAAACGGCATACGATTTTTTGCAATTCGAACAGAATGTCGATACCGAAATATTATTCATAATCGAAAGAGTGTGGCGTCACCTTTTATCTGTAGCTTCACTGAAAACGAAATCCGATAAAGTTACATCATAATTGGAATAGGTATTGTATGAAAAATAGAATAACGATTGAACGAAAATGTTTTACTCTAGTTTTACAGGAAAAAAAAGATTAAGCATTTATTTTATTCGTGTGCTACCAAATAGGCGCCAGATTTAACCGTTATAATAGACCAAGAGACAGTTATTAGTATTATACCCCAACAGCTATAGAGTCATAAATAATGGCTTTAAATTTTACCTAAACGTATTAGATGAGTAAGGAAGTTGGCGGTGTATCACCCCCGTGCCTCGGAGAGCACTTTAGGCCGTCGGTCCCGGTAATTATCTATCACTAACATGATAATAGTCGTTAAAGCCCACCAACCAAATAGGAGCAGCGTGGTGGCTCCACTCTCCTATGAGAGCGGAGGCCTGTGCCCAGCAGTGGGACGTTAATTGGCTGTAGTGGTGGTGATGCAGGTGCTGGTTTAATAAAAATGATGCCGGCGACTTGGTCCGCGTGAACTAAGGTTTTCAAAGGTCCGTTAAAATTGTGAAAAAACACTTTGATAAATATTAGTTCGAATTTTATGTAAATATATTTAAAAAATTGAAAATTAAAAGTTCTGTGATATTTAAAGCATAACAAATTATAATAAACATAATTATCGCAAATTTTAGAATTTTTAGTTTAGACTTATTAGGGTTTATTATAACTGCCATGCCCCTTACAGGTTAGCCCGCTACCATCTTAGACTGCATCATCACTTACCATCAGGTGAGATCGTAGTCAAGGGCTAGCTTGTAGTGGATAAAAAAAAAAAAAAAAAAAAAAAAAAAAAAAAAGACTTGAGAAAAATCACATAAATTCATATTATATCCACAGAACGACGTGACGCCTGCTAATAACAGCTATATTCTTATTAGGTAGTTTTTTTTTCAAATATGGTTAAGTACCAATTAAAAATATTTCTATTAGATATTTTTTCATCAATAAGTTAACGTAACAGGTTCTTGATCTATCTGATGCTGTGATGCAACCACAAAAAAGTATTTACAGCTAATTAAATCTGCCCACGTCGAGTGGCGCAAGCGGCACGCCTCCGCGGCCAACGCTTAGATCATTTTAATTATTAGAGAAAGAGGACAAAAAACTTCGTTGCTATTTGTTTTTATTGTTCTATCTCTTACACTAAGTATATTTCCCGTTGGAAAATCAATTAAATTATATTTAGCTTACGATTTATGCATCTAGTTATGTTTTCTGTTTTATCCAATAAGAAACATAAAATACAATCTTTACCTTCAGAAAATTCCAAGAAGAAAAGGGTTCCTGTACGCTTACTCTGAGTTTTAACATTGCAAATACGATTTATCAACGTGAGAGCTCACCACGCCAAGTGTAAGCGAACGTTCATGTACAATGAACCTTATCTGCATTGATTTAGAGCTCATTTCATCATTTAGTGCATTTATTCACAGCCAGCGCTCTAAACGCTGAATTTGGGATTTTAAAGTAAGAGCTTTTGGGTCTATTTTACTTTGACGTTCGCTTACACTTGGCGTGGTGAGCTCTCCCGTCGATCAATCGTATTTGCAATGCTAAAACTCAGTAAGCGTACTGTTGAGACAGGAAATTGTTGCCAAAGAGGTCTTATTTATTTATAACTCACGCCCAGATCTAGTCGATCAAGTTCGAGTAGGACTTGCACCCTAATAGGGTTTTTCCTTACATGTTTTAATAATTATTCTGGATTATGTGCTTTGTTTTTTGCCGGCTCTTCTCAGTAGAACAGCTTTCCGAACCGGTGGTAGAGTCTTGACGTATCATAAGTGTCACAAGTTGCCTATGTGAAATAAATAAATCATTTCATTTCATTTGTTAGATAAATATTGGTTGTTGTTAGATGCGAACAGCCTAAGTCAAATACATCATTGTCACTTACTTTTGTAAAACCTACACACGTGGAACGGACGTACAAAAGCACCTAAGATGGGATATGCTGCTGCATATAGTAAAAGAGTTATAGCTGTCCAATGTATGCCCAAACCATTCCATATGCCTCAGCCATTTAGCTATGTCCCCTTTCCCCTCCAATAAAGCGTCTATATTAGAGTAGGTACGACAACATCGCAAGTTGCAACGAGTGGAGTTTGAACCAACGACCTCAATTTACATAGACGCCCAGTCAAACAAAGAATGTGAACTTATTTTACTAACGCCTAATCTAGTCTGAAAAGCGAGACAGCGCTATGGCAGGGACAAGGACAGGCTTATACAGGTGTGGAGCGCGCTCTACATGTCGGACGCCCTATGAAATGGCCCATCTAGTACCTGCATATATAATAATAATGTCCTCCCGACCGAATTTTCGGCCACGGCGGCCTATCTTCAGAGAGATTAGCCATCTGCGCGGGAGATATTATAGTGCACAAGATACACAGGTGCACTCTCTGTTCCTTTACTCTCATAGCCCGATAGGACGGAGAATCCGACATATATATCGATGATTTGAACCGCCAAACTTCCGGACTTTAGTATGCTTTATGAACGTTGAGCTATAGGGCCTCAATTGAGAATCGTAAGGGAATAAGGAAATGCGATTTCCACGTCGTGTACGTATTCTCTGCGTGCGCGTAACGAGCACTCGTCAACACCTACCGATAGCATCGCTATGACTGGCTGGAAATTATTCCGAATCGTAATTACGGCGATTATTCACGGCCGGCCGGGGGCGGCAGCCATTTTTCAACAGTCACCGTTCTTAATTATCAGCCGCGCCGGACGGCTGTCGAAGCTTTGAGCCGCGCCGTCACCTCGGGCCGACTTCGCTTCACTATCCGTACTCGTGCGACGTACTCTATACTCTATCGAGAAGGTAACGTGTATTCTCAAGACGCGAGATATTTTGTTTGTTGCGTAATCTTTAATTTTTAGGGTTAGGTACCTCAAGAGGAAAACAGGAACCCCTATAGGATCACTTCGTTGTCCGTCTGTCTGTCTATCAACTACATTATCTCGGGAACGCGTGGAGTTATAATGTTGAAATTAATATCTAATACTTTAGGTCTACGATTCCTTGTCGCTGTAAAAAAATTAAGCTTTAGGTCAACGCAATCAAAAGATACGGCCGGTTATAATAAGCAGATTCCTTGTTTCATGTGTACACTCGCCAACGTTTCTAGGTAGTTTCCATACTGGTTGCATCTGTTTACTGTGCATCCCGTCCCTAAACTTCCCGTTGACCTAGAATCATGCAATGGCAAGAAGCAGTCTCACAATACAAGTATGGGAAAAATCCGAAAATCGTTAATTAGGGTTCCGTACCTACTACACACATACTACATAGGGTGTTGCATTGTTTGTCAGGCTTCAGGAAATCCAATTTTAATTCACAGGTGATTAGGTGTTATTATGACGTTCTTTATGTTATTTACTAAAATTATTTATATTGTGTGGTAATACGGAACTCTTTTTGAGCGAATCTGACTCGCACTTATCTGGTTTTTAAGTATAGTCTAAGTGGTACTTGCAAAAAATGGTAAAAACATGTTTTTATCCTCATTTTTACAAAAACACTTGCAGTCATTATCACTGTGTGTAACAATTAATTTATTATATTTATATTAAACTTTTTAGAATATGTTTCTAAATTGTCATCCCAATTTCCTATTATCCTAAGGGTCAGTAGCACGGTGCACCACAGATTAACTTGCCCACCAGAAACATTCTAACATCCATCAATCTATACTTTTTTAAACTTTCGCATTTATAATATTAGTATAGACTAATATTATAAATGCGAAAGTTTGGATGTATGGATGTATGAATGGATGTTTGTTACTCAATCACGCCGCAACAGCTGAACGGATCTGGATGAAATTTGGCACAGAGACAGATTATAGTCTGGAATAGCACATAGGCTATTTCTCTATTAATCCCGGAAAATTAAAGAGTTCCCGCGGGAACTAAAAAACCTCAATCCACGCGGACGAAGTCGCGGGCATCAGCTTGTAAGCTTATAAGTCAAAGGTAAAAAAATAGAAGGACTCTGATTTTAAAAACCCAATGGCTTTTTTAAGTGGTCGAAATTTTAACGTTTACCAATACCATCTGTAGTGCAACCGATCCATAGTTTCTTCTAGCTATTATCTTTCGATACCTATGTCAGTGTGAGAAAATTAGCAAGCCAACGCAAGTAGGTACATAACTTCAACAAAGCGCTAGGTCATGATTACTCTTGTAAGTTTTACTCACGTAAGTAGAATTTATGAGTAACTTACGAGTCGCGTATCGCATGCAAATGTTACCTAAGATATGTAAGTTGCTTACGAACGCTACTTACGTTAAAGCTGACCTCAAGAGACCTCTTTACTAACAGAGTGATTAAAATTACTACCACGCTAGTCGAGAAACGACTTCTAGATAATAATTGAAATCGCCGTCTGGTCACGATTGTAGCACGTACTATTGTCCACATATTTCATAAACGCTGCTAGTCGTTTTATTTATCATAATACTAGCTGATGCCCGTGACTTCGTCCGCGTGGTTCAAGTTTTTTTGATTCCCGCGGGTACTTATTAATTTTCCGGGATAAAAAGTAGCCTATGTCACTCTCCAGGTCCTCAACTATACCCATGCCAAAAATCACGTCGATCCGTTGCTCCGTTGCGGCGTGATTGAAGGACAAAACAACAAACCAATAAACCAACAAACAAACACACTTTCGCATTTATAATATCATAATATTGTTAGTCTTTAAACTAAAAGGATATCCTAATAAACTGAGCCGCTTCACACTAAAATCTCTTGAAAAGCTAATAAAATAAATCGGGTTTTAAACTAATTTTGTTACTTAATCTGAGGTACGAAATACCAATCACTAAAAGTAAGCTAAGTATTTATTTGGCATTAATAAATTATAATCTTTACGATGTAAACGTACGACAATAGATACCACAATGACTATATTACGACAATGACAGTGTTACATAGAATATTAAATAGTGTCTATGGTCAATGTCTATTAACTAGAATAAGGTCTATTGCTGTTCCTACTGCTGTCTCTGTCTCTTGGTCTCACGCCATCGGCCATGTAGCGCTCACTTATTAAAAAGTATTAAAATATCGGCTTGAAATTATTCAATCATCCATCGAGCCCCAACCAAACCATATAATATTACATATAAAACTGAGCTGTAAATATCATAGGACGGAGCGCCTCATTTCGGGATCAGTAACGTATTTATTTTATCGTTCATCCCCCCTTTTTGACACTTGAATATAACTTTTATTACTAATGAAAGTAAAAAATACTAAATGCTTTTACTGTACATCTAAATATAGAGATGACATATCGAGATTTTCAATCTATTCCCCTTCTCTTCTAAATGACAGATTTACGGCATAGTTAACGTTAACTTAAACAGTTACTCTTCAAAGTTAAACGTTACTTAAAAACATACACTCAGACCACCGGTGAGTGATTTCAATGTAAGGCTCGTTTGCTCCCAAAACATGTCAATATTCGAGTCATACAGCCTTTGTATGCGATTGTACCCAGCGGATCCCAAGCGTGCTGACGCCGGCGCGTCTAATCGCCGTTTATTGGAGAAAACCGATTACTAGCCTGGCCGAACCGTTTCGACATGTCACCAATGGGAGATTGACGAATTAAACTGGGCCGTTGAAAGGCCGTTATTTTAATTATATCAGACTTTATTTTCGTAGTTATGTATGTTGTGACCTTATAAATGGACGGTTGTTTGCGGAGTTGGGGAGTTTATAAATTCTAAAATTGGCTTAGATATAGGCTTCGAGCATTGACGAAACCTTGTCGCGCAATGATTTCCAGTAGAAACCGACTAGGACTAAAAATAGACATACCTACAAGCAGGTGTCCCGTCCAGGTTATCCCACTTCGGGGCTTCATGTAAAAGTTAGATTTCCGCATTATCGCTAATGTCAGTCACTATATTATACGGTAGTTAACTAACACTACCAATGTAGGTAGGAATTCTTTAGATCTTACTCCAAGCAATATTGCGGTCAACTTGTAATCTAATAAAAAAAACAGCAGCTTCTGGCCTCTTGTCTGTGCTTGTTGTTTCATCATTTTGGGAAATCGCTCTGAGACCAACGCCGTTATCGTTAGTTGTCGTAACTGGTGGTAACGTTAAATCATCGAAGGTGAAATGTATTGACAAGGTCGATTGGATTCTGATTTTGTAATTTTTATTTGGGTCTCTATTTTTAATACTTCGTGAGAAACTTCTACTTAAATTATTTTTCTTTAGTTCACTGAGCAATGCAAATAGTAATTTCAAATGGCTCAAGAACATACTAAGTACAAGATGATGCCCGCGACTTCGTCCGCGTGGATAAAGGTTTTCGATTTCCGCGGGAACTCTTTAATTTCCCGGGATAAAAAGTAGCATATGTCCTTCCCCGGGATGTAACCAAAACCTCTACCCAATATCATTAAAATTGGTTGAGCAGATGGGCCGTGAAAGCGTAGCAAACACACAGACACTTTCGGATGTTTCCAAGTACGTTCAGTACAATAAAACCAATGACCTTCTATACATAAGAAGGTCATTGAATAAAACACATAAATAATTATTTGCTATGCGGTATCTTGAATAAGTAGATAGTTCAGAAATATTTATCACTGTCAGTTTGTTGGATTTTTAGTTAGTCCTTCAATCACGTAAATCAAAAATAATCACTTTCTATCTTTCGGTCTTGTGATAAATCCTAGAAGCTAAGTCGGTCTTACTTGTAGATGTACCTAACACAGATTTTGAAAGGCTTTTTATACTATATCTATACACTATTTGGTTCGTACGTGCCATGAATAATGTATTAGGAAAGTAATATTAGCTCTAGTTAATTATTAAATTGCCTACATACACCAAATTACATTGCGATAGGCCGTACCTGCCATAAGTTGCGAGTCACGGGCGCTTTCGGGTAAAAACTACAAAAAGTAAATTATATTGATGGAATCGATCGTTTGATTGATGATGAGTGAGCATTTTTTAATTTATTTCGAGAATTCCACCGCCTGGCCCGCTAAGGTCATGTTATATCGGCGTAGATTGCTTTTGATATATTAGAAAACGGGTTCCGTTTCTGATTAAAATTATTTCTATATTCCTTCTAAGACTCGCAAACCAGAGTCATAGAAAATGCTTCTCAATCTTACTGGGTTACCTTATTATAGTTAACTTTGTATTATTATTTCTTGTGTCCAATAAAGTATTTATCTATCTATCTATCTAGGTCTTTCAGCAGTAAAGGCAGTCGAAAGTCAATATAGCTTTGCCTCAGCATAAGTGAAGTTGCATTAAGTTATTCTGCCTCAAGCCGTGCCATGATCCTCATCATCGTTATCTCAACCTATTGCCAGCCTACTGAGCTCGGGTCTCCTCGAATCGCAAACCAGAGTCATAGAAAATTCTTCTGAATCTTATGCTGTTTTAGGTCTTTCAGCAATAAAGGCAGTCGCAAATCAATATAGCTTAGCTTTGTCTTCAACATAAGTGAAGTTGCATTAAGTTATTCTGCCTCAAGCCGTGCCATGATCCTCATCATCGTTATCTCAACCTATTGCCAGCCTACTGAGCTCGGGTCTCCTCGAATCGCAAACCAGAGTCATAGAAAATTCTTCTGAATCTTACGCTGTTTTAGGTCTTTCAGCAATAAAGGCAGTCGCAAATCAATATAGCTTAGCTTTGTCTCAGCATAAGTGAAGTTGCATTAAGTTATTCTGCCTCAAGCCGTGCCATGATCCTCAACATCGTTATCTCAACCTATTGCCAGCCTACTGAGCTCGGGTCTCCTCGAATCGCAAACCAGAGTCATAGAAAATTCTTCTAAAACTTACGCTGTTTTAGGTCTTTCAGCAATAAAGGCAGTCGCAAATCAATATAGCTTAGCTTTGTCTCAGCATAAGTGAAGTTGCATTAAGTTAATCTGTGTCACCCTGAGGCAAGCCATGTCATAATCATCATCATCCTCATCTCAACCTAATATTGCCAGTCGAAAGTCAATATAGCTTTGCCTCAGCATAAGTGGAGTTGCATTAAGTTATTCTGCCTCAAGCCGTGCCATGATCCTCATCATCGTTATCTCAACCTATTGCCAGCCTACTGAGCTCGGGTCTCCTCGAATCGCAAACCAGAGTCATAGAAAATTCTTCTGAATCTTACGCTGTTTTAGGTTTTTCAGCAATAAAGGCAGTCACAAATCAATATAGCTTAGCTTTGTCTCAGCATAAGTGAAGTCGAAAGTCAATATAGCTTTGCCTCAGCATAAGTGAAGTTGCATTAAGTTATTCTGCCTCAAGCCGTGCCATGATCCTCATCATCCTCATCTCAACCTAATATTGCCAGCCTACTGAGCACGGGTCCAATCTCAGAATGCGAACGGCTTCCACCATTGCCATACCGCAGTGTTATAGTTGAGCTATAATTAGGAACTTCACTCTGAAATCCAATAAAATCTATTTGATTTTGATTATTATTACTTGAGTTTGCCTCAAGTTGAATTCGATTAGCTTTGAACTTGTCATTTAAAAGTTCCTCTTCAGCCTTCACAGGCAACTACTCTACCGGCCAAGCAAATATAGAATCATCTTATCATACATTTTCATTTCCATGAACAAATTGATGAAATAACTTAATTTTATGGTAGGCAAGTATTATAACATACACGTACACTCATATTGTTTCAGTTGCAATAAATTCTGCACTGAAGTATGATTCAACCAATATTTACAAAGTGTGAACTGGATTACGTGTGTGAATTGAAAAGAATGTGTCACACTTTACCTACTTCTATTTTAATTATACTTGCTGTAATTTTTCATTATACCTACCCCATGGAGAATTACACTCACGCAATAGTAGATATTATTAGAAGTTTGAAATTAAATCAAACAGCTCTAAGTTCGTTATTATGGAGCTTTACAAATCTATAGTCGTTGAACCTAACAGCGAAAGTGTTACAATTGGTAGGAACACCGAGAAAATCAATTAAAGTGTTTGGAAAAAGATCAGTCTAAAATTGGTCAAAAGCTAGTCTGTCTAATGAAAGATCGGAGTCGGATTTTTAGATACTGGCAACAAAGCTTAAGACTTAAAACTAAATATAAAATTCTGGCATATTTTGGGGATGTTAAAAACTCTCAGCTTTAACTAGATAGACTACAACGTATTTAGTTCAAATAAAGAAGAAATAAATAGCAAAGTTATAGAATTCCTTAAGTACTTAGAATATTCTAGCTCTTTACGCTCTTTACTGCAACCTTTTCCCGCCTATCTACTGTCAATGTACACAAGTATAATATTATTGTAAAGTACAATTACGGAAGCGAAAGTTTTAAATGATGCCAAGAAGAAAATCAATTAAATTTTTCTAATAAAACAAGAACAAAATCGAACATAAGAAAAACAAATCAAAAATTTCGCTATTCAAATTGATTGTCGGCAGAACCCCAAATAAAAAGTAAAACAACAGCTCTGTAGAGTCAGCAGCGAGATTTTTTGGTCGAAATTTTGGCTCAGGCCGCAGGTGTCTATTAATATTAATTGACGTTTGTGAAATTTTGACTCTAATATACGTAGAACAATGACGGTGCATTGTTATCGAATAAATAATTAACGTGCGCTCAGTTACTTTAACAAAAACTTTGTGTATGATACATTTTTCCGACTTTTATGGTACTTATTGATTTAATCAAATTACTGATTAAGATCTTGTTTTTTTAGCGTTTGGCTGCAATCATACTTGCTAACAAATGATAATGCAGCCTAAGGTGGATCGCGCTTGTCTAGAAGATGACCTATTCACTCTAATATTAAGGTAGGTACCTATTTTAAAAGAGAAGGGAAAACGGAATAGGTTGCATTAAATGTTGTTAAAGTTATGTTACTGTTACCATTAAACTTAGAGCACTTAAATTAGCAAAGTGGGTTGCTAAATGTTTGGGTGAAGGTTTAATTTTGGTCCGAAGTTAACAAACCCGAAATCTTTGGCAAACTTTTTTCTTGTCGGGTCAAAGTTTAACGGTAACGTTGCTTTAATCGCATGCCATGCAGGTAGCTAAACCCACAAGATTCCTACATAAGTTGTTAAAGAATACAATATACTAAATACACAGAATTTTACTAGGTACATACTTAGGTATTGGACATTTTAATTTTTGCAAGTTAAACTATAAATTTTATATACCAAACCATAAAATAAAGCAAATTATCTTTATTGATACAGGAAACAATAACTCACAACACTACAGAGACATAATCGCTTATTAGTTCCTAAATTAAATACCAAAACATTTGAATAAATCCAACTGGCAGTAAATTAGTTCAAAACACATTTTACATAATTTGTAATTTATATAAACGCTCATATAAATTGATTTATTCGGTCACTAAATATAAATTAATATAAGCTAACAGCTAAGCCATTAAAAATTAATGAATATTGAATATTAAGATGTTACCTACATTTGGTATCACTTAATAATATATTACACCTACTTGACCTTCAGCGTTATATGTTAATGACCTTAGCATTTAAATGGCAGACTTTATGTACAAGTTATCTAACCCGCAAATAATTTTGATGACTGGCACATTGACTAATTATTATATTACTTACAAGCAAGAATATTGCGTTTATTATGAAGACGTGCCTAGGCTAACTTTGAGAGCAGTGGTCTTTGGAGCTTCTGAGTTCGGTGTTTTATCGGATATACTTTGGAGAGGGTATTCAGGAACTTTTCAATCTTGTTCCTCCGTCACCGTTCTACCACAGAACAGCAAGAAACCGTCAGCGTTGGCATCCAAAGGTGGTTGACCTCTAGCTAGAATAGAAACTAATAAGATTATGGATACAATAAAACTTCAGTATAGTCTGGGAAAGGAACAAGGAAAGATCGCAGTCAAGTTCCCACTTATAAAAAAAAAAAAGACTTCCCATGTTCAATTAACCATTTTATTATTTCTGAATTGGTAAACAAGTTAAAAGCGGCAAACTAAATACGAAACACCGTGATTGATCTCTGAGTTAATCGCTAGAGTCTTCACTTCGTCGGCTCGGACATGTTATTTACGATATTTCATTATTTACCACCTCCTAGCATCACTTCTCATAAAGTTTGATCTATTACATGGATTACGTTTTTTTTACTAGAAGTGACATTTTTTTATCTACTACAAGCTAGCCCTTGACTGCGATCTCACCTGATGGTAAGTGATGATGCAGTCTAAGATGGTAGCGGGCTAACCTGTTAGGGGCATGGCAGTTATATTAAACCCATACCCCTTCGGTTTCTAGACGGCATCGTACCGGAACGCTAAATCGCTTAGCGGCACGTCTTTGCCAGTAGGGTGGTAACTAGCCACGGCCGAAGTCTCCCACCAGGCCAGACCATGGAAAATTGAGAAATTATAAATTCCCAAATTGACCCTGTCGGGGATCAAACCCAGGTACAATTTAAATAGGTACTTATAGGTAATTTACGTAGGTACAATTTAAATTTTATTTCTTTTTCTTGTTCAGATTTCTACTCGGTTACGAAGATTGACAAGCAATTTTCAAAACAAAAAAAAACATAAAAGTAATCAAAACTAAAACGAGTGAGTTGAGTTTGAATTCCCACAGACTTGCGCACGCGGATGCTTAACCATTTATTTACAATATTATCGACTAAAATGAAGCAACTAATGTTATTATAGCTAGTACCAACATAAAACTAAGGCCATTTTATTTAAATTTACACTTTAGGTACTAGTTCGATTAGTGTTCGTACTAGTGCACTTCGATTTTCATGTGCTTAATTGTAAAATTGAAAGTATCTTGCGTTAAATATTTTAAGACAGTCGTAAAAAGTTGAGTCTCCAATATGAATCTGAAAGCAAGAATAATATATTAAGGTTCATATCGACACAAATAAAATAGAGCGTGTCTCTTCTAGTAAACGATACACACAAGCCAGGTAGCGAAGCGTGCGTGTTATTAAGATAGTAATTTTAAATGGGCCCTTGTTTTAATTGAGTTATGGCCGGTGTTCCGGCTGTTAGCGGGCAATATTTCGAGTAGGAAGAGGGACTTTCTTATAAGGTAATCAGAGTTTAAGAAATAGGGCGTGTAATGCATGTAAAGATATTATGTTTAATGTCCCAACATTATCAGACATTTTCATGGTGATTTCTCTTATTTTTTTAAATCTTTTCTGTAGTTTGCAAACAATTACAAGGTAAAAGGGATTATAGGTAAAAAACTAATTTATTTTCTATAAACAAGTTTTTATTTAGTAGTTGTTAATAAAAGACAGTCATGATGGGGTTACGAAGTTCCCATAGACGCCTTCCAACGTGTCACCTTCTGGCTCCATCATCGAACCCTCGATATCATCTAGGATCAGAGTTATACTTACCTAGACGAATCAAACGAGCTCAAACTCGATAGGGTTGCGTCTTTTTACTAGATATTATTAATAATATACTAGATGATGCCCGCGACTCTAAGGAACCTGGGAAACTCTAATTTTTCGGGAAGAAAAGTAGCCTATATCATTATCCAGGTTCTCAAATATACTCCTGCTAAAAATCAGGAAGATCTGATTGATGGACAAACCAACGAACATTCACATTTGCACTTTTGCATTTATAATATGATTCCATTTCTATTATGCCTTGGCTTTTAGCACAAATTAAAAATCAGATAAAGGTACATAATATCATATATTGTAGATCCTTAATATACAAATAAAAACAATAATGATAAACTGACATTTATAATTATTATTATACTTCAAGATTAACTAATAAATATTAACTAATGCATACACAACTAAATTAATTTATATAATTGTGTTTTTTTTTCTAATTATAACCAAGCTATAAATGTTTAATGTCATAAAAATATTAAGATGCATGTATAATACCTACTTGTAAAGTTAACCAATCACCTATTTATTAAGGATGAATAAAAAGGCTTTTTTATTTTATTTTATTTCATTTATTTATAGGTACGTATATGTACAAAAAAATTTCAACAAAAAAAAAACCGACTTCAAAAACCACAAACACTAAAAAGTAAAAAATAATTTAATTTATTATGTATACAAGAGTTAATGTAGTTCTATAATAACATTTTTTGGAGTCGGTACCAATTAGCCGCATGAACCGTCTACCTACTCTTCATTATTGTTGACGTGACTCCACATTGGCACCGACTCCAAAAAATGTTATTATAGAACTACATTAACTCTTGTATACATAATAAATTAAATTATTTTTTACTTTTTAGTGTTTGTGGTTTTTGAAGTCGGTTTTTTTTTTGTTGAAAATTTTTTATTTCACAATTTTTAGTGGCCCCGCTGTTTTAAAATACAGGGTGTAACCAGAACGCTAGTAAAAACTTAGCGTTATTAAGAATAACGTCGTTTAATCGTTACTCGTCGACTTGTCTAACTTAGACAAGTCAAGTACAAAGTCCTTTCATATGATACCCCACTTGGTATAGTTATCCTACTTTGAAATTTCAAACCCCTGATTTTCCCCACTTTTTTAATTAAACTAAAAATAATTTTCAATTTTTTTGATTTCCATGATATTGGGCCACTATTATATACAACTATTCCAAATTTCATGTCAATAGCTTTAATAGTTACTGATATAATCGACTGTGACAGACGGACGGAGAAAGTCGCACCATAAGAGTTCCATTTTTACCATTTTGGTACGGAACCCTAAAAAAAAGATATGCTATGCATGGTTAAAACATACTGTTTACAAAACTATCACGCTGATCGCGAGAAATTTACTCTTATCCATTGAGGAGTTCCGTTCTCCATCTCCGGAGATATTCATCAGATCTTCACCAAATTAAAATGGGACCACCTCTGAAGTATGACCTACCAAACAAAAAAAGAATTATCGAAATCGGTTCATAATTGGCGGAAAAATCGCGTAACAAACATACAAAAAAAAAACAAAAAAAAACATACAGTCGAATTGAGAACCTCCTCCTTTTTTTGAAGTCGGTTAAAAAGAATTATCGAAATCGGTTCATAATTGGCGGAGAAATCGCGTAACAAACATACAAAAAAAAAACAAAAAAAAACATACAGTCGAATTGAGAACCTCCTCCTTTTTTTGAAGTCGGTTAAAAATAAGCACATTTTTTCCATCGAATCGTAAACCTACAATCATAACTGACAGTCGTCGTTCTAGGACTACATTTTAGAGACTCGCAAACGTTAATTCAGATTACATGTCACTTGAAACAATACGTTCTCACGAGGTAATGCACGTTTATTTTGGACGTGGAGACTACGTGTAATAGCGTAATTCTGCTTCATTGTAAACGAGAAAGTGTATTCCTTCTCACGGAAACGCGCTCTGTGAAAAACCAATATGTCGAAATAAAACTAACTATAATAGGTATTTTAATATCTTATCTTTTACCAGTTTAGGACTACCTAAGTATCAATCGTTTTGCGTAAAAGTAATCCATACTAATATTATAAATGCGAAAGTGTGCATGTCTATCTATCTGTCTGATACGCTTTCACGGCCCATTCGTTCTACCGATTTTGATGAAATTTGGGACAGCGATAGCTTTTATTCCGGAAAATTAAATAATTCCCGCGGGAATTAAAAAAAAGGAATCATCTAGGAAGGGATGGAATCAGGAACTCGGATGAAGGAGAGAACCAGGATCACTGACATATTAAAAAAGATGGATCAGCTGAGGTGGACTCGTCGCGTGAACTTTTTTCTAATATGTCAAAATGATTTCTTTATATTAGCAGAACTGCATCTCATTACGCACTCGAGGGTCTATTAACTTACTGAATACGAATGTAAAGTCAAATAATAAACTAAGAATAATAACACAGCGTGTACCCAAAAAATATGCAACTAAAAAAAGATAATAATCAGAACAAAATTTTTGGTTTCAATTTAATTAACTAACTGTACCAAAATTGTAGATATTTTGGTAAATGAGAAAACTCTTTAATAAGTCGTAGGTAAAAGGTTAAATATTGGTCGTCGAAAATCGAAATAGTCGGGCAAGTTCGCTTCCGAATCCCATCAGGGAACCGCCCGGTGCAGAAACAAAAAAGCGATGTCGCCGTTGCACTTCCGATTACAGTGCCATCGCTAAAAAATTACAACCCTAGTGAGATAATATTTAATGAATAAATGTTACTCAATGTTATATTACGATGAACATACAATTCTAAATTCATGATGCTCAAATTATTGTTCAGCAGTAAAAAATGTTTTAAACAAAATATATTTTTGGATAGATAGATTAACTAGATAGATTTTCCGGGATAATAAAGAACCATGATGAAGAAAGAACCAAAATGCAACCTATCTCTGTACTTACTAACAGCCGTGAAAGCGTAGCAGACAGATAGACAAACAAACTTTCACGTTCATAATATTAATATGGATAGTACGGATTAGCTGACCTACTCCGACTTCGGTAAGGTGAATGAATGAATGAAATATTCTTTATTGTACACCAAGTAAAAAAAATACGCTTAAACAACAACAATAAAAATAATAAAAGAAAAATCGGTACAAATAAAAAAGGTGCTGTTAAGTTGAGGTCTATGTAACTAATACAGAAAATCTACTTGAAGCAAAATCTCTAGTTTGTAGACCGTTATTTAGGCGAGTATAAAAGGAGAACCCTACCTATCAATAATCAACGTACAGCTCCTCAAATCTCTGGGATAAGAAACTTGAGATTCTGCATGTCGGTTTAAGGCATGTAAACTCCCACTGAAAACTAATTTCCACAAATTCTATTCGAGCGAAGCCGGGCGTTCCACCTAGATTAAGATATATCGATAAAAATACTTTACCTATTGCATACACAGAAAAAACTAACGTAAAGGAGGCCTTGCTCACAGCAATCTACTCTATGAGCAGCCTTTATAAGAGGAATGATAAATGTGCAATTACCTATTACAGTTAATTTTTCCATCAAACTTTTTAAATTACGAAAGGGATTTACTAAATTCGAATGTGGAATAAAATAAAATGTCATTTAATAAATCACGGGTGCAAACATTGGACGGTCGAATAGTCAGGCGACCTCGCTTCCGAAACCCATCAAAGAGCGACCCGCTGCAGAAACAAAAAGGCGATGCCGCCGGTGCACTTCCGATTGCGCTGCCACCGCTGAAAAATTACAGCCCCGAATAACTTGATACATTAGGAATGCTTGGCGTTCAATATTTGCTCGTATTGCTCTATGTTTTACTGGTCTTGAATAATGAATGAATCAATCAATATTTTTGTTCTTCTTCGTCTTTTCTTGGTTTATGGCTTTGAGTCATCGACCATTTAGACTGTTTGGTCGATGCTTTGAGTAGTGCCAATAATTTTATTTCTCAGACTACAGAGGTCCATAAATGTTAATAATGCTAGACTAAAATAAAAGAAAAAAGGTGTTCCGAGGCTTTTGACGACCTCCCTGGCGCAGTGGTGAGCGCTGTGGTCTTATTGTGGGAGGTCCCGGGTTCGATTCCCGGCAGGGTCGAAATTTGGGAATTTACAACTTCTGAATTTTCTCGGGTCTGGTCTGGTGCCGTTGCTATTTACCGCCCTACCGACCAAGACGTCCCGCCAAGCGATTTAGCGTTCCGGTACGATGAAACCGATAGGGGTATGGGTAACTGCCGTACCCCCAACAGGTTAGCGCGCTACCATCTTAGACTGCATTATCATTTACCATCAGGTGAGATCGCAGTCAAGGGCTAACTTGTAGGGGAATTGAAATAAAAAATTGTTGAACACAGATTCTGAGGTAAGCTAAAAGTTTCGAGAGCAATATGTTTTTTGTCAAATTTTGATTTTCCAGAAATTCCATACAAGCAATGCAGAGGCGGGTCAGCTAAGATTAGAATAAAAAGATAAAGATTTATCAGGAATTTATATGTGAAGTCGTTCTTGGATTCAGTTTAAGTTTTTGACCATCAAACATTTTAAATTTACTTCATAGCCTCATTTGAATAAATTTCAGTCTTATTAAAAAAAATTAGATCGTTCTTGTAACAAAAAAATATCAAAATTAAAAGAAGATAATTATGAAGAGGATAAGAACTGATAGAACTACAGCCCAAAATTACTTGATATACTTATTAGATTAATGCTTAGTGTTCAGTGTTTTTTAAAATGTTTTTACTTATTTACAAACTATAGCTGATGCCCGCGACTTCGTACGCGTGGAATAAGGTTTTTTGGTTCCCGCAGGAACTCTTCAATAATTTTCCGGGATAAAACGCAGCCTATGTGCTATTCCAGACTATTATCTACCCTGGTGCCAAACTTCACCCAGATCCGTTCAGCCGTTCTGGCGTGATTGAGTAACAAACATACATCCATCCATCCATACATCCATCCATCCGTCCATCCATCCAGACATCCATCCATCCAAACTTTCACATTTATAATATAGACTTTGGTTAATATTGAATCTATAGTGTAAATTTCGTTTCGACATGAAGTTAAGTAATTGAATACTATAATAATCATATGTGATATGTAGCGACTGGCGACCATTTATGACTTTGACACGTCATAAGGTAATTACATAGCTTCACCGTTTCACATTGAAATCTTTTTGTGCGACATTACTGATGATGATAATCATAACAAACGAACGCAATTTGTCAATGTACCGTCTCATAAGCTCCAAAAAGGTCCTAATGAGCCAACGCGCCAAAGATTTACCTCCATAATGGATGCACTAATTTCGTTAAAGAATAACAGGATTCACCTCCGTAACGTCCTTCAAACCTTCCAAGAAGTTATGACGCATGATTATTGTAAAAAATCCTACAATTATAACATTGTTGCTGAAACGTTAAGGCTTTCGTGGAACTGCGAGCTGCTTTCTTTTGTCGACGACACGGCGCGACGTCCAGAACTCATGGAGTGTACCGAATCAGCTCGGCGACTATTTGTTTTCTCTAGCATTGTAAACAAGCTGTAAACATGTGTTGTGACGTTCCGGATGCTATTGTTTTACTTTTTGTGGAGTATCTCTCTCTAAATAGCTCATTCCATTGGCAATTATAAATTATTGAAATAATGGGGCAGTGACAAGTGGCGACGTGGGTCAGTGTTTAAATAATGATATACAATAGCGTCGCCGCAACGTTGGTAAATAAACACAAGTGATTAAGTAAAGAGATAAGAACACTGCCAGTAATACGACGTAATAGAGCAATTTGCTGACACGCAATTCTTTTAAAACAGAAAATTATTCGGTTAGTGTTTTGCACATGCAGTGTGCAGATACTTAATTGTATAAGTTTAGACGAGATTTCTTATCGTCAAACGTTGAACAGCTATGCTTAACGTATTTACCTACTTTTCATTTAGTCTAGTTACTACCTATTAGGCAATATTGCGTAATGTTAGTTAGAATTGATCCTATTTTAATCTGTATTATCTCAATTCTTTTAATTTCACTCAAATTTTTTAAGAATAATTTGATTGCGTCCAAATAATAATAATAATTTTAATAAGTTCGATGTCAATATTATATTTAGGCGTCCATGTAGATAAATGAATGCAAATAAAATATGTTCCTATTTAAAAAATCTGAAGAAGTTGCGATGCAAGTACTTATCATGAAAGCAAATTAAAGCTTGTAGATACCTATACCACCTATCCTATTAAGAGAGTCTAATTTAGGACAGATGCTATCAACATTACTCAAGACTCTTGAGTCAAGAGCATCGACATGTTATTTGTGTAGAGTTTTACACTTCTGATAAATTCTAAATTTACCATTGTGGGTATCTCTGTAGGTATCGACAGGTTATCGATATCAACATTGTAGCATGTGAGTAAATACCGAGGACTAATGCCCACAGTAAAGGTTTTTAACAGTCAGCTATAACAATATAACAATCCTGGTTACTTTTAATGTCTTCCAATTACAGTCTTCACTTGCTTTAACGATTCCTTCGAGCGTTAACTATTCCGATTTTATGTTTGTCCGACAAAATGCGAAATGCCTCGCGTGTTAATGTTTTTGAAATATATTGAATATAATTATATAAAATATTAGCTTTTCGGTTTTTAGTGGCTATAAAAACAATTTGGATTTAACAAAGGAATAGAGTAAGGGGATCTTTTTACCTGTAAATAAAATAATACCTGAAAGTTAATGGTCGCTTATTAAATCATGTTACAGATTGTATCCAACAGCGTTCATTGGCAGTCATACAGCTAATTTGATAACAACACTGAATGCAGTATTTTGTGGTAACAAAATGGCTTCTAAAACGTCCGATTGGTACCTACGTTTACCATCTTTTAATGCTAAAATATTAAGCCCACCCTCACACCCCCTTCGATTATTTTGATATTTAACTGATACTTAACAATATTATAACACTTCAGTTAAAACTAGTCCTTAAGGGATATACATTTATGAAGAAAAGGGCTGTAAAAACTTTTAGATTTTTAAAATGCCAAATGATCCAGTATCACCATTAGTATCATTTACCACCACAGTGGAGAGATGAATGTTATTAAAGAAAACATAAACCAGAGGTACCTTTAAAATGCATTTCATTTAGATCAGTCGGATTGCGACTCCCGCATTACCTTTGTCTCGAGATTGGCGACTTACGAATTTTATTATCTATGGCTTAAAATGATATATGGCGGCTCTTAACTGGAGAATCATAAAATATTTTCTGTTTGTGAAATATTTCTGAAGCAATAAAGCAATAATTCACTACGGGACTACAGGGAAGACGGCGAGCTTTATTTGCCGTCATAAACGGAGTGTTTATGAGTACTTTTTTGCCGGACCGAGGCTGCGTACGCGCTTGCACATAAACCATGCCTTTTTCATTACAGGCATTAGGCGATACTTGATCTTGGACTGGTCATTTACTTAAAAACCTTGTCGGAACCTTAGACTTAATGTCTGATAAAAATTATGCCTGCCCCATTGAGATTAGATGGATTCAAGTAATAACTTTATAGTTCGATATAGTTTAGTATAGTTTGCTGTGCTTTGAATATGCTGTTAATGCCCGCAACTTCGTTCGCGTGGATTCCGGTTTTTTTGGTTCCCGCGGGAACTCTTTAATTTTCCGGAATAAAAAGTAACCTATGTTTTATTCCAGACTATAATCTATCCAAATACCAAATTTCATCCAGATCCGTTCAGCATTTCTGGTGTGATTGAGTAACATTCATCCATCCATCCAAACTTTCGCATTTACAATATTAGTAGACTAGCTTCTGCCCGCGGCTTCGCCCGCGTGGCCTACAAGAACCAAATGTCATTTTTTTCAGAAACAAACATCATAAGCGTTCTCACTCCCTCTCAATTGAATATACAAACTGACAATATCTCAAACAAAGCAATAAGCACGAAGTTCTAAGTTCTATAACTAAACTAATCTCTGGAATGAGAGTAGTACGGTTTTAACAGAACTCAAAGCGTGTGTGATGAGATCTAAATAATTTCCTAATTACAAAACAAACCAGAAGTGGATAATAATTAACATTGTTTACAACGAAATACTATCCGCACCTAACCTACCGCAGTATTTCTTTGTAAACAATATTTTTTGTTTTTCCTTCAGGTGCTAGAATCACCAGACTGCTCCGTGAGCTTACTCTGGAGCAGGCCACGTATAACTGACCGTGTGAAAAGCAGTTCTCCCTTAGGTCTACCCCTGCTAAATTAAGAGTTTGGCCTTGAGACTTATTGATGGTCATGGCAAAGCAGACTTTGAGGGGAAACTGCACTCTTTTGAACTCGAAGGGGTAGTTCGATGGTGTAAGAGGAATCCTCGGAATAAACACAGACTCCCCTTGGGAACAACCGGTCAGTATAGTTGCCTCGATCACATTTCGTTGCAATGTTTTCACTCGCAATCTGGTGCCATTGCATAATTTTGGTGGGTTTAAATTACGCAGCAACATAACTGGGGCACCAACTCTCAATTTTAATATGTGAGTTGGGAGACCAGGAGGCTTCAATGTGTTAAGAAATTCAACCGGGTAATGTATGGCTTCATCGTTGTTAATCACTGAGTCCACTGATTTATAATGATGTTCAACTCCTTCGAACGATTTCAAAATAATTTCATTGATAATTGCGGCTTGGTCGTTTTTTGGTGTTAGAATAGCACGCTTGCACAACCATTCTGCAGGTTTGTCTTGGATATTACTAATATCTGGGTAGATTTTTGCTATTAGCTCTTCAACAGTGGTCACAATTGTGCCTAACTCTGTAGGGAGGAATCTAACTCTGTAATCGGTGGTCCTAGAAAAGGTGTGTTATTTGTGAAGAGTAGGTATTCACTAAGAAAGGGTTTTTCGAAATTCCAGTCAATGGGGGTTGAATTTCCTGTGAAACTTTTTAATCTGTAGGTCGGTTGACTCGAAATCTGGTACAAGTACTCTTAAATTAATTGCTATGTCTTTTTTAACCGTCTTCCAAAAAAGGAGGAGGTTCTCAATTCGGCGCGTAGATACGCGCTGAATTGAGAACACATAAAAAAAAAGATTTTTTTAAATGTGTTCATGTCGATTGTCGGTGCATATCTCCGTGCTTTTTAAACCGATTTGAATATTTTTTTCATATCGGGTGTGGAGAAATCAAAATTATTTTTTACTTAACAGTGGCTATGGAAGTCGGTTTTTTGGAAAGAATTTTTATTTTTAATTCACCAAAGCTTTGTAGAGGAGCGAGTACTGAGATGCGTACTTGACATCTTTACCATCAGAAGAAAAGCTAATCGACATTCCAGCTTTTACCAGCAAAAATGTCATAATACAAACTTTCAACCCCTATTTTACCCTTTGGGAGGTGAAATTTCGAGAAACCCTTTCTTAGTGCAAACCTACTCTTCACAAAAAACACACCCTCCAAATTTCATGTCTATAAGACCAGCGGTTTAGGCTGTGCGTTGATATTATATAAGTCAGGACTTCATCCGCGTGGTTTAAGCTTTTTTCCCCACAGGCACTCCTTGATTTTCCGGTATAAAAAGTAGCCTTTATCACTCTTCAGGTCCTTAACTATACCCATGCAAAAAATCTCGTTGATCCGTTGCTGCGTGATTGAAGGACAAACTCTCTATTTAACGTCCTTGGGGATTAAATTTTCAAAAATGGTGAAAAATATACTTCTTCATATTTAACCGAATGCCGAATACCAACTTCCATGGCTTTGACTTGAAAAATGAATGACTTTCATACCAACTTTCAACCCCTATTTTATCTCTTTGGGGGTGGAATTTTAAAAGCTGTGACACACGTACTTATTTTTTTTACCGATAGCCGAAATTCCAAGTTTCGTTGATATAAATTGAAAAAATCTTGAGAAATGGAGGACTTTCATGCAATTTTTCATCCCCTATT
Source organism: Erebia aethiops (assembly GCA_923060345.2). Classification (NCBI taxonomy): domain Eukaryota; kingdom Metazoa; phylum Arthropoda; class Insecta; order Lepidoptera; family Nymphalidae; genus Erebia; species Erebia aethiops. The sequence continues at coordinate 14,492,668 of OV281090.1, read as the reverse complement.
TCACGCCTTTGGGGGTCGAATTTTCAAATTGGTGGAACACGTACTTCTTCATATTTAACCAAAAGCCCAAATGCTAAGTTTCATGGCTATAACTTGAGAAATGAAGGACCCTTTGGGGGTGGAATTTTGAAAAACTGTTGGTCTGTTGGTCACATACGTACTTCTTTATTTTTTAACGAAAGCTAAAATACTCAGTTTTGTTGATATTACTTGAGAAATATCTTGAGAAATGATGGGCTTTTACACTAACTTTCATCCCCCAGTTCACCCCTTTGGGGGTCGAATTTTCAAAAATGGTGAAACACGTACCTCTTCATATCTAACTGAAAGCCCAAATGCTAAGTTTAATGACTATAACTTGAAAAATGAAGGTCTTTCATACAAACTTTCAACCCCTATTACACCCCTTCGGGGGTGGAATTTTGAAAGCTGTGACACAGATACTTCTTTTTCTTCGTTAATATGACTTGAAAAATATCTTAAGAAATGAAGGACTTTCATACAAACTTTCACCCCCTGTTTCACCCCTTTAGGGGTGGAATTTTTAAAAACTGTGAAACACGTATTTCTTTATTTTAAACCGTTAGCTTAAATACCAAGTTTCATGGCTATAACTTGAGAAATGTAGGACTCTCATATTAACTTTCAACGCTTATTTTACCCCTTTGGGGGTGGAATTTTGAAAAACTGTTGGTCTGTTGGTCACATACGTACTTCTCTATTTTTTAACGAAAGCTAAAATACTCAGTTTTGTTGATATTACTTGAGAAATATCTTGAGAAATTATGGGCTTTTACACAAACTTTCATCCCCCAGTTCACCCCTTTGGGGGTCGAATTTTCAAAAATGGTGAAACACGTACCTCTTCATATCTAACTGAAAGCCCAAATGCTAAGTTTAATGACTATAACTTGAAAAATGAAGGTCTTTCATACTAACTTTCAACCCCTATTACACCCCTTCGGGGGTGGAATTTTAAAAGCTGTGACACAGATACTTCTTTTTCTTCGTTAATATGACTTGAAAAATATCTTAAGAAATGAAGGACTTTCATACAAACTTTCACCCCCTGTTTCACCCCTTTAGGGGTGGAATTTTTAAAAACTGTGAAACACGTATTTCTTTATTTTAAACCGTTAGCTTAAATACCAAGTTTCATGGATATAACTTAAAAGATGACGGACTTTCATACAAACTTTCACCCCCTATTTCACCCCCTTAGGGGTGCAATATTGAAAAATTGTAAATCACTTATTTCTGCATATCTAACTGAAAGCCCAAATGATAAGTTTCATGGCTATAACTTGAGAAATGAAGGACTTTCACACAAACTTTCAACCCCTATTTTACCCCTTTGGGGGTGAAATTTTGAAAAACTGTGACACACGTACTTCTTTATTTATTACCTAAAGCCAAAATACCAAGTTTCATGGATATAACTTGAGAAATGACGGAGTTTCATACAAACTTTCACCCCCTATTTCACCCCCTTAGGGGTGGAATTTTGAAAAATCCTTTCTTAGTGTGCGCGTACGTCATAAAAGTAACCTACTGTCAAAATTTCAAGTTTTTAGGCCCAGTGGTTTAGGCTGTGCGTTGATATATAAGTCAGTCAGGACTTTGAATTTTATATATATTATAGATAATATAAATTAACGCCCGTTTTCTTTATCTACCTATACCTAATCTGTTGATTAGTTTGCAAAATTGATATCTATTTTTTTTAAATGATTGTATGCAATATCAAACATATTGTTTGACCAAAAATATAATAATTTACTTATCAATATACCTATAGATCTAAAGATAAAGTAAGAAAACGCTAATAAGCATGCAGACTAAAGACATTAGGTAGGTACATTGTGACTTATTTTTAGCAACTTATGAACAACATTTGTTATTATTTTCTTATATCAATTAATCAGATGTAGAATATCATTCGTGTGAAACTTTGGTGGTGTCGACGGGGGGTTCCATTAGTCAAAGTGATTAGTTCTCGACGCGTTAATATTCCAATGAGATGAATAATCGCCGGCAACAGTGACAAATGTGCTGCGCGCGCGCACCTGTGGAGGGATGCCCCTCTTTCAAGAGTCCGCTCCATCACTCAGCATCACTATGTAAGATGAAGATATAATATACAGCACTAGAGTTTCCATCTCGCATGCATTTTTCTGGGCGACGCGCGCGACGTTGCGGTCAAATTTAAGTGAAAGTGGTGAGCAGAAAATCAAATATATTATAGTAGTAACTAAAAAAACATTAATAGTATAAACATACGACTACAGCGCTGCCTCTATTATGCGTCTTATTTCATGACACGGACTGTACATAATATGGTTTGATGCCAGGAAAGGTATAAGTCAGGTTAGCCCGGTTAATTTGACCTGGGCTGATCCATATTCTCTCTTATGAGAGAGCTAGAAATCGCTTTGTCATATATTATGGCTTAACCAGTAGAGTGAAAACTAGTCATAACTGAAACCTGCTACGAGATAGCTTGAGATAACATGGTCACCCTACGTTTTATAAATGAGCGCACATAACTTTACGAGTCAAGGGTTAAAATCCGATGCGATCTAGTGTCGAAGTCTCGCACGAAAATCGATATTTTTTAAGCGAACACGTAAGTAACCCTTGTCGCACCGATATGTGAACATCGAATATCGATATTTCACTGTGCTATGATTGAACATTGATTGAGTTCTTTTGAGGCGTGCCGCCGGCCGCGTAAGATTTACAACTGACGTAATAGCTACTGCCTTCTGTTATTGCATGAGGTTGGCAACTTTAGCCAGTATTATTTCTAGGAAGTGTCCGAGATGGTATTTATTTTGACGCACGCATAAGCTTTTGAAAGGCTTTACGAATTGAACCAACACTTCAAGCCTGGCCAATTCTACAAGAAAAACAGATTAACACTTTTTTATACTTTATCATTTTATATGATGTTGTTATGTTTGTAATTATTGATTTCCCTGCCATCTAGACGCTTGCCTTGGTAAAAGAAGAGGTTTTTACACGGTTTTAACCATTTGGTACTACTTAAATTGAAATTATTTAATAGGCGATTAATTTTGGCACGAAGTTTCGGCTGTTTTGAGAGCTTTGCTGATCTTCTGCTGATAGTCCTATATATTATGTATATCGTGAACATCATACCTTGCCACCGTTTCCGAGATAGCCCTCACGGCTTGACCAGTAACTTGGAGCACTCATACTACAAAGCATGCTATGTATGTGGGTAGTATCGAAGATAAGCTGTTGATGTCGTTAGCTGTGTTGGACTTGGGAGGTGACGATACGCCGTTGCCGTACGAAACTTGCAAAATGGTGACTAGTGACACGTATATTCAGCTCGGTTCAGCTTCGCAACTGATGCATATGCATGTCCATAGAAAACACCAGTTCTGTGTAGGCAAAAGCTTGATCGAGCCATGTAAGTGTTGATTAGTCATCATCACATAACTTCAAGCCTACTACTACAAGCCATTCATATAAGTATCAAATATAAAGTCAGAATGAAACAACGATATTCCTAACTTAATAAAACCTTACTTTTTTGGATGCTTACTTACAAAAAGGATGTGTATAGAAATATAAGTCACTGGATGTGCTCTTGCTCAGGTAGGTTGAGACAGACCGGCATCAACCGGGACCATAAATCAAAGCATGCGCGCTGCGATTAATCAAATGGAACACCTCAGGTTTTAGCGCTAACACCTGTCAGCTATCGGTAATAAGGTTGATATGATAGAAGTTCTAAAGAAGATTTAGGCAAAACGCTTTTCGATTATTCGACATCATAGATCTAAATGCCGGTTTATCTTTTAAGCCATAACAAACATATCTTTATTCGATTGACTTTGGCGTTCGTTCAACTTCGTTTACCGCTAAACACCACATACCAAATCATTGAAGAACTCGCAAACACGTGAATAAAATCCATACTGTGTCTGTCATACATCTTTCTTCTACGCGTTCAACCAATTTTGACGAAATTTGGTACAGATAGAGGTTGCATTCCGAGGAAGAACATAGAGTTCTCGAGAGATTTTTCACAAACCTAAATCCACGCGGGCGATTTTAATGGTGGAAACAGACATGCAATTTCTCCAACAAAAGTATGGGACTGAAATAAAAAAAATTGTCAACAGAGAGAAAATTATATGGAGTTACGTGACGTGTTGCTACCAAATTAATATTCGCTATAACATAAGAATGTATCAAACTTGTATACCGATAATTACCTCCTTCCAAATCATTAAACACAATTTAAGTAATTCAGATTGCGGTTGCCGCGGTGACCGGCCCCGCCACACAACACGATGATGTTGCGTTTCTCCATGCCCGGTCTCATTTGTAAATGTTTTATACCTTTTGTGTGTCTATAAATATTTTTATGATACATTCCACACGCCGTTCGATCGTAATCAGATTAATATTCATCATGCGCTCGCGATTTGAATAATAATACAACTGACCGTACGTCATTTCATGCTGAACTGTCAAATTAATTTGCCTAGCGTAGAAAACTTGATAATGGTACAAGGTCGTGTTCGTCTCAGTCTTTTCACTGTTGTTAGAATTTATTTATAATATTTACTGAGACAATCTAATATTTTGTATCTATAAACTACTATATTTAACGAATATAATATTTGATAGAAAAAATTGATAAGTAGTCGTTACCCGTTGCATAGAATTTTGGTTGTAAAAGAACTTAATAGATTTACGAGGACAGGACAGTATAACATCAAACATGTACCTATTGTGCTAAAGTAGGTATAATATTGGCTTTACATCTCGGTTATCTGTTTAGTGTATAATTTACCCTACAAAACTTCTGCATAGAACTAAGTAATCTGTAAACAAACAATGTAAACTTTATTCGGAATTAGAACCTTCCCAATTTGTACGTAAAATCATATCTTACACTCAAAAACCACAATTTTATTGTGAATTAACATGTTTATATTGAGACTCATTTGGTTCGTGGTCTTATCCAGTGTTTTTTTACTTTTCTCAAAGGATGCTTGGATGAATATAAGTTTTATAGTTCAGCTTTAAAGTTTATATTTGTTTGGTTGAACTTTAATTTCAACTTAGGTCCAGGCAGACTGGATGTCAAAGTTATGACGTGTTAGATTGATTATCGGATGGATGTTAAAATACGTTTTATGACTTTTAAGGCGAGCTTTCTGTATATAAGTATCTTAACAGATTCGTTTGCGGCCACATTGGCTATGCTCGGTCCGACGTCCGACGTTGTTTTTTGTTATAAAAAATCAGATTGAGTATCTATTACTTGCAGTTTTCCCTTTAGGTTATTATTAGATTATTCATTTATAAGCCATGTTTATAACCAAAATATTTGTGAGGTGCCCTGTATATTTATATATTTGCTGTTCACAGATTTCAAGGTATATATGGTTTTCTTTCAGCAATCTTTCGTCTGGTGGGAGGCTTCGGACGTGGCTAGTTACCACCCTACCGGCGAAAAACGTGCCGCCAAGCGATTTAGCGTTCCGGTACGATGCCGTGTAGAAACCGTAGGGGTATGGGTTTAATATAACTGCCATGCCCCTAACAGGTTAGCCCGCTACCATCTTAGACTGCATCATCACTTACCATCAGGTGAGATCGCAGTCAAGGGCTAAGCTTGTAGAGGATTAAAAAAAAACTTGCGATCAATATCTATTTGACAAGTGTTTGCAAAGCAATAAGAACTTTTTACTGTTTAGCTCCAACAATGATCGGGTATTTTCATTGAATGCTGCAAGTGCAACCTACCTCTGTTCCGAGTTTCGTCCGAATCGATTAAACTGATGACCGAGAAAAAGTAACAGACAGACAGAAAGATGCATGCACATTCGCATTTATTTGACAGAGCGAAGCAAGGTCTTGGAGTCTACTTGAGTGAATTTGCACTTGTCCGTTCGTCCGTCCGCGTCCGTCCGTTCGTCGGTCTGCCCGCCTGTTTTTTTCTTGCACAAACTTTTTCAGATTACTGTTAACAATTGAAAGCATAAATATACGGTTATACCTAATTTTATTCTAAAATCAGACGTTTCTGCTACATTTGCACCGGCGAGGGCGACACGAGTTCAACCTGTCACACATCCGGACAATCAACGCAGTTCAACGCACGCGCACCCACCCGTGACCCCAAAACATTCCCATACAGTGGTATTCATATTTGTTGTTTTAATAATTATTAACAATTAATCTATTGACTGTACATCGCTGTGGAATAACTTACTTGGTTATTGCGAAGAAGTAACTACTTTTAAGAATAAAATAGAATATTTATTTATTTGCTTTTTTTTTATTTATATTTAAGTATTAGTTAGGTTATAATATTATTGGCATGACATTATGGATGAGTGATTTCGAGAGACTTATCAAGGTTTTATGACCCTTGATCCCTTGTCAGTAGGGTGATAACTAGCCACGGCCGAAGCCCCCGCCAAACCAGACCAGAGAAAATTCAGGAATTAAAAATTCCCAAATTGACCCTGCCGGGAATCCAACCCGGGACCGGACCCGATGAAAAGACCCTAGCGCTCACCACTGCGCCAGGGAGGTCGTCTCAACATAGGAGGTCGCCTTAAGACCTGTAGCTATTGTTTGTTTTTCTGTATAACAAGAGCGACCTTGCTCTTATCACCGGTAGGTACTTGTACAATGTAAGTGCATACTTTATCTTTTTACATAAAATATTAACATATTCATTTAGGTATACTAAATTTCTTCAAAAAAAAATTTTATGACATTAATGATATCAACATGAGCAACAAATCGGAAACGGAAGTTGATGCCATTTGACTGGGAATATCATGCTCACGCACAACCTACCTCTTTACTCTACGATCCGAAACAGTACGTCACTTCCGACTGTAAATATAATCAGTTATCATTAATCAGGTATTTTTAAGTTGTATTAATTTAAAGGTACTAATATCATAAATGCGAAAGTTTGGATGGATGGATTAATGAATGGATGGATGTTTGTTACACAATCACGCCAGGACGGCTGAACGGATCTGGATAAAATTTTGCACGGACAAAGATATAGGTTGGACTCTGGAATAACACATAGTCTACTTTTTATCCCGAAAAGTTAAAGAGTTCGCTGGAATCAAAAAACTCAATCCACGCGGGCAAATTCGAGGGCATCAGCTAGTATAAAAAAGGCACGATTCATCAATTAAAGATATCTTAAAACCAATATTATTGTTCCGCTGCAAATAGGTATTGGATGCTGAAACTAAGCCAAGAGTCACACTTCCGTTGCATTCTTCTAATCTAAACCATTACCAATAGGCAAAAACAAAGATATAATAAATCCAAAAACAAATGACATAACGACAATCGACAAAAATTTAACTTCCGTTAGGCCGAAACACTAATTTATATAATAAGCAAAGAATTGAACAAACTCAAGCAAACATAATAAGTACAAATCCACGGAAACAGAACCCTAATAACACGTTCTAACACCACGCGTGAGGCATCCAACAATTTACCTGTTATGAATTAGACAGAACCCATCATTTAAGTATCGGTAGCTAGCGTGCATCGTTACCTTAATTTGATTTCTTTCACGAATTCAACGGCGCCATTTGGCCTAATAGGGCCGTTAAGCCTCGCAATTTGCCTTAAACTCGAAAAAAGACAACTCGTAACTCGACATGAGTAAATCCGTGAGCTTCGTGCACTGGTTATTGTTCATTATGATAATTCTCGGCTTTTAGTTTCTGTAATGAGGGATGTAAGACGTCCAGTTTCAACTTGAGCTGTTTAGCAGAATTCATTACTTAAATGTGATCACGTAATCAATTCTGCAGAAGTTTACATGTTTTCGAAAGTGTACCAGCACGCTATCCTCTTCAATTTAGGTCCTATATCATGATGTCTGGCTGTGCTATATTTCTCGTTTTTTCAACACCGCAATAATTTAATCTTATATCATGTTAGTAATAATAACCGGGACTGACGGCTTTCTCTCCGAGGCACGGGGGTGAAACATCGCCAACTTCCAACTCCGGGCTGGCACTGTGAATTTTTAATTGAAAAACCCAATACCTAACAATTTCTATGCCCGCCCGGGAATCGAACCCAGGAAATCGTGATCCGCAGTCGACTACGCTAACCGCTAGACTAAAGCAGGCATTTCGGTACAACCTTTTAACCTTTATATCCTGGGTCTATTGCTATTTGAAACCAAATCTTCATCATTATAAGTAGGTATTATATGTATCAAGTTTGGCGCCTCAGTTTTAACTAGCTTTTTTATTGCATTAACCTTACATTCTCAGACTTACAAAGTTTGAATATTATCTACTCAACTCTTTACCATTCATGTATTCTCCAATACAAATATTACTAAGTATAGCAAAAGGCTTTAAGTTTATACGTGACTTATGCAGTAAAAAAAGGTAATGAGACTGTTCTATAATTATGGTGTGTATGACAGAGAATTAGTTTTGGTAATGCAACTATGATTTTAGGCCGCGTTGGCGTAGTACCGCAAGGCTTAATCACCGGTGTTGCTCATCTCCTCACGGGTTCTAGACAGCCTTATAATTAACAACTTAGAGCGTTTTAATCTGTGCTTTTAATTATTTAAAACAAACTCCAGATGGGTCAAAAATTGTTGCACGAGCTTTGATAACTTTTTCTGGTCAGAAAAAAGTATTTTAAAAGTCTGTTCATTTGAGCTTTCATAAAGTTATTCAACAGAATTAACTAAATCCCGTGATATTGTTTTGTTCTATATTGTTCTAAAATATTGTCTTGTACGATACGTGTATATAAATTAATATTCATTTGTTAGTGGTCATAGCTTTATTCCTTTAAACAAGAAACATAGAAAGCAAATTACAGTAATCTTGTAACATTATCCAAAGGGAATACAATGAATACTACAACGGCTGTTGTTTAAAATAAAGTAAGATAACCAGCAATAAAGGTTAACAAGTAGGTAATAGCCGTACAATCACCAACACAATATTCAATTGGTCATCGATATTTTACGAGTGACCACAAAAACTTCTTTAGAACATCACTTAGCTAACAATTCTATTGAGGACCGCAGTTATTAGCGCGATGTTTCTCACGTGAATCGAACTATCATTGTGACTAATTTACAGCATATTACGAGTAACGTTATTCTAAATGGTGCATTTATTGTAATTGAAAAGTGTACCTCGTTTTTGTTGCAGCAGTTTAAAAGTTAGTTGCCTGAAGCTATTTTAATACATCATCAGATTGTTATATCATATTCGTATCATCGCTATATATCGATGGGTCCTACGTACATGGGCCAATGCAACAATTTGAGTATTTTCACTTTTTTGTGTTAAATGCTTCCTTTTACTCTAGTCTATAACGTGCACTAAAAAATATATAAATTTTATTGGTAGAAATACAATTTTTTGCTGCAGTAAAAGGGCATATGTGGCACAATTTTAAACGTATAAAGGCCAAACGGTTATTCGAGACTTGTACGCGGGGAGATCCCGCGTCTTTGTTTACTCCAACGGCCGATCTGCCAGTTGAGCAAAGGAATATTTGTACACCGGCTGAGTGGAGTTCATTAATTAGATGGGCTAAAGTAAAAGGAGCTCCTTATAACGTTATAGATGTATCTCAAAACATGGTTTTCGACTTCAAAAGATGCAATCAAGTGCTTGTTTTAACTGGACTAAAAATTCAGAGGGACAAAAAGTGCCTTGGTCTAAAATCAAACAAGTTCATGTGAGTAAACATGAACCAAACATTCTGTTTTACAAATTGGATCTAGCTGAAGATGCTATCGAAAACCACATTAACATTTCTGATCTTTCTGTTAGAACAAGAAGAAAAATGGCTAATAGATCTACGGAAATACCCTTAAAACTATGTTACAATCAGTTGCTACCAATACATCCATAAAAAATAAGACTTAATTGATTTATGTCTCAAAAATATTATTCCACCAATTCATCATGAGTATTACGAAAATTTGGTAGCATCTAATGAAAATTCAATGATTATTACTAGTGATAATGATGACAATGAGTGTTTTTGCTTTGTTTTTGAAAATGTTTAATTTTTTGTTAAAAATTTTGTTAATTTTTACTTTATAATTTTTTCCTCTTAGATCATGCTCTAAAAATCTTCAATTATGTTTAATTAGTTTTGATTTTATAAAATAGCATAATTTGTTATTTTTTTAAATATTATTTTAAACTTTAATTACCAACCTAGGTTGAGGTATCCACAATAAAAAACTGATTGATCTTAAGTTCAATGTGATTTCGGGAGGTTTTCAACATTAAGTTTTTATTATTTTGATTGCCTTTCTATTACAGAAACTCCGAGAATTCTTCTGGAAAAAAAATAAAGAAGACAAATTGTTTTATTTGTTTTTATTTTTGTAACCTATCTGAGGGTTGAGAATATTACTTCACTAAGTAAGATAACGTATAAGTGTCAATGTGAATTATGTCATAAAATAATTATATTATTGTTATTTTTTTACGTTATTTATTTATTTTTTATAAAAATTTATTAGTCAAAAATTTTAAAATACACATTTTTTTTCAAAATTAGTTTATGCCAAGGAAATCGTCCAAAGTGACACTTAGGCCTTTTTAATAGTTTTTTTAAGTATAATTTAAATTAAAAAAATCACGTTTATGGGCATATCTACATTAATTAAAAAACTAATATATATACAAATAAATCGATGTAGCTAGAATATCGATCATATGTGTCATAGTAACTATGCAAAGTTTCACAAACATCAGTTACAGCATGTAAAAGATATATCAAATTGGAACTTTGAGGGCCCCTATTGAAAAGTTGTCAATTTGCACATTGGCCCTTATACATAGGACCCATCGATATGTACCTACTCTTCTTACTTTAGTGTATCTTATTATTAGTCTGCCTTATCACCTTGATCATCAAAACTTTGGATGCAATACACGTCCGTTGTGTTTTTTGTTACTTGGTAGTGTGGAAAAGCGATATGATTAGATAAGTACCAATGTACCATGATTTGCATCGATATTTTCTAATCAAATCATATCGAATGAACTGTTGTATTCTTGGGCATTATAAACAATTTGAAAGAGCGTAAACTAGGAACAATGTAGACAGTGTGTCTCCGTGTGTCCATCGATAGTTCGGATAGCCGATACATCGGTGCAGGCAGGCAGGTAGGCATGAATGGCGGCGCCCCGCTGGCCGTGAGTTATGCGGCGGGCTCCCGGGGCGCGGGCGCTGCCTTCACACCTCCGCCCGCGTGTGGTCCCGCGGTTTACGAGCCCAACGCGGCTGCTGCGCGCGCGCTGACCACCTCATGCAACACTGACCCAAGTTGATTTGTAGATCAGATGTAGCTTGAAGCCTTGAACCACATTTTGGATAGAAGCAGGCGTTACTTTTCGGAAGTCCATGACAATGAAAAAACTTGAAGTTTAATTCGATATAATCCGCCATAGAAGGCAAATCTATGTAGTACAGTGCGTAAGTGGTATGTGGTAAAATATTTTTCATTGCCGTGAACCACTTCGAAACGAACAAAAAAGGTTACACACGGTACAAGGGAACAAAACTGTATTAAACCATAGAGTAACATTGCGGGGCTGACTACTTTTCAAATGTTACGTTCCGTTCCGTTCGTTACGTTCCCTCAAATATGGTCGAGCGAAGCAATGGCTGGATCATGCGTCATGCTCGTGAACGGGTGCCACCGGCGGGAATGGGGCTACTTTCTGTCTGCCCGTCTTTGACATGAATTGAATAAACAAATTTAAGAAATCCATTAAAAGTATGCTCCTGAAAAAAGCTTATTATACTGTTGAAGATTATGTAAATGATAGAGGAGCATGGATTTGATCGCTCCAACAATGCTGGGGACAGCGGTTACTTATGTACACATTGATATAGTAATTGTAAATGAATTATTTAAAAAGAGCAACCACCGAGTTTCTTGCTGGTTCTTCTCGGTAGGAATGGCATTCCGAACCAGTGGTAGATTCACTTGACGATTCAAAAGTACTTGTAAAAGTTTATTTGAATAAAAAGATATTTGATTTGATTTGATTGATTGTTATCTATAGGTACTTTACAGATGTACACAGCTGTACCAAGAGCAGCTAAAGTTGTTTGATTGACTGACGTTCTTCCAAATTTGGCTTTAGATTAAAATACGAATCATTAATTGGCATCGCTAACAGACGGCCGTCCTGTTGACGGAATGTCCCTATTCCGTTCCGGCCATTCGAGTTTTGTATGTCTCTATACTCTTAAGACGAAACACTCGATAAGATATAATCATACTTTATTAGCAATTTATACACAGAAACACGTCCACCATATTTAATAAATTAATAATCAATCATAAGAGTCCCCGACCAGTGTTGCCACTCTACAAAATCATCGAAGTGATACCATATGTCAATCGTTTTAAATTTCCGTCTAACAATACAAATCAAGCTTAGATCATGTCAACATGCCTACATGTCTTAAATCAAAAAAGTCAGTGACTTCATTATAAATCTTCGTAGCACGTTAGTCCCCAAAGTTCACATGGCAAATCCATTTTCTTTTTAATTCGACACCTTTAGCTCTCAGTTTTGGATAGTGATATAAACTATATTTTAACGGTAACGGTAAAATAAAATTGTTCTTCTTGGTTACTTCTTGCATAGCCCCTACGAAAGCCCACCTAAATCTTCCGGCGTTACTAGAGTAGATGTCCTGGACGCAAGTATTATAATATTAGTCACATTAGTATGTATACTTTGCTGGAAATTATTTTATTCCTCAGACTTATTACGGCCTGCCGGGTTTCCTTCGAGATTAGGGTTACCAGTTTTCACATTTCATCTTAACTCGTCTAGCCTTTAATTAAGTATACTTCGGATGCCATCAGGGATCTAAAGAGTTAATTTTTTTTAGTAAGAATTAAATAAAAAGTGTTAATCGATCTATCAAGTTATTTTTTTTTTATTTCAAAATATTTAGTAACTAACACTGGAAATATGTAGTTGGTTTTACCTACCTAACTACATACTAAACAATAATATTTTGACGGGCGAAGAAGAATCTTAGTTCTTCCTTCCTTTTCTAATTTAGTAGGTAAATGGTTTTTATTAATTGCCAATAATGTCATGTGGAATGGAATGAATATCTTCATGTTTGAGTATGCCTAACTATTTAGTTTTAAATTGCTGGCGCGTGCGTACAAACTTCAGGACTTTTTAATTTTACATCTGGTAACCCTATTCGAGATACGACACTGGCCGCCGCCATTTTTATTGGACAGGAAGGAAATTCTAACGTTTATTATATTGTGAGTAAAATGTTCGGCTCTTATTTATTTAACAACCCAAGAGTATGAATCCGGTGTAGGTTGCACCAGAAGCTATTTAGGATTTTGTTTTCATTTTTTTTTCGTTTCCGTTTAAGGACACTGATTATGATGCTAAATCTTCTGATGGTCATAATTGAGTGTATGATATTCTTCCCAATAATAAAATATAATAAATGCCAAGGAATAACAATATCTTGTTATTCCTAAAGCTTCAGGAAAGCAAATCATAGGACTCTAGGAGTACCTAACACGTTCTGGATTTACGATGAATCTATTTCTAAAACTACAATATAAATTCAAACATCTTCGATATAAGTACTTAAGTCAAATAGAAGCTGCTTTTTTAATCCACTACAAGTTGACTGCGATCTCACCTGATGGTAAGTGATGATACAGTCTAAGATGATAGCGGGCTAACCTACTAGGGGCATGTCAGTTATATTAAACCCTTACCCCTATTCGGTTTCTACACTGCATCGTACCGGACCGCTAATTCGCTTGGTGGCACGTCTTTGCGGGTAACTAGCCACGGCCGAAACCTCCCACCAGGCCAGACCAGGGAAAAATTATAAATTCCCAAATTGACCCTGCCGGGGATCAAACCCGGGACCTCCGCACGTTAAGACAACAGCGCTCAACACTGCGCCAAGGAGGTCGTCAATTGATATTAAGTCTGTCTCCACCAATTAACTCAGGGAAAGAAAGGAAAGGATGGAAATAAAAGTAGAATCCATTTGTAAACTACTGTCCAGTATAATAATAGCATACAAACATGCAAACACATAACTTACATCTATAATAACTTCTGTATGTTTATTAATAAGCACTAACTTAGCAATATTTAAAAATCACAACAATATTTTGTATGAACAATATTTATTGTACCTAATATACAGATGTAGGTACATGTATAGATTTACTACCGAAAATACATTATTTTGTCTATCTGTATACACTTTCACGTATAAAATGTATAGAACCTACTAGAGAGTAAAATTGAACCAGTGTAAGTATACTTGACTTGACTTGAAGTGTGACTTTGAACTCTATTTTTGTAGACATAACGACTCATAAAGACTACATAATATAATGTATATATTATGTATTTTTTTTTTGTGTATGTTAAGTCCGGTTATTTATCGCCATCCTACTGCCCGGGTGATTTATGCATCCTTGGGAAATCACAGCAGCTACTCTTTTATCTTTACCCTGGATATTTTATTTGGTGCTTCATAAAGAATATGAGGATATTTAAATTTTGTTATAAACCAAAAAATTAATACTTACTTAACTAAATTAATAATAAAATATAATCATAGATTTATTATTGTGGTGAAGCGGGTCGCGGGTGAAGCGCGCGAAACCAAAAATAAATCTATGAATATAATCCACTACTAATGGATTTATGAAATACTAGCTGACGCCCGCGACTTCGTACGCGTGGATCGAGGTTTTGTGGTTCCCGCGGGAAATCTGTAATTTTCCGGGATAAAAAGTAGCCTATGTGTTATTCCAGACTATAATCTATCTCTGTGCCAAATTTCATCCAGATCCGTTCAGCCGTTGGGGCGTGATTGAGTAACAAACATCCATCCATACATCCATACATCCATACCGACATCCATACATCCAAACTTTCGCATTTATAATATTATATAAGTAAGACTAGCTGGTGCCCGCGACTTTGTCCGCGTGGTTTAAGTTTTTTTTATTTCCGCGGGATGTAAGCTACCACTATACCGAATTTCATCCAAATAGGTTGAACAGATGAGCCGTGAAAGCCCAGCAGACAGACAGACAGACACACTTTCGCATAGGTATTTTTTATTATGTTAGTATGGATTATGATATATCCATCCAAAAATATTATGTTCAGGAGTCCTGTTTAGAGTGATTGAAGGACAACTCAACAAACAAATGTGTTTTCGCAGTTTAAAATATTGGTAAGTAGGTAGGTAGGTACCTATCCTGCGTCTCAGTCCCCATATCATATAGTAACAGAGAGCGGCGTGCGGGGGCGTCGAATGCGAAAGATTTATACAATGAGCAATGACTACTGTATGTGTTCGTACCTTGCAAACTGAACGAGAATAAGCAAAATTTATTTTGCATTTAAAATAATTATCTACGCAGTAGTATCAGCCTTCTGCGTAGCAAATTCAATATTTAAATGAGGGGGACTGTAAAACATGACTTTTAAGATTTACTTGTACCCATATTGTATTCTACTGCCACGTACCTGCAAATTATGGAACCAACTTCCATCTTCTGTGTTCTCTATAATGATTATAATATGGGGCTCTTCAAAAAGCGGATAAACAAACGTCTCAAAAGCCGGCAACGCATTGGCAGTTCCTCTGGTGCTGCAAGTGTTCATGGGCAGCGGTAATCACTTAACATCAGGTGACCCGCATGCTCGTTTGCTCGTTATATATAACAAAAAAAACCAAGAGCACCGCAAGAACGAATTGACTAGAGTAACAATTAAAATAAAATACTCTTTGCGAGTGTCGTTGACTTTTAGGTACACATTTCATGACTCATCTGCAAAAGACTTAATAGCTAAATTAAAATATCTAACACGTAACTACGCTCCAAAAGTGAAGATTTAAGTACCGCATTTAGGTCACATTTTTGGATACCTATCTCTACTACTCTCGTGCAATTTGTATATTCTGGCTCACGAACCACAGAAAACGGATTTTGTATGTAATACATAATATGAACTGAGGCTTTCACCGCTGAAAGCGGTCCTTTTGCTAACACACAAAATAGAAATAAAAAATAATAATTAAAACCATTGATGTAGAATTTTAGTACCTATAATTCAAACCTATAAATTAATATATTGGAGAATTCATGTTTACCCTGTATAAATAGGTAGTTTTGTTAGAAGTTAAATAAACTAGGCTAAGCATGTAAAAAAACCGGGCAAGTGCGAGTCGGACTCGCGCACGAAGGGTTCCGTACCATTATTAATAAATAATTACCTTTGTTAATGAACCGCAAGACTAACTTTGTTTGTAGAGGTTTATTGTTAATATCAAAAAAAGTATGCTAGTTAGAGCATTGGCTATAGTTTTCCGGTTAGTTAGTTGGCCGGAGATAAGGGGGGGGGGACGGTATTTTTTTAGACATTTTCCCCGATAAATCAAAAACTATCATAACTAAAAATAATTAAAAATCTGTTTTAGAATGTAAAAAGTAAACCCTTTCATATGATACCCCACACAGTACAGTTATCTCACTTTTAAATTTCAACCCTCCGATTTTCCCCCCTTTTTAAATAATCGAGTGTGACGGACGGACAGACGGACAGACAGACGGAGAAAGTCGCACCATAAGGGTTCCATTTTACCATTTTGGTACGGAACCCTAACAACAGAAAAAGGAAAATGAAGCTATTTTTTATTTTTATAATGTATATGTATGGGATAATATCATTAGATGGTATTGAAAATAGCTCATTTATTCCTTTCCTAGTCTAGGAAAGGATTAGTATTAGGGAAAGTAAAAAAAAAATTAAACAATATCACTAATGCCCCACTATATTTCACACCTTGTTACGAGACAAAGTAGGTATATAAATGTTGTTAAAAATAAGCTCTTATATCCTTAACATACACGATACGCGAGACCACGAAAAGCACTAACTTTCTGCAAGATTAAACCCGTTCGTAGATCCCATTTGCAGATTCATTCTCTTAGATGAAGTTATTGTGGCCACGGACCACGGCCACATTGTGTTCTTCATGGCTTTATTAAACTGCTACATACATTACATGGTCGCCCGCGACCTGTCAGCCATGTAAACTAATTATAAAAATCTTGCGCTGTTCACAAAAAGCTTTCTGTTTTACTAGGACAAAATATAACAATTACTTATGTGCTCAAAGCATCTCAATTTCAATTTCAATTTATTAAAAATATGTAGGACACACAGGTGTCTCTTATGTTACGTCATGTTTTGACTCTACCACCGGTTCGGAAAGGAGTTCTGCTGAGAAGAGCCGGCAAGAAACTCAGCAGTTGTTCTTTTTTTTCATCTTCATTCTTTCATCTCAATATAAGTAGTTCCAAAAAATAACGCTAGATAAACATAATAAATTTATCTTTTATACAAAAAGAGGATAATATTACAAAATTTACTCTTTAATGATATCCTAAATAAGCAAATCAGAAACAGAAAATCTTCATAAATATTTAGAACAAATTCCTAAGATTGGCCTAG
The DNA here is from genome assembly GCA_923060345.2 of Erebia aethiops. Classification (NCBI taxonomy): domain Eukaryota; kingdom Metazoa; phylum Arthropoda; class Insecta; order Lepidoptera; family Nymphalidae; genus Erebia; species Erebia aethiops. The sequence goes on along the minus strand of OV281090.1, from coordinate 14,475,065 downwards.
GGGCTGTAAAATGGGCTTAGTATTTGTCGTTTGAGATCGTCAGAATGCATGAACATGAAGTACCTAACAATTATTATTTTAATAAGATAATTCAACAACTGAGTGCAAGTTATTGAATTAGCAAATCTGGATTTTTATGTGACAACCAATTAATAATAATAATAATAATAATAATAATATGTATTTATTAAAAGGCATATAAAACCCAATATAAAACAAGTCACAAAACACTATAGAAATACACATTATATAAAACATTCAAAACTTACGGCTAACTGAAATGGTTAAAAAACTCATTTCAGATGTCACAAGTCAAAAGACACAATATATAAAAAACATTGAAACTTACGGCTAACCGAAATGGTTCAAAAAACTCATTTCAGATGTCGCAGGTCACAGGTAGGTACTACTTTCTGTTCTTGTCACGGTGCACAGACAGCCAATAGTCAAAAATAGGGCTAGGACCCTCACAGACGACCTTGAGGATTCGATTGTTTGAGCTCCGGAGCCTTTCCCAGAAAGACGCCACACGAGCTCTCACAATACAATAAAAGTCAGGCACTCTCGCTTCAGCAATTAATTATCTAATATACTTACGTATGGTTTGGCAACCAATTGGGGTTCAGATTTTTATTTTCTATTTAGAAGTTTCTGTGGACTGTGATGACAAATTGCATTCTTGTCTTGTTGTTGATTTGCCTGAATCAAATAATATAAGCAGCTTACATTTCCAACTGGTAGTTTAGAGTTTAAACACAGTTTAAGTTTTACGCAGACCCACTGCTTATTGACAAATCAGCGTGTCCCACAAGCAGGCCTTAACGTTTTAGTAATATGTCAAAAATATATGATAAAGAAAAGTACCAGTTTCACGTAAGCGCGGTAGGCTACAAGATATCATGTTAAGCTACCGTATGGAGACAACTCAGCTTTAAGCTCACCACAGATTATAGACATCTTATTTTACAACGTCGTTTTCGTCGTACATTGATTACCTAATTTTGTACGAATGTTATCTTCGACAAAGTCATCTTAATTTTGACCAGCAGTGCTATTAAGTATGAACTGCACGCCACTGATTGTGACATTTGATTTTCATTTCCTTTTGATTCTATGCTACTTACATTGATAATAATTAATAGTACGAATCAGTCCAATGATGAACGACCTTTGACAAATTTTGACGACCTACCTTGTGTTAACGTGCGGAGTGCCCGGGTTCGATCCCCGGCAGGGTCAATTTGGGAATTTATTATTTCTGAATTTTCCCTGGTCTGGCCTGGTGGGAGACTTCGGCCGTGACTAGTTACCACCCTACCGGCAAAGACGTGCCGCCAAGCGATTTAGCGTTCCGGTACCATGTTGTGTAGAAACCGATTAGGGGTATGGGCTTAATACAACTGCCATGCCCCTAACAGGTTAGCCCGCTACAATCTTAGACTGCATCATCACATACCATCAGGTGAGAGCGCAGTCGGCTGTAATTATCAAAAAAATGTTAATTTCCATGAGCCTTACTGGTAACTTACTAGTAACCTTAACGACCTTACCACTTGGTTACAACTTACTGGTAACCTTAAGGTTACCAGTAAGTTGTAACCAAGTGGTTAGACAAGTTTGTCGACATTTTGTCTCCAGCCTTACGGGTTATATTGCACGGGCGAGATGCAATCTGGACGCTAACAAATCGCAGCGAGCGAAGGAGGCGCGATTGAGTTATTATATCTTCCTGTTAGGCTACTTGTTTTTGTGTGCGGCTGTGTTTTTATTAATTACGAGCTATAAATAATAAATATTTTATGTGTAATGCGATACTCGCGCAGGTCAGCAGCAGATGAGGCACCGTGATACGTCGGCTCGACTTTATTCGTATTATTCAACTTTTATTATCATTTTCTTTCTTTTTTTCTTTATTATAGATTTGTTTTTCTTTATTTTTTTCTTTATTATAGAAACGCGTGACAATAGCGCGCGCGTTCTGCGTAACTTCCTGCTCCTTCCGTGCAGCAGGCGACCGTCGCACATTGTGTTTGTTTCAAGCCTTACTTGAACGCTTACAGAAATGAATTGGTAACGGGAGCATTGTCTTATATTTTAGGTGCAAAATATTGTGATACTGACAGAGAAAAAACACCATTTTGCCACCGAAAAATAACGATATTTATGTAGATATAGCACGAAAATGACAGTTCAAGCACCCGCGAATAAATTAAATAATAATATATTTTATGTGATCAAGTGCGAACCCAAACCTGCATGATTCACATTTCCATAAATGTTTTCGCGATTACCGAACAAGGACAATAAATAGAAGATGTACTTAAGTGTCCCGCCAACCCGCATTGGAGCAGCGTGATGGGTCTAAGCTCTAATTCCCTCTCTCTTAATATGAGAGTGGAGGCCTGTGCCCAGCAGTGAGGTAGGTACGTGTATGGGCACAGAATACTAATTAATAGTACCTTTCATATATAGAAGGGTTACTCCACAAATAAGTTTAAATAAATAGCTACGCTCCATTAGTTGCCTCTGATATACCTAGCTAATAATTATCACATAAAATCACACTTTTTTAACACATTTCTTTTTCTATAAACAATATATTAATATAAAAATAATAATAATGTTAATATAGTAATATTTATTCTTACTGAATAATGGTAAATAATTTATGGAAACACAAATAGAACTGTGGTTAGTATTACGTATTTATCTATAGCAAATCTAAAGACTGTCATCGAGAAATGCTTCGTTACGAGACGTGACGCTGCAAGCCTAGGCCTCGTTAAACGAAGTCTTTGTCCCTATCGACACAAATATTGGGTACAACTGTGAATAATATATAAATAAATATTATAAGAACCATAATTGTGTATTACAACTGTGGATAAAAATATATAATTAATATTATTAGTATGAACACCCTATTTGTTTAAATCAGCCAAGGTTTTTCTAATAGCGATCTTCTAAAATGCTTAGCAGTACCTACGGATGAACCAATCTTGAAGACAATAATAATTAAAAAAATTAATTTAATTTAATTTTTTATAATGATTAAAAAATATACTATAACAAAATATAATTTTCTAGCATTCAAAAGTCTGCGCAACCAATAAATAAAGCTGCACACATTAGCGCGACAGTGCAAAACATCGTTCCACTACAACGCGTACCTACGTTTTGTTCTGCCGGTCCCTACTTACTTAAGTAATGTGTTTTGCTCTTTGACAGGTCTTTCCCAGTGGTCTTAGAGTCGGATACTCCACGACCTTCACCTATCACTCGGACCACAGGGAACAACTTATTGTCATCATATTATCTGGTTTTTACCTACAACCTACGACGACTAGGGACAAGTGGCCTAGTAGTGATAACGCATATCAGTCGATTGCGTTTGTTAAGCAACGTTGACCTAAGACGATAACTGGATGGGTGCCCGAATTTAGACATTCAAATTTGGCCTTTTCGTTTCCTCCTCGGAGAGCACGTTAAGCCGTCGGTACCGGTTATAATCACTAACATCTGCAGATAATAATCGTTACAAACATCTTAAGAGTTTAAATACTCTCGCAGTCGAGTCGTGTGCGGAAGGACGTGGGAACCCACCGCATTGTTATCCCAAGAAAACTCTTACCATTAAATAAAAAGGTGTCATGACCCTCAGTAACGAGAAATACGACGCAGAGAGAGAGACCTACAACCTACATATATTTAAAAACTCGGAGATTAGCTGGATTCCACATTCGGAATTAAGTATCCAACATTCACACAACTCCAGTGTGCCTAGTTGAAGATTTTCTTCCCATTCGATCGCGATTACGTCACCTACGATTTGTATGGAATTGTCAAGCGCTTGCTTGACAGCTAACGCTTGATGCACAACAGCCCACTAACGTCCCACTGCTAGGCACAAGCCTCCACTCTCATAGGAGTGAGGGAATTAGAGCCACCACGCTGCTCCAATGCGGGTTGTCGGCCTGTGATAATAACCGGGTCCGACGGCTTAACGTGCTCTCCGAGGTACGGGGATGAAACACCGTCAACTTCCTAACTCCGGGCTAGTACTGAGAATTTATGGTCAGAAAAACCCAACACTTAAATATGGCCCGACCCCGGACCTGAACCCCGGACCTCGTCGGCCGCAGTTGAACATACTAACCAATAGGGTAACGAGGCAGCGCTCGATCAATTCTATATAAATGATAGACTTAAAAAACTTCCACTCGGCCTGCAGCTCAACGCATGAGATTGCACGTGAATTCTGGTTAGCGGTTCACGTTTTCCGCGTCACTGAAAGCTGTTTTAAGAAGTAAAGATTTAATTGGCAGAGGCGTCACCGGACGCGAAACGAGATTATGAAAAATTCTTAGGGGGAGTATATAACAACAGAGTGTAATCCTGACGTAGAACATCTCGTGAACTCTGGTGAGTGTTTCACGAGATTTAACGTTACATCACTTGATCCACATGATCATTGGCGCTACTCACACCAGGAGAGCTAAGAAGTTAATAACTGATGTACAGAAATAATAGGTATGTACACAGTGTATGTATTTTTCTTACTAGCTGATGCCCGCGACTTCGTCCGCGTGAATTAAGGTTTTTGTTCTCGTGGGAACTTTAATTTTCCGGGATAAAAAGTAGCCTATGTGTTATTCCAGACTATAATCTATCTCTGTGCTAAACATCAAGATCAGTTCAGCTCATCTTGCGTGATTGAGTAACAAACATCAATCCATCCATCTATCCAAACTTTCTCATTTATGATTGAAGTATAGATATCGAGACCTAGTACATATTATTCAATGATGGAAACTCAAACATTCCGGACTCTGGAATTCCGGAATTACCACGACTCCAGTTTGACGCATGAGTTTACACGTTTTTATTTTTAATCCACTACAAGCCAGCCCTTGACTGCGATCTCACCTGATGGTAAGCGATGATACAGTCTAAGATGGTAGCGGGCTAACCTGTTAGGGGCATGGCAGTTATATTAAACCCATACCCCTTCGGTTTCTACACGGCATCGTACCGGAACGCTAAATCGCTTGGCGGCACGTCTGTGCCGGTAGGTTGGTAACTAGCCACGGCCGAAGCCTCCCACCAGACCAGACATGGGGCAATTCAGAAATTATAAATTCCCAAATTGACCCTGCCGGGGATCGAACCCGGAACCTCCGCACGTTAAGGCAACAGCGCTACATACTGCGCCACGGAGGTCTTCAAAACGTGAAAACGTGAATTCTGGTTAGCGGATCACGTGATTTCCGCGTCACTGAGAGCTGTTAAAGTAATGAGTTAATTGGCAGAGGCGTCAGTCGTCACCCGACACGAAAAAATCTTTAGGGGAGGATAATGTAACAAGAGAGCGTAATCCTGACGCACGAAATCACGTGAATCCTGGTTCACGTTTCACGTCATCTATTGCTACAATACCTACTTGACCCTCATGCTCTTGGGCGCAACGCACACCAGCAGAGCTAATTCGCGGTGTTTTTTATGATAACACAACACAACTTTAAACATTTCTGTGGTGGTGTCGTGTGGTGCGGGTTGTTACGTTCCCTCAAATATGGTCGAGCGAAGCAATGGCTGGATCATGCGTCATGCTCGTGAACGGGTGCCACCGGCGGGAATGGGGCTACTTTCTGTCTGCCCGTCTTTGACATGAATTGAATAAACAAATTTAAGAAATCCATTAAAAGTATGCTCCTAAACAAAAAGGCTTATTATACTGTTGAAGATTATGTATTGATTATGTAAATGATAGAGGAGCATGGATTTGATCGCTCCAGCAATGCTGGGGACAGCGGTTACTTGTGTACACATTGATATAGTAATTGTAAATGAATTATTTAAAAAGAGCAACCACCGAGTTTCTTGCTGGTTCTTCTCGGTAGGAATGGCATTCCGAACCAGTGGTAGATTCACTTGACGATTCAAAAGTACTTGTAAAAGTTTATTTGAATAAAAAAATATTTGATTTGATTTGATTTGATTTGATAAGGGCTGAGCTTTCTAAGCTTAAGTATTAATACGTACCTAATAAGCAAATTGAAAATTACCTCACGTTCATAGTGGTGAAAAGTGTGTGATCTTCGTTCGATCGAAGTAGGTAGTAGATCTTCGTCCCAACGGGGCAGAAGCAATTTAATAATATTATTTAATTTTTTACTGTGTTAGGTCTTACCTGGCGGCGGTAAATACGCGCTAGTGATTTACGATTTACTTACCTTTCGGAATCCGATAACATTATTAGGCCGCGTAAAAACCGTTTAGGGGTCTGCCCTTCTACGGATTACCAGGCTATAATCTTAGACTGCATGTAAGCCATCATTTACCACAGAACAGAGAGAAACCGTCTGCGTTGGCATCCTTATGTGGTTGATGTCCAATCTGCCCGGACGAAACGTTTTTGCTCGACTTTTCTGATGAATCTTCTAGGCAAACGCGCTCCAAACTAGATCTCATCACTGCTTTGCACTAAGCATGATTGTCTGCGCAAGCCTATCTCACAATAAAATAAAAAACTTACGCCCAGCATGTTTCTACTACGAAACTCGGTTAGCGCTATTGTGGCTATGAGGAATTATTTCATAGTAATCGATGGTCTCTTGTAGGGACTTCTATATGCCGCGCTCTAGCACTGCGCACCGCGTCAGCTAGATCCAGCGCAGCAACTTCCTCGTTCGATGTTGTCCGTATGCCCAAGCTGCTCTTTTCTTTCACCATTTCAACACGTTGGGATCTCAATAAACTGATAAACGCCCTCAACTCGACAACTCTTTAATATACCGGAATAAAAAGCCTATGTGTTATTCCAGAGTCCAGACTATAATCTATCTCTGTGCCAAATTTCATCCAGATCCGTTCAGCCGTTCTGGCGTGATTGAGTAACAAATATCCATCCATCCATCCAAACTTTCGCATTTATAATATTAGTAAGTAAGTAAGTATAGATAAGTAGGTATAGATAAATAATCAGACGCATCGCACTACATGAAATATTTCACATGCTTCTATCATGATTTTCGATACCATTTGTTATGCTGTAATCTTTGGCGTTACTTGAACACACACAAACTTACACAAATTACTTAGGGTCCCATTTCTCATTTGTTCACGTAGAGAACCTCCGAGCATTGCCCTCTCCGTCTCCCGTGAGACATAGGTGTCACAAAAACCGGTACCTATTCGAGGAGCGCATAATAGAACATGAACCCAAGCTAGAGATACGCATAATTTCCTGGTACGTCACTTGAACGCGGAAATTACGCGAATCCCTCCAAGTATATATTAAAGATCGCCGCTTGACCCATTAAGTAATAACTAATAAGCACATTGACAAACACGAAATATTTCACGTGCTTCAACCACGACATTCGGATACCATTGTAACTCGTTACTTCAAACGCGAGTAAGAAGTTATGAGAAATTGTTAAGAGAGCTCAATAACTGACGGCTTCTGAGTTCTGACTTCTGACGTACGAGAGCACGAGAGCAATTCACGCGATAGCCTACTACGTAACTTAACCGACGGTTTCTTACAAAATACACCGACCTAAGCCTATTTCTACCCAGATCCACCAGAGCATGTGAGATCTGAGCGATTGAAATCCTATTTCCTGTTCCTTGACCAAAGGGCTGTCACAAAGTAATACAGTGCATCACATTTTGGTCAAGGCATGAAAGTTGCATCGCATTTTATGCGATGTCACGAGGTTATGAGCAATTAGTTGGCGCCCAATTGGCGCGTTTCGAGGGACTCAAAAACCAACACCTATTTATAGTTTCTCCTGATCTTCTGCTACGTCACTTAACCCCGCTAGTGTATATAATAAAATGAATGAATATTTTATTGCGCAGACTACAAGGATCCATAAGTATTAGTAGAGTAGTAGTAGTAGTAGTAGCCTTATTCTACGTTATTATTATAAAATTACTTAGATAATAAACAATAATTTGAGTTAGTAAGGTGTATTCTATGTTAGTTAATATAATTAACACATTTACAAACTAAAGCTGGCGCTTTGAAAGAGTGGTCCTGTCTGTCAGCTATCACCTTCAGAATAATATCGGAGGTGCTCTCCAATCTTGTTTTGCTTGAGGCGATCCACTTCCGTATGAATGCGAAAAAATCATCCACACGATTTTCCACAAACGAACCGGACGCACTGCAGTACCAAGGCAGTCCCAACATTATCCTGAAGATATTGTTATGTTGGACTCGGAGCGCGTTTAGAGATATATAGATCACCGGTTTATCCATACTGTAATGAATACATTGACAAACACGAAATGTTTCACGTGTTCAACCACGACAGCCGGATACCATTGTAACTCGTTACTTCAAACGCAAGTAAGAAGTTATGAGAAGTTATATCAAGAGAGCACAATCGCTGACGGCTAATCTGACGTACGAGAGCACGAGAGTGATTCACGTGAAATTCGCCTGCTACGTAACTTGACCCACGGTTTCTTACAAAAAATACGCGCCGAATTGAAAACCTCCTCCTTTATTGAAAGTCAGTTAAAAATAATAAGCATTAAACTAGCTGATGCACGCGCATGCTTCGTCCGCGTGAATTGAGTTTTTTTTAATTACCGCGACAACTCTTTAATTTACCGGAATAAAAAGCCTATGTGTTATTCCAGACTATAATCTATCTCTGTGCCAAATTTCATCCAGATCCGTTCAGCCGTTCTGGCGTGATTGAGTAACAAACATCCATCCAAACTTTCGCATTTATAATATTAGTAAGTATAGATAAGTAGGTATATATAATCAGGCGCATCGCACTACATGAAATATTTCACATGCTTCTATCATGATTTTCGATACCATTTGTTATGCTGTAATCTTTTGCGTTACTTGAACACACACAAACTTACACAAATTACTTAGGGTCACAAAGTAAATTGACCCGTTGGCCTAAGTGAGCAACAAACGCGGCAACGCGACGCGACTGTACCAAACAGTAACGACCACGTAGCGACCCTTCACGTGGCCTACGTTGTTGCGTATATACGTCTGTCATGTTCTATGACTTCGCGTCGTGTGGCGTCGCTTCTGTCGCTCTCCTAGGACAACGGGTGACAGTCGCATCGCAATTCGCGACATGACACGAGTTATGAAACGCAAACACTGACAGTTGACACCTACTTAAATATTGACACACGGGAACACATGAAATCTGGTTAGAGATTCACGTAATTCCCTGCTACAACGTCACTTGACTATACATTGATCGCTGGTTGACTAATAAAGTAAAGAGCACATTGACAAACACGAAATGTTCCACGTGCATCAACCACGACACTTCGTTACTTCAAACGCAAGTAAGACGTTATGAGAAATTATTAGGGCATCATAAAAACCGACAGCTATTCTGACGTAGCTGTAGGTACGAGTGCTGGTTAATCCTGATAAAAGCGTAAACGATTCACGTGATCGTCTGCTACGTCACAGCCCACGGAATTGCAATGACCAAAACGCATCGCACGACATGTAATATTTCACGTGTTCTATCATGATTTTGGATAAGTAGAATTTTTTATGCTGCTTGTAGAATGATACGAAGATAAGTTTTTAAAGGACACGTAAATTCACTGCTTTCCAGACGGACGAAATATGACGTGAACTCTAAATAACGATTCGCATTTTCTTTTGCATTACTTGACCACACACAAACTTACACAAATTACTTGCGGTCACAAAGTAATGAATAAATTAACAGTTGCATCGCAATTCGCGACATGACACGAGGTTATGAAAAACAATTCTTTTGAAGTGAAACTTCTTTAGAATCGTTGTGATTTGAAAATTCCAAGAAAAGAAAAAAATTAAACGAATAAGCGACACCAAAAAGAGACAAACATATTAAAGACTTAGCCTGCGAGAGAATGAGATAGAATACAAGTTATATTTATCTCATTATCTCGTAGGCTACTTTCAGTCTGCCAGAGAATGTAATAGAATAAGAATTAGAAGAATTAGATTATAGGCTACTTTTCTGAGCCGCCCATGAATATTTGCAGCACCAGAGGAACCACCAATGCGTACCACAGAACCATATTATAATTATGAGGGAACACAGAAGATGGAAGCTGGTTCCATAATTTAACTATTTGGTGGACACCAAGAACCTTACAACTAAGGTTCTTGGGTGGACACAAACACTGACACCTGCTTACTAATTATATATTGACGCACGGAAACACATGAAATCTGGTTAGAGACTCAGGACGTACTACAACGTCACTTGACTACACATAGATCGTTGCTTGACTCATAAAGTAATGAGCACGAAATGTTGCACGTGCACCACGACATTCGGATACCATTGTAACTCGTTACTTCAGACGCAAGTAAGACGTTATGAGAAATTATTAGGGCATCATAAAAACCGACAGATTTTCTGACGTAGCCGTAGGTACGAGTGCTGGTGAATCCTGGTAAAAGCGTAAACGATTCACGTGATCGTCTGCTACGTCACCACCTAAGGGCTCTCGATGACCATCGCACGACATGAAATATTTCAATCACGTGTTTAACCACGCTGTTCGGGCACCATTTAAATTACTCGTTACTTGAAATGGTGCCCGTAGGACTAAAAAAATTCTACATCAATGCCGTAGGCTTTGTTTTTGTAGTGGCGAACTGACAAGACACATAATGACACCCTTGAAAAATTTAACTGGATACCTTTATTATTTTTACCAACTCAATAATATATTATTCGTATTATTATAATACTAAATAAGTTAAATATCATAAATCTTATTGGGTTATTTTTCATAGTAAGTACGATAAGTACATCATACAATTATTATTCTAATTGGTTTTGTCTAACTAAACCTATTTTAAAAAGCATAATTATTTTGTTAAAATAACGATATTTTAAACAAAATAATTATATATAAATGAAGCATAAACATAAAATAAATAAATAATCACTACTAGCCAGGTCTTTAGAGTACTCAAAAAATCAAAATCCGAACCGCGTAAATTTTATAAACAAAATAAAATTCGACAGCTATAAAGTCGAGACAATTCGACAATTTAGGCAACGACAATATGCGAGAAACCTTAGAGGTTACAAGGACAACGAAAATAAATGTAAAGACAAGTGAACTTAATAAAAAATATATAATTAAATACGACTGTCCTGCCATATTGTTTTTTTTTTTTTAACATTTATAGCCACTAGCCAGTGTCACTCGGGATGATATTTTAATGAATCCAACGATACCCCATAGGTACATCTAAATCTGTTCAGGCATGTAGAAGTTATTGTGGAATACATGAACCCTGAAACCATTAAACTCCTTTATTTGGACAGTCGAGTAAAAATCGGCTCTGATTATAGCTGTAACATGCATCGCACAATGACAGAATACCTACCAGTATCGCCCGCAAAACGGCCCAAAACAACAAAAAAAAGGCTCTGTAACAACAACGAGGCCGGGAGCGTCTCGCACACGTCCCTTAATGTACCGATTATTTATTGTCATTATGCCCCATTACCGCCGCTAATAGTCTGCGCCGCACGACACACCGAAAATTATTTTACGAACGACAATTTAAACGGTGGTTGTTGGAAACTTTTTAAGCCACGTGCCATGAATAACTCGATTTAAGAGTGTCTTGGATAGCGCATTCCCTCTTTTTTATTCAGTCTTTATAATTTCAACCCATTCCCGGAGAAACATTTGGTCGTAGTTACAAGTCGTAGTCTACCATGATGCCCAAGTGCGGATTGGTAGACTTCACAAACCTTTGAGAACGTTATACAGAACTCGTTATATAGAAAGCCTACTTTCTCAGTTCGGTACTATACCATACCTTTTTTGCTAATGAAGTGTATTACGTGCACTTTCTGACTAATAAAGACATTTCATTAAACGGTTATTACCCTGAAAAGTTAAATGTGCGTGGCCGGGAACAAACCCCCGACCACCCTAATAGGATTCTGGGTGTCTAAGCCACCAGTTTATCACCGCTTTTCAGTCTTACAAACTCCAAATATTATAGTTACAGTGTACCTAATACAAAAACTAATTTCTTTTTTTATTGTTTCAGGTTCCCTATAATTTGGGTAGTCAACGCAACTCTCCAGAATCATCATGAAGCTGTTAAGAAAATCTGTAATAATTATTATACGATAATTTTCGATGCATGTTAACATTCCCGATTGCCATAACATGAAATAAGATACGCATCACACACATTTGTATATTACATTAGATATAATAAATAATTAATAAAATATATTAATAAATAATTATTAAAATAGCTTATTGGATATTATTTTAGTATTTTCTTATTTGTCCCCTTTTCTTTAAACTTTCACAATGATCTCCACCCCTCTTTTCCCTAGTCTCTATCTCCATTCTCCACCCTAAGTACAATTATTAAGCATAGCATTGAATGTCACGGAAGAGATAGTAATATACCAAATTCTGTCTCTTAGAATGCGATTACTGCTAGAAGTTAACTGATACCTCGATAAAACCAGTATAGGTACAACATGCAGTCGACATGTCTCTGTTTCTTTACTCTCATAGACCGATGGGACGGAAAATCCGACACGACCGGAGAGAGATCAGACGCAGGACCGACGGCTTTACGTGTTCTCCGAGGCACGGGGGTGAAACACCGCTAACTTCCTAACTCCGGGCTAGTACTGAGAATTTCTTGTCAGAAAAACCCAATCCTTGCTATGGCCCGACCCGGGAATCGAACCCAGGACCTCATCGGCCGCTGTCGAACATGCTAACCACTAGCTAGACCAACGAGGCAGACATACAATGACAGTTAATGATATTATAGATATAGACAATCTGCAACACAAGCAGAACCAAGCATTTCACACGCTTCAAGAGAGTATGTGTCGTACCTACTAGTTGTGCTTGAACTGCTGGGACCCAGGTAGTCAGTAAAACAGCCTTGTCATCCCATCACACACGGTAATGATGTAAAAACAAAGTATAAATCGACACGCTTGTCGACGCCATATCCACTTGTTTAAACCAGTAATAAATTAACTATAGATTCCGACTAAAAAATCTACAGTTAAGTTCACACAAGGTGTTATTTGTCTCAAGTCAGATTGATATGGGCATCCGTCTTCAATTATAGCCACCGTGCTGTTTTGTGATAAATGAGATGCCTCTCAAATTTTGGGTAGGTACAGTAAGAATTTACGATGCCAACTTATTTTTGTAGTGATTAATTATATATTTAGGTACGTTGCTTTCAAGGGAAGAAGTAATATTATAGTAATAAATAATAGGTTTTTTACCTATGAAATTGCCGTTTTGTATGGAATAAGTGAAAGTACTTATTTTTTCAAACTTTTTTATTTCTGTTATTCGAAATAATCACCCATGCAAATGACGCATCTTTGCCAACGCATTGGCAGTTTATTGATGCCCTTCTTGTAAAAATCAGCTGGACGGGAGGCAACAAACTCTTCAAAGGCATTTTTTACTGCCTCTGGGGAATTGAACTTTTTACCCACTAAAAAGTTGTCTAAATTTTGGAAAAAGTAATAGTCGGTAGGTGCAAGGTCTGGTGAGTACGGCGGATGAGGGAGTGCTTCCAACCCCAGCTCTTGCAGCTTGGAGACTGTCTGTTGCGCAGTATGGGGTCGCGCGTTGTCGTGAAGGAGCAGTGGGGACGACCGATTGACCAAAGCTGGTTGCAGATGTGCAAGCTTCTCCATCATTCTCTCCAGTTCTTCACAGTACACATCTGCAGTAATGCTCATGCCGTTTTATAAAAAGCTGTGGTGAATCACACCCGCACTAGACCACCAAACAGTGACCATCACCTTTTTAGGGGTCATTTTTGGTTTAGGGCATTGCTTTGGTGCTGAACTAGGATCTAACCAACTTGTTGAGCGCTTTCGATTGTCGAACAGAATCCATTTTTCGTCGCACATAACAATTCGTTTCAAAATTCCTTCATTTATTTGCCTGTTGAGCAGCGCAAGGCAGGTCTCGACGCGTACGTTGCGCTAGCGATCGTTAAGGTCGTGGGGCACCCATCTATCAAGCGTTTTTACCTTGCCAATTTGTCGCAAATGGATCAATATTGTTTTGATGCTTACATCAAAAGCTGCTGCTAGCTCAGCTGTAGATTGAATTTCGTCAGCTTCCACAATCGCCTTTAATTCATTATTGTTGACCAATGTCTCCGGACGACCACGAGCTTCATTTTTCAAGTCAAAATTTCCAGAACGTAACCGGGAAAACCAATAACGGGTTGTGCGTTCGTTTGTACAGTTCTCTCCGTAAACGTTTTTGATGTTACGTGCCGTTTGTGTTGCACTTGCGTTGATGCCACGACGGAACTCATATTCCAATAATTACACGAATTTTTAAAGTATCCATTATGACGAAAAATTTTGAAATGTAATGAAAATACAACGCTAATCAAAAACAAAAGACGGAGTTTGTAAAAAGAATGTCATGGTTTTAAAACATGGTAACTAGCCACGGCCGAAGCCTCCCACCAGGCCAGACCAGGGAAAATTCAGAAATTATAAATTCCCAAATTGACCCTGCCGGGGATCGAACCCAGGACCTCCGCACGTTAAGGCAACAGCGCTACACACTGCGCCACGGAGGTCGTCAAAAAGAAGAAGAAAAGCCTGTCCTTTTCAACACCTAACATCCCGGAGACGGAATTTTCATCCCGGAAAATTAAAGAGTTTCCACGAGGTTTTTCAAAAATAATATGTTATTTTAAAGGCACACACATAGTAGGCAGACATTTATCCAGGAAAATTAAAGAGTTCGGGAATCAAAGAGCCTTAATGAAGTCGCGAACATCATCTACTTAGTACTTCTACTTCTTACTATTACTTCATATTATAATCATAAGCTAGGATAAGGCTTTAGAACATTTTAGAACTAATGAACCGCAACCAGTAGACACATGTCGTTCCCTGTACAAAAGAAAAGTAAATTAAGAAGCGTCAGAGGAAATGTGTCTTTAATTACTTCACCATCGCTCTCTGTTAAACCAAAATTATGTTTCATAATACCTTAAGACATTTGTGTAGATTGTTATACATAGCGCGTTATGTTTCTCTAGTGTGTAACTTATTCAGTATGTAAGTAGCAATGGAGACATCTGGGTTTAAAATCTCTTGTTGCAATCGACATGTCGTGGTTCGCGTGCGTTCAAAGTTCGACATATGGACATGACCGCTGTCAGGTGGTTTTGTAGGCACCTGTCAATAAACGACTCAAAATGTAGAATCGCTTCACTAGTTTTCTTGGCAAAGTGTGACTGATGTATTGGTTCCTCCTCCTAAATTAGGTAGTAACAGCCTGACGAGTATTATAGCTATGTCTGGTCGTTTTGACACACACACACAGGCTAAAGATCTGGTGTATACCCAGTTCCTCAATAATTAACTGCGTCCCACAACTTCTTTTGATGGCCAACAGCTAGGTATGACCTAAATGGTAGCAATAAAACACCTATCTAGTTAGATAAAGCCTTCAAATTATTATTTACCTAATAAATTAACTGTAAACAGCTGTAACAACAATATTATCAAAAAGCATCTGAGCCGTTTTAAGGTTGCGTTTTTTTTTGGACAAAATTCGTGTCTACGAATCCAACTACTCGTATTTAAACAAATTAAAAATCTTGTTAAAGCGAGCTTTAAGCGAGAAAACGGCTCCAACGATTTTCATGAAATTTCGGTTTCCGGGGGCGATAAATCTATCTAGCTAGGATTCATTTTTAGAAAATGTCGTTTTATCCGTGTTTTCAGGCAATGAAAAACTGCTACAATATCATTAGAATACGAAGGTAATTTCGCTACCATCAATAAGGTTTTAATAGGTGAGGTGGGAAAACGGGCGGTCCCGAAACTAGAAGGTCCCGGTTCGATTCCAGATGTCTACAGTCCGATAATTTCTTCCCCTTTTTTTAAATATGATATAATAATCTATTTTAAAAAATAAAATATAATTTATTACTTAAATATACAATTTCCAAAAAACACGATTTACCAAAAAAAATACCGAGCAAAGCAGTTAAATATCATCCAGTCATCCATCCATCGGTCGGTCATCCAGATATTTAACTTAAATAATATAATGTCTTGATATCTTTCTTACTAATATTATTAGACGAAGTTGCGGGCATCAGCTAGTGTACTATAAACTACTTACACAAAGAGTACTGAGTACTTAGTAAGTACAAAGATCAACAATCCCCAACTTTTAACAGTCACAAAAAGTGCAAGAATGATGTCAATAGTTATCGCTGGACTGGTAACTTCAGAACACAATACATGTAAATTAATATAGTTCATATACTCCATACTTTCAAACTCGAGTGGACATGTCCAAGATAGCAGTCGCATTATTCAATTGTCGCTATGAACGAATTCATTTCACAAAACTCATCTTGCGGACGGCGGGTGACGACATGACACAAACACTGGATTCCAACCTGGACTTCAACTGGATAAGCCATCCTTCTCTATTTAAAAAAAAGTACAGTATGTATAGGTACACTTTACATAATAGGCAAATCTATACCAATATTATAAATGCGAAAGTTTGGATGGATGGATGGACGGATGGATGGATATTTGTTACTCAATCACACCATAACAGCTGTACGGATCTGGATGAAATTTGGAACAGAGATAGATTATAGTCTGGAATAACAATAAATAATAGCTTCTTTTTATCCCGGAAAATTGAAGAGTTCCCGCGGGAATCAAAACCCTCAATCCACGCAGATGAAGTCGCAGGCATCAGCTAGTGCGTAATATTTCAGACTTTCATACTACAAATTTTTGTCTTTGTTATTTTTACTTGTGGTGGTACACATAAAGTGTATAATAATAATATTATAAATGTGAAGGTCTGTACCGATTTGGTTGACGAAATGAGAGAGCTTATAACGGAATTAACACATGCTACATTTATCCCGGGAGAAATTACGAGTTCCTACGGGATGATCCCAAGATAGAGGGATAAAAGTACCTAACCTATATTCTCTTGGGTTACAATCTATCTTTAACCTTCAACACAACTTGGTCAAAATCTGTCGCACAGATTGACCGTAAAAGCATAGCAGACAGACTAACAGACAGATACACTATCGCATTTATAAAATTACAGTCTATATTAGGTAGGATTAGAATTTAGAACCTTGCTCTACATTCATTGTTCCATCCAGTTTTAATAGCGCGTTGTGCGCAGTGGCGGCGACGCGTGCCCGGAAGCGTCACGGCCGCGTGAAGACCGGAAATGGGCAGGATGACCGGATCCTATCTCCGCTCCTGCCTACCTGCCGCCATGTTGTGACGTCACTCGCGCCCGCTGACAGCATCGCCAGATTGTGGATGTGTTTTGGAACTATTGTTATTGTGTAAGATAAGTTACGTAATATGTGCCAGATAATGAAAAGTTATATTTTAGGCACAGACCCTACTTATACATAAAAGATCGCTGTTTTAGGCTGATTTTCAATTACCAAATATTTAACCAAAATACCTGAGATTTAAGAAAATAAAAACAATAAACAGACACTAATTAACTATGGAAATAATTCTAAAACAGTGAGCTTTTTTTACTTTTGTTAGATGTAAATTAATTGGAGCATCTATGTATCTTCTGATAGATAACATATCTCTTGAAAACCAAAAAACAGTAAGGTGAAGAAAAAAAGTTACGATTCCAATTCAAAATCTAAAAATAAATGAAAACCTAGGTGCATACAGAATATTATATAATACATTAAACCACTAAACAGAACGTTTAAAACCGTAGAGCAATTCCGGAAGCTTCCAAGCTTTTGAAAATGGGGATGTTCCAGAAAATCTAAATCTACCTCCCGTTTGCCGAAGCTGAAGCATCCACGGTTATCATTGCGAGAGTATATAATTGTTGGCAATTTTATGTCTCCATTCAACGCATGAATGGCAACCATTAGGCGAAGCTCTCAGGCCGCCCTCCTCAGCTAATAAGTGCATTTCGCTTTACAGGACTCCTTAGTGCCGTTTTTGAGTCGTAGTTTTTTAAAAATGCCTCGAGAGACCCATTCTGTGGTAAATTATAATAGGAATTGTTTTTTAATTGACGCTATTAAGCAATTTGGTTAAGTAATTAATAAGATGCTACTAACGCTCTCGTTGCTTGCTGAAAAAGAAGCTTAAGAAGGGTTAAGTCGGTTTCCTTGGTTGTTCAAAATTTTTAAATCAAATTTTTAAATTTATATAATCTACACCTATAACAAAACTGTAACTGGAAGATTTCTGTACATTTAATATATTCTGAAAATTTTAATCGGGGTATGCTTTACTATCGATACTGAGCCCAAAACAGTTTTTTATTTCATTTTTGTTTGTCTTTCTGTCTGTCTGTATGGCCGCGCATCACGCGAAAACTACGCGATTAAAATGAAATTTGGTATAGCGGTAGCAGATACTCCGGGTCAATATATAGGATAGTTTTTATCCCGATGGAAAATAAGGTTCCGCCAGGATACTACTCCATAACTCAGTCAAATCTGACCTGATTAAAATAAATCTTTCTTTATTATCCCAGTGGGATTTTACTGTGGGATCATCCCACCTTATTTTAAACATCATGTAAGATATCGTAATAGTCTACTTTTTGCGTCTTACCTATTACAGAACATAAACTTTCTTGCCAGTGATTTGAATAATCGACGTCATTATGTTTTAATAATAATCCCCTCTGCGGCTCTGCCAAGTTTCATTCCAATTTCCACCTGACATTGGCAAAGTGCATTGTACTGGCGTGGCACTAACAAACGCCATTAAACAAAAGAAACTTGCCATCCTACCAAGACGATCAACCAAAAAATTCGGACTCAACCTTTTATATTAGTAATCGTACCTACCTTTATGGTCTACTAGCTGACGCCCGCGACTTCGTACTTCGCGATCGAGGTTTTGTGGTTCCCGCGGGAACTCTTTAATTTTCTGGGATAAAAAGTAGCCTATGTGTTATTCCAGACTATAATCTATCTCTGTGCCAAATTTCATCCAGATCCGTTCAGCCGTTGGGGCGTGATTGAGTAACAAACATCCATCCATACATCCATTACCGACATCCATACATCCTGCAAACTTTCGCATTTATAATATTAGTAAGATAAGATAAGATAAGATTAAAATTTATTGGTTGTAAATCTACTCCTTGAGTATATTTTTAAACAAGAAGCTGTTCCTGAGTATAAGTTGTAATTAAGTAATGGGTTGTCCTTGGCTTACAATCGTGCTCACTCCGCCCACCAGTTGCCGCTTCCAGGTCCCACTCGGATACCAGCTGCCATCTTTGCGAGCTTAATGTGTATTATTGGAACATTCAATTTGCTTAATGATACCCTATGTACATACCTATATAAGGAGGTAAAACATACCATCTATCTACTAACTACGTACCTTACAATATGTAGAAACTAGGACTTTAGTTAAAACTAGCAACTTGCTCCGACTTCTGAATATTGGCCTTCTTTTCTAAATTATACCTAAAAGTAGATTATGTAAATTATTATCTTGCTAAAAAACATGTGAAACTTAATAAAATTGCCTTTGGAAATTCACAGTGGGCACATTTTATATTACGAATTGGTGATATTACAAGTGTAGGAAAGATGCGCTACGAGTACTTTAGATGATGAGATGGACAATAAATTACCTAGTGCGGAGCAAAGAATACGGAAATACAAGCATGCTTCGACCTATGTACATCCTCCAATGGATGTCCATCGGTCGGGAATTTAGATACTAGAAGGCTATGTTAAAAGTAAATAAAAAAATACAAGCGAATTGAGATACTCCTTTTTTTAAGTCGATTAAAAAATATTAAATTACTCTTTATCCTTCTAACTCGCGAAGTAGGTCACTATTATTTCATCTGTGACCTTTAACTTATGATTAGGTACGTTGTTAATTCTACTCTTGCCACAAACTATACCTAATTAAGCCGGTAACATTCGTTGATTGAGGCAGGTGAAAATACCCGCTTTTACGTTTGTTAAAAAAATATTTTCAGGAAAGCCGTTTAATAAATAAAATTGCTTATTACCTAATCGACGGGTTCAACGTGCAGTGTCTTTCCCTTAAATATTGCGTGGTAGAACTGATTGGGCCTAATTGGCAATTCGTCTTGCGATGTTTTGCCGTCTTTTAAGCCATATTCCTCATTATTTCAAGCATTACCCTGACAATGGTCCAGTGGTAAGTCACGATTCGGTCCCGCGGGCGCGCACCTGTGTTCCTGTGCTCCAAAAATGGGAAATATTTTCATTTTTTTTATTAATAATTTGCGTCATTACCAAACCGCAACGTTCGTAATCGCACAATGAAAGGATTTTGACTTGTATGAAGCAACGGTTTATTTTCATAATCCTACGGTTATAATTATTATCAATTACGAAGTTTTAATAGACCGTATACATCGTACATGTACTTATCATCAAAACTCTTATTAAAATTAAATATTTAAAAAATCTAAAGTAGCTTTTATTTTATCTATTACATAAATTAACAACAAAACAATTAGTCACTCGCAAATATATTTAATTACCTATTAAACGTTAAAGTTAGGGCATAATATTTTAAGTAAGTATCTTAATATTATTCACTTATTTTTACCTAGGATATAGATTATAACTATACTAAAGTGACGCAATCCGGCACATCAACTTGCTCCTCAAAGTTTGCCTGTAAATCTTCCATTGTCAACAACTGCTTCTGTTCCAACTTCACCACTTCGCTGCGTACGAGCACTATGACGTAGCATTGTATTGCTATTAAAAAATAACAGGTTCAATTCGGATGAAATTAATAAAAAAATGGGTATTATAATATTATTATTAAATATTATAAAATAATGTTTATCCATTATTATTTTGTATCACCAAATCAATTGAAAATAATAAGAACAGAAAAAAGCTATCTTAGTAAGATTAATCTATGGAAAAAACAGACAGAAGAAGGTAGAGATGCGGCATTATATCGACTTGCTATAGCGACTCCTACCCATCGACCAAAAAAAAAATATATATATATACACATATTACAAAAAACAACTCATTCATTCATTTTCCTGTAAACTAGTTGCATTCATTTTCAACAACGATATGTTAATTAGTATATGTTTAGTTTTAAGTCTATTATAGGTACTATTTTATGTAAATGGGGCTGGGGAGCAGACGTATCAAATAGCGGAAACTCCACCAGCTCGAGGACAAAATACTGTCAACAATGTGTCAAACTAACGGCGACAAATAATAAATTAACAAATTGTGGCCAACCAAGATTAAGAAAAAAAAAACAGCCAGCCTAATGGTCGATGCTCCTACCAGACAGGCATCCTTAAAGTTCAGTACTTGGGACTTGGGATAAAGCATCAGGTTCCTAGCATGATAAAAAAGCTTAAAAGTTCGAACATCGCCCTTACCCCAGAAGATCGTTTAACCCCATTAATTTCTTTACATTTAAGTAATTAGGTAGGTACGTACAAGTATATCTTACCTATGCCAAACAAAGCGATGAAAACTTCGACGAACATTTCTCTGACTAGCAAGTACGAAGTTGGTATCAAAGCTGCAAGTACAGTGGCAACTGCGTAGTAGTTGTACAAGCGCAGCATTAAAATATCTTTCTGAAAAAAAAAATACATACCTACCTTCAGTTTTATACCTAACATAATAATAGGTTACAACATTAAGAGCAATGCGAATGAACGGGCAAAGTTGAGAGTAGGTATTCTGGTAGGTATATTGCCGTCGCGCTGCTCCCGGAGAAGACCGAACGCTTATTAAATGCGCATGTAT
This sequence comes from Erebia aethiops, assembly GCA_923060345.2. Lineage (NCBI taxonomy): Eukaryota > Metazoa > Arthropoda > Insecta > Lepidoptera > Nymphalidae > Erebia > Erebia aethiops. The sequence goes on along the minus strand of OV281090.1, from coordinate 14,453,215 downwards.
GCGTACGCACGCCGCTCGCTCGAACGAGTTCCTAAATAAAATTAAAATATGTGTTTGAGCTACTCGCAGTCGGCAAAATGATATACCTATATGTGTTTTGTGTTTCGTATATTTTTTGCTTTCTAATAAATCTGACCCTGGACTTATTTCTCTGTTTTTGATTCCTTTTTTAATGTTTTTAATGCACTAACAGTTACCTAGCTTTAGAGTGCGATCTTAGCTGACGGTAAGTGATGATGCAGTCTAAGATGGTATCGGACTAACCTGTCAGGCATAAAGCAGTTAGTTACATTAAAGCCCTAAGTAGCCTTCATCGGTTAGTTGCTACCGGAACGTCTAATCGTTCCGCAGTACGTCTTTGCCGTTAGGGTGGTAACTAGTCACGGTCGAAGCCTGCCACAAGACCAGAACTGAGAAAATTCAGATATATAAACTTCCAAATTGACCCTGCCGGGAATTGAACCCGTGACCTTGCGCTTACATGACAGCACACCTCACACCACTGCGCCAGGGAGGTCATATACTCAGTTGGGAACTATTTTTATATGTTTTTTTTTTATTCTACTATAAGTTAGCTCTTGACTGCGACCTTACCTGATGTTAGACAAAGTCAAAGTCAAAAAACGTTTATTCAATATAAACTACACTTATTGACATCCGGTTATTTATAACATATAACATAATATAATGGTGATAATCAGTACGACATCTTAAACTAAAGTTACGAGGGTTCCAAAGTCCAAACGCGCCCTGTCTGAGAAGAGCCCACAACAAACTCAGCCGGGATTTTTTTTTTCACTATCTCCATTTCACAATCATCTTAACTAAGGAACTATCAGAGCCATTATAGAGAACGATGATACAGTCTAAGATGGTAGCAGGCTAACTTGTTAGGGTTAGTTATATTAAACTATGTATACCCCTAACGGTTTCTACACGGCATGACGTATCTACACGCATCTACCGTAACGCTAAATCGCTTGGAGGTACGTCTTTGTCGGTAGGGTGGTTACTAGCCACGGCTGAACCCTCCTACCAGATCAGAGCACAGAAAATTTAAAGATGATAAATTCCCATTTGGACCATGTTGGGAATCGTACCCGGAACCTCCCACAATATGACCACAGCATTCAGGATTGCTATAATGTCCTCTCAACCGAATTTCGGCCACGGCAGCCTATCTCCAAAGAGCCATCTGCGCAGGAGATATTATAGTGCACAAGTGTGGGCGCATACACTGGAGCACTCTCTGTTCCTTTACTCTCATAGCCCGATGGGACGGAAAATCCGACAGGACCGGAGAGAGATCAGGCGCAGGACCGATGGCTTTACATGCTCTTGGAGGCACGGGGGTAAAACACCGCCATCTTCCTTACTCCGGGCTAGTACTGAGAATTTCTTGTCAGAAAAACCCAATACTTGTTATGGCCCGACCCGGGAATCGAACCTTCGTCGGCCGCAGTCGAATATGCTAACCACTAGACCAACGAGGCAGTCAAGAAATAAATTAACGCGCAATAGAAATAGGGGGGGCGGCCGGCAGTGCGGAGATATCGCAGTGTTAATATAACTGCCATGCCCCTAACAGGTTAGCCCGCTATCATCTTAGACTGCATTATCACCTACCATCAGGTGAGATCGCAGTCAAGAGCTAACTTGTAGTGGATAAAAAAAACCTGACATGTGCTGCCCACTGCCGACTGGCAATTATTGGGTATGGACTATATACTCACAGAATAAGTAAAAAGTTAAATATCGATGTCGATAAACAACACTAGATTATCGATACTATAATTATATCGACTACGCTTGAACTCACTAACTATGTACATATGTGTGTGTGTATACGTATTTAACCTCCCCGAATAGAGGCCAATAAAACCCGATAGGGACAACTGCAGCTTGGACCGATTATACCTATGAAAAACAGTAGAATTCTCACTCTCGTATTTTTCTGTTTCCACCTTCAAAACTGAACCGATTTTAATTCTTTTTTTACGAATAATTTAACAAGGACTCAGGCTATGTCGGTATGTTTTTCTTTTTTTTATTATATCCGTCAAATTTATTTGCGGGATGTCTGATGATGGAACGAATACTGGGCCATTTTTTGCAGGTTGTGAAGGTTCTATGTTCTTAAAATTATTAATTTATCGAAAAAAGGAAAACATAGGGGCATGGCACGGATACATGTAAATTTTATGGTGCAAGAATATTTTCAATATTGTAATTATCCACGGAGGAAACAGACAAATGTTTTTGTATGGAGAAATCGCCGGGAGAATTCCTCTTAAGGTTGATAGTGACACTAGGTTGATAGTTTGATTCATTTATTGTTGACTAGCGAATGCCCGCGACTTCATCTGCCTAGTTTGAGGTTTTGGTTCCCGCGGAAACTCTTTAATTTTCCGGGATAAAAAGTAGCCTATGTGTTTTTCCAGGCCATAATCTATTATCTCCGTGCCTAATTTTAGACAGATCCGTTCACCCATTCAGGCGTGATTGAGTAAGAAACATCCATCCATCCATACATCTTTCCATCCATCCATTCATCCAAACATTCATTCGTCCAAACCTTCGCATTTATAATATTAGTATATATATGTAACCTGGTATCCAGCAACAAGAAGCAAGAAATTAAGGATGACTCCCATTCCGAAAATGCTGAACAAGATTGTAGATGTGGTCGCCTCGACTGTCGCTGAACCGTCGTGCCTTGGCGACGACCGCTGCAGCTCCGTTGTGATGATCAGGCATGTTACCGAGAGTATTGAAAATAACTAAAATAAAAAATAAAATAAAAAATAAAATATGATATCAAAGATGATGATGGTTGAAAATCATGTGTATCGTGTTGCTTTTTGGATTTTCCGGTATAAAAAATATGGATAAGTATGGTAAATATTATTATGTTACCGGTCAAAACTTCTCTTGTAGGAGACTTACAGCTTGTAGTGGACTGTACGCTTGATGATGTAAAAAACACGACTCGTGGCACCACCGAGTAATAAAATACGTCTTAGCTCTGTGGCAGTTCTTGAGGTAAGAGAAACAGACAGACGTCCTATTTTACATAAGTGACAGGTTGAATGTACTGGTGAACGATCTGTCCATAGACAAAAATACATTTTATGTTTGTTTCCAACACTTTTAAATACTAAAAACAGTCAATTATAATAAGTAGTTTTAACAATGGACGTTGGTCAAAACCACTTTTTTACTGCGAAATCTGCTACAGTCAAAGGTCTATCTTTCTAATCTCTTTACCAAATTTCGTCAAAATACATCTGGATCATGGATGCCGTGAAAACGTAGCAGACAGACGGACACACACTACGTTACGTTGACAATTGACAACTATTGACTTCTTCGGTCTTTATGTTAATAAGTAGGTACAATACATCCTTACGAGATTTCACCGATTTTCGTCATCTGGTAACTAAAGCTAGCTCATTGCGAAGAATCACACTTGAGTATTCTGCTCAGGTATTTAGTCAGTAGATATTAAAGTTCTATTCTACGCAGATCTTATTTTGAAATTAGCTAAACAAATAGTAGGTAAGTAAGTAAATGGGTAGGCACTTACAACATTGACATAGGCAAATAAAATAATGCCCGGTCGCAGCGGCAAGCAGAAACAGCAGCGGTTGACGTCTGGCACTTTCACACGCATGTTGATTGAGAGTAAACAAAACGTAGTTAAATTATCTACTAGCCGAGTTTCGAGATAAAACAATGACCGTGCAACTAGGGGAAGCTGGGGCATAATACTGGTTGGGTACTTATTTAGAAACGTCTCAAGTCTCAACCTATTAGTTCCCTGGCCGGGGATCGGGGGGTCCGCTCTCTTCTTGCCTCGCAATCGAATGCTAGAAGAGTAACCTTTAATTTCACTTCTACTTAGTATACTTAGTACTTCTTTAAAAACGACAAAAACGTCTTTAAAAGTCTGATAATAATATGTTGACGGTTGAGCACGCAATGTAAACCTACGTGGTTTTTCGCAGTGCTACTCACCAAAATTGTAACGATTTTTATTTGGATATTTTAAAAAAGCTGTTCGATAGAATTATTCAAAGATCTCGACTTGGCATGACAAACGACAAGTGACTTAACGAATGGACCTTTTACAACTTTGTATCCACCACTGTGTGCCTATAACGTTTTTTAATATCATATTTTATTATACTTAGCTAGATAGGTAGCCCTAGAGCCCGAAACATACCTTACATTTTCTAGGAAAAAATATCCCAGAAATTGTGCCTAAATTCGCCCATTCTCCCCTTAGCATCCAAAAGCCAATACGACTAACGGCATAAACACCTGATATCTTTAATTAAAAATTGCAAAACTAATTTAACCTTTGATGTAAATATTCTCAGCTGATAAAATAATAGGTGCAATGGTTCATTGACACTGACGACCTTTAGGTACAATAACATTTTTATGATAATATTATTATTTTTGCGGTTCGCTCTATGCTCATAGTGGACTTTGTACACTCCACTCCCAATTCCCTTATTCTCTTAGTCCTATGAGACGAGAATCGAAAAGACCATAGAGAGCTCAGGTGCATGTTAACCAATATGGATAATGGACTATGGATAATATACCTATAACGTGTTTTCCACGGTAAAGCTAAATAATAGGTTAGTACCATCCGAATTCTAAACTCCCTGTAACTACGTCAACAGGGACGACCTCCCTGGCGCAGTTGTCGAGCGCTTTTGTCAACGTGCGGAGGGGACCTCCGGGTTCGATCCCCGACAGGGTCAATTTGGGGATTTATTATTTCTGAATTTTCCCTGGTCTGGCCTGGTGGGAGGCTGCGGCCATGGCTATTTATCACCCTACCGACAAAGACGTGCCGCCAAGTGATTTATCGTTCCGGTACGATGTCGTGTAGAAACCGATTAGGAATATGGGTTACTTATAACTGCCATGCCCCTACCAGGTTAGCCCGCTTAGGTTAGCATCTTAGACTGCATCATAAAAAAAAGTGCAGAAAATATAACTTTTTTTCTGACCCGGGACTCACACCGAGGACCACATGACTCACTCCAACCATATTGAATGAGTAAAGTGAGAAACTGACATTTCTGAGTACCTACAATGGTCATTCTCAGCCCACGTAGGCGCATCTTCAGCAATCGCTCTTGACTCTAATGACCATTAATAACATTAAACTGTCGTACACTTTACGAACCTAATGATTTGCTTATTGAAAGTTATTGCATAATTGAGCCACCCGTGCGAGTTGCGACCCTCAGCAGACTGGGAGCGATTATCCCCTCAGTGTTTGTTTATTTTTCGTTCAATTACCATCTGGTTCCCGCTAACACAGCGGTATGTTTACTGATTTGGCTAATAGACTCGTTATTTGTATTACCTAGCTAGTAACTACCCACTGGGTTTGCATGGTAAATTGATTGCACTTTGTTTCGATTAAAAACCGTTATCGTTGTAATACGTTGGTAACTAAATAAATACAAGCTTTCTATTATTATATTTAAATATCTAATTATTATAATGTATCTAGATGATGGGCGCGGTCCGTGTGGATTTAGTATTTTCTTAAATACCATGGAAACTATGATTTTCAGGAGAAAACCTCTGGGATGATGGCTATCACTGTACCAAATTAATAGGCATTTAAATGGTAACGGACGGACAGCAGACATGGACATTTCCATTTAAGTAGATACATTACACATTAGTAGGTAATAAGTAGGTAAGTATGGATAAGTATGATTATTACTCTGATCTTCTTGCAAAAACAAAATTCCTACAGCGCGGCGGTGATAGCCTACCTTAGTGGTTTAGACTTTAGACGTACAGTACCGATCCGGTAGTGTGCGACAGAGATAACGCTATACGAAGCCGAAATAACCGATTGTCTCTTTCCAAAGGTCGATGTGCAATATTTATTGCCGGGTACTGTACGGCCTCCTTTCAGGTGGCCAGGGGTTCACCGTTCAATCCTCTTTTCTGACTTGTGCGTTTTAAGCTTAAGCAATTAGGAAAATGACGTGAAGATACCTACATGTACCACTTGAGAGTTCTTATGTGTGAAGTCTGCCTATCCGCACTTGAAAATCATGGTGAACTATGGCCTAACCATTTTCATCCCGAAAGGAGACTCCTGCTCAATAGTAAGGCAGCGACGGGTTGTGACGATGATGATGATGAAGAATTGAAAATTGGTAAGGTAGGTAATGTATAGACGGATTCTTCTGTCTATGAAATCATTTCCTGCAAGCACTGAAGATTCCATGGTCGGGAACTACAGTGGAGATACGGATAACATTGCCTCAACGACGGCACGACAGCCAAGACGAGCAAACTAACAAGTACCTACCTAGGTTCCTTTTCTCGAAGCAATCCATGGCATTTAAAGCCATCTGGCATCTTCGTTGTTGGGGAGATTAAAATGTTCCAAAATAAAAGAACGTATAGCTATATGGCACTAAAGAAAAGTGGATATAAATAATTAAGGGCAATTTAGCCTATAAAACGCCTGGAACGCAGAGGGGGCATAAAGCTTTTTTAAATCTTAACTCAACAGTCTATGGTCATGTCTACTCTACTGTGGTCCTGTGGTCAAAGACAGAGACAAGTTAACCAGAGATACAGAGACAAGAGAGTGAAGAGATATACTACTACTAGTACTCTGTACTACTACACTGTGGTCAGACTGTGGTCTTACGTGAGCCGATATTTTATGCCGTAATCGGGTTATTTCCAATTTCTCGTTCTAATAAACATAATTATTGAACTGTGACAAAAGCAACTAGGCACCAGCATATAGTAATTCTAAGGTAAAGATTATGAACTATTAATATACTCACTTAGGGACAAATCTGTGATTGCGAAGATTTGAGGTTATGGCGATTAAACATTAATTAAATTACTAATGAATTCAGCTTTCCAAGAAGTTTTTCTATCCTCATATGTGCTGCTATTACATTTATAATATGCCGTATTGCATTGGATATTTACTTAACATCAAAAATATGGTGCAATCAAAACCTTTTTTTTTTATCCACTACAAGCTCGGAGGCTAGCCCTTGACTGCGATCTCACCTGATGGTAAGTGATGATGCAGTCTAAGATGGTAGCGGGCTAACCTGTTAGGGGCATGGCAGTTATATTAAAGGCTCAGCTATATTAAACCCATACCCCATCGGTTTCTACACGGCATCGCACCGAAACGCTCAATCGATTGGCGGCAAATCTTTGCCAGTAGGGTGGTAACTAGCCACAGCCGAAGCCTCTCACCAGACCAGACCAGGGAAAATTCAGAAATTATAAATTCCCAAATTGACCCTGCCGGGATCAAACCCGGGACCTCCGCACGTTAAGACAACAGTGCTAAACACTGCGCCACGGAGGTCGTCAAAACCTAGGGACCAAAAAAATTCCAAATTACTATGATCGTATTGAAAAATAATGATTTCTTTTTCAGATAATATGGCCGCACAGCTTTTCAATCGTATTGGTCAAGTGGGTTTAGGGGTAGCCCTTGTTGGTGGAGTTGTAAACTCGGCTTTATACAATGGTATTCTTACATCCTACATCATTTTAGTTTTACATGCTTTTTACCCTGTCACCTTGTCGCAGTCCATCCATTCAAATGCATTTGTCAAAATTTGGTACAGTGGTTGTAAGCTATCTTTACATCCCTGTTTTTTAGATTTTTAAAAACCTAAACTCTATAGAGTCATTGGCATCATCTAGTCATAATAATATTATAAATGCGAAACTGTGTTTGTTTATTGGTTTGTCATTCAATCACTCAACAATGTAGCAACGGATCGATGTGATTTTCGGCAAGGACCTGGAGAGTGGTGGTGAAGGAAGGTTCAGGACCTAGAGAGTGACATAGGCTACTTTTTATTCCAGAAAAGTAAGGAGTTCCGGACGGAATTGAAAAACCTTACACCACACGGACAAAGTCACAGGCATCAGCTAGTACTATATGAAACAAAGGGAGAGCCAGAAAAAAGGCTACACTTTCAAAAGCCCAACTCTTGAATTTTTACATGTAAGCAGAATGTTCCTAAGCCATATATCAATTCATGTTTTCAGTGGACGGAGGCCACAGAGCAGTAATCTTCGATAGATTTGTTGGTGTCAAAAACTTGGTTGTTGGTGAAGGAACCCACTTCTTCATTCCTTGGGTTCAGAAACCAATTATGTTTGACATCAGATCTAGACCTCGGAATGTGCCTACAGTGACAGGAAGTAAAGGTAAGATACATAACTTATATCTTATAATAAAAGGTTTAGGGATATTATCCCTAAACCTTTTATTATAAGGACAGATCCGTACTACTTTAAGTAGTCTCTTGTCTCTTGTCTTAGTTTAGTTTTAGTTTTTAGGGAATCACAACAATTCTAAAGAAGTTTCACTTCAATAAAACAAAAGGAGTTTTATCCGTACTACTTAAAGTAGTCCTCCTTTTGTTTTATTGAAGTGAAACTTCTTTAGAATTGTTGTGATTCCCTAAAAACTAAAACTAAACTAAGACACTAAAAAGAGACAAATATATTCATAATAGGATTTTGCCTGCAAGAGAATGAGACAAATATACAAATTCATTCTCATACAAATATAAGAATGAGATGAAGATGATAATAGAATACAAGTTACATTTATCTCATTCTCTCGTAGGCAACTTTTCTGAAGTTTCACTTCTGCCTTGTGTGAATTGCACACATGCTTTTTTTTTCTTTTTGATGTTTTTTAATTGGATGCTACTGACACTGAATACTTGTTTGATAGCCCAGTTTCGGCATCCAAGTGGTCTCTTGGTATATGAATCAGTATGAAAAGCAAATATTCTAAAATTATCATTGCAACTGCAGATCCCAGAGCCTCGTTACTACAAAATATTTGTTGGTTTATAAATGGCAACAGTCACAATCACCTGTGATTGATTAACAATGACATTCATCTACTATTTTTTAAAAATTTATTGTTTCAGCTATACTATGAAATCAGCCAATCACGACAATTGAGATTAACAATGATTGATGCATATTTTACACAGTAGAATACTCTATTCTAGTTTCAATAGAATCACATAATAGGGCTTTAACTGCAGTAGCCCTATTATGTGACTCTACCTAATGCAACTTAATTAAAAATATGACCTACTGATTTGAGGCTGATAGGTAGAAAAACAATGATGAAATTGGACATTATTACAAGTTATACAATTATTAAATTCCAGATCTCCAGAATGTAAACATCACACTCCGTATCCTGTTCAGACCAGTGCCAGACCAGTTGCCAAGAATCTACACAATCCTTGGTGTTGACTACGATGAGAGAGTGTTACCGTCCATCACATCCGAAGTGCTAAAAGCTGTGGTTGCACAGTTTGATGCTGGAGAATTGATTACACAGAGAGAGGTAAGCACTTTTGTGTACATGTTGATTATCTGTTCTCTTATTATTGCCAAACTAATTGTAAGATTTTGATAAATGAGATATTATTGACTTTATCTCCGAGGTATAAATATCATGAGCTATATGACATGATAGTGTACATCAGGGATTCCCAAACTATTTTGGGCAAGATGCCCCCATAGCCAAATTACTTTAAAATCCTATCTCTAGTTTAAGTACGTAATAATTTTTTGGAAAAAACATTAAAATAGGGTTTGATTTTTAGACCGACAAGGGCTAAAAATCGAACCCTAAAATTGACCCCCAAAATCATTTTTCGTTCATGTCGACCCCTGCCGACCACTTTGGGGGTCCCTATATTATGACAAAAAAGCCAAGCTTAGGATCTAGGTTCAAGTATTTTTAGGCTGCAGGGAAATTTAGTCTTCAACCAAGAAATCAAAACTGCACAAAATTTTGTTACTATATAGATTTTAAAATAAAACATATTATGAAATCCCATTTCAAAAACAATTATTTGAATTGTTTTTTATATATGGGTTTAAAAACCTTTTTATTATTATTGATGATGACCTGATTTATATTGGGGAAAATTTAGCATTAATGCCTGACTAAATTACTAGTTTAATTATATTTTTTCATTCATTACAGATAGTGTCACAAAAGGTTAGCGAAGGCTTGACTGAAAGGGCTGGGCAGTTTGGATTAATATTAGATGATATTTCAATTACGCATTTAACTTTTGGCAAGGAATTCACACAAGCTGTTGAATTGAAGCAAGTTGCACAGCAGGATGCTGAGAAGGCTAGATTCCTCGTAGAAAAGGCTGAACAGCAGAAGAAAGCTGCCATTATTACTGCCGAGGGTGACGCACAAGCAGCTGTACTGCTCGCTAAATCCTTTGGAGCAGCCGGTGAAGGCCTGGTGGAGCTAAGGCGTATTGAAGCTGCAGAAGACATTGCATACCAACTATCAAAATCACGCAACGTAACTTATCTTCCCCAAGGTCAAAATATTCTTTTGAACCTTCCTACACAAAACTAATGTACCCTAAGATATAATATGTAATTACTGATGGTAGATTTAAAATAAGATATGGTTAATATTATTTGCATTTGGTGAATGTTGCATTTTGAAGACTATTTGGTATTGTCTATTTGGCTATTTGGTTGCCACATGAGTGTAGTCAGATTAGCTTTATAATATGCAATAAACTATGCATTGTTGAATCTGTATTTTTCTTCAATTCTCCAGTTACTGTAATCATATTGGTAGACCATGGTTAATTTTACAATTTGCGTATCGCGGGAAATAAGGGTCGACTCGCTGTTAGCCAATAATGTGCTTCAAGTATGTAGATGGTAAAAATCAGAGCAGACGAGGGGTGCAGCGTAAGCGGAACAATTCATAGAAATACGAAAATTCGGTCACATGTATTTATTTAACATAAGTTAACAGCTTATTTCCCTAGTCACTTAAAACTACTGAGAAGAGCCATAATCAGCACTGTTGCTCTATTCTAAATCATAAAAAAGTTACTTACAATAATTAGGTATATATAGCATGTTACAAAGAATCAGTTTTCTCAATAGCAACATTACTAGTTTCTAGTGAGTTGAATATGTGTATTTCCTCCTTATAAATAGATTTATATTATTGTCTCACACTTACTGTAGAAATACAAGCAATAAAAAGAAAACAATCTCTTTAAATTTTCAAAGGTATCTGTGTCATCAGCATTATTTTATAAATCTTAGCTACTCGGCAAAAAATTGTTTGGATATCAGCAGCTGGTCCTCACAATAACATTGAAGATTGACAATGATACTATGCAAGTTGGCAAGTACAATAGTAACAAAGTATTATGAAAACAACTCTGCATTGGAGTCTATCAGATCCTCTTCATCTTTATCTAGTAAATAATCTTTCTGTACTTTATTACAGAACAAATTCTCCCTGACACAGGCTTCTTTTATATACTCCATTTCTGCTGTACTTAGATTACCTGGCAAAGTCAGTTTACAGATATTTACATTCTCTTTAAAGTTTTTTATCAAGTTATCTACCTCAGTTTTGAATTCATTGTTTATTATATTAGGCGTAGAGTCTGTAATTCTACTTGCTACTAGACTGGTTTGACTGTAAGTGTCTTTTAATCTATTGATTAATGCCATTTCTTCTAACAGCTCGTCATTATTTGGGTTAAGTCTCAAAGCTCTTTTAAGTCTCTTCTCAGCTTCATCAAATTGGCCAATCATCCTGAGTGCCTTTGCATTCTGGAAGAGAACTTTTGTATTATTCCATAGACTGTTCAACCTATTCAGTTCATTACATGCTATGCATGCTTTCAATGGTAGTTTAATTTTATTGTAGCTTATTGCTAAATTAATATATAATTTTATCAATAGTTTAACTTGTCTTTTCTCCTCATTCTCATCCGCCAATCTACATTTATGGAGCATATTAATCCCTTTTTTAAACAGTTGTATTGCAGCTGGATAGTTTTTTGTTTTAAATAATGTTGCACCTGAACTGTATAACATCGCCGCTTTATGGTGAACCCTCTCAAACATGTTAGGTTCCCTAAAATCAATTTCCCTGAAATCACAAACAATTTTAAATATATACTTACACTTCACACTCGATAAATTATTATTTACTTAAAGTATTTAAACAAATTAGAAGAAAATTGGAATGCAATATACAATATTTTGCTTATCTTCTATCCATACTAAATTGGAAAGTGTCTGCCTATCTGTCTGCTACACTTTCATAATTCATCACTTTCGTCTTTTCAGCAATTTTGATGAAATTTGGTACAGAGATATGTTTCATCCCAGGAAATGACTAAGAATTCTCAAGGCAATCAAAATCAAAAATCCACATGTATGAAGCTGCGGGGGCCATTTATTATTTTCATTTACATAATAAAAGACCTGTGTTCTCATGTGATTTGACCATAACTTACCCATCCTGTGGTGTAATAATGCTTTTTATTAACTGTATATAGAATATGCAATCTGCTTTTGGTTTTATCCGAGGTGGAACCCCCAATTCACCATACATAACATGATAGGATAAGAGGAACACTGCCAGTTCACCTACTAACATGGATTCTATGGCAGTTTGTATACCTGGTAATAACCCATTTTCATTAAGATTTACTATCTGAAAAAAGAAGGAAGCTATATACATATTATTATGGTTAATTTTCCAATAGCCTAATGATCTTTGACTCAGTTATGAATTTGACATTTTGTGAGTTACTTAATGTAAAAAAGAGCAACAGTAACTTTTAAGTACAGCTTAATTTTCACCATCACATCTTGTACTTTGTAAACGTGATGTACAGACTGTACTGTCAGTGGTGTACTGTGTTACTTATTTTGAATAAATATACTTTGAATTTATATGAGTTAGGTACAATATTATGAATTGCAAAGATTATAATTAATGCAAAAGTGACCTGGTGTCTTATCTATTAATTAAAAATGCAGTCTTATTACAATGGTTATATTGTGCTATAACAATGTCACTGGGGTAAAAGACGTCTGATGTCTGGAATATTTCTACCTAAGATTCATTCTTACCAAAGGTTTATTAGATTCTGTGAAGTAAAATGGCTCAATTTCTTTTTCCCAATATCCTGTAAAAGCGACAGACACTGTGCAACCCTTGTTTAGGGCAAGCCCTCCCCCTTCTTCTAATATCTTCTTTTTTACAAAATCATTATCATCTAAAGGTTTCAAATGTTTAGCAAACTCTTTAAAACATTGCACTGGCTCTCCAATATAATCAGACCTAATATTCTTCAAGATGCATGAAGAGCTGTTCTCTAAATCCTGATAATCGAGATCTTCATAATCTTCATTGATGTGTAGTATTGAACCAGTAGTGCAAAGCTGTCTGTAAATTCAGATTAGAGGCTATAGACCTAATTCAAGTATAGTTCGCGCGCGAGTTGAATGCAGATTAAATGCATGGTGACACATACATTTACTCTGCATTGAACTCGAGCGCAAACCGTAGGTACAATTATTATTATTACAAAAGATAAATGTTACTGGCAACCAATTTTAATACTTGATGAAAATGATTTGATATACTTTTTACAATTTAATACATTCTAAACTACATTTTTTTGAACACTTTGTAAACAAAAAATAATACAAACCCCAGATCCAAACCATTTTCTAATGCAATCTTAGGATCATTCGAATTCATTTTTAAATTCTTGATTTTTATTCAAAGGACACTCTTTTTAAAACAAAAAAAAATATTTGTAAAATAAAATTGTTGAGAGAAAAAAATAATAAACATGTGTGAACTGTGAACTCGACTAAGTGCAGACTAAGTGTTCTGTGAACTCGACTTACTAACTCGAGTTGTGCTAAGATCGAGTTATCTCGAGTTGAATTGTCTCTAAATCGAACTAACGCGATTCGTTCGTTGGGTGCGCGCTTTAATATAATCGACCGAATGACACTGACAATAAATGTTTCACTTTAGATATCTTGTCAATGAGATAAATAATATTCTAATTCGATTAGTTAGTATTTTATTTGAATGAAAGTTCCTATTGATTGAGGCAACAAATAACAAAAGTATTTTAATAGTAGATATTTAAAATAACAATGTTATTAAGAATATTTTCTCTATGATGATTAAACTATTAAATAGCATATTACGAGTATGTACCTAGGTGCTTTATAAAGTTAGACTGATATTATTTTGTGACCACTGCTATATTATAACCTAACTAGTTTTGTTGTTAAATATGAGTAGGTAGGTACTTACTATAACTAAACTAAGACTAAAAAAAACATACAAATATTATAAATGCGAAAGTGTGTTTGTTGGTTTGTCCTTCAATCACGCAGCAACGGAGCAACGGATCAACGTGATTTTTGGCATGGGTTTAGTTGAGGACCTGGAGAGTGACATAGACTACTTTATATCCCAGAAAATTAAGGTTTTCCCGCGGGAATAAAAAAACTTAGACCTTGCGGACATAGTCGCGGACATCAGCTAGTGTGTAATATCTCTAATTATTTATTTATTCAATAAATCTAACATATTATCAGTAGTTGTTTATATTTTGATGTGGTGTTATCATAAATTCATACGAATTTTACCGAACACCACAGTGCCGCTGACAATAGGCTTGTTCATACTAACTATAGAATTACAAATTATTTACATAGCTATAAATAGGTACATACTATAGGTACGATTATATAAACTTTAACGTCCTAATATTACAACTTTAACTAATAATTTAATTACGCAAGTACATACATAGAATACAAACATAACTACTTGATACACTTATTCTAGTTAAAAGTGGGTAGAAAAAAAATACAATAATATCTTGTGTACTAACGCAACATGTCAATTGTTCGCTCGTGATACAGAGTGTGTAGTTGAGGTCTAAGGTAAGTTGGTTTTAATTGTTTAGAATCATTTTTATTTTGTGTATAATACACAAATAGTATATAGGTATAAGTTTAAGATAGTGAGAAAGGTATTTCTATATTATAAACTATAAAAACCTTTTTATTTCAATCCTACCTACGAATTAGCAATGACAGTTGTCCTAACAGAGAGTTGGATGGCCGATGGAAGAACAATTAATATGTAAAAAGTAATTTGTAACAAATCATACACTTATAACGTTCTTTCTTCCTACTAACGTCGTTTCTTCCTACTAACTCGAGTTGTGTAACTCGAATTCAATCCGAGTTACCTGAATTTCAACTCGAGTTAACTCGAGTCGTGTTTTTGGTGTTTTTTCTGAGTTGGCACATCCCTACCGACGGATTTGTATAACTTTGTTTTGAAAAAACACCAGAAATTATCCATATTTTTTTTTAAATTAACTGGTTTAACGACTCTGGATTCTAGTCCTGAGACACATTATCCAGATCCAGAAACACTACAGACCACACCTGTGGCATAGTCTAAGCCTGTGGCTTTACCTGTGGAATCAATGTGGAATACACACAGACTCAAACTTTATTTTGAAATCTGTCAATGCTTATTTTTGTACAACGTAAGCTGTTGTAATTTTTAATATTTATGTACTTTAGTCGACAATTACAATAAAATGATATTAAATTTTTTAACTCGGCATAAAACTTCATCAACAACAGGCATGATGACAGTAACCAAGAATCAATGAAATTATGAATTTATCTAATGAAATAAGATTCATGGATTATAAAAAACGTATTTATTTTTCTATTTCGAGTGAGATTGCTATTTATTTTGATAAAATAAAATTATAAAATATAGCAATCCGCCATATTGGTTAAAACACCAAGAAGCGAATGACGCCACAAGTTTGTTTTCGAGCTTTGACAATCACACTATTGCTTACTGCCAATGACTAAGTTTCCATCATGGAACTAATAACTTAATAAGTACTACGTAGTACTTATTAGTTCCATGGTTTCCAAGATTGCTTACTGCACACGGCACAGAGTACATTGGTAAAAACTAAAAATAATAGTGCCAAGTGCCAACTGCCATGCCATTACAAACGACGCCATGACACCGGGGAGCGTTTTGGCGTGAATTTCAAAATTTAAATTTTAAATGCCAATATTATCAACCAAACCTTATTTTTCTGCTGAAATAAGATATCTTTTCGAAATAATTGATACTTCCGATCATAATCTGACCATTTTTCAAAATCAGTCATCATGCCTATTGCTACATTCATACCATACCCTATGTCTACACCAGCGCTATTGTGGGAGTTTTTTGAACTGTTATTTAAAGCAACCACTGGACTGACACTCATCTCGGCGCGCGAGAGCGACCCCATTGCCCGCAGCGCCGAGATACCTGGACAAGACACGGGTCCTGCACGCGGAGGTGATACCGTCACCCGCAGTGCGGACGCATCACCGGACATGACACCCGACCCAGGGGCCCGTAGCCTACAAGGCAGGCCCTAGCCGTTTTTATACTCGGCTCAAGACATTCACCGGGGCACAGAGTTGCCCCGCGCCCCGCCCGGGTAAGGAGGCCCAGCCTCGAGGCCCGTACCCCCGATTGGCCCTCACGGGCCAAACGGAGAAGATCATTTGACTGGACACTTTTTCATCTTTTCTCCCCTAAGAGATTACAATTTTTATTTACACTCCTCCCTTCTACACCCCATAGCTTGGAGCTCATAATATTATTAAAGAAGGTTAATTTCAGTGTGCTTACTCTGAGTTTTTACATTGCAAATTCGATTGATCGTATTAAACGTTCGATCACTTTAGCGTCAAAGTAAAATGGATCCAAAGCTCTTGCTTTAAAGTAACAAATTCAGTAGGTATGTAAATAAATACACGAAATGATGAAATGAGCTCTAAATCAATACAGTTAAGGTTCATTTTACTTTAACGTTAATGTGATCGAACGCTCAATACGATCAATCGAATTTGCAAGTATGCGTACAGGTTTAGTCTTTTTAATGTACACTATACAATGAAAAGAGGAAAATAAATAGATTTAATTAAAAATGCTAAAAATAAAAATCTATAAATCAAGTTTTTCGTTGTTTCCAAGATAGAGAAGCCGTAGGTTTTCATTGCACTGGTCTGTCCAGCTCTATTAGATAGAGCTGGAAGCAAAACCAGGTTAACTTTAGGACATGCAGTGCATGAGGTGCATGCACTACAATTCGATCGATCTTATTCTTTTTACTATGAAAGGGCACATCTAGTACTACACAACTATATAAATGTTTACAAGCTGTCACACTAGATGGCGCATATGTTGCAAGACAGTTCCCGCTTTTTAGACTAGATGGCGTTAATAAATTGAGCTCGACATTTGACAGGGACAGTTTTTGTAAATTGAGGTCGTTACATAAGGTAATTGATTATATAATTGACATCGAGAGTGGGTAATTTATCGGTACTTGCCTATAGGTAGGTAGTTATGTAAATAAAAGTCCTGATTTAAATTCGTATTTTTTAAAATAACAAACAACATTAACAACAAATTTAAAACTAAGATTTTTGTAAAGATTTGGGTCACTGCAATCGTTTTTGCTTCATTGCCTGACGCAATACAGAAATATAGGATGATATCAGGTCATCCATTTTATACCCCAACGAAGTTTCGCAGAGGATCTTTGTCCCACGGAGGAAGCTCCCCATTGTCATATGGAAAAACGTGTTACCCGAAGACCAATTGGATATTTGAGAAAATGGATAAGTTACTAACAAATCCTGAAACAAAACAGGTTAATGTTGATTTCTGGTTAACACTATTTCTTAAATAGGTATATTTAAAAGACATTTCTGGCTATATTTTTTTAATACTTACTCGACTTTGCGGATGAATCACGCTAACTCCATTTTTATTGATGCCAATAACAACCATTTCAGGATATGATGGATCAGATGTTTGCTTTACTTCAAAAAAGGCTGTACCAAACGTTGGAAGTTGGTAGATTCTCTTCAAAAATTGTTCCTTCGCCTCTTCCTCGGACATAGGCCCATGTTTTGAGTATGCTGCAGCAATTGCAGACTTCCAGTTTGAGTTCGACTGAATTCTTATCATATCTGATGGTATGAACTCTTCTAACGCTTGCGTGATTTGAGGTAAAAAGGACTGGTTATTACCGTATCTTGCTCTATATACAAGGGCTGCTAATTCAGATAAATCATACTTGGACGTTTTGTGATAGCCACGCAAATATTTAGGTAATTCTTGCGGGAAGTAGAATATTTGATCTGCATTCTTATCCTTTCCAGGCACTGTATTGATCCAGAGCTTTTTCATGAAAAATATTTGGTAGTTCATTTGCAGTTGACTGCCTGCTGAAAATTAGGAATTTAACACAGCTTGCTTAGGGTACATTCTCTACAACATTCATTGATTACTTAACTGTTTTTAAATCAAAAAAATTAAAGAGGTACCTGTACGCCCGGGACGCGTTTGCTTCATCCATTCCACAAGTTCATGAATGAAATCAAAGAAATAATAACTTTCGGGGACCGAAAATACTTTGTCCACAATTTTCACGAAAAGACTAAATCCATCACTGTTTTTTAGATTTAAGCGGCCCGTTATTTGCTCACAAAGTTCTCTCGCTTTTGTCGATGAGTCAACTTCAAATGCTTCGTCGGTATCATCCGGGAAATAAACTTTGTGATATATCTGCATACTTCTATGCTGAATAGCTTCAACTTCCACCACATATGGAGCGTACATTCTTGGCCCACCTCTTTGTATCTTAAATAACCGTTTCAAGCAATCTTTGGCTATGGGATGGGGCCTCGTCTTTAAAAATTCGACTACTTCTTTAACCAATACTTGACCGCAAGGAAAAACACCAGTAGCAAGCCACATTAATTCCCACCCTCTTTCTTCACTCAACTGTATCCTGTTATTTGTCAATTGCTTCATTATCTGACAGTAAATCTCATCTCGCAAACTAGGTTCTAACATAGCTGACCTAAATATTTCATCAGTATATTCTGTAACTGATCGAGCCTTCGGACTTGGCATGTCACCCATATACTTTAGAATAGCAAAAAATGACGCAACCGCTGCCTTTGATAATTTTTCATCATTAAAGATTTTTTTCAGTAGTGGTTGTCTCATTGGTTCGCGAGTATGAGCCCAAAGATCACCAGTTATGGCTCTTTTCGCAGTAGTTAGTGTTGCATGTTTGGATATGGTTGAATTATTATCATAATTTTCTCTAAAATGTTCTTTTGCATATTTTTCTAAAGTATACATTCGCTTCCTTTGTATTGTATTATATTTTGATTTAATTTTTTCGTTATTGTTTATATTTCCTTTTTTGAATACTTCTAATATTGACGCGGGAGGCATTGTTAGTGTTGGTAAAATATACACCTGCTCGGTAGGAAAAAGTCCTTCATGATTGTTACATTCTCCATAACCCCATGTTGCATTCATTAAAGTTTCTCCGGTGGTATCTTGTAAAAGGGTAATAAGTTCGCCTTTTTTGTATTGCAAAAATGATGCTGCTTCACTATAACCCTGCGACTCACTTTGTGTTATAACGTAGATGGAACGTCGTTTTAAACCATCCATGAGATATATAATAAGTGAACTCATTTCATTTGCGTCCACGCTTTGGAATACAAATTCTTCTTGTTGTATTGTTCTAATAGTTACTCTTCCGACATTGTCATAGTCTCTTTCATCGTCATACGCAACATAAGTGACTTCAGGGTATGACATTTCAAGTAGTATATGCTCTGACTGATCGACGATATAAATTCCAGTCCAATTTACTGCAATTATAACAATATCTTTATTTATCGTCTCTCCTTTTAGTTTAATAGCTTCAAAGAATCTTGAGAACATCATGGGCCATTTTAATTTTGCAAATATTACAATATCTTCTTTGCATCGTAAAGGATCTACTGATGTCTGTATGGATGTAGATGTTTCGAATGCTTTAGTAACTAGATGTTCCCATTTCGTCAGAGCTACATCGTTTGACTGTATGAATTGATTTGGTATATAATTAACAATGACTTTTCTTAATACGTTCGGATCTATGCGTGGTCCATATTCAATATAATGTTGTTGTGCTGCTATAATTGCCAGGTCTTTTTCTGAACTACACCGATATTCTCCAAACTTTACCCCTTTGACCACTTGGTGATATATTAAATTTGTAGCCACGGGATCGTCCACTGGGTTATGCCAAGGCGTAAAAACTTCTTTTCTGTAGAATAATCTCCATGGGGCATGTTTCTCAGACGTTCCTTGTTCTTTAGCAAATTGCTCACATTGGGATATGGCGTCCATAATATGTTCTCCTTCACTTCCCAGGGAAAGCACTTTTTCGTATAAAGTTATGTATAATGAAAATCCAAACGAGTCTGACAATCCAATATTATCAGCTATTTGTTGACAAACCTCTTCGGATGTCGTTGCCGAATCAGACTGAACTGTTTTCATGGACTCGTCCATTAGAGTCACAGTTAATAAAATCGGGTTCCGCGTTTTAGTAGCTTGTAATTCTAACCAGCTAGGCGGTTGAGTACGAGGCCCATTTTTAAATGTTCTTACAAGTCTTCCTTCGCAATATGGCGCATATCCAGGAGGCCCTTCGCGAATAAATGATCGCAAATATTTAATTAATCTATCGGAAGGTGGAAAACAGCCGACACATAAGGAGAACAATATCCAGCCTCGAGCATAAGACGCCTTTGAAGGATTGTTTGTAAGTTGTTTACATAATTGTGCAAAAATTTCATCCCTGAAAAAACATTAACATTAATAGAACATACTTAAGATCCTACTAATATAATGTGAAAGTTTGGATGTTGTATGTTTGTTACTCCTTCACGCTGCAACGATTGGACAGATTTGGCTGAAATTTGGAATGGAGACAGCTCATAACATGACTTAACACATAGGGTATATATTTATCCCGAAAAAATAAAGATTTCCTGCGGGAACCAAAAACCTCAATCCACGTCCAAGACGAAGTCGTGGGCATCATCTAGTATTAAATAGCGCATGCTAGTTTATTTCCAGTAAAACTTACCGCAGTTCTTTTCTTATAATTCCGTGGCCAATAATAAAATGTAGTTTTTCTAAATTTGTACTCCGCCGAGAATTTAGCCAGGTGCTATACATTTCATTCGTTAAATCATCGCTTAGCAAATTTTTCATAAACTCGTCATTCAATTTGGTTTGCCGTTTTAGAGTTCTCTGTATCATTTTACTATTGCCTTGATAGTTGTCTTTTGGCAACAAGTCCTAAAAAATACACAACAACGAAAACGTTAAGTAACAGTCTAAAAAGTACTTTAATCTATTATTACTCACACTCGTTACATACTTCAAATTCTTTGCTCTTCTTAAAAGCTCGTCCAACTGTGTCATACAATTTAGTCATGACCGGTATATTATCTATTTTATCATCTGCATATTTAGGTTCTGACATATCTCCCATGAATCTCAAAATTGTAATCCATATAGCTTGTGATGCGATTTTATCAATCGGAGAGGGTAAATCCAGAAGCGAATGTTTCAAGGGTTTTCTAGCATATTGATTACTTATATTTCCTAAGAAATACGTGGCAGCAAACTTTTTAAAGTTAAACTCCTCAAACCGTTCTTCCTGTGGTTCTTGTGGTAACGGTATAACGGATGATAATTCTGGTTTTGGTGTTGATGTCTAAAATAAGAAAACACACTGTAATCACGTAATATAAAATTGTTTCTTATTAAGTTTTACTAACGCTCATGTATTTTGAAAAATTATTATTTACGACATTTGAAAAAAGTACGAATAATCGTTTACCATTCCAAAGCCAGTTCCACGCACGGTGCCAGCTGGAGTTGTAGTATCTTTCAAGAAACCAAAAACATCATCAACATATCTGTCATCTATAACAGTAGTATTTTGTATGTTATCAGCAACTACATCTTTAGCTATCCAAATAGACGCCATAAGTTCTGTGAATTTTTTCTCGAATTCAGCCTCGGCACTTTTAAGATCGCCGGCATAATTTGCCTTATCTTTGTGTAATTGTAGTAATTTTGCTTTGATAATATGTCCTTTTTCCTGGACTAATCTTCTTACAAGGTAACCTTTGGACTGTGCTTGTAGTTTTTTGAAAAATTGCTTTAAGTTAATGAAAGTTTTGCGCAGTTCTTTTGATTTAATAACAGCCTGTAAACGGAGATATCCCCTTCTCATAACTAGGAATTTGTGCCTGAAACCACGGGCTCGGAAGTGCTTCTGAACAACAATGGCAGCATGTTTGAGTCGTAAATATCTGTTTCGGTAGATAAACCTTCGGCCATTTGCTTGCACCTTTATCACCGCTGTTATTAGAACCTTATGCCGCAGTTCTTCTAATAATGTGTCATGATGATCTTTAAGAAATACTTTTGTATGCCCTAATCGGTATTCTTGATCTTTTAGAACATTGCTGCAAATTTTTTTGGTAGCTTCCTTGCAATCTGCTTTCTCTGCTGGAAGTATACCAGGAGTCACGAGTCTATAGCGGTGCACAAACTCTGAGTATGAATATCGTATGGGGTATCCCGCCTGTCTGATCTTTGCAGTCTCCATCAATCCTGCATATCTGAGTTGCCGAACACACAAAGCTCGATCGAAAATCTAAAAGAAAAGGTTTATTAAAACTATTGTAGTTAGGTACTACAATATTTTTTTTATTTTCAGAATTTATAATTTTAACTTACTCGAGGTTTTTTAAACTCGTTAGGTTTTATGCATCGTATAAAGAATGGATGGCATCCATATAATGTCTTCATTAGTGCTTCAAGTGAACTCTTAAACTGATGACTTAAAGAGACCGCTTTCCGACTTCCACTTTGAGGCGTAACAGTGTCAATTGGAAACAACTTTTTTAAGAACGAGTTACTGGAGTCCCATATCATCTCTTTAACATCTGCAGTCAACATGTCTCTGTTTTTGTCCAAAAAACCTGTAATTGATCGTGATTTTGTAAGAATCAATACTTACTAGGAAATAATATAATTGAGGATATTATAAGTGAAAACTGAAAACATAAATCATACATACTTACCATAAACTTGATAAAAAACATCTCCGGCAAAGTGTCTTACCCCAAATTTGTGCTCGTGCGTTGATTTTGGAGTAATATAACAATTTTTATTGCTGTGATTACTGTGCAACTTAGAGAGCAACGTGAGATCCGTGCCTTTCGGAAACTTCGACTCTTCGTCAATTAGTGAAAGCAAATTCATGGGTTTCTGACCTATAAGATCCAGATTTTCTTGGTTATCAACGTAGTTAATATTCGTCCACGTTATCCCTTCCTTCTCGTATTGTTCTTGTTCAAGTTTGAAAATATGTTTTACGAAAAATTGTTGCAAGTTTTCGTTGGCATAATTAATACACAATTGCTCAAAACTATTCGACTCGAAATTCTCAAAACCAAAAATATCCAGTATTCCAACTGAACTATTAGAAAGTTGTTGATCTTTATGTAGTGTTTTGTTTATCATTTCTACTATGTAATCGAAAACGTGGCCATAAATAGCTTTTACAAGCGCATCACGACCGTCTTTTGCTTGCACCACAGAAAGGGTAGACACAATTTTTTCACCTTGAGCGATCAATGTTTTCCTGGTTAGTGCTTCACAGAACTTCGCTTTATTAACTCCTAGGAGAGACGAAATCCTGTTTGCATTGATGGAATCTGCCACTTCAGAAGATTCGATATTACTTATATTAAAAGACTTTAATTTTAAATTTCCCAAATGCAATATCGCAGCAAGAAGGCTGAATATATCCCAAACATCGCTGTCCGAAAAACTTAGAACCTTAAATGCGGACCTTATGTCTGAAAACTCGAGAGCATCATTACGACCATCACAAGTTAACATATTTCCCGAGTTAAGATACCCGTAATCTTCCGGTTGTCCAAGTTCCAACCTCTTTTTTTCATCCGCAGACAACCCTGTTACAAGCGAATAAAATATGTGATAGTTTCTCTCTCCTTTATTTTGTCCCACGATTCGTGATTTTTCCAACAAATATTGGTCGATATTTCCACCTTCAATAATTCCTTTACGACTGAAGTAGATGTTTATGTATTTTCCAAATCGCGAAGAATTATCATTTTTTACAGTTTTTGCGTTGCCAAATGCTTCTAATATGGGATTTGTTTCTTGAATCTGTTGTTCGATCCACGAATGTTTACCGCTTGCTGCTGCGAGATATTGGAGGAGCAGTTTCGTACTTTCTGTCTTTCCAGCACCACTTTCTCCGCTGAAGTAACAGACAAAAATAGTTCAGTTTATAATAACCTAATTTATTACGTATATATTTGGAAATTACTCAAATCTTTGGTGATTGGCGCAGGAAACTTTTAGTCAGTAGGTACCTATAAAATAAATTTTCGGGCTCGTACAAAAAGTGTAGCAAAGTATACCTAGGTACAAGTTAAAAGTATCCCTAAACTTAAAAATATCATCGTCTAGCATCTGTAAGAATACTTAGATCAATTTTAATTATTTAGATTAGTTACTTTTAGAAACAGAAAGGAAGCTGTTATATGCACCTTATCACCACACATTGATTTGTCGATGTCTCTAATAATTCTCTGTACGAGTCATTCCCGATGGCGAATATATGAGGCGGTATATCTCTTACGTTACTATCTTGATATAAGTGTATTTGATCCATTGTGTATATTGGTAATATTTCGTATGGGTTTATAGCTATTAACATAGTTCCTGTATATGTCTGAAATTAAGCAGAATACAAGAATTAGCTATTTACTTGTAGATAAGACTTAAGTAATATCTGAAAATGGGACAAATGGCAATGCAAAATAAACTGTCCAGAGTTAGGAGTTTTAGATTTAATTCGGCCTATTTATCTACCTGCCTACTATTAAGAAATTGAGAGGCAACTAAAAGTTCGGCGCGAATTCACGTCATGAATGTTGATACTGCGCACTAAGAAGTTCGTTTTATCACAGGTGGAGTATCTAAGTACTGTACGCATATCACGCTTAGTCACGGGCCACGACGTGACCCAGTCTTCCGACTTCCCAAAGCATACCTACCTGGCCTACTTACAAAGTCAAAACTTAAAATTAAGTAATAATGTCCTCGTGCACAATTAATGTTTTTTTTTTAATCCACTACAAGCTAGCCCTTGACTGCGATCTCACCTGATGGTAAGTGATGATGCAGTCTAAGATGGTAGCGGGCTAACCTGTTAGCATGGCAGTTATATTAAACCCATACCCCTTCGGTTTCTACACGGCATCGTACCGGAACGCTGAATCGCTTGGCAGCACGTTTTTGCCGGTAGGGTGGTAACTAGCCACGGCCGAAGCCTCCCACCAGACCAGACCAGGGAAAATTCAGAAATTATAAATTCCCAAATTGACCCTGCCGGGGATCGAACCCAGGACCTCCGCACGTTAAAGCAACAGCGCTACACACTGCGCCACGGAGGTCGTCAATAATAATGTGTGTGCAAATACAGGTGCACTCTCTATTAATTCTTTACTCTCATAGCCCGATGATACGGAAAATACGACTAGACGGGAGGGAGATAAGGCGCTGGACCGACGGCTTTACGTGCTCTCCGAGGCACTGGGGGTGAAACTGAAACATCACCTACTTTCTACCTTCGAGTAAGTACTTACTGAAAATTTGTTGTTAGAAAAACCCGATACTTAACGGCCCAACCCGGGAACGAACCCAGGACCTCGATATCCGCAGTCGAATATAACTAACCACTAGCCCAACGGGACAGTTACTAACAAAATAAACATTCATAAAACGTAAAAGCACTTACGTATATCAGTTGCTGATTGTACCGGATATGCAGATTCCGCAGTATCGTGTGTTCTTGAAGCTCACCTAGTGTTATCATGTCTTCAACACTCGTTATGGAGGTTGAGTGTAGTGGTTTGATGACATTAGTAACAGCTGTATTGAATACTTCGCCATTGTCATCTTTCACTTGTATTTTGCCTCCAGAACTGTTGAGCACTTTAACAGCAACAGGTACATCAAATTCAGACGTTTTTTCTGGTTTTATCCAGACATAGTCCTGAAACACAATATTAAATAAAAAATATAACTAGGTACCTACATATTTTCATAAATAAGAATGTGCAGTACTCAGACAAGCTTACGAATGCTTACAAGCATCAAACTTCTGAGGAAATGTGACAAAACAGTAGGGCTCGTAATAACAAACCAGCATCAGCTAACAACAGGTTATCAAATATCGGTCAATCTATGATTAAGAACCTGCCTCCCGATTGTGTAAGAAAATCGAAATTGTAATCGTTCGTCTAACGTATAATTCGACCTGTAAAAGGAGTAGGTATAGATGTATGCACGTCAAAAAGCATGTAGGTATGAACTCCTAAAACAGTTCTAATACGTTTAAGCTGTCAAATGATTATGATTTGCTAGACAATTGGGCCTCTGTTCTTAGCTGATGTTGGTTTATATTAATTTATACGGGCCTAAGCAATATACCTACCTTAACTAATAAATAAGTAGGTATGCCTCTAAATTATTATACTTAATACACGGTAGTAAATATCCATACTTCCATACTAATATTATAAATGCGAAAGTGTGTCTGTCTGTCTGTCTGTCTGTCTGTCTGTCTGTCTGCTACGCTTTCACGGCCCACCTGTTGAACCGATTTTGATGAAATTTGGTACAGGGGTAGATGGTATCCCGGGGAAGGACATAGGCTACTTTTTATCCCGGAAAAATAAAGAGTTCCCGCGGGAATACAAAAAAACTGTCTCTTCACCCGATTTTGATAAAATTTGGTACAGGGGTAGATGGTTTCCCGGGGAAGGACATAGGCTACTTTTTATCCCGGAAAATTAAAGAGTTCCCGCGGGAATCAAAAATCTTAACCCACGCGGACGAAGTCGCGGGAATCATCTAGTATTATAATAAATCTACTTCACTTCACTTCTTTTATGAATGGCTTTACTCGTGCACTGGGCACAAATATTTCGCCAATGTCGCGTTGAAGGACAGTACACACTACTGGAGATCTATGCTTAAATCTTTGTACCTTAAAATTTATTTCATTGCATTCATGTCAATTGGCTAAAATTGTCTACAACTTTTTCCAGAAAATAAAATATGTTTAATCTGACCACTTAGATCTAAAGTAATATTTTTTTATACTAAAAAACCGTTACTTACTGATATTTGTATTCGATCCGCCATTTTGGAATTTAAATGCACTTATTCCTTGTTACTTACACATATATTGGCAAAGCACGGCCTGATATACTTCATCGTGCGGGTGCCATCGAAAAACGAACACTGCAATACTTTTATCAAAGTTCTAGATTATTTATCAGCAATATACCGATAAGTCAATCTTATCATAAATATTCAAAGGTAAAATTGTAACATTAGTATGACCACCATTGCTTTTTTTTTATCCACTACAACTAGACCTTGACTGCGATCTCACCTGATGGTAAGTGATGATGCAGTCTAAGATGGTAGCGGGCTAACCTGTTAGGGGCATGGCAGTTATTGACCCTGCCGGGGATCGAACCCAGGACGTCCGCACGTTAAGGCAACAGCGCTAAACACTGCGCCACGGAGGTCGTCAAACCGTCGGTCGGTAGGTCAGAGTACTATCATAATAGTACATATTTGGTACCTCCCCTAATCAAACTTGTTTAGTTTCGACCCACATACAGTGAATTTATATGATTGGATTAATCAATAAGTTGATTTTATGATAATAACAATTGATAGCAATAGATATAATTTTATTTATATGATTTATAGCTTTTTATAAATATTTTTATTTATTTTGTTATTTCTGCACCTTCTACCGGTTGTATTTGTAGCTAATGTCCTTTTAAACCTTTGGTTGCCTGGAAGAGATCGCTGTGTAGCGATAAGGCCGCCAAATTGTATACTTATTTTAATATTAGCTAAGTTTACTGTTATTTATTTTACTTTGTGGTGTACAATAAAAGTATATTCATTCATTCATTCATATAATTTTATGCTACTTGCTTGCATGTATCACTTTACATACCATTAAAGTGATATAAATCAGTAAGGACCATGAGACAGAATATTTGCAAAAAATTGAGTCAATAATACAAAAAAACAAACACACAACCTCTTAGGGGAAACACATATACCGTCTCCGTTTCGTCGAGGGTAAAAAACTATATAGTACCTACATGGTATGAAGTACATTGCATTCTAAAATTCAGTTGTAAATTAGTAAATACAATTTATTAAAATAATTCAGTGTTACAAACAACTTAAGCTAATGATGATTCTAAATTACTTCTTCTTTTCATCTTTTTCTTTCTTCTCTTTCGTTTTCTCATCTCCCTTCTTCTCTTCCTTCTCATCTTTCTTTTCTTTTTTGTCCTTAGATTCATCTTTCTTTCCCTCTTCTGCATCTCTATTGGTAATTTTATTGTTGATCAGATTGTGCAAGGCTATGATAGACCTTACTAATGCTGCTAGGTATACTGCAAGGGATTGATCATTAGTTTTAATGTAGAGGTTGTCAACAAAGTTATCACTAGCAATGTCTGGAAGAAGATTGAATATGTCCTGCAGTTGGTATATAATCTGATGGTTCATCGGTAAGGATCCCTGGCCAACTTGGACTAGGTAATCTCTGATTTCACTTAACTGAGAGTGTAGACCTCTAAGGCCAAGCAGCTGGTTTGTGACTCGTTGAGAGAGACTGCCCACAGTAGTATCTTTAATATCTCTCAAAAGATGTTCTACACCCACTTCCTCAGCTTCTTCAGCACCTATTTCACTGGGCACATGCTCAAATGTCCTAGTGGTAGGACTGCCATCATCATGTACCTCTTCAACAGCTCGATAAGCTTCAGTTGGCAACCCTAAGTCTTTAGGCTTTGCATCAATGATGACTAGGACAGAGTTTGGGCAGTAACGCCTGATGAGCTCATTTATAGCAACATCGTTCTGGTGCAATTTGGGCCCAGTGTGGTACCAGCCCACTACTTTCTCACGGGCATTAACCTTCTTGAACATACCATACATGTTTTCCAAATAATCATGGTCCAGGAACCAAACTGATTTATCTTTATCATCTTCATCAAAGGGAACTGTAAATAAGTAATTAGTTCATATTAAGTAATTTACTTAATGGATAGAGAGATTTTTTTATACATCCTTGTAATGCTAAAACTATATCCTACAAAAATAGGTATGTGAATATACCACATATTATTCTAAATTGTAACATCTTTTTAAGCAAAAGGTGAAACTGACTGACTGACATATCAATATACAGCTCAAGCTTTTCGAACACCAAGAAGTTCAGCATCTATAATCATAAAATTTTGAATGTAGGTCCTCTCTTTAACAACAGTGTAACTATACTTTGTTACTAAACTACTAGATTGGAATTAAAAAACAAGTTTTAGATGCCTTACTAACCTGCAAAACTGTTAGAGACATCCAGAACTCCCTTGGCTCTCCAGCATCCAAGGAGTACGCCGACAACACGCTTTTGATTGCCAATTTTGCCCATTCGGTTAAAATGATCCACAACACTCAGCAGTACAAGTGGGTGAACCACAACTTTAGTGGTTACGACTTCCTGACTAGGCATTTTTGTATAACTTTATTTCCTCTGTCTGGGCAAAATGACTGAGAGATACTCGAACACGAAGAAAAAGAAAAGAAATTTAGAGCCAATGATATAAAGCTTTATTCAGGCTTTATTTTCGAGAAAATGACAAACATAATTTCACCGATCGGCGATCACAAATCACACAAATGTAGAATTACCACAGATTACGAACTCAACAACTTTATTTATGACAGTCATCGTTTTATAGTAATAGGCCCACTCTACACTTGCGAGGTTCACAGCCAGAGCATCAGGTGTAATGGACTCTCTACATTCCCGCGCGAAGCCACGAACCACAAGTGAGTGTGGTACCGATTCGCATATTCTTCAGTCTTCACGGCTACAAAAAGTAGCACCGCACCAGCAACA
Source organism: Erebia aethiops (assembly GCA_923060345.2). Lineage (NCBI taxonomy): Eukaryota > Metazoa > Arthropoda > Insecta > Lepidoptera > Nymphalidae > Erebia > Erebia aethiops. The sequence continues at coordinate 14,423,279 of OV281090.1, read as the reverse complement.
GCAACTTCGACGTCCATCTTTGGAACTATATAACTAACCATTAGTGCGCGAACTATACTGTGAACCCGACGCGAACCTTTGCGAGTGTGGGACCGAAACATGTTCTTGCCGCGATCCGCGCAGCGATGCAAGGCGTGATTCGCGCGGGAACGCCCATAATCGCGAGCCGCGATTCGTGAACCAAGAGCTGGAACCCAGTAGTGGTGGGCGTTGCGACTACGAACCGTTTCTAAAGACCGTTCTCTGTTCTGCGACGGTGAAACCGTTTTTACGTCCTGGGTAAAACACTGGTCTTCGTTGCACAAACCAGTCTTCGACACACGTCGTCGCGAACGTACGTAGTCGTCCTCGTTCCACGTTTTTTCACAAAACAGTTCTTACAATCAAAAGTGAACTTTATGCCAATGAGTTACAGTCGAGAATGAATTGATTCAACGACACACGTCGTCGCGAACGTAGTCGTCCTCGTTCCACGTTCGTTGTTAAAACAGTTCTTACAATCAAAAGTGAACTTTATGCCCATGACATACAGTCGAGAATGTATTGATTTAACCACACACATTGTTGCAACTGGTTTGAAGATGGTTTTTAAGCCGTCTTCAAAACTAGTTGCAACGACAACCGTTTTCTGCAACCGTTTTCGTCGCAAGGAAAACAGTTGCGTTTCGTCCGTCAAAAATACGATAACGACCCACCACTAGAACCCAGAGCTGTAAAGGCAGTTACATAAAAAAACATATCTCATGTCATTGTCAGCTGTCAGTGTCTGCTGTGTCCACTGTCCACTGTCCACATTTGACATTGCTGTCCATCAACAATGATTAAGGAAACACTCCTTAGTCATTGGGAAACACACCAATGACTAAGGAATTGTTTCCTTATTCATTGCTATCCACCATTGAAATAGAAATAGGTACTAAAAAAATTCTACATCAATGCTATCCACGCACCATTTTTTTTTCTGCAGGGCGATCGGCTAAAAAGACAGCTACAGTGTAACGATCGCAATCACAACTGATTTGTTATCACCAAGGACCTTTAAACCAAGGTCCTTGGTTATCACTCTTGTGGTTGTGACCATAGACATAGAATTTTTTCGCTACGCTCTGTGACTCTTCCAAGTTCCACTACAAAATTTTTTTTTTTTTTTGTTTGTATTGAACAAAATCCATTACCGCAGTAATAATACCATAAATTCAGCCAATCACAAGTCACAACAATTGATACTGTAACAAATAACAATGATTGATGCACGTTTTACACATTACACAATCCAATCAGAGACAAGTAACATATGAATCCAATGATCCAATCGCCCTGTGCGCCCTAATCAAAGTCAAATTAAATTAAAATCTCATTAAAATACTAAAATCAGAGACAAGTAACCAAGCCGTACAAACTCGAGGGTCAAGCAGATGTATCAGTCTGTCCCTGTCGTTTTGTATGGCATAACCGGGACCATCTCTTTCTAACAAAACTGAATTCCAATTGGTTGAATGAATTTTAAACCAGCCAATAAGAAAACAGCCAGTTTTTTAATCTGCCAATAAGAAGCCAGCCAGCCATTAAGAAAATAAAAAACATGGCGTTTTTCTTTATTCAAAGCAAATATTTTTTCTTTTGTGAGAACTGTAATTTTTGTGCGAGAATTTCAGTTGTAAAAGAGTGGTTTTATTTTGATTGTAATTTGTTTTAATTTATAGATGTATAGTGTGTTTTATGCTTGGTATTCTGCTAAAATGTGATCTTACCGTGATACGACTCACGAGTTTTACTGTTAAAATTTTGAAGTGCTGAAATACCTAATTTATCCACGATGAACTGAAGCAGTGTTGTGATAAGGTTGTGTTCCTGGATGTAAAAACACCTTCCATTTACGCATGGTACCGTTTACAAATGAATCTAGGTGGAAGGCGTGGTTACTTGGATGTCCATTTCTCCGCAAATATCCATGACATGGATTCCATGTAAGTCCTTAAATATAATGTTAGGATTTGTGAACTTCATTTTTTGGATCGTGATGTTATAAATCATAGATTAACATTAGGTAGTCGCAATCCCTTCCTTGAATTTGCAAAACAAACATAAGCGAAGTTCATTTTTAAAAGTATTTCCTATTCAATCAGGTAAACTCAATGTAAGAGTTCTACCTCTAAATCAGATCCCATCAGTCTCCTCGCAGATGGATCATGGACACGGTTACCATTCAAACTGACTTTGATTGCAATAAGCCATTGATGTAGAATTTTAGTACTTAATCTATTTCAATGCACTAAGCAGTCTGATTCATCTAAGAGTGATCAAGTCCCACATAGTGTCTTCTCAAAAAGAGGTAATTCTGTACCTGATTGTAACTACAAGACTTTTGTTGCACCTACAAATGAGTGAGTCCCAAGTGTGATGTGAGAGTTCTAAAATAAGTAGGTACAGATCCTACTGAACCTGATTGTAACAACAAGACTGTTGTACCTACAAATGAGCAAGTCCTATGTGAGGCTATAAGTAATGAAAACACTGAACCTGATTTTAATGTACAGCCTGTTTCCACAACTACAAATCTAGTACATCCCTATCCTACAAGTACACCCGTTCAAAATGAAACAATATTAGAGCCAACTGCGACTCAACTGAGCCCTATTCCATCTAATTCCATGCCTTTTTATATTTCTGCTTTACAGAGCACTCCAGTGCATGTAAAATCACATTCTAGATGTCATAAGACAGATGTAAAGTCTGATTTAGTTCCCAGAGTTTGGTTAATTGAAAATGAGACCCCTCGTAAGCAAAAGCTATGTGTGGGAAATCCAATGTTAAAAATTAAGTAAGGGATATGACTCGTGAGATAATAAATTAAAATTAAAGTCACTCTCATGGTATTCCAAAGTAAAACTTTTCATTAAAAAGTATCCTATTCTGAGTAAGTTATTTTGGAAAAATAATGTTGGACTCACCATTAGGATTATCTGGTGTAAAAGGAAAAGGTTTGAGATAAACAGATGATGTAAAAGGTTTAGCGCTTTCTTTATATAGATTGAGTCCAAAATGTTACAGATTCTTACAAGAAGACATAGTTAAACTACTATAGGCTCTATGTTATGTAACATCCCTTTGAGACCAGGTATTAATGAATTTATATTTCAACACTTGGCAGATGCAGCTAAGAACCTAAATTCAATGGGGTTGATGTTTGATGATAATATGGCAATTAATAAGAATTTGTTTTTTAATTTTCATACTGACAAAGCTTTAGTTTTTATATTGTGTGGTATTCTTTCATCTTAGAAAATACCAATAGAATCCATCACCAACAAAATAGTATTTTGTTGGTGACAGAGTAAAAACTTTCCAATTAAAAAATATCTTAAAAGCTGATTGCAGCAATATTTAAATCAGGATTTATATTGAGATATAGAGTATCGGATCAAAACTCTGCCAATGTTGCAGCAATGAATTCATTAATAGCTGGCTTGTGAAGAAATACCTATGTACTTCGTAGTAGTCATGATGAAGATAGAATTTCATTATATGATTGACAAGAAATATAAGTTATATTATATGTATGATGTTCCACATCTACTCAAATGTTTTCGCAATAATTTACAGAAGCCCCAGCTGATTGGAACTGAGTGGAAGTTCATTACAGACCGGTATGCTTCAGATGGTGGGGTCGTGCGAGAGCTATGAGATTGTTAGACAAACATATTAATCCGAATTCTTATGACAAGATCAAGGCAAGTATATTTAAAATCCATACTAATATTATAAATGCGCTTTCATGGTTCATCTGTCTAACCGAATTTGATGAAATTTAGTACATGGATAGGTTGTATCCTGGAGCAGGACATTGGCTACTTTTTATCCCCAAAAATAAAAGTATTCCACCGGAAATGAAAAACCTTAATCCACACAGATATAATGTAGTGTAATAAAAAGAATTTTTAAATGTTGCTGCATCAAATTAATAATAATTTGAATATCAGTAGTGTACCATGTGAGCCTAGGGTATTATTAGACTTCACAAACCTATGTGAATATTATGGAAAACTTGCAGGCATGCATAAAACAAAACTTTGAAAAGTTAAGTGTGGGGATCAAATCCCCCAATTAAGGCTGAAGTGGGCTATCGCCGCTTTTTATTTCTGCTTTTTTTTTTCAATTTTAATAAAATTGCAACTTTCTACTTTACAGGTCAAATTAGCTGCAGAAGTCTTCAGCAGAGGGGTGTCCGCTGCCTTGACGAATAATATGACGACATAATATGAAGATCTGCAAATAGTTCATAATTATTGTGTTCCAGAAGTTAGCATTGATAATAATGGCTTTTTCACTGCAGAGGTCTTCATAAACAATTTGTTCGACAGCTTTAACTGTTCTGGCTATACTAGAGGCGAATTATCTAATTCTTTGTTCTTAAATTCAACTCATTTAGAGTTTTGGAATAATGCATTGAAGAAACTACAATCAATGAAATTTAACGCCACAGAGTCTTGAGAAAGTAATCCGATCTTGTTACGAAATTTCATTCATGATATAAATCCTGTTAAGCATCTTTGGGCAGATTTAATAAAAAATCCAGGTGTTAAATTCTTCAGTCTCAAGTGTCTGAACCAGAACCCTCTGAAAAAAAAATCTCTCAAATAAGAGGTCAGGGTGGTGCTAGCACACATCTTGACTGTCTGAAACTAATTATGTTTCATAACCGATAATGATAAGAGATGCTGGGTACTCTTAGTCATTTAATTAATAGACCAAAATTAGACATTCAATATAAATACAATAATATCAATATAAATAAAATTTTAATTTCATTGAAAATTGTATTCCTTCTGAAAACTTTTCCAAACTCAAGCTGTGTCTTATATTGCTGGCACAATTTGCAAAAGTTTATTTCCAAAGCTTAATTGTGGTGATTGAAAGAATTGTAAAAGTACACTTGTTCAATGAAATTGAACCATTTCATTCTTTGATAGAATTATACTCAAGTAATAAGAAGTTCTATTACCCATCCAATAATCTCTTATCTTTGGTTTGGCATTGTATATGTCACCGTAAGATTGTAAAATCCGTTCGATTATAATCTAACGGTTTCCATCCCGCAAGATTGTAAACTGTCGAAAGATTGTGAACCGTTCAATGTTCTGAGTATTATTTTGTGAAATATTTATTATATTTACGTTTTCTTGTCTCTTTCTTGTACAGTTCGCGTGCAAGTTGAATGCAGAGTAAATGTAAGTGTCACTATACATTTACTCTGCATTCAACTCGCGCGCGAACTATAGGCTAGGTTAGGGTTTGACATGAATATTCAGGCAGGCCGGGCACTTAGGTTCTATCGGGTTAATATACCTAATAGATTACAGTTTACCGAAAAAAAATGCGTTAAATTGTAAGCAGTATTAAAATACGGTTCACAATCTGTCGACAGTTTATAATCTATCGAGATAAAAAACGTTATATTACAATCTAACGGTTTTTACAATCTTACGGTGACATATATATATAATTGAACAAACATTGGCAAAAATTTGTAAAGTTTTCATTTACAGAGATTTAATCAATAAATTTGAATGTTTAGATAAATCTTTTTTAACATGCCATGATCATATCAGATTTTTTTAAAGCCTGGCTATTTGTGATTATAATGCAAGTAAGACAATGTTGTATTAACTACAATAGAAGAATACACAATGTAGATCAATCAATCTAATATTCATTTATTGAAATAAGGTACACTGTAGGTATACTTTTTGACGTCAAATTACTTATGAAACATGATGGTAATAATCAGTTACGGTATCTTAAAACTAAAGCTACGAGGGTTCTAAACGCGCCCTGGTCTGAGAAGACCCCACAACAAACTCAGCTGTTTTTTTTTAAAATACATATTGATTTGGTCCATTTTTTTATGATATAGGTAGTTGGTTGCTACAGATTTTATGTGAAATTCTTCTATTGTGATAAAGAGTTATTTTTAATTTTGTAATAATTAGCTTGTATTGTTTTTGTATCACATTTTTATCATAACTGAAACAGGGCTGTAATTTATTTCATTGTAGGTAATTGATTGTACTTGAGGTAATAGTTTCAATAATTTTCATGTACTTAATTTTGTTGCTTTCTGTGTTAGAAAGCTCCTGAACCGATTAGATTTTTTTTTTTGTGCATTGCATAGGTACTTCCCTGCTTTGATGTATAACAGGTGGTGCATTAAAAATATATTAATCTAAAAGGGCAAGATTTCTTAAATTTTTTTTTTCCTTAACTTAATTGATTTAGATTAAATTTTATGCATTACCTTCGTTGATTACCTATCACCTCAAAGCTTATCAGTTTATAAGAGGGTACAGTAGGCGTAGATTATTTTCAAAAGTAACTTTCCTCTTGTTCACAGCCGAGGTCCTTTTATATAATATATTATTATTTGATCTAAATTGATCTTGATATTATAATGGCTATTTATGTACACTTTCATCATTGCTTTATTTAGAATTTAAAATCGTCATCAGGCTGTGAAGAAGTTAACTGTATTTTGTATAAACAGAATCTAAAGTCCCTGTTAGAAACCTAATCAGCGACCGTAGTTGGTACAAAATTTAAGTGAAAGTCAAAGAAAAAAAATTCAACATATTACTTTTTGATATCACTGAAATTTTGTATAATAAAATATATTATTATTGAAATGAAACTTCTTTAGAATCGTTGTGATTTGTAAATTCGATGAAACGAAAAAGCGACACTAAAAAGAGGCAAACATGTTTAAGTGCGGAAACCTGCCCAGCAGAAAGAAGAAAGAAGAGGCAAACATATATTCATAATGGGATTTAACCTGCGAGATTGTGATAGGATACAAGTTATATTTGTCGGCTCTGATAGGCAACTTTTCTGAAGTTTCACTTCTGCCGTGTGTGAATTGCACACATAATGCGAAAATGTTAAATGAGTGGCTATGTATTATTTTATAAAAATCTATTTAAAAAATAAAAGCTGAAAAAGTAAAAGCGGTCTTGTCAGCAGACTGTTATGAAACTGTCAGCAGACTTCTTTCCGAACCGGTGGTAAATTATTGAAATAAAATTATTTTTATTAATATGCCAATTTTGTTTTATTTTCCACTAAATCTATTTTTAAGGTTACTAGGAAATATAAAAAACCGGTAACTAGCGAAAATCGGTAATAACAAAAATCGGTACGCATCGATAAAATATTCCTGTCGCATACCGATTTTCTAAATTATCGATTCGAACCCAGAGCCTCTAGTTTTCTTCAGCAGAAAAAACTTGTTACTACATCCGTTTCCGATCTCCCACCACTCGAATTTGTTCTATATATACATAGTGTTAGAAAGAGGTCACGTCGGGGAGATGGATTGTATTGCAAGAGAAAGCGGGACACAAGATAAATTAACAATGGCCTTAATTATATATATTCCTTGCCTCCCCCAACGTCTGTGGTTCATTTTAGTAAGCTATCTTTAATCTATGGACTGGAGCGTCTTCTTTTTTTTCTGGTCGGTGCAAGTAACCTGCAAGTAACTTAGACTAAAATATAATAGAAATTTCAATAATCATTTTAACGATCTTCAGAAGTTCCGACGCTGGACAGCGTTGCTTTATAGAATCAATTATCAATTACAGGAACCGAGAAGAAGACATAAGGACATGGAAAAAAATCTAATCAGGTTATAAAAACAAGGTTTAAGGTTTTGGGTTTTGGATTGGTATTTGGCATATTTTGCATTTATATGTCTGGAAAAAAGGTATATAATAATGGGTCATAGGACACTTACTTTCGTCACGGGAAATGTGAAAAAATTAGAAGAGGTGCGAGCTATACTGGGCACCAACTTCCCATTTGAAGTGGTAAACCATAAGTTAGATTTGCCCGAGTTACAGGGCGAAATAGACGAGGTGTCTATTAAGAAGTGTCAAGAAGCGGCCCGCCGGTTGAAAAGGCCAGTTTTTATTGAGGATACAAGCCTATGTTTCAATGCTCTAGGTGGCTTACCTGGGCCATATATAAAATGGTTTTTGGACAAAATAAAACCTGAAGGCCTGCACAAAATGCTGACTGGATGGGAAGATAAATCTGCACAAGCGGTTTGTACTTTTGCATATTGTTCTGCTTTTAGTGATGATGCAGAAGTAGTACTTTTTCAAGGTATCACCAAAGGTACAATTGTATCTCCAAGAGGTAGCAGAGATTTTGGATGGGACTGTATTTTTCAACCTGACGGCTATGATAAAACTTATGGTGAACTACCAAAAGATGAGAAAAACAAAATATCTCATAGGTATAAAGCCCTAGATAAGTTACGAAGTTATTTTTTAAAAAATGACCTTTAATTTTTGATTAAAATTAGATTTTATAATGTAGCATAATAGAAGTGTCTGTAGTCAACTAGTCAGACAAAATAAAAATATACTTTTATACTTAACTATTACACTTACAGTATAATACCTGATTAATATATTGTAAATTGAAATAGCTTTATGAATGGCTATCCTGAACAAAAATAATGTTCTATGAAGCTCTCAAAATTAGTATGACCATCAAGTTCTTAGCTTATGTGAGTTGCAAGCCTGTAAATTTTTAGGTCAGAATAACCTATCCTGGGATAAATTAAAATTATAATTAATATATTAAGAATATAAATAAATAATTAAATATTTTCTAAAAATTTTATTTTGTCAGCCTAGATACTGTAGAATCAAAAATAAAAACAAGTGTAAATAGTTTATTTAAGTTAAAATATTATGACACATACATTAGTTATGAATAAAACACAATGCAGTGATACATTTTTTATTTCATAATTGCTATTTAGATAAGAAATAACAGTAAATAATATATTATTACTAAAGGTACTTGAGTATTATAATTTGAAACAGTTCTAAAAGCTGAAGATGCTTGAATACCAGGTGCAACATAAGGATCTATATTAGTTTTGTTATAGTTTTTGTAATACCATTCGTGATTGTCTATATCCTTTGTGTTTGTATTTGTATTTCCAGTTTCGATAACTTCAGAGAATCTTGTTTTGGCTTCCCGGTTAATAACTGGTGCAAAATCGTTACGAAGATCATAATGCTCAGCATGTGGCATATTTACTTTTGTTATTGTTGCAGTTCTACTGTGGTTTTTAGCTAAATCTTCAACAGTTGGCAAAAGAATTGCAGAATGTGCTGTAGATTGACTTTGACTGGATAAGTTTTCTATATGCTTTTTTATAGGAAGTTTTGATGAAGATGGTGGTGGTGATAAAATACTAGTAGTCTCAAGCCATCCCTGTAAAGACATATCATTACTTGTATCTGTTGTTATTATGCCTTCTTTCTCAGTTGCTTGAGATATGGTCATGTTTGATTCCATAAGATTATATTTTCTTATTTTGATTGGATCACTATTTTGTTCTTCTATATTCTTGGTTCTGTTATATGCAATGTGTGTAGTATTGTCATCACCACGATATGCTTCTAGTTCATGTATTTCACTTTTAGTTTTTTTATGAATTGTGCTGTTTTGAATAGACTTTTTTGGTGATATATTATTATCTACAGCTAAGACACTTTGCCCGACTCTTTCTGTTTTACTTTTAGCTACTGACAATTCATTTCCTACCATTGTGTGTGATATTGTTGGATTTGCTATTGGCATGAAACCATCTGATGTAGCTGGAAGCATTGGTGAAAATCCACCTGTTTCAAATCTTGGAGGTTCTGTTGCTTGATACTTTTTCACATGTTGATTGTGTCTGTTATCTGACCAATCAATTTTCCGACCTGTATTCAATAGCTTTCCCATGTCAATTGATGGTAGAGGAACTCCAAAGAATGTGAAACCACTGGTTGGTACAGGCACTTTTAATGCAATGCCTGTTTTTGTATTTGTTGTGTTTTTCATAGGGGCATCAGGTGTGGCGCTTATGTGATTTTTGGATTTGTCAGTCTGATTTGCATTACCATTCAAATTTTCTAGGAGTGTTTCATTATAAGGATAGTCTACATACTCATCATAGAAATAATCTGATTCTTCTGGTAATGGTCTATTATTTATTTTGTTGCCATGATAATTATTTTTTATATGAGTTTCATAATCTTTAATTTTGTCCAATGTTGAAAAAACTTGAGATGTCGCCAAATTTGGTAATAATGCTTCGTTTTCAAATGTTTTACATGATTTCATGTCTGAAACATTTATTGGCCTATTCATGCAGTCACTTTTAGAGAATGGCATACCTTTTACGTATGTTCCATCAGCACATTTCGGACCAAGCGAAGAAGATTCTGATAACCATGCTTTTAACCAAATAATTGCACAGTTACATACAAGTGGATTACCTGTAAAACATTGTTTTTATAAATTAAAAAGACAAAAATTAAAATTTATTTGTGAAATACTTAGTTTGTTTAGCACTTACCATCAATATCAAAAATGGCAATATTGTTTCTTAACTTTGCAAAGTTGTTTTCATGTACAGATATTAATTTATTATGTCTTAATGATAATACCTTCAACCTTGGCATGTAGTCAAAAGGCTGATTACTTATATGACATATATGATTGTTATCTAAATTTAGTTCCACAAGCCATTCCATGTATTGAAACGATTCCTTGGTAATCCTAGTTATTTTGTTGAAGCTTAAATCCAGCACTTCTAGAGAAATAAGTTGTTTTATGCCTAAATTTTCTAAACTAGATAGTTGATTGTTACTTAGGTTTAGGTATTGGACCAATGGTATATTTTCAAATGCACGCATTGATATAAACTGTATTCTATTGCCTTGCATTTCAATTATTCTTAACTTTGGAAGATTTGAGAACGTTCGATCTGGTATGTCAATAATATGATTTCTGCTTAAATATATGGACAATAACCTGGGAAGACTGGCTACGGCCAACGGATGAATCATTTCTAATTGATTATTTTCTAAATCAATTGTCTCTAAATTTTTTAAGTCTTTGAAACTTCCTGTTCGCAGCTCAGCAATTTTGTTACTTTGCATTTTTATTTCAGCTAATGTTTGTATGCTATTAATAATATTACCATCGAAGTGCTTTATATGATTGTGACTTGCGTCTAAAACTTTTAATTTAGATAACATGTTCAATGTATTTGGTAATTCGTGAAGGTTATTTGACGAAACGTTTAGTATTTCCACGTCTAAACCTCTATTAACTAAATTTGGACTAATACTTTTTAGTTTATTTTTGCTAAAGTCAATAGCAGATAATGCGCCATTATTTTCAATTGCTACAAACTCAAAGTTTTCAATATTATTACCGCGTAAATTCACTTCTCTAAGATTTCCTAGTTTACTGAAACTTTTTGGGTGAACGCTTATAATTTGGTTATCACTTACGTCAAGTATTTCTAAGCGTTCTAAATCACTAAAAGTTGTAACTTCGATTTGCCTGAGACCGTTTCGTTTCATATAAAGTCTACGTAAATTGTGAAGAGTCTTCATGCCAGAGTGAGGTATTTTCTGAATACCATTGTTTGAAATATCAAGAGTTCTCAAAGAAGGTAGATCTATATCTGGAGAAGGTGAGATTGGTATGTTTGTAATTTGATTTTTTTGTAAATATAGCTGTTCTAAACCTCTTGGTAATCCAGGTACGAATTCAACTAGCCTGTTTGAACTGGCATCTAATTCGTATAAACTTGGCAAATTCCTAAAAGTTGCTGGATGTATGGATACCAATGAGTTGCCCGATATATTAACATGTTCTAACAATGGCGTTTCCATAAAAGTAATTGGATCTATTATTGTTAGTTTATTATTGCTCAAATCAAATCTTCTTAGTGCAGGGAGATTATATAATAGCTTCGGCTGTAAGCGTCGATAATAATTTTGTGATAAATCTAATCCCTTTAAGGCAGGTAAATTCCAAAATGGACCCTCGTTCATGTCATTTAGAGAGTTATTACTTAAATGTAATTCCCTCAATGCAGGCATCGCTACAAATGCGTCTGCATCTATTACTTTTATGCTATTTTTATTTAAATGCAGTCGCTCTAAACTTGGATGTCCTCTTAGTGCACCTCTTGGAATTTCTCGCAACAAGTTGTTACTCATATCCAAATATCTTAATCGAGGTAAAGCATCCAGTAAGGCTCGAAACTCCGATATATGCATAATTTTGTTTCCGATTAGTGACAACTCTTCGACGCCACTGCCAGATTGTTGCAGAAATGACTCAGGATGTATTCGAATTATTTCATTGTAGTTTAAATCTACCACTCTTAATTTAGGTACTCTATGGAAAGCTCCGTGATGAATTATGTTTATATTGTTATTCGATAAAAACAGAGTCTCTAACATGGGCTGGTCAACAAAAGCACCTTCATTTAGTTTACTTATAATGTTATGATTCAAGTTCAATATGGAGAGTGCTGGCAGGTCTCTCGTAGCCCTTCCAACCATACTTGCGTCTGATATTCTATTATTGCTTAAAGAAAGCTCATTTAATTGTGGAAGCAAAGATAACGCTCTCATGTGGATAATGTTAATGCCGCAGTTTGTAATATCCAACTTTCTAAGTTTGGGTAAATTAAAGAAAGCATTTTCTTTTAAAGTTTGCAGTGTCAAACTTCCACGAATGAATAATCTCTCAAGACTAGGTAGATTTTGAAATGTATGTTCTTGTATACTGTTCAGACTTTCCGATTGGATGTGTACATATCGCAGCTTTGGCATATTCATTAACGGTGGTATTCTCTTCAAATTTTGGGATTGTATTGTGAGAGCTTGTAGATTTTGTAGCTTCATCAGGCTTTCCGATGGAATGCTTTTCAATTCGTTTTCCACGATAAATATTTCCAAAAGGTTTGATTCTTGAGATTCCAACCATGCGGCAGATACTCGTTCTAAACCATTATGACGGAGCATCAGCCGTAGTATTTTCACATTTTGAAATAGTTTTCCCGGTAGAGATGGTAAATAATTGTTTTCAATTATAATTTCATCGATTGGTTTTATTATGAGCTCTCCGACTTTTTGGATCCCTTTTGCTACTTGCATTAAATCGCTGTGTGTGCACCTGAAAGGCAGAAAAGATGATTATATACAGACAAAACAGAAAATACTCTTGAAATTTGTAAGGTTCGTAACGTATTTTAGATTTGTTTGTTGGTATGAGACAAGTTCCACATTACCATATTTGTGCATCTTCTTTTCGATGTGTGCAAATGCAAGGCAGTATGGACTCCGGCGACGGACATGTTGCTTGTGATTTCGAAACAGAAGGGAATGTCAGTAATAAAAGCCATATTAATGTTTTTTCCTTCCTGAAATCCATTCCTCACGGAGTGTCATTGTTGCATCGCTAGACCGTAAATCTTGTTGTTGTCTGAAAAGAAAACGAAATTGTAGGTATGGACTCATGTTTTTGGTCTGGTTCCGGGGGTCTACCAACGCATCGCTTTCCAGTGCGGGGTCGGCAGTCGGCCATTCCAGCACTTTGGAACCCGAACTTCTACCGGTTCAACGATAGATGACCCCGTGTTGACGCAAGCGAATGCTATTGCCTACAGACCTACACCAGACGGAACAGAATGTCATATGGATTTTAAATCATGTCTGATGTATTGATTTGTTCGAGTGGCGAAATTAAAAGCTCGAAATCAGTAGATACTTCCGGCGTAAGGGTGCAAGGTACTTAATTCTTTTTACTGTTTCCTGTTTCCAAAGAATAGATTTAATTGTTTAGTTGCGTGAAGGTCTATGAAACAATATAGGTAATCGAAAACAATAGCCGGGTGTTAGATACGTACCTTGCACGTTTGGGTGCACTTTCACTACTTTGCCATTGTTCTTATTTGCTATCTGTACCTGTGGTTATTGCAAAGGTTACGACTTACGATCACGCGATAAAATTATCTAGTCAAATTAGTTTTTGATCGTTAATGTGACAAAAAATAGCAAGAATATCGATATTTCAGTTAGGTACTTGAACTCTATTTTTATCGCTATCTGTACATAAAATAGAATGCACAGTATGTCAATAATGTAGGTACCTAAAACGTTATGTGCACTCTACTAAACTTTAAAGTACCTACTTAGCCCGTAATCAACCAACGAGACGGAATCACTATTTTGTTACAGTTATGCAGTTATCTCGACGTACATAACTGTCGTCAGACTGTCACCAGTGCCCTCATAGGTACCTACAGTATGACGTGAAAATGAAATTCCTACTCTACCAATTTGCACGTTTTTGTTAAGTTGTCTTAGAATTTCCTTAGCAAATAAAAACATATGTGTGGTGTCGTATGAACCCCCGTTTTTCGTTCGCCTTCCCTTGTGGCAAGACACCAAGGTATGGCCCCGTGGTATGGCCCTTAGGACGCTTGTACCATGATGAGTACGACTGAGACCGGCCGCTCCAAATTGCACGGGACGTTGGTGGATTTTAAAGTGCCCTGCGTGAATAATGTATTTATTAAAAAAATTAAAATTAAATATTAATGCTTAACGAACTTGCAAGCCAACTATTTGAACATCCAGCTTTAAATCTACTGGTTTTTTATCACGAGTGGCTAAAGCAAACTATAGCGAAGCCCGCCAACCCGCATTGGAGCAGCGTGGTGGGTCTAAGCTCTAATTCCCTCTCTGCTATGAGAGTGGAGGCCTTTGCCCAGCAATGGGAGGTTAATGGGCTGTAGTGATGAAAGCGAACTATGTAGGTATGTGACCTCCGGTACGAACCGAGAAAAATATGGCATTGGCTGGATGAGGAAGGCTGAGGACCGGTTGCGGTGGCGCTCATTGGGAAAGCCCTATTCGGTCCTGCTGATATATTGATGATAATATTGATATGTCACCGTAAGATTGCAAAAACCGTTAGATTGTAATCTAACTAGCGAAATTGTAAACTGTCGACAGATTACAATTTAACGCGTTATTTTTCGGTAGATTGTAATCTGTTAGGTATATTAACCCGATAAAACCTAACTGATTATTTATGTCGAACCCTAACCTAACTTACAAAAAAGAGACAAGAAAACGTAAATACAATGAATATTTCAAAAATTGAAACTCAGAACATTGAACGGTTCACAATCTGTCGACAGTTTACAATTTCGCTGGTTAGATTACAATCTAACGGTTTTTACAATCTTACGGTGACAGATATATTCATTGCAAGTTGCAAGCAAAAATGATTCAGATATTCTTTCGGTTATTAAGTTTTTATTTACTAAGTATTATTAGTATCTAAATAAAATACGTAAACCCATACTGCATAGACTGATTACTACTGATTACTATAGGTAAGTTAAAACAATTTCATGCGATTGAACATGTCACGGCCACGCATTCAACGGCTTTTGTAGTAGGTACCTAGTGCAATTCTTTCTCGGAGTTCAGACCTACATAAAATATATTGATGCTACCAACTTAGACAGAATTTTCTCGAGGTAAGTAATGCCATAATAGAGACTTAGAAAGCCTTGTCACCCTAGTACCGTAATGTTTTCTAGTAGGTAATATTTCCTACATAAAACTATTAGGTACTAAGTATATGTTTAGTAGTAACTATGTTGTTGATAGGCGGGTAAGCTGCTACATACTAGTACTATTATAGGTAATAATATGTTTATTCAAAACATTGTTTCACTGTCTACATAGTACGGCTTCTTAGCTTGAAATACGGTCCCATCCGGAAGAAAGCATGAAACTTGGCATGCATGTAGCTTTGACATATATAACTCAATATAGAAGTAGAAACACCTCTAGAAATGATTTTTTCCCCCCCTCCCCCCCTATTTTGTATGCCAAATCGTGGTTTTTTAAATTTTTCAGGAAAACGGTTATAGCTATGAAAAAACTGTCAAAAGCCGAAATGTTCTTCATTAAATTTCCTACAATACATTCCTTGGATGTATGTTGATACAACTTATAGTTCTCAAAATAATCTAACATTCATTGGTGTAAACACAGGGATTCAAGCAATTTATTAAAACTACCAGTCAAGTTCAGTGAAAAGTATGTTTATTTTAATTCATATCGCAGGAATCTCCCCCGCACTTACAGAGCCCAGTACAGGGAAGCCCTGACTTCCTACATAGGCATCGACCAGTTATGCAGCTGCCCCAGGAGCACTTTGTTAACTCCTTTACGGATGCCGAGGTTTCTTTTTTCGTGCTCCATAATGGAGTCCAAACACCACCTTCTTCCTTCCATCCCCAATCCTCGAAATCAGGATATTCAGGGTTTACTATCAAGCACCAAATGTTGGTGGTAGCCTATCCATAGCCCGCCCCCTGATAAATAACGTCTTTCTAGCTTGGTCGATATCTTCCACGTCGCTTGTGTTATCGTAAGTAAGGATAACATATCTTGCCAAAACGTCCAAGTCCAACGTAAGGTCCAACATATAAAAAAAATTGTAGCAACCAAAGGGGAAGAAGTTTTGAGTAACGATGCCGTAGACATGTCTTCCCTGAAGTCTAAACAAGAAGAAGAGGATTCTGGATCCTCCTCCATGTCTTTCACGCTTTCCAGTATGGTCACACTAACGTCATTATTAGAACTGTGGATACGGATGCTGTTGTTATTGCAATTTCTTTGTTCGGAGAGCTTAAAAAAAATTTGAATAAATTGTGGATATCCTTCGGTGTTGGAATAACTTCGCGTATTATTGCAGTCCACCAACTCGTGGCTACACTCGGTCCAGACAGATGCAGTGGTATTTTGTTCTTTCATGCATTTACAGGCTGTGATACTGTATCAGGATTCTATGGGAAAGGAAAGAAGTCGTTTTGGAAAACGTGGAAGTCCTTCCCTAAAGTCACAAAAGTGTTCCAACAATTATCACAGCCCGTACAGAGAATTGAAACTCATCATGTGGACATTTTGGCAAGATATGTTATCCTTACTTACGATAACACAAGCGACGTGGAAGATATCGACCAAGCTAGAAAGGCGTTATTTATCAGGGGGCGGGCTATGGATAGGCTGCCACCAACATTTGGTGCTTGATAGCAAACCCTGAATATCCTGATTTCGAGGATTGGGGATGGAAGAAAGAAGGTGGTGTTTGGACTCCATTATGGAGCACGAAAAAAGAAACTTCGGCATTCGTAAAGGAGTTAACAAAGTACTCCTGCCGCAGCTGCATAACTGGTCGATGCCTATGTAGGAAGTCAGGGCTTCCCTGTACTGGTTTCTGTAAGTGCGGGGGAGATTCCAGCGATATGAATTAATATAAACATACTTTTCACTGAACTTTACTGGTAGTTTTAACAAATTGCTTGAATCCCTTTGTTTACACCAATGAATGTTAGATTATTTTGTGAACTATAAGGTGTATCAACATACATCCAAAGAATGTATTGTAGGGAATTTAATGAAGAACATTTCGGCTTTTGACAGTTTTTTCATAGCTTTAACCGTTTTCCTGAAAAATTTAAAAATCCACGATTTGGGATACAAAATAGGGGGGGAGGGGGGGAAAAAATCATTTCTAGAGGTGTTTCTACTTCTATATTGAGTCATATATGTCAAAGCTACATGCATGCCAAGTTTCATGCTTTCTTCCGGATGGGACCGTATTTTCTATTTTCTTGAGCTAACGAGCAGTACTAACATGGATTTAAAACATTTTAAAAATGGTAGTCTAGTAAGTGAGTTTATTTAATATTTTATTATAGGTATATTTCAAACAGAGCGAAAGATAGGTACTGGAGTCCAAAGATTAAATTATATGGTAGAGTCGACAATCCTGTGAGTACTGAGTAGGTCTACGTATTATAATTGCGGTAGTTTATTTATTGAGAAACCTACATAAAGTAATTAAGTACCTACTAACCCAGTAGGCAAGTATCTAATTTCACGATTTATAACAAAAATTTTTTTTTATTTTTTTTTTTTTAAACCCGCGGCTCGGACCCGTCGTGGACTTTGCCCTTCAAATAGAAAGAACCTTCTTACAAGTTATACATACCTATCTAATGCAAAAAACCGCATCTCAATCGACCCAGTACTTTTTCAGAAAAATGGTAACATATTGAAAAATAAAAATCACGATTGCAGCGCAGCTTGGTGGTCCTAAAACATATCTAAGAACCCTGTCAGAAGTAATGCATATCTAAGGCAAAAACCGCATATTAATCGGTCCAGTAGTTTTCCAGAAAAATGGTAACAAAAAGTGCACAAACATACA
Organism: Erebia aethiops; assembly: GCA_923060345.2. NCBI lineage: Eukaryota > Metazoa > Arthropoda > Insecta > Lepidoptera > Nymphalidae > Erebia > Erebia aethiops. The sequence goes on along the minus strand of OV281090.1, from coordinate 14,405,114 downwards.
AACAAACGCACAACCTCTAAGGGCTTTACACATAAGAATTATACCGTCTCCGTTCCGTCGTGGGTAAAAAAAGCTCGGTAAACACAATTTTATTCGGTACAATAGGTAACTAACTATGTGTGATGTTTTAATCTTTGAACTAAGTAATACAGATTATCACTTTTTAATTTAAAATTGTAATTATTTTTAAGTAAGTAGACCTTTTTCGTTATTTTAACTTTAAATATTTTTCGGACCCACTGACGCGGACGGGCTAAGTACCTAGGTACCTATTTTTAAGTACAAATTCGCGTTACTTATTTGAGTAATTAATTTTATTTTAAGTAGATACTTATGCAAAATCAACATTTAATACTTTTAACGATATATTGTAAAAAGTAATAGCTATTTTAAATAAAATATTGTTTTATGTTAAATATGCAATGAAAAGCAGGTGCCATGAATTAGGTAGGTACATGATAGTCACGAACTAATAATTATTATTTATTGTAGTTACAGTAATCTATTTATAACTACTTATAAAAGTGGAGTAAGTAATTAATCAGCAGAAAAGTCATTTGAGAATTCTACGAAATATTTATTTATTAACTTTTGTTAAACCGACTTTATTTCATAAACCGATTATGGGTAAGTAGGGTGTTCTCACCTAATTCTGTGATAATTGTGATAATAGCAATAAAACCCAGGATAATCTCAATCAAAATGTTTTATTTTTTGTAGGAACTTAAATCAGTCTTTTACTTACTATTTTAACTAATAATCTCTTAGTTTTATAACAAAGAACTTATTCTAACATAGCTTTATAAATCACACGTTCACTTTGGTAATTCTGTTATAATCACTTTAATTCGGTGATATCATTATCATAATTATGATATAACACAATTAGATGAGTCTTTAGCATAAATTATTATCACATAATTAGGTAAATTAAATATATTAACTCAATATTTTTAAACATAACAGGAACTACTCTTAATATAATTATATGATATTTTCTTAATCAATAGGTATGTATTAGACGTACGAAATAGTTTAGTTAACATTAGGTATATCTTTTATTCTTCACCACTAGAATTATCAATACTGCAATGGTCGCACATAAAAACTTGCTGTTTGTCTCTAACATCCTGACTTTGGCAATGTGTGTGATAGGGATGGGTACAGAATGAGCAAGTTATCCAGTCAGCTCCATTTTTCATCTTAACATCACGTGAGTACCAACCACTACATACCCTGCACAACCAGTCTTCGTCGATCTGGGAAGTTTTTGATGGTTTTTTTTTTTCTAATATCTTCTTTTCCCTTCATTTTTCTGAAAGTTGTATTACCACTCACTTAATTATGTGATAGTAAAAAAACGACATAGTTAAATATTACCAAAAACTGTTCAAATTACTTTCTATACTTTTTATTAAAAATACTTTATTTATCTTTCTCATTTACTCGTTATAAAAGTATCAATTAACATAGAAAATAACATGCGAGATACTTTACCTTGTTTAATTCGGTGATACTGCTTTCTATCTCAAACAACAAAAACCGTTATTTTTGACACTGCGTACATAAGGTTTCATTCAAATATCACGTAAATTTCTCCAAATCTAATGATGGTAGCGACAAGTATACTCTATTTTCCACACATAGTCCAAATTTCAGTTGAAAATAACAATGTTTTCTATTAAAAAACAAATAATTTATAGGAGCACAACAGCAAGTGACCGGTAAACATTAAAAAATGGCGCCACGAAGACAATTCGCGGCACTGTTACTTTCTCTGTCACACTACGAAGTCAAAACTTTGCATGGGAAAAGAAGCTTTATTCACCCGTCTTAAGGTTGGGTTTCAAATGGTGTATCTTACTCATGTGCAATGATACAAGCTTCAAAACTTGTTATCACAGAATTAAATGAGTCACATAATTATGCGAGCTTACCCTAACCTATAGGTTTCATTCTTGCAAGTTAGTATAATACCTACCAGCTTAGACTGCAAAACAAAGGCTAATTCTAATTTGTCATCGAATAAAAAAGGGTTGATACCTACTTGATACGTATATTGATGCACTTGTAAACTGTAGGTAATATCGGACAACGATTGATTCCTTTGTGTTTTTGAAGTGAAACTTTTTTAGAATCGTTGTAATTTGAAAATTCGAATGCAAATGAATGAATTGAGGAGCTTCGGCTCGATCTTGGAACTATCCACGAAATTTTCTTATGACAACCAGGATTATTGTAACGAAACATGTAATAAAATTAAAAATTAAAAAAAACACGTATTTAAAACATAATATCTAAAACCCAAAACTGCATCTCTGACGGCTCAGTAGTTTTTTTGACCAGCGTGGTGGACTATGGCCAAACCCTTCTCATTCCGAGATGAGACTTGTGCTTAGTAATGAGTAGAGGTGTCAAATAGTGTTTAATTTTATATTCTGATAAATAATTGTTAAAAAAATACTTATATCAGATAAAAGAAAACCTACCAAACTGTGATCACTTAAGGAGTTCCTGTGACCACCTCCTGGCTCATTTACACATTATTATATTTTTGGTTTCACAGTTTAAATAAATGTGTATTGACTTGGCTAAATCTTTTTTGGACTTGCCTATAAACAAATTTAAGAAATCCATTAAAAGTATGCTCCTGAAAAAAGCTTATTATACTTACTGTTGAAGATTATGTAAATGATAGAGGAGCATGGATTTGATCGCTCCAGCAATGCTGGGGACAGCGGTTACTTATGTAGATACACATTGATATAGTAATTGTAAATGAATTATTTAAAAAGGTAATCTTAATCTCGGTAGGAATGGCATTCCGAACCAGTGGTAGATTCACTTGACGATTCAAAAGTACTTGTAAAAGTTTATTTGAATAAAAAATATTTGATTTGATTTGATTTGGGTTGCGGCTGTTGTACGATGAAACTAATGATTTTTCAAAAAAAAAAAAAGAGGTTACTATATAAATCGTACGAAATTTGCTCTAGTTTAATTTAATACATAACTATTTACATCGTAAAATTAGTCGGAAAGGAATTATTGTTAAAAAATTGCTTTTGGGCGCCATTTTTCCAATATGGCAGCGAGAGCGGCAAAGATAAGGTGGCAAAGTGGAAATTCGGAAAAAGCACGTCGAAATCTATAAAATACACCAATTTTCAAAACTCCTGAGAAACTTTCCAGGTAACCCCCTTTTAGAGCACCGAATTACTGGGTTGGATAGACAAAGTGAAAAAAACAAAGTTAAGGCTCTTTATTAGTGTGCAATTAAGCTCCTCCATATAAGTAAATCTTTCAAAATAGGTACAATAAGTATCTATTGTACAGAACTTGTCTATGTAGTTAGTTTTATTAAGTGACATAAGTTGTTCTACGTGAAATTAATCATAATTATATACTAGCCCGCGACTTCGTCCACGTGAAAAAGTTTTTTACTTCCCACGGGAACTTTAAATTTCCAGAATAAAAAGTACCTACCTAGTACCTATTCTATGTCCTCTAAAGGTCCTCAACTATGTCCATGCAAATGATCACCTCAATCTGTTGCTCTGTTGCGACGCGATTAAGGTGGAAGACAAGGGTCTGCCCGCGAAATTCAAATTTAATTTGGTTTTTCACAATTTGTAAACTAATACGACAAAGTAGGCTTATGGCATTCAAATTGCGCCCCTAGGAATATCATCGTCAAAATAATGACTAATTTGTGAGTAACTCACGTCAAACTCATTATTTTGACTAATTTCTTAAACTGGACACTTTCAAGTAAAGATTTTTATATTGAATTTCGCGGGCAGACCCTTGTCTTCCACCTTAAAGGACAAACCAACAAACAAGCACACTTTCGCTTTAATAATATTAGTATGAACTTATGAAGTATACCTACTGTAGCTATACCTTCTATTACCTATTATTTAGGTAGGTATGTTATAAATATTATCTTCGGCTGGAAGGACCCAATATAGGTAAGTACGATATTTATATTAGTGTAGAATTAACGATCCGTATATTTCAATTACGTAATATGGGGTTTACTTTCAACAAACGAGGTCGACACATATTTTGACACCTACCTACCTAGTTTACCAAAATTAAAAACAAAATTAAATATCTTGGTATTGTATTGGATCAAAATTTGAATTTTAAAGACCATATTGACATACTTACAAACAGGGTCCGTAAACTAATTTTTATTTTCAAAAATCTTCGAAACGTTGCCAATCCCCTTGTGATCCGTAATGTGTACTATGCCCTGTGTCAATCTATTATCCTATACTGCATCACATGTTGGGGTGGTACTGCCAAAACTACACTAAAGCCCCTTGAAATTGCACAGCGGGCCATACTAAAGGTGTCAACGTTTAGGCCAATACTCTTTCCTACCGCCTTATTGTACAAAAATTGTGGCGTCCTAAGTGTTAGAAAACTGTTTATTCTGAACGTGATTCTGCATCAGCACAAAATAACACCATATCGACCTATTGAAAAACGGCGTAAAGACAAGATTTGTACTTTACGTGCACCTAAACTAGCCTTTACCAAACGTTTCTTTTTCTATCTCGGTCCATTTCTATATAACAAGCTTAATGCAGAATTACCCATCTATAACTTGTCACTTACTCAATGTAAACATAAAGTCATATCCTTTTTGCTGGATAAAACTTATGAAGAAACTGAAGATTTCTTACAATCTGTTAAATAACCTAGTTTATTTTTCTTCTTTTTTGAAAAAGAAAAACAAATACTATAATGTTTACAAAAATTGACAACCAACTTATAATTAATTAATTAGACACACTCATACCCACGAATACTTAAACACGCAACACACACACACACACACATACACACACACACATACACACAAACACACACACACACTCACACACACACACACACACACACACATTTTATTTTTATTTCCAAGCCTAATAATGTTTATTTTAATGTTAGAAACACTCTTTGCAAATTGTAAATTGTATTCTTATGTGCCAAGCACACAACTTTTGGTAAACCGAGGGAGAGGGCTGGTTATCCTTAACACAGATCTAAAAAATCTAGCTAGGATAGCCAGTTCTTGATCTTGCAACTTGCCGCAAATTTAAATTAAGCACATTATATTTGTAATTGTTCAAGATCATCCTGGATAGTGTAACAAAATGATGGAAAATAAACGATTTTGATTTGATTTGATTTGATTTGATTTGTTACTGCGTTACTCACAACTTTGCATAAAAATTAATTTGATAATCTCGTAAGGCTCAGTGATACTGACCACTGAAGATTTATTTGAAGAACTAGCGACCGCCAGCGGCTTTGGTTCCGTTGGAATTTCGAAAAATCCAGCCTAAGGAATATTTAACCATATTACATAACAGTGTCAGCTTTCTAGGTTCAAGAGTTTGGGCTCTACGTTGATGAGTCAGTCAGTGAGTTTCGAGACAGGGATTTTCCCTTTAGAGTAGAAACTACGTTTAAGAAGTAGGTAGTTCTAACTTCTGATTAAAAGAAAATAATAGATATTATAAGTAATTCATTTAAATTATTTAGGTAAAATTTTACCCTAGTTCTAAGGATATTTTCTTTAAAAATGGTCTTTCGTGCCGAATATGATAAAAGCAATGATATTCTAATTCTGTGGTCAAAAGTTTACTTACTTACCCTCAACTGTGTGTTGGAATTTGGAGTGCAGTTACATTTGAATAGACCCATAAGTTCCTTGAATAAGTATAGCTGATTGTTACTGAGTAAGGAGATATTTCAAGTTTAATATAAGATTATAATATTGTTTAATGAAGGAACCAGAACTTCAATTCGCTATAATCCGCGACAAAAGAAGTGAAAAAAATCATTATGATGGACTTCCGCAAAGCAACACCTGCCTCTATCCAATATATTGTTTAATTTACGGATTATTCATTATTTCCTGCACTAATGATTACAGCTACTGCTAAGTGCAAGTGCTGCTGCAGCAAATCACCGCAGCTCTACATTGACATTATAGAGCGTTTTCTATAAATATTAATATAGTAGGATTTATTTTAAATAGTGCGATACGAATCACCTGTTTACCTCAATGAATATTGTAATTATATCCCTTAGAGCATATCATTAGTAGTTTGTTACCACTGGTACTCAACAATCGTATTCCAATTACGTAACCCGGTGTTAACTTTCGGACAAACGAACAAGCGGACAAGCTCGTACTATGATAGATAAACACGGACTGGGTGCGAGCAGTATTTCGCATGCAAACACCAGACTTTCGGTTCATGGCTCGATGCGCACCAAGAAATTTATCTTTCACCATTGTAGCGCGTGCCTTCATACGTAACCTCGTCCCCTGAACGTAGAAGTTCCAATAGGCATGATTTCTTATTTTTCTTTAAAGAAAATTTGGCATATTAAAGTTTGACTAAAACGTTTCCGTAAGCAACGGTGAGGTGCTCTTCTATCCATTAATTAGGTTTAAAACTTTTTCTTTACCATTGCATTGTTACGTTTCCAAATTGTCAAACGTCGTAAGACGCGTCCGTCGGTTAAAAAGCTCTGCTATAGGCATAGGCTATAGGTTCAACAAAATATCATCATTCTGCATAAGTAATATTAAAATAATAATATTTTTCCGTGCGAGCGGAGTGAGCGGTCATTGCTAGGTAGGTATATAGACTACAGTTGCCCCACGACGTTAAAACATGGCGCATCTATGTTTGTTTATTTTATTCTTTGGTAATGTTGCAAAATATAGATTGCACATGCGATTTATCAAGATTAATCCTGCGGTGTAGTAATAAGAAGGAAGGCATGACAATATAATACAGATTATCTCCTAATTACACGATTTGAATCGCTTTATTTTTCTGCACGCTCTAATTTACTGTGTTTCTCCTAAGTACCTAAGTACAAATTATTTAGTGGCTTTCATATTTCAGTTCATACTAATTTCAGGTAGGACTTACCTTACTTATTCCAGCATAACTTTCTCATGTCACTCCGGATAGATATGTAGACATGCTGGTTAAAAGGATTGATTATTCAGCACACTTGAGCGTTTGTTAGGTACAGCGTTCCTTCTTTTTAGTGTTTTCCTCTAACAGTAACTAACTTCTTTCCTTCCTTCATTATAGTGTTTACAACTAACTAAGTATCATATAGGTATTATTAGTATCTGGTAGCTTCAACTGGTATCTGCTTCAACTGGTATACTGAGACAGAAAGCCGGCATACCTACCCGTATCCTCGCCAAGCTGAAGCTGCTTAGCTGCCCCCCAAATTCGAGCGCCCTAGGCGGTCGAGTTGGCTTATATATGGACGGGCTGGCTCTGATCGTGTTCATAGAACTCATGAAAATTTGTAGGTATTCCACCTCCTATATTACCAGATTTAAAAAAAAACTGTGCTGAGAATTGAGATGCCTGACCAAGATTAGGTCCCGCGACTCTTATACGTCATCTAATAACTACGCCACCTGCACGTTGGATTGTCAATACTAATTTACATGCTATGATGTTAGACGTAATATGCGATCATACGATATTCGCCTCAAAACAAGTTGTTCTCCTTGAAATTGGTCGACAGAATGAAAGTCGTTACCACCTAAATCTTCTAATAATATTAGACCATAGAATTTGGAATAAATAATGCTAACCCAACCTTATTGCGAATGAATGAATAAAAGAAATAAGTATATTGTGCTATAATAAGTGCTATTTCAAAAGGGGCTGAAATGGGGGAGGGGGGTTGAAATTTTAAAGTGGGCTTACCTACTAGATCGAGTGAGTTAACTAGGTATCATAATATGAAAGGGCTTCATTTGCACATTCTAATATTTTTTATTTCTCTTAGTTTTTCACTTTACGATGAAAAATCACAAAAAACACCGTTCCCCTATATCTCTGAAGATTGCAAAGTAAACAATCAGAAATTGGGTAGGTATAGTTATTACCTATATAAGTTTAGGTAAGTAAGTATATAAATAAAATTTATTAGGTGACTAGCTGATGCCCGCGAATTCGTCGACGTGAATTGAGGATGTTGGTTCCCGCGGTAACTCTTTAATTTTCCGGGATAAATAATAAAGTCTATGAATCTATGTCCTTCCCCAGGATACAACCTACGTCGGTACCAAATTTCGTCAAAATTGGGAAAGCGTAGCAGACAGACACGCCCACTTTCGCATTCATAATAACTATTAGAAGATAGGTATGGATTAGCTATAATGAAACCTTATTGACCTGAACCTACCTCTACAATCTACACCTACCTACTTGTCTAGAGCCGTTAGCACCTGCCTATTCCAAAAGATAGGTGTGTCTGCTGAACTCACGTGGCTCAAAGTAGATTTTTTAATCAAAATCAACTATTATATTAATTTACACAGAAATAGGTAGGTCCAAAATGTTTGGTGTCTCGCCACTTGCGTAATGTTGTGCGCAAATAATGGCATAAAACCCCAATGTCATATTCGCAAATTCGGTCAAACCACGAGAGTTCAGACACACCTACCTTTTGGACCTATAAAGAATTCGTAAGTCGTCACACCTGTACGCCGTTGTGTTTAAGTTCACTTTCGATCAAAACAGTATTGCGTTTTGCGTTCCAATTATTTACTGTGGAAACCAGTTTCAGAGATGTAGTAAACCAACATCTCAACTCACCTGTAATACCCAGTGCTAATAAATCTCAGCGATAGCTACAACGTGTATCAAGTGTAATATACCTATAAACACTTTCACTACATCAGTTATATCACATTTTAATAATGACGTTGCTAAGAACAATACGTAGTGTTTTCAATACTAGTTCTAGGAGGTATAGTTTGAATTTGCAGAATAAAAAACCGCCGAAAATTTTAATTACTGGTAAGTTTAATTCTGAACGAACGCCGCTCGTCTCAAAGTTACAATTGCTAGGCCAATGAAGATGTAACTCTCACGGTTTGATGACCTCCTTGGCGCAGTGGTGAGAGCTTCGGTCTAACTATAGACCGAACCCGAGACGTCCCACTAGGGACGTCTCGGGTTCGATTCCCGGCAGGGTCAATATGGGAATTTATTTCTGAATTTTCTCTGGTGGTCTGGTTCGTCCGTGGCTAGTTACCACCCTACTGGCAGAGACGTACCGCCAAGCGGTACGATGCCGTGTAGAAACCGATTAGGTTTAACATAACTGCCGTACGCAGGTTAGCCCGCTACCATCTTAGCATCATCACTCCCCATCAGGCGAGATCGCAGTGAAGGGCTAGGTTTATACCTAGTTAAGTTGCAGTGGAATTAAAAAAAGGTTGCAAACATATTTATGCACTTACAAGATCATAATTGGTCCAAACTCTAATAATATGTTTTATTTATGGGAGTCATCATTACAGAGGCACAAGTAAGCATTTGGTACCATATTACATAATATAGACGAATGCATTTTCAAGCTTTGTCTATCGGTATATATGTATACCTATTGGTAGGTAGACCGTAGAACAAGCTAATGTCGAACTTGACCCAAACCACCCCAAACCCTTCTCTCCCACTTGCATTCCGCCTAACGGCCGCGATAGCCACAGAGGAAGATAATAGATAGGTACCTACCGAGGTACGTAGTTACTTTCAAAACTTTATGGTAGGTTTTTATGTAATAAATTAAATATCAAGTAGATTAATAGTAGTAAAACTTAATGCTCATAGAGCATAGTTTCGCTTACTGACTAAAGTGGAACGAAATACAATTTGCCATAACCAATAAATAGTATACCTGCTGTATTCATTTGCCATTGATTGCAATATGTATAGCGATATAGTTATTTACAATACTTTAGGTATACTTATACCTACTTAATTTCGATTTATTATTTTCATAATCTTCAAAATGGCGTAGGTACCTAGTTATCTACCTATATACCTATCTCAGGCGTCTAATAAAATGGCGCACTCATTTACTTACGCAGATAGTAATAAATACTTTCTAGTTTCCACCACGTAGAGTCACTAACTACTCGGTGGCTCAGGTAGATAGACGTAACTCGTAAACGAAGTAGGTAGGTAGGTACCTACCTATTCCGAAAGAGACTGCAAAGCATCGTACCTAAGCATGGGGGTGAACACTCTTCGTTCGTTAATTGACTGACGAGAGAGTCGACTCGTATTTTCAGCAAAAACAACAGACGTGATGTTAGTCAGTACAATATAGAAGATAGGATAGTTATATAATGTGTCACCGTAAGATTGCAAAAACCGTTAGATTGTAATCTAACTAGCGAAAATGTATTTCGACAGATTACATTTAACGCATTATTTTTCGGTAGATTGTAATCTGTTAGGTATATTAACCCGATATAAAACCTACCTGATTATTTATGTCGAACCCTAACCTAACCTAGATACAGGAAAGAGACAAGAAAACGTAAATTATTTCAAAAATTGACACTCAGAACATTGAACGGTTCACAATCTGTCGACAGTTTACGATTTCGCTAGTGAGATTACAACAATCTAACGGTTTTTGCAATCTTACGGTGGCATATACATATCTACTGACGTTTCAGAAAATTTAGACAGAAGGTCACTCTATCGCTTAAGTACACAGAGCAAAGCAGATTCCTATTTCTGTGATCGCTTACATAGGTACCCACTATCCTATCTCACACAAGGCGTGAGTGACGTGACGTGAGTTTGAATGTTGAGAAGCACTTACCTAATTAACTATCTTGCAAAACAAATTCTGTATCGATAGATAGGTACCTTGTACATAGGTGACCCCAAATCAAAAGTGGGTATGTAAGAGAGCCTCCGCATTTATTTATGCATTACAAATTGCAATCTCTTAACTGTAGATACATATCAAGAGCCTTGAAAGTTGAAAAGTGTTTTCTATAACTACTAGTACTAGTAGGTACCTACACTACCTACCTTAACCTATATAGGCTGGATAGTTTCCTGTTTCTGTACTTACTTACAAACACAATAAAAACATCCTTATAACCCTAGTTTGTTTTAATAGGCTTTAGAGCGTGTTTACCGTTTACATAGCCTCCTGTAAAATAAATACTTGGCTGCACACATCAATGACGTTTCTATACGTTCTAATAGGTAGGGTTTTCCACGTGGATGACTTGTTTGAAAATAAATAAATTATGCGCTTGTTTGATAAATTAGTAAGTAAATTACGTATCTGCTTTGTTTTATTGCGATAATCGGGACCATTATTAACCCTTACTAACTTTTATAAAAATGTTTTTTTTCTACAGGTGGCCTGGGTCAACTCGGTGTAGAATGCGCAAAATACCTCCGAGGAAAGTATGGGCGTGAGAGCGTTATTCTATCTGACATCATCAAACCCACGGCAGAAGTTTTCAATGACGGCCCATACATCTTCGCCGACATATTAGATTTTAAAGGGCTTCAGAGAATCGTTGTGGACCACAGAGTCGACTGGCTCATACATTTTTCAGCCCTGCTTAGTGCAATTGGGGAACAGAATGTACCGCTAGCGGTCAGAGTGAATATAGAAGGAATGCATAACGTTATAGAGCTCGCAAAGCAGTATGGGCTTAGAATTTTTGTACCGAGTACCATAGGAGCGTTTGGACCTGACTCACCAAGGAATCCTACTCCTAATATAACAGTGCAACGACCACGAACAATTTATGGTGTTTCGAAAGTGCATGCGGAGTTATTGGGTGAATATTACTATCACAAGTTTGGGCTGGATTTCCGTTGTCTGCGGTTTCCTGGAGTGATATCGAGCGATCCGCCTGGCGGAGGCACTACGGGTAAGCGAGCATTTTTACACTGATTAAGTAATTACATTTGCCATATTGAATAAATCAAACAAGTGAACATAATGAAAAAAATTAAAGATCACCAATGACCTTCTATACACAAGGTCATTGAAGAGCACGACTGCCCTGCCGTAGGGAGCTTTTTCCAAAAATTATAGCCAGTGCCACTTGGGAGGATGTAAGGAAGTTCTAACGATACCCCATACTTCCAAATTTGTTCATGCATTTAGAAGTTATAGTGGAATAAAGAAACTTACATACATACATACCTTTACATGAACCCTGAAAATTACATTACACTCGTTTTTTGGGCAGTCGTGTAAATATATCAGAGGTCTATTAGTTACTTCGGAAACTTCTTATCAGTTTCCATCTGCAGTGTAGCATAGGTAGTACCTACCTCCCAGCCTAGGTATAGTACGCGCACGAGTTGAATGCAGAGCAAATGTATGGTGCAACATACATTAACTTTGCATTCAACTCGAACATTGCTTTATTCTACTTAAGTAAAACAGATAGGGCGTGTTGATAATACTTAAAGCAACCCAGAATTTCTATGTTGTCTATGTCTTGTGGTGTCCGGTGTGCGGCCATTGTTGATTTGAGACGTGTGACTAAATAATAAGTAACAGAAATTAAAGAAGTGTTTGAAGAAGCTGAGCTGCACTCTTTCATTCACAGATAAGTTTTTTCCGGATTGTTCGAGCAATCAAACTAACAGTCTAAACTAACGCAACGGAAAAGATGGAATTAGGTATAGATATTGCATACAACATTAGGTATATCTACAGGCTACAAGGAAGTTAAATAAAAATAAAAATTCATACCACTGCCCTATTTTTTACAGATTATGCCATTGCAATATTCCACGACGTGATTCGCAAAGGCCGCTACGAATGCTACCTCAAACCCGACACGAGACTACCAATGATGCATGTCCGGGACGCCCTACGAGCCCTCTCGGAATACTTGGAAGCTCCCAACGAAATTCTGAATAGAAGAGTCTATAATGTTACATCAATGAGCTTCACTCCTGAAGAGCTGGCTGACCGGATGGTCAAACACTTGCCGGAATTCCAAATCTCGTATAGACCTGATAGTAGACAAGAAATAGGTGAGTTGACATCAGCACTGCTATTAGATGCATAGATACCTATAGATACGATTTATGAACGTCCATTGCGATTTTTATTTTGCAGGTATACCTACTTACTTAGATGTATTTTATTCAAAAAAATTCAAAAACGTTAAAACCATTCATGTTTTGTTCATTTTATTAGAATGTAATATTTTACCGATGCAGTTTTGGCTCCCCCAGTTTCAATTCACGGAATGTCACCACCTTCTCTTCAATTCGTAATAGGTACTTACTTGAAAACTTCATTTTGTTAAAGTTGCCTCATTAACATTACAGCCGATTCGTGGCCTCAAGTGTTCGACGACAGCGAAGCACGTAGAGACTGGAACTGGAAACCACAAGTGGACTTGGACGACCTAGTAACTCTGATGGTAAAGGAAGTGAAAGAAAAAATAGCTGCTAATGGATTTTAGTACCAGAAGACATTGTTTTGTGAATTGTGTAGTTTAATCCCAGCGACAGGAAAAATTAACCAATCAGTGCTCAGAGTGTAAATTTTCCACTTGTAACACCTGACGCAAGATGATAATGATAATTTTATAAATGCAAAGCAACGCAAATCTGCATAAGTCATCATTGATAATATATTATATTAGATGGGCCCTTTCATAGGAAAAAATTGTCCTGTAGAGCGCGCTTCACACCTGTCATAAGCCTGTCTTTGTCCCTGCCATAGCGATGTCCCGCTTTTCAGACTAGATGGCGTTAGTAAAATAAGTTCACCTTCTTTGTTTGACAGTTGATCCCCATACAAGTTTTGCAGAACTGCATAGCGTCACCGTCAAACCACGTTTCCCCTTGCATACTCAATGACGATTTAATTGTAACGCACGTATCATGTTAGTGTAGGACTGTAGGTACTGGAAAAATTGCCTCTGATTGGTTAAGGTGGATGACAAGGGTCTGCCCGCGAAATTCAAATTTAATTTGGTTTTTCACAATTTGTAAACTAATACGACAAAGTAGGCTTATGGCATTCAAATTGCGAGCCTAGGAATATCATCTTCACAGGTTTATATAAAAATCTTTACTTGAAAGTGTCCAGTTTAAGAAATTAGTCAAAATAATGAGTTTGACGTGAGTTACTCACAAATTAGTCATTATTTTGACTAATTTCTTAAACTGGGCTGGTTGATACCCGCACAGCTTCCTCGCATATTTTGTCGGTTATCCTATATCATGCCTGATTTAGTAATATCATAGACTAATAATTGAACTAAGAAAATATATTAGGTATACTTTATAGTAAGTAAGTAACTAGGTAAGTAAAATACTTGCATTTCATATTTTTGATCACAAATAATACCTACTTGTATTATTATATTGTTTGCGTCAAAAAATTCATTAATGTTTCAATAAAACAATTTATTTGTAACAATAGTTTTATTCAAGCATCCATAAATATATTCTTAACCACACAGATGACTATTTAAAATGGTTCAGGCAATTTAATGCGACGAATCGTGTAAGAAACAATTATCTAACGTTCAAAGTGAACCTATATAAAAATGATTACTGTAAATTAAACTTTTAACCTTATATTTAATTCGTTTAAAATAAATGTTTTCTTACACTCGTGCATTTTCCTTATGTAAGTATACTTAATTACATAAATGACTCAACTCTAAAATACACAGATCATAATTAAAAGTATTTTTAATGTGATGAAACATTGGTTGATGATGCATTTTCAACAAGTCTATATTATAATAATTATTAACGTGCTTATTACAAAAAAATAGGGTTAATTTAATAACAACAATATAGGTAAGAACCTACCCATTCGATGTTGGAATAGTAGTTTCAAGACAATTATTTATCCTAAGATGATGCACACAGAACATTTCAATGTTTCTTGCAAAAACAACGTAGGTAATCTATAGAGCGAAATTGACTTTGCTTAGACTTAGACATGGTTAAAACGAGACAGATTTATGTTACTTACATAAGTACATCTCGTTTTAACTGTAAGTAAAGTCTGAGCCAAGTCAAAGCGCGCTCTATAGATCTCAGCCTTAGACACGCATACTATAAATGTTATGCACTCATTTGCTGTAAGCTTGTCAAAAATTTTTTTTTTAAATGAATTTGGGCACAAATGGGGCCAATATTGCCGTTACAATAATTATAATACCATGAACTAGTAAGGGGCCCTTCATTGCGACAACTGTACATTTTAGCATATTGGTCATAAGTGTGTGTGTGTGTGTGTGTGTGTGTGTGTGAATGTCGGAAACGAGAATTTAGGTATGGAATCGCTTATAACTGCGTCCATTGTGTTTAAATTTAATGCACCAAGGAACCCACACCCTTTCCTTAAACATTTTATTATTTTACCAGTAAAAAAAATATGGCATCCACTATTCCATATCATACTTATCATTTAAAGAAAAAAAAATATACAATATATGTTACGTAGATCAAGGCTAAGAAAAATACAAAATCTATCTAACTTAGAACAATTAACATTATCTTCGACTTAGAAAATGATTCTGAATACTTCAAATGTTTATTTTTTAATACTAAAAACTGTAGTAAACTATTTGAACCTATTGATGTTTTTGTGTAGTTATCATCATCATCGGGCTACAACCCGTTATGGGCCCGGGCCTGCTCCAGATTTCTCTATCAATCTCTATTATTCGCGCTCAATCTCCAGCTTCTCAGACCAATCCGTTTTGCATCTTGGCTAACCCCATCCAACCATCTGAACAACGTTTGGCTCGTTAAAGATTTTGTGTAGCTCAAACTTGTATCTAATGCGCCACAACCCGTAATCCTGAACTGCACCATAATATAATATATTCTATTGATTCTCAAGATTCTTTTTTCGAATAAAGGGCGTCTTCATCTTTCTTACTGGTCGTCCAGCACTCACTGCCGTATGTCAGAACAGCCCTTACCAGTGTCTTGTATAAAGTTATTTTACGACGCCTTTAAAGAAACCGTGATCCGAAATGCTTTTTGAGACCATAGTATACCCTGATTGCGACAGCTATTCTCCGCCTTATTTCCGTGGATATTTCATTAACATTAGTCGGTTGTACGCCACTAAGATTGCCGAGGACTGTTAAGTGTTAAGTTAAATTCAGAACATTAACATAATAAATATAATGTGTATATTGTTGTGTATGTAATATAGATATATAATAATATTTTGTCATAATAATATAACAATTGTAATCGTTTAATCGCTATATACTTTCTTGACAATTTATCTGAACGAACGTTATACGCAATGCTAAAAATAGGTATATTAAACACATAATTTGGCTCTCCCTTTGCCAGGTCGACTTAGAGCCAGTACACACGGCGCGATGCGTCGTCGCAACGCATATATTTTCACGCACGGGCGTTGCGTCATCGCAGCGTTACAACACCGGCGTCGCAATGAGTACACCCCGTCCCGCTTCGTCTCGGGGGTGCAGTTCCGTCGTGTGCGCGTTGCGTCGACCCAGCGCACCGTGTGTACAGTATAAAAAGACGCAGCGCCAGCGCTACGTCGACGCAACGCTGACGCAACGCGTCGGACCGGCGTCAACGGCGTTTATTCAACAGGTAAAAACAGGTAAGTCATTGACCTGAACTGTTACTTGGAATTTCCTGCTTGCAAGAAAGATTGATCCAAGCCAACTCTTATAGTATCCAACTCCATATAATATGTAATATGGCGGAAAACCAGTCCTGTTTTTAGTTTGAACTCATTAAACAACATGTTTCTTATTGCCTGTTAATCAGAATTCTGTGTTGCTAGTTATAATAATTCATAAGTTTTTTTAATAGTATAACTCTATTTATTACAATTTTGGAACGGTTGTCATGTTTCCTGTATAGCTATAATAGAAGGCGTGCTTTTACACTATATAATATGATGTACTTCGTAAATTAAACAACAAAAGATTTAATGCATACTATCTACATACAATATACATATTATATATCTAGCAATGCACTACACTAATCCACGATCCATATAATTAGTACAATAATATTAAATTCTTAGCCCATACCTTAGATATATAATGTATCGCATTTTCACTCTTTTTACTAAAAAAATTGCTACAATATACGTCTTCTATACTTTATTATTTTATGGATATTTTTTCAATTTTACCATTTAATATAAGTACTAAAATAGACCAATGAAAAATAAAGCAGGAAAAATAATTTCTGGAGTTAACAAGTATGATTTTAATAGTAAGTAATAAAAAAATGCAGCTAAGAAAAACATTATAAGACAATACCACTCAATGGGGCTGATTCTGTATAACACAATCTCTAAACTAAACTAAAATTGATGATCCAACAATGTAGGGGCATTTTAATCTTTTTAAAAAAAGGAAATAGCAAGTTTTTTTAGAAACTTTAAATATGTTATTGATTTTTTGGAATGGAAGTAATTTCTGGCAGAAAAAAATTGTCAAAAGCTTTCCTAGTATATTTTTAGTCGCGAACGTTCATTATATTATATTATTATCATTATTAATAATTATTTTAACATATTGCACAAATTGTTATGGCCGTTCACAATAATTGACATAGAAGACAAAAGCACGTTGGCCGCATAAGGCCAGCATTTGAACCAATGCTGTACACAAAATGACCAAATTACATATTTGTAATTTAGTCAATATACTTTAAATATTTGTGTACAACAGAATTGGAGTCCTTATTATTTATATCTACTACAGCACAATATTATATTTTAATAGCATTGAAAAAAACACTGAGAATATAAGAATTAAGTGTAACTTCGCCTTTATAAATTCCTTTTCAAGTCAAAATCCTTTACTGAATGCTGCGTCCACAACTCCACACCGATAAAAACATATTGATGCCGCATGCGGCGTAAATATTATTTTTGCCGCAGGTTCGAGTATTTTTCCGCGTAGAGTCACTGACGACTGACGAGCGAGGGAATAATTTTTATTTTCGTCGATCATGGCGCGACGCGACGCCAAATTATATTTTTCATTGTTGAACGGTGTAACGTCTCAAAACTAATAAGGTATTTAAATAAACGCATCTTCAAACTATAGTGCGACTAGTTTAAGAACCAATGCATTTGGCGAATATGCACAGAGGTACTCAGTATCTATTTGCTGACCATTTGTCACTGTCATTTGGCAAGCGCTGCCGGGCTAGCTTTTTTGTTGTGAGTATATAGTTTAACTTTTGTGGATTTTCATAGAAACGTCAAAAGATATTGGAACAAATAATTTATATGTGGCTCTCTGCACTTTCGCCGATTGCGGTGTGGTCAGCCCGTTATTTTAAAAATACAACATTTTCGGGTGCTGAACTAAAACTACCAACTAATTAGCAAGCAATTAGGCATTTAGTGCAGTATAATCACTGCTAAAATTACGTCACACGTGAGAATAAAGACTTCAACAGAAAAAACGCGCGACGGTTGCTCGGCAGGACAACACACTGAAGTTCAGTGTAAGAGTTGTAATACATACTAGTGTACATTCGTTCAAAGGATGTCACACTACAGAACGCGACCAGAGCATCGCGGTTTGTAAGTTCTGTGATGTGTTATCGTCACACAATAATAAAGCTTCGAAGTCAAATCTCTTCGATATTGTATAGTGTGCCAAAATTAAGATCACGTTAGAATGGGGGCTACCGCGTTTAAATTCGCCGCTAGAGGCGCTAGTGTAGAGTGAGGTCTCCGAAATGTCAAATAGATATTATTTTTTTTATTTTATTTTTATTTTGTTTATTAGTCTGTAATCAACAGCGTTTTTACATTTTAATTTACAGTTATTTCTTAAAAAACTAAAATAAGGCCAAAAAGATTACATAATTATTATACAATTATTAAAATAAATAGGTACCATAAAGCTTAAAGTTAAAAGTTAAAAAATTAAAAAAGTGCAAGTGCGCGCGGGTATGTGTGTGTGTGTGTATGTGGGTGTGAGTGTGTGTGTGTGCGGGTGTGTATGTGTGTTATGAGGGATGTGCTTGTGTACTAAATGTAAATACTACTATTTCCGATGTAGTTTAATGATTGCATTTTTCAATTGAGTTTTAGATAGACGGAAAAGGTCAAGTTATCACTGGGCCTTTATCGCGGATCTAATTATTTCATTAATGTATTTAGCAATCAACCGGATTTATTAATGAAAATGTAAGATACGTGTCAATGAATGTCAGTGTCGCTTTGAAAGCGGAGCTAAGAAAAAAAAGGTACAAAATTAAGCGGGTTGAAAGAAGAAGAATTCAGAAGTTAGTACATCATGTCCTTGGTTCCTGTGTGCTTACTATTTAAAACCGTATTTTTCGTCAAAAATATGCTTGTTTACCGAATTTAAAGCTATACTAAGGACCTTACTCGCCAGTGGCGCCAACTAGTGAGCATAAAAACGGTAGCCCTCATTAAGTAGTTTTGAAAATGAGTCTTAGTACAATAAGTAAGAATAAATAGAGCGAGAAGTAAATAGCACTTTATACTTGGTAGGTACTATATAAAACCTTTATAAAATATGGCGATCTATTAGCGAAAGAGCTATTTGGCAGCAATTTTAAATATCGAAGTCACGTTCGCGTTACTATAGCAGTTTAACTCAAAAGACGGCACGGCTCATTCCTTATATTGTGAACTCCTTCATAGGGTTTTCTGTGACAAGTTTTAAGAGTCGCATTGGACACGTTTCCGTCACGCGTTTCGTCTGACCAGGCCCTAGCAATGTTAATTATTATCTCTAGCAGACAGAGTAATTAATGTATAATGAGAAGATATGAAAATAGTCGCATCCGAAGTCCATAGAATGTTAAGAGTTAATGTAATGTAGTTGACTCTGTGGTTTCTTACTCTGCCTTCAGGTTCTGTTGTTCTCTTTGCATGTTCCTTTCTTTCAGGCGTTGTCGGAGCTGCGCCTTCTTTAGGTTTGTCATCAGTTGCGTTGACTGGTATAACCACGAACCCTGGAATAATTACGCATCATTTAAAATACTGTAAAACTTCTTTAAATTCTCATAGAAAAGTCATTCTATTATTATGTGGTTGGTCCAATCTGCTCGCACGAAACGTTTTTGCTCGAAGTTTCTCATCCGAACCGCTAGGGTGTGGAAGATCATTCCAGCGCACGTATAACTTAGGTACCTTCAAAGCTAGAGTGAATAGGCATCTTCTAGGCAAGCGCGCTTCAACCTAGACCTCATCATTGCTTTGCACTAAGCATGAGTTTGTCAAGCGCAAGCCTATCTCACAATAATAAAAAAGAGCCATTCAGGGACCAATCAGAAAAAGTATCCTTAAGAGATTTTTCAGCCAGATTTTTTGCCAGAGCATCCTTGACTATTTCAGTCAATGTGTCTCAAGTGCCAACCACATTAAAACCTTGACAAGCTTGTTAAAACTGGCAAAGCGGACGGACAGCGAGCTCGGGGATGTAGATACGTTGGTCGGATCAAATCCACACCGCTCTCGATAACGTCAACGAAACCCTGCATGTTGCAAAGAACCGAAGCACAGGGCGCGACCTCTTTCATAAACGGATCATTAATCGGAGGGGCACACGACCCTCAGTAATGGGAAATAAGACGCAGAAAGAGAAGCCCCTAAATATCATGAACAATCTAAAATGATTGTGATTTATTTTTCTGAACTATGGAATCCTGCTCTGCGCGTAGCCCGTAAAAGATTTCGCTGGTTTTTGCTCAAAACGTAATACCTGTTACTAATAAAATTCCGCCAACTTCTTAATGTGTCACGTCTCTCATTGTGTGCAAAAATAGCATTTAAATCGTGATACCGCGGCTTAGTCAGCATCAGTTTGTTTTTATGAATATTGTTGTTTTGCGATTAAAATTTGGGAGCTGATTAACTTTAATGATATTATAATTTATAATTTTTTAATGGGTTCTTATATAGACGTGTTTAGCTACCTTTATTTATTTATCAAGTTTTAATGAACTTGGTTGATAAGTGAAAACGTCCTGAAAGGTAGTTTTTCGAGTCTATTCAGACGGGCCACATCAGCAATAATGGCACCAGACAAATGTCTAACTAATTGAAGTTTTTTTGTCGTAGCTATATTGTTTTCATACATTATGTTGAAGCATATTACCACAGTTTAAGGAGATACGATCTGAGATCTTCGATCTCTACTATATTACTATCGATGCTAAGGTTTCCGAGACGTGGCGAATAAGACGAGTAAAGACCTTTACAAGAAATCAGAAGATAAATTAATATACATTTCGGTTTTCAGTAATTTATTTCTAAGAACAGGTAACAGAAGCAGTTTACCTTAGGATGTGGCAAATTCGCGCGCGCTAAGCCATTCTGTTACATTATATTATAGGTACCTAAGATAATAACAAAACAATAAACATAAATTAGAATTAACTCTACCTACGATACATTATTTTGTGGGAATTTAAATATATGTAGTTAAGAATGGTTACTGAATTAATGACACGAGCAAAAACTACTCGGACGAGCAAAAAGTTGATACTATCTGAATAAAATTACTATATTATTTTGATCGTAAACTGGGACGGCAGACGGCTGAACAACAATCAAAACCAAACAGCTCGTTTAATACTATAATAATGATAACGCTTACGTATCTCATCGTAGCGTAATATGGCGTGATAGGAATACTATCTCTATGGCTCAGCGGTGTGATAGATATATCGGGTTTGATTCCTGACTGGGTATATTCGGAGCTTATTAGTAATTCATTTCGGCCTTGGTTTAAGGGGTGATTAGGAGCTCAGCCCACGCCCCACGTCAAACAATCGGTGGCCGATCCGATTGTCGGTGGGAAACGAAACGTTCGGAAATCGGCTAACACATACTATTCACCGATAGTCGGTGAATTGATGACGTAGACTTCCCAAGATAGCCACCGACAAAATGACGGACGTGTGCGCTGGTCAAGTCGGTGATAAAGTATCGGCTGAATATCGCTTACATCGCATATCCTAAAAGAGCCGCCAAAACTACAAAAAGAGAAAAAGGTGCGCCTAATTTTCGAGTGAGTGTCCTTTAAAGCAGTTCTGGCCTAGTGGTTAAGCTTTCGGATTCCTATTGGGGGTCTGGGGTCGATCCCGGCCACATACGCATATATCCTTCTTATTTTGAGAGGAGATTGAATCGTAGTCCGTAGGCGGTATTGAGATTGTCCACAGACTATCTATACTTAGGCACCTAATTCAACTATTGATGAAACCCATTCGGTTGTTAAATAGCCAATCCCTCTGAATCCCTTCTGTAATATGTCGCATAGTTTAGCGCGTTACCATCTTAAATTGCATTTTGACTCAAAATTAATCAGAAGAGATAGCAATCGCTTACTTATCAACAATAATAAAATTAAAGACAGCAAACTTACCACCATTATCATGCAGTTCAATAATATTGGTATGCAGAACACAACTGATATGAATAAGCCCTTGCTATCGAAGTACTGCTGTCTCGAGAATAAGGTCCAGTTCCGCGCGGCAACTTCGTTTATGCTCTCCGAGAAATATACCAGCAGCACTGAAAACAGAAATAAAAAAAACTTTAAATGGTGCGTTCTTTTCGCGAGCCCGCGAGTATTTTTATAACTTATAATATCGTGTATTTAGTAGGAAACAGACCCTTTGTGCATTCTTTACAATCTTTGGCATTAGCTACTTGTTACTTTCAAACACCTTGACAAAATATGGCGACCTATTATATATACGCTGGTGCTAAACAAACCAGCTATTTAACTGGTTTGTTTAGCAGCCATTTTAAACACGGAAGGAAGTAAGAAATTGAGTTTGGTACCCTCACGTCGGGATTCGGTCATAGAAGTTTGACTAAAATCCCGTTGAGGTGTGTAACTGTAGAGTTGAGTGGTTGAGGACTTGTGAAATGAGTACTCTTGGGTCTTGACGAGATTTGGGTTAATACTGACTTTGCTTTAAAACGCATTGAAGCAGCATTAAAACTTGTATTCCGTCTCAAACATAAGCCAAAAATACGCTTTGCCCAGCAAGCAAAGTTTTTAATCGTCCAGGTCGTTCGTTTCATTGACTCGGATCGCGTATTTTTAAGGCATTCCGCTATTTTTTGTCGCTTTTTCTGAAATAGCAACTTGATTTGTTTTGAAACGGAATGACGTTTTATTATGTCTGCTCGGCGTAATAGTTTTCGGTTTTAAGTAAGTACTTATCTATAAAGTGGCTTTTAAAGTATAATGTTGAAGGATGTCGAGATGTTAGTGCCTTTTCAGACATAAAACAAAATCAACCACTCGGCACTCGCACCAAGTTGCCGACCCCATCGCCATTTATAGCAACTACAAAGAAATCAGACGAAGCAACGAGACCATTCACACACAGCCACTGCCTGGCGACATTTATGCGTATGATTGAAAAACTTAAATTACCTACAAAGCCAGAGAGACAGCGCGATATTGCGGCATGCCGTATTTTTAATGTAGCAAGTTTTTTTTAAATTACCACGAAATCGAGGCTGCGGGTAGTCGCAACTTAAAAATTCATTGATCATTCGAAGTCTGGCAAATTTAGACACAAAGGGATTAAAATTAAAAGGTGAATTTAATTTTTTCTGAGTTTAATAGGAACCAACTCATGCAATTACGTAACTCAGGAGAGCCTCGTCCAAAGCCAAATTAGAATAAGAATTCAGGCCCTCCAAATGGATGTAAATGGCTTTTGAGTACGTACTAAAGAGGAACGTGTAACGTGACGTGAGCTCATTAGTTTGGTCTCGACTCTCGATCGATTCGCAAATCAGACAGAAATCAGACCAGCTGTTGTGGCTCAGTCAAAGGCACGTTAAACCGGTTGGTTGCCTTCCAAATTTATTACATATGCTTGGCAGGTTACCGCAAAAGGCAACTCTAAATTATCACTACCACTACTCTATCAATATACGTATTACGTACCTAGTAGGTGAACAAAATAAAAGATTGGTAAAATCTACAGTAGGGTATAATAATCTGTTTCCTGCTTGGTGATTTGCTTCAAATATAAATAAAAATTAGATACCTACGCATTTTAAAAAGTATCGCTGATTATGACGTCAATAGTTCTTGGCATAGTTAACTAGTAGACCACTAAAGAATACATTACTACAAATATTCGATATTTTGAGTGCATGTGAATGAACTATTCATGAACTAAATTATACTTATTCTAATAAGGCACGGTTGGTAGAGTCGTATATCCATACATACTAATATTATAATGAAAGTGTCTCTGTCTGTCTATCTGCTCCTTTCCCATCTTTTCAACAGATTTTGTGAAATTTGGTAGAAGGGTAGGTTACATACCGAGGAAGGATATACATATATTTTAGGCTAGTCGTGTGCGTCATCTAGTCATTAATAATGACTCATTATAATACCCAATTACCCAAAAATAAAATCTAGTTCTGTCCCTTTCCGTAGGAAGTATTATGAAAGGGTTAGCAATATTTGTAATGCTCTAATTTTAGTTTAGTTTAGAGATTGTGCACTACAGAATCAGCCCCACTGACTGATACGCGACGTCCGCGTGGATTGAGGTTTTATGGTTCCCGCGGGAACCTAAAAACCTCAATGTAGCCTATAGTGGAAAAAGTAGCTTAAGTATTATTCCAGACTATAATCTATCTCTGTGCCAAATTTCATCCAGATCCGTTTAGCCGTTTTGGCGTCATAGACTAACAAACATCCATCCATCCAAACTTTCGCATTCATAAAATTATAATAAATATAGATGATGGTGATAATCAATTACAAGGCTACGAGGATAAGCTACGAGGATTCCAAACGCGAATATAATCTAATAAGTATTAACAAAAATATAATATTGTTATAATATTACCAAACTAGCATAGGTGCGAGTCCAAAGGTCAAGATCATTATAAATATTGATGTAGCAACGAACTAAACATCTCTTATACATTTTAGACTGGACAAAAAATACTTAGGTACCTACCTATAATACAATAGAAAATAAATACAATGAAATATTTGCTAAATTTTATACTATAATATATTATTATATAAAAAACGCCAGAGAATGTTCGATTAAAAGAAGGAATATATTTAGATTAGAGTAATTTTCATATATTTAAGCATATTAATTTAACTAGCTGTGTACCTGATGGGATTTCTCAACATCCTCTATTAACCCTTAACATGAAATTCTAAAATTTAGCATAGTATCACATCACCTCGACCTCCACCAAGTAAAGCACAAATTACAACTGAGACTGACAAAAAGATTGCACATAAGTGATACATAAAACAAAGTTGGGTATGTACACTTAAAACTCTATAACGGCTGGACCGATTTCATGGTTTTTGATTTGTTGACGAAAAAATTAAATAAAAGAAAAAACATTTTCCCATATAAAATGTTCATGGGTTTCGTAACTGTGATTCCGCGGGAACCAAAAAACCTCAATCCACGCGGACGAAGTCGCGGGCATCAGCTGGTTAGCGATAAAAGCAATATTCAAATAAAAAGTTGTTTCCCAAAAGTTAGTCCATGCAGTAGCATTAGTTGCGATTGGGAGCAATGGCTAAGCCTGGCAATTTAGAGAGGCAATAGCGCCAGTCTCTAGGTACCATGCCCATGAACAATCATTTGGATAGTGTATATTTTTTCTAAAATATCTATGTTATAGAATTTTTTGTAGTAGATTATTGTTTGGAAATATAACCATAATAAAATCAAAGTCACGTAGATTTTATACAGTTCTTTCTATTACAAACTAGCTGATGCTCAATTGTAATATGATATCCTCGTTATATTATCCACTATTTCTATGCTGCAAATACCCACAGCAATTGTACAAAGTTTCAAAACGTTTGGATGAACAATGTGTGAATGCATAAATAACACACACACACACATTTGATGAGACATATCTGCTGCCAGAACAATCTTCTCTTCATAGCTTTAGAGCAAACTAAAACTGTATCATGCAAAAAGATATTAAGAAGTCATCTATTGAACTAAAAAGTAAAGTGGAATCATACTTACACAATGTTATGAATAGAATAATTTGAAAATTCCCATAGTTTCTAGTTGAGAAACAAGTGAAAGTGACAAGGACGTGAAAGGACAGAAGTGCTATTAGCCAGGGATCCCTCCATTCAATCTGAAATGTACAATCTGGGATAGGGTCATGTTTATACACATACAAATACTTACTAGGATTCATTATATTGTTACTTTCTGATTTTATATTTTGTCATCACTGCCTTTATGTCTTGACATACTGCACTGGTTAGGTAACACGCTTAGTTTTGAATGAATTTATAAACAACAATCTATCATATTGTATCTGAGTGAATCCCAATTGAAGTTGCAGGCATGGGCCTGATGGCAGGTACAGAATATCAAAAGCTTGTAGTACAGAGAAGTCACATGTACCAACTTGTTATTTCAGTGATCATACTTTAATTTAGAATAAACTCAAATAATAAGTACTTTAATTGGTAAAGATAATAAAATAAAATATCAATATCCAGAGGATATAACAAAAAAGATAGATAATGGTGCAAATTCAATTGTAGATATATAAAAATTACATAATTTTACTCTATTAATGTACAAAGTGCTTTTGAACAGTCCTGTGAATGTGACATAGGCTCAGAATGCTCAGCAAGAAACTCAGGAATATAATATAAGAACTCAGAGGTGCCCTTTTCAAATTCAAAGGCTAAATTATAGGATTTTTAT
Source organism: Erebia aethiops (assembly GCA_923060345.2). Classification (NCBI taxonomy): domain Eukaryota; kingdom Metazoa; phylum Arthropoda; class Insecta; order Lepidoptera; family Nymphalidae; genus Erebia; species Erebia aethiops. The sequence goes on along the minus strand of OV281090.1, from coordinate 14,378,511 downwards.
AATCATATATAAAACCACAATTACATATGTACCTTTCTCTAGAGAACATTATAGTTTCAAATCTAACGGTTTAGAGATTTTTGCAACATTCTAAAATTCAATAAAAAAAGCTTCAGTCTACTGAATGAGCAATCTGACAGTTGGAAGTACCTACTTAGGTATATTAAAAATGCAAAAGTATATATGTTTGTCTTTCAATCAGGCCACAGCAATGGATCAACATAGTTTTGCAGGTATAGTTGAGAGTGAAACAGGCTACTATTTGTCCTGGAACATCAAAGAGTATCCCTGGGATTTTGAAAATCAGCAAAGATGAAGTCACAGACACCATGTAATCACCTAAGTATGTGCAGAGATGTTTTGTCTTAACTTTTTGAAAGATGTCTCTTAATAGTTGGTAAAAATAGAACAGCATTTATTAACCTTATTTACAGAATGGTGTTGTATTAAAATCAAAGATATTTAAAATTCTATAAAACATATATACAGATAATCCGACATGGAAACATTAGCCGCATCATGCCATACAAGTTGTAAACAGACACAGGTGTACTTACACTCTTTAAATATGAATAAAAATTCGATATTTCATTAACTTCGATAAAGCCTTCCATGCTTTATGTAGTATTTAAACACAACGAATTAGTCAGATTATTAATAACTACAATAATTAGAATAGAACTTCGATCAGCTTGCTTACTAAAATAAATTGCAATTAGCAAGACAATCTAATTTTATTGATTTTTGGCATTTGACTCATTGCATTGACTTCACGACTTGACAAAATATGACAGTTGTCATTACAATCAATGTCTTTTTGAATCTTCGTCAACAGAGACAAGTTCGTCAACTTCTTCGTCTTTCGTCGTGGTTTCTTCATGGTTTCTTCTATATAAACTGGGACTATAAGTATAGAGTGTAGAGTAGAAGGTAACATCTCATTCAGGAGGAATAAACACTCCTACTACCACTACGTAGTATTCTATACTAATCTGTGGCCAGAACCAAGGAACATATTTACTACAGAACATCGATCACTACAGGCTCAGAAGGGCTTGAACCCAGAGCCGTAAAGCCAGTTAATAAGTTAAAATCTATCACTACTGTCAGTGTCAAAATTTGACAATTTGTATTTTGACAAAGTAACGAAATCTTGTATCTTTGGGTTTGGGGCACAACTCAAAAATTACTAACCAAAATATTAAAATACCGGAGTTCCGGCAATTTCTGTAGTAGAGTAAAGATAGAAAAATAAATGTTAAATAAATGTTGCAATTACATATATATTCCGTGCTTTCTAAATCGCTTGTGATTGTGATTAGTAAACAATAAACTATAGTTAACCGGGTGCATCAAAATGTTAAATATATTGTCACAAACATTTTTTACTTTCATTATTATAATATACGTCGAAGGACTTCAAAAAATAGACAGTTATCCGACTAAAGAGAGATTTAAAGTTGAACTAAGTGGTTGTTCAATAATCGAAAAACAATGTTTACAGTTAAACGAAGATCTCGCTCTGTTATCGTGTGCATTGAACACAACGCATAACAACAAAACACAAATACCTTTTACGTGTCAACATAAAATATGGTCACATCAGACGGACTTGTTGGACAGTACATTTTTAGAGAATAAGCTAAAAGAACCATGTCAGGAGGAGCTCATTGTTTTGGAGTGTCTGGGTGGAAACTTTAATACAATAGACTGTGTTCTAAAAAGCAAATCTAGCTTGAAAAACAAGTCTTGTTGGAGGATAATAAATAAAATTGAGTCGCTAATATTTAACGATTGGCAGATAACTGGCAACTTTTTGAAAAATTGTCTTGATGATATTGAAGTTCACAGCTGTGGTAGGATACCTGCAGATCCTAAGGCTTTATCACAGACACTCACTTTGAAATGCCTGCAAAGCTTCGAGGAGTCTCTGCGTCCTGAATGCCAGTCAGAAATTGTGTCACTAAAGGAAATGAAGTACAGCTCCCTGCAGATAGACAAAATTGTATTTGCCGCATGTAACAAAGATCAGAAGACATTTTGTCCTGACGAAGTCCCTGATTCGCTCTTTATGTACAAGTGCCTTGTACGACACAAGAATGAAAATGGTAAAATTGATAATTTTTATTAATGTATTTACCTATAAAGTAAAACACAGAAATCTATAATTCAAGTTTGAAGGGTTTTCCGTGTAAAGATTATTTATGTGTTATCAGTAATAACTTATCAATTTAAAAACAAGAGAATTACTCTAAAGCATTATATATTATTATCATAAAAGGATGTGAGTTTAAATTATATCCTGTTAAAACCTAGAGTGTACATCAATAGAGATGATAATTGACTTAACTTACATTCAAGTTATATAATAGTTATTGTACTTGCATTTTATTGTGGACTAGATGATGCTTATGACTATGTTATTTTTTATTTTAAATACTGTGGCTTCTCTTTTGTATTAAAAGCCTATGACTATCTGTGGGGTATATGGTATTTCTGGACTGAATTTTTTCAAAATTGTTTAGGAAGGTGATCAGTGCAAAGGAAACAGACATACACACTTTAATTTTATTTTTATAATATAACACAATACTCATTCACACATTCACACACTACACACAACACCCATACTCATGCAAACTCAAGCCTACCCGCATATGCATTGTTGTAATTTTTCTCGTGTCTCAAGTTGGAAGCCCTGTTTTCCGAGACACAGTTTTAACTAGTTCAGAAAACAGGTGCACAATAATATTTAGATTGTATGTCAACTTTATTTTATTTTATTAGGTGTAAGGCTATAAATGTTATTTAGCTGTCCCACACTGTATACTTATGAAATAAATTTATCTTTATCTTATAACTAGATGATGCCTGCGACTTCGTCCATGTAGATTAAGTTTTTTAGATTCCCGGGGGAACTCCTTAATTTTCTGGAATAACAAGTAGCATATGTCCTTTCCTGGGATGTAATCTACCACTACACCAAACATCAAAATCAGTTGAATAGATGGGCAGTGAAAGCGTAGCAGACAGACAGACACACTTTTGCATATATAATATTAGTATGAATTTACTTTTACATTTTATTATGTGTTGTGTACACATTACTTCAGTACATACAATCTAAAATTAGTTGTTAATTAATCCTAAAATAAATATTCAATTACTTAAATTATGCTACTTACATGATTACTGACTCACTTAAGTTTTTATATTATACAATTTTTTTCATTGAAAAAGCAAAGTAAAAAGTAACTAGCAAGTAAATGTAACCAAATATTTTTTTGTTATAGCAATGACAAAACGGTGCCAAGACCAACTTTTTTATGTTCAAAGAAACATGGTAATGAACTATAAAATGAGCAAAGGTCTAGTGAAATCTTGTAAAGAAGACATTCGTAAATATCATTGTCGTAAAGGTGTTGTTGAAGACAAGGATGTTCGCCTTGCACAAATATTGCTGTGTTTAGAAAATGTTGCTCGAAATGATACTGCAAAAATTTCTCCTGAATGTATTGCAGAAATGATAGATCACAGAAAGATGTTGATGGATGATTATAGGTTATCTCCAGAATTAATGCAAAACTGTGCCAATGATATTCTATCACTCTGTAGAGGCATTTCAACAGGTGATAAAACTATACATTGTTTGATGGAACATGCTAGACCAAGGAAGCGTAAAGACAAAAGAATCAGCTTACCTTGCCAAAGATCCTTAGAAATTCTAGTGCAAGAGGCAGACCCAGGAGAAGATTGGAGGGTAGATCCTGTTTTAAGAAAAGCTTGCAAACCTGTTGTGGACACAGCTTGTAGAGAAGTTAATGGTGGTAATGGAAGAGTTATGTCATGTCTGATGGAAAAGCTTGGAACTGTTCTCATGACTAATGATTGTGAAAATGCCTTATTACAAATACAATATTTAATATCCAGGGATTTCAAACTAGATCCCCAACTATATAAAGCATGCAAGTTTGATGCTGTCACTCAGTGCAAAGCAAAACTTCAATGGGCTGATACAGATGAACATGACCCTTTAATATTACCATGTTTATATAATTATGCTTATAATTCAGAACTTAAAGGTATACTAAAACCTGGTTGTGAACAACAAGTAAAGAGGGTGATGAGACAAAGAGCTGTAAGTGTTGATTTACTGCCTGAAATAGCTGAGTCTTGTATAGATGATTTAGCAAATCTTTGCTTTGAAAACACTGGTAAAGGTGAAGAAATCCTTTGTTTGCAAAGTAATATAAAAAAGCTCTCTACAAAATGTAAAGATGTGGTAACAAATTTTACTGAAACTCAAAGTGGTCATATAGAGCTCAATGCTGTTATTAGCACTAACTGTAGAGTGCCTATCGAGAAATTATGCTCATCAGAATTAAATAGCAAAAAAGATGAAGATGATATACTTGAATGCTTAATAAGACACAAAAATGATGCAATAGTAAAAGCTAACATAAAGTGTCGAGCTGCTGTTGAACATGAACAATTAATAGCACTGAAAAATTATAGGTTTACAAGAAAGTTCAAAAACGCTTGCAAGTCCTATGTTGTTAGATTTTGTCCAAAAGCACAAACAAAAGTTCAAGTAGTAATATGTTTAAGTGAAATTATAAGAAACGATACTATAACAAGGAGAAAACACACAATTTATAAAGAATGTCGCCAGCAGTTAAGAAGTCAACTTTTTCAACAAAAAGAAAACATAGATTTAGACCCAGACCTTAAAGAGGCTTGCAAAAAAGATTTACTAGAATTCTGTCCTGCTGTCTCTCATGGTGAATCAGCTGCATTAGAATGCCTTCAAACAGCAAGAGGAAAATTGAGTGATGGTTGCAAAAAAGCTATATTTGTTGTGAGGAAGCAGGAATTTTCAGATAATGGTATTGATTATCACTTGGTAACAACATGCAATGATATGATAGATTTGTATTGTCACAATACTGAACAAACTGTTATATTGGACTGTTTGAAGGTAAATAACCATTGTCATCGAATTTTGGTTTTTCTCATTGATTTCTTTCTTATAAGTACTGTTTCTATCTTTAGGCACACCGGCACGAAACAGATTTTGACAACAAATGTAAAATTGTTGTTGTTAATAGAATGATAGAACAAAACTTGGACTATAGATTTAATAATAATTTACAAAATATCTGCAAAGGGGATATCAAAAACTTTTGTTCCCATATAATTGGTAAGTAATGTACAGATATTTGCATCATGGTAAATATACATCAACTACCTGATGCCCGCGACTTCGTCCGCATGTTTTTTTTTATTCCCTCGAGAATTCCTTAACTAAAATAAAAGGAATAAAAAGTAGCCTATGTCACTCTCCAGATCCTCAACTATACCCATGCCAAAAATCACTTCGATCCATGGCGGCGTGATTGAAGGACAAACCAATAAACAAACCCACTTTCGCATTTATAAAATTAATATGATTATTGACAAAGCATGGGCAATAAACTGATCATTCATCATATGTTCTTTTAGCTAATGAGCCACAAGATGTAGAACTGCAAGGCAAGGTTTTATATTGCTTGAAGGATAAATTTAGAGAATCCAAGTTGGAACCACCATGTGAAAACGAATTGGCACAGGTTTTAAAAGAACAAGCTTTGAATTACCGTCTAGATCCTTTATTGGGGAAGTTATGTAAAGCAGAAATACAGACAATATGTGCAGTACCCAATGATTCTATCACCAATTCAGATGGTCAGGTAAGCAATCTTAGTGAATCGAACACCCCAGTTCTGCAAATATACTAATGAGTATAATTTTAATTTTAAAGCATGCTATGTATGTAGCTTTTATTTACCTGTGTGATGGGATCTGCTTGTGACATATTCGTTAAAAGTTTGTTGTAGAGTAAGAAGTGAATATTGTTTTAAACAAATTACAGGTAGAAGAGTGTTTAAAGAATGCTCTGATGAACCACAAAATTGTCTCTGCAGAGTGTGCACGTGAGGTTGTCCAAATAATTGAGGAAACAGAGGTGGATATCGATGCTGACCCATTATTAGAACGTTCTTGTGCTTTGGACTTGTTAAAGTACTGTAAGGACCTTGAACATGGAGCCGGGAGACGTAAGATTATTTTAAAATCTATTTTTGATACAGTGTACCTACTCACACAACTAAAATACTGTAATTTGAAATTATATGCTTCACCCTTTCCAGATTCATCCATCTCTTATTTATGAGGCTTGATTCCATGAAATAATGTTTAATTCTAATAAAATTTAAAATATATAATAATAATTATTAGTTTCTTTTTTAGGTTTGAAATGTTTAAAAATAATTCTTAATGATAACAATAGAAAGTTAGAAGCGGAATGTCAAAAGGAATTATCAACTAGACTCCAAATGTACAAATATGTAGAATCTGTAAGTATATTATGTCTTTAATAGTTCTTCAAAAGGAGGCTATTCACTTCTATCTACATGTAAAAATATACAAAGAAAATATTGGATATAGTAACATCATTCTTTGTTTACAGGTAAATGTAATTGAGAATTTGGGTGATGTGTACAATGAAATATCGTCTTCTCCATCTAAGAAATATTTTCTAGTTGTAGGAATTTCAGTTGTAGGGTTAATTTTTATATTTGGTTTATACTGTGGTCGTATGACAAAACGGGCTATGTATGTTAAAAGAAAATAGGCAAATTTAAAAATAGTATATTACTGCACAGGCCGGAAATAAAGCATATTGAAAAAGGATGAGATGAAGCCGAGGATTTCCTAAATGATTTTAAAAGGATGAGGGGCTAGCAGAGGCCTTTTTATTATGTATAAAAAATAATTATGTTGAGGGTTTCATTTTCACTCCCTTGACCCCTTCAAAGACATGACAACTCCCAGTCAAGGTAGCACATTTCAAGCACCTTAATATCGTCATCCAGACTTTTTTGAAAATTGCTGACATGCAGCTATGAAATAGCGAATGTAGGTACATATTGTTTTTTTTATAAATAATAAAATAAACTTTCTGAGCAAGTATGAGAAAAATTATTTACTAGGTGAAATTATTTTATTTAAGAAAAAGTTTAACCTTCCTTCCACTCTGTAATTTCGTCAAAGTCCATATCTTCTAAATTATCTTGCTCTTTCTTTATGTTATTGCTTGGCTTAGGTTCTTTTTTTGGTTCTATTTTAACTTCACCTTTTATTAGTTTTTGACTTTCTTCAAAGAATTGATTAGGATGATTTATGCCCAAACCAAGATCCGTACTGTGAACTGCATCGAAATATTTACTGCAGGCAATCTGGTAATGTCCCTTCTTAGTCATATCTACTATATCATTAACAGCTGTAAATTAAGAATATTATTATTATAAGAATATTGTTAAGTAAGTAATAAAATGAACAATAAACTCATTTTGAAATTAAAAATAATTAATAATATATTTATTTTAATACCTTGTCCTTCCAGTCCATATCCTTTTAATTTATTTTTTAAAATGTTAAAATCACTGTGTCTGAATGGGCAACCATGACACTCGCCTGGCCCCACATTGTTGTTGATTATTTTCAAACAGTTGAAAGGAGCATAATTCTTCTTACTCCCTTCTTTACCATAATTGTATCTGATGTTATAAGCATATTGCTTCTCAAATTTTTCCAATTCCATTATTTTGGTGAACTCCTCTCTCCAAAATCTCAATGAATCTTCCAGTGTTACTCCTACTCCTTTTAAGAAAAGTCCATACTGAAGTCTTCCACCATGTTTGAGATGGTGGGCCGAACGCAGCTGCTCATGCAGCTGTCGCATACACAAGGGGAATGATTTCACAGATAGGGAATCAATACTTTCAATTGGTATCACAATCTTTGCATCACTTATGAAATCATTGCCTGAGTATGACTGGTGCAATCCCTTGAGTAAAGATACAAGCCTCTCATCTTGCTCTATTTCCCCTAAATGTTGACAAGCAATAGCCAGGCTTTGCCGTAGATGAGTTCTAAATTGTGCTGAAAGAACTGATATGAAATCTTTATGAGGAACATAGGCATATCCTCCTTTGAGGTATACTTTCCTCGCTTTGACCAAATCTAGAACTTCAAAAAACTTTACCTTATAAAACTTAAAAGTCTCTATATTTTGAGTGCTTTGATGAAATGTAGATTCTCTTAAATACTTCATGAGCTCATTTTTCTCATCATCAGATATGTTGGTGTAGCAAAGACTGTTTAGTTTGAAGAAAGCATCCACAGCATCGCTCTTCATTGTCATGAACCTCATTTTGAACAGTTCCAACTCCCGTGAAATATACCAACGGCGAAGTTCCTCAGTTCTACAATATGCTAATCGCAGTATAAAATGGGAGATATGATCCTTACGTCTCGCTTGTAAATCAGCTTCCTGTGTTCCGCAGCCAGACTTCTCACACAGTCTCGTATAATACTTTAACCCTTGGGTTTTCAAGTCACCAAGCACAAAATCCGTCCATTCTTCGGAATAGGGTCTAAGACCCTTTAGAGTTGTTGCTATGGCTAAACATCGTAACACTGTTAGCCTCTCTAACGCAAGGGCTTCAAACTCATTCAATGATATATTCTCAGTAGGGGGAACTTTATACATTTGCAAATCGTGTGGATAATTTTCTACAAGACTGCCAGTAACAACTGCTTTGTTGGATTTTCTTTTGATTTTGAAATCCATAATAGATTACAAACGCAATAGTATTTATTATTATTTAATACTAAACAGTATGAATACAATATTTTCTGATGAACTAGGAAAACAGAAAACTAAAAACTTTTTATTAATAATTTGGCGCGAACTTTTCACATTCATGACAAACATTGTTTGACATGAGAAAATTTCTCATGTCAATTATTGTTTCAATTAACAAATGACAAAGTTTCTCAGAGAAATTACTTGTTTTCGTAGCTTTTTTTAATTTTACTGGCACTGGATTCCAGCCTACAAATACATCATAGACTATTTTTTTTCATACTCATGCCAATGTCAGTGAGAAAGAAATATATTATGTCGTAAGGCAGAGCGAGATGGGTTGCGAGTTCAGTGAGTTTTACAGTCTAAAGATATTAAATTATTTACTATTTACTACTGTCTTTGTTTTACAGGATACGGATTAGGGGTTACAGACTTTATTGACCTGGGCCCCTCTAATTATATTTAAAAGATCGGTGCCTAGGCCTCATAAATCAAAAACCCTTTATATAAAAAAGTATCAGGTTAAACGGTGTAGTCGGAAATAATTATTGTTTACTGATCTGTTTGAATTTCGCTCGTCTTGAAAAGAAATTCAACAGAACAGAATGATGCATGTTATGTCTAAGTATTGCAAAAGGCATATAAATTAACTAGTAGTAGTAGAACTAGAATAACAAATACATAAAGGTCTATGTCAATGAGATGAAATTCTCAAACAATAAACATTACCCCGCAGGGCAACCGGCTAAAACTGACAGCTGTCAGCTCCAGTGTAACGATCGCAAACAGCTCTGATTGGATAACACTCTTCAACTATTGGACAAAATCCATTGACGCAGCAAGAATACCATAAATTCAGCCAATCACACCAATGAAGAAGTTTCATGGTGTTGTGAATATCATATTTAACACAACAGAAGTAAAATATAGATTAAAACTAATAAAACAGTAGTTTTTTTTCAAATCCATGAATAAATGACTGAGAAATGACGATTTAAAAGTTTGAATATATTTTAATGTACACCAATATTGCTGTGTTTTACTCGAGTGAGAAATTTTGTGAGTGAGTTTTAATACCTAGCCGAGATTTAATACTTCAAAATTATCTTCACACACAAATTAAGTGCTTTTAATTCAATGAAGTCACGTTAAGTCCATTCATTTCTTTTATTTGGTTTTATAAAGTCGGTTGATAGGGAATTATGACGTCACGTCTCCCGTCTGGCAAGCGCAACTTTAAAGTTCCATAACTTTTTAATTTGTTGAGATATTTTAATGATTCTTTCATATTTTTGTTTTGTCTTAATTTTGTTAATAAATTGGTAAACTTCTCCATTGATACTGTAACAATGATTGATGCAGAAGTTACGCGGTCGCCCTGCCGTTTTGGGAGAGATTAGCAACGATGGCAACATTTTGGGAAATGGCAACCAATCAAATGTGATTGCGAGACAATTGCCCTCATAATCAGCAGGGCGACTGTGTAAAAATTACAGCTACAGTGTAGGTAACGATCGCAATCACCTCTGATTGGATAACATTCTTCCACTACGTAGACAGAGAAAGAGATATATATCTCGGTTAAATATAGACCGGGCGTCAGGGGTATGAATAGAAAAACAATTATTAAAATCGTTGTTGTCAAGTTCGAATCTTAATAGTCATGATACGTTATAATATGTCATGCTTATAATTATTTCCATATAATGGTAATTTAAATGACGGCCAGTCATTCAATTAAGTCATGTCAAGTAGGTATTTATTTATCCGTTAATGATCCGTTACATACTCGTACTTACAGCTGTAGGTGCTCGCGCGAAGTATTTGACCAATTCATATTTTGTCTCAATATCCTTCAATCATAGTACAATATTCATTCATAAGTTCTCGGTTAACCTTTTAATCTCATTAAAACACATTTTTTATTTATTCATTTAAACTATACCCCTATGCACAATTACTCTCACGCAGACATCTACAGTACAACATGATCGAGATAAAAGGCGGGCATACATTCCTAACACAACACCTTATAAAAATAGTAAATATCGATAATTAACTATGCCATATTATGTTCCGGTGATCAATCCGTCTACCAATGGTAAAGTTAAGATCGATAAACTTCTACACACATTCATTTTTTCCTATCTCTTAAAAAAAAGCTACTTGCCTCTGTGTTATCTAATAACACTACCAACTTCAACTTCATTTCCAATTCTATTAATACAGCATTCCTAAAATGCCATTATTTCTTTCATATTTATAATAATATATTCATTTATTTTCGTGCCTTTTGCTCCATTCTTTCACGCAGACGAGCTAGCGTACGGCATGATCAAGAGATGGGCTGGTCACTTCATTACTTCTCATAACTCTCATTAAGTGTACTAGAACTTCATAATCTCACTCTATCTAGCAATTCCGACTAATAATTCATACATTCCAAACCTTACATTCTTATTAAATAAACCACATCCCAACACCTTCTGCTAAAAATAAAATACAATCTCAAATTTCAGATCTTGCAGATCATCTCTTTCACTATCCTCATCCCTAAGTACATTTGTAAAAATTCATATTATCATAAGTAAAATAGGGATTCTTAGGGAAGAACTCCTAAATAGTGTCGTAAGTCCGTAAATAATTGTCTTCTATTTCATTTATCATCATAAATGTTTATTCCGTCACCTGTTTCGTTGCTAAAATGCTTTCATATGAAAATTCAAGATTCAAAATAAAATCGCTAAGTTACATTAAATTCAAAGTAAATTAAATCAAAGCATATTCGAAATCAAAAGTATATCATCAATACAATATAATTGTTTCATTGTTCTCGACACGGGTTCTCGAATTCAATAATTTGCAATCTTTGTAATCAAGCTATTGTAATACAAAACGCTTACATTCGCATCAGCTTTTCTTTTGAATTCGATATGACCTATTTACTTTGGTCATCTCAAAAGTTGCGACATGAACTTCTTGATATCTAATATCATACCTAAGGAATGTGTTTTCAGAAAAGTAAAAACTAACAGAAATTAAAAATTTCAAGTACCTAGGCAATGAATCTGTACACTGTTACTCAAAACTGATTTTATCTTTTTCTGCAATATTTAATGATTTAGTACCTTGTTGTAAAATAAATGAATGCTTAAGTTTATTTCATTATTATGTTACTAGCTGACCCGGCGAACTTCGTACCGCCTTAGTATGCAAAATTAAATGTATATTTTTCAATATTTCTGAGAGATTTTCTTAATATTTTTTTCCGTAAGAACCTTCTCCTAATAATAACAAATACAACAAAAAAAGAATTAGTGAAATCGGTCCAGCCATTCACGCGTGATGCCGTGACCAAGGAAAACGGGTTTCATTTTTATATATATAGATTTATATTTCCAATAATCGACAAATGAGTATCTATGCTTAATGACTTGAAACTATATTTAAAAAAATTGGCCAGAAAATCACTGATTTTCGAAATATTCTATAATAAAAGCTTGAAATGAACTACCTAAATTCAAGAAATAAATAAGTAATTATGATAGCATAGCTGAAAGTCAAAGTTACTGAAAACTAAAACAGACAAAAAAATAGGGTCAATAAAACATACCCAAAATACTGCTACTGCTGCCACTGGTCCAAGAGTATGTATTAAGTTCTTAACCAAGTTTTTGAAGTTGCTTTGGTTGTTCCTTTAATATACTTACTTTTATATTTTTTTTTATAAAAATACGCTGAAAAAAACACATTATAAAGATTATACAGTTGTATTATGCAAATAAAAATAAAGTCATCAGTAAGGTCAGGTCACATAATGCAGTCAACATAATGAGAAAAATTATTACGTCGTTACAAATTTAAAAAATAGAACATGACTTGATCTTTTCTTAAATCTGGACACCGATATAAAATAGTATTATGTTATTTAAATTGCGCTAACAAGTCTCTAATGTTAAATGTTCACTTGCTGTTCAAAATTTGACACACACAAAAAACACAATTTGGGAAATAGGAATTCAGGAAACACCTTTAGACACAATTTTCTTTCACTTTCCATCGTCTAACATTAAATGAACTTCGTAACCCGAAGATTATCACTTTTCTTTGTCTTCGCTTCAAAAATCTGGACTTCGCTGCAGTGTTTGATAAATTTTCTCAATATACTTTTATTTCAATCGGCTTTTCAACAGATATTTTGATGGAATGGTTTTCTGTTTTCTTCTTCTTTTCGTGTCACATCTTGGTAGTTTCATAATCCGTGGTAATTGTCCTTATAATTTATTTTTCCATAAATTTATGTTATACACTTTTAATGTAGTCTCCATGTAGACCATATCTATGTAGATCATGGTTGCGCAATAATATTTAATATTCTCGGTGCCCAGCCGGTGCACGCGCATAGTGCAGGCGCGCGCGCACCGACTGGCAGGGTCGCCATGTGATGTTGGGACGCCCAAATAAAAGAGATGTTGATGCTCGTCGTGCTTTAATGTAACTGTCTCTTAAATAAAGTGCATTTATAATATATAGTGTCAAGTGCCGTGGGTCCACATACTACAAGTGTGCAATAGCGATAGTCCTCTATGTTCCACTATTATCCAAAATCCATTGACGCAGCAAAAATACCATACATTCAGCCAATCAAATTGTGTTTATCAAATAAATTGTTCTATCAAGTTAATTGTCAAATAAATTGAGACTGTAACAATGATTGATGCAGTTTTTACACAATCGGCTCAATCGCCCTGCTGAGACTGTTGGACTTGGTTAGTGTCTGTGTTATTGTCTTGGTCATTGTAGTGTCATCAGTCATTTGTCAAATTCATGATCGTACTTCGTGTGATCGTGTCATGTTGGGAATCGGTGTTGAGCTCAGAGTTGAGAGTTGAGAATTGGGAAATCCGTGAATATTTGGATTCGGTTTTGTCGAATTCTTATGATTTAATTATATTGTGGACGTGAATTATTTTACAAGAGCGTTACTATGATAAAATACATTTGATCCTGTTTCAGAAATATATAGATATTTCAGTTTTTATCAAGATACAAAGTTGATACTAAAATGCAACCATCATTGGATGATTTGGTCCAATACACTCAGCTGTATAAGCCTGTGCCTACTATTTTACAAGGCACGGTGCTTCCGTTTTTGGTTATTTATCCAGTAATCTTCTATTGCTGGATATTTGTGTACGGATTCGATGATAACTTTGAGGCTGGGTTTGTGACTGTGGCTGTGGTGGCATCTATACAAATTCTTATTTGCCTCTGTTGCTATTGGAGTGTTCACATACAATGCTTCCTGTCTTGTACTCCCGTAAGTGCATACTTATTTTCTTGTTATCATTACCTCATAATACCCATTAATGTTAAAACCTATTAGATTGAACACACTAACCTTAAAATTATGTATTGGCAGCCTTATACGTGAATAATTTATTCAACATGGTTTTCTTCAATTTGCAGGTGAAAGGCCCCTTGCAAGCAGAGATTGTCAAAGTAGTGCCAACAGCTAATAATGGATTTTCAGAAATAGTGAAGCTTCATTATACAAAGGTAGTTTTATTTGTACTAGACCCTTCCTAATATACCGCCAAATAAAGAGGCCTCACTCCTTTACCACAGTCTTAATCTGCCACCTTCCTGTGTTAAGTTACTTTTAGACTGTAAGTGCTTTATTTGTTTTGACAATTTTGATGTAATTACTAATAAATGTTGAATTTCTTTCAGTCCATAAAAAAAGACAGTTCCACTCCAGATGTATGGTTTATATTTCAAAAAAGTAAGTATGTATATGACTGGGATAAGAAACAGTTCAATACAGTTGAATTTCCTGATAATAAAAAATATGAGCAATATATGGAATCCAAAGGATATGTGGATGATGAATCCATTGATGTTGCTGAGAAAGAATATGGCAAAAATGAAATGATTATGGTAAAGTACTAAAATTGCCTTAAGCTATTATTAATTTATTTATTGAAGAAAACTAACAGCTTATTCCACATTGTCATTGTTAAAATTAGTTTACTTGTAGATAATAACAGGTTTTCGCAAATACATACTAAATGAACAGTGATAAAACAGTGAAGTTACTGAATACTATATTATGAGCTATTAATCTGGCCTGCACTTGACTATATTAATATATTCGTTAGATATCTACTTATAAGCATACCTACTACTATTATACTTTTTTTTCAAAATTCAAATTCAAAATGATTTTTAATCAAATAAACTTTTACAAGTACTTTTGAATTGTCAAGTGAAACCACTGGTTCGGAATGCCATTCCTACCGAGAAGAACCAGCAAGAAACTCGGCGGTTGCTCTTTTGAAAAAAAAAATTTACAATTTCATTAATTTGTAAAATACATAAGTAACAGCTGTCCTTAGGATTGCTGGAGCTAGTCAAATCCATGCTCCTTTGTCATTTACGTAATCTTCAACAATAATAAGCCTTTTTCAGGAGCATAATCTTAATGGACTTCTTAAACTTGTGTAAAGGCAAGCATAGGTTGTGGAATTTTGTTATAAAATAGAAAGCTTAAAACTTACTACTCATATTGCTATAAAATTATATTTAAAGAATTAGAATCTATGTTCTGTTATCTGCAGACTCACAATCATCATACTAATATTATAATTGCGAAAGTGTGTTTGTTGGTTTGTCCTTCAATCACACCACAACGGAGCAACGGATCTACGTGATTTTTGGCATGGGTAGAGTTGAGGACTGGGAGAGTGACATAGGCTACTTTTTATCCTGGAAAATTAAGGAGTTCCCGCAGGAATCAATTTTTTGATTTTTTTGTTTTTACTAACCACGCGGACGAAGTCGTGGGCATCAGCTAGTTTAGTTATAATTGGAACCTGATTATGTAGGCTTATTTTTGTGATAAGTATTTAAAAATTAAGTAGGTACTTAAATGTACAAAAAATCAGCTTTTCTTTCAAAATGTTTGAGTAGCCAAACAGCATTTGAAAAGTTTAATGAGCCCTGTGTCTAATTAGAGAAAAGTCCTGTAAGAAAACCGCCTTCTATCAAAAGTTTTAAGTAGTAAAATTATTCCAACAAAAAATTCTTATTTCCTAATGAATTTAGATTAAAGACACAAACAATCCTTATTCAAATATTGTAGTTATTGTATACAAGCTGATGCCTGAAGCATTATAAGTGTGGTTTAAGATTTGTAGTCCCGCAGGAACTCCTTAATTTTGTGTGATAAAAAGTATGTGTATGTCCTTTCCAAGAGTACAATTTATGTCTGCATCAAATTTCATCTAAACCGGTTGCAGAGGTGGGCCATGAAAACATTACAAACAATTCACTTTTTTATAAGTTAGGGTTTAGTTTTCAAATACTGGGCTTCCTAAATTCAAACTAAATTCAAATAATGGGGCCAATATTTGGCCTTAATTAACTATTGTGGATTGTTTGCTTGCAGGTTGTACCAGAATTTATGGAACTATTTAAAGAAAGAGCTACAGCTCCATTTTTCGTTTTCCAAGTATTCTGTGTTGCCCTCTGGTGTTTGGACAAATATTGGTACTACTCCATCTTCACACTCTTCATGTTGATAATGTTTGAATGCACACTTGTTCAGCAGCAGTTGAGAAATATGGCTGAGATAAGAAAAATGGGCAATAAACCCTATAACATAAATGTGTATAGAAACAGAAGGTGGCGACAGATTATAAGTGATCAGTTGTTGCCAGGAGATATAGTGTCCCTAACTCGCTCACTCAATGACAATTTGGTTCCATGTGACATTGTCCTTTTAAGAGGATCCTGTATAGTTGACGAGTCCATGTTAACCGGCGAGAGTGTACCACAAATGAAAGAATCTATAGAAAATGCTAAAGATTTGAAACAAAACTTGGACATCAAAGGGGATGGAAAACTGCATATGTTGTTTGGTGGTACCAAAATAGTGCAACATTCATCGCCAAGTAAAAATGCATCTTCTGGCCTCAAAGCTCCCGATAATGGTTGTATAGGTTATGTTGTTCGTAATGGATTCAATACATCACAAGGAAAGCTTTTAAGAACAATTTTGTTTGGCGTCAAAAGGGTGACAGCTAACAATCTGGAGACATTTGGTTTTATCATGTTCCTGTTAATATTCGCGATTGCGGCCGCTGCATACGTGTGGATAAAAGGTTGTGAGGATCCAAATAGGAACAGGTACAAACTGTTTCTGGAATGTACCTTAATATTAACATCAGTCGTACCTCCAGAACTGCCTATAGAATTATCTTTAGCTGTTAACACATCATTGTTATCTTTATCTAAGCTAGCTGTATTTTGTACAGAACCATTCAGAATACCTTTTGCAGGCAAGGTCGAAATTTGCTGTTTTGACAAAACTGGTACATTGACCAGTGATAATTTAGTAGTAGAAGGTGTAGCGGGTATAGGAGAACACAAAGATGCTACAGTTATACCACTTTCGGAAGCTCCTATGGAGACCGTACAAGTATTGGCTTCTTGCCAATCGTTAGTTCAACTTGACGATGGAATCGTAGGCGATCCATTAGAGAAAGCAACTTTAAAGGCAGCTGAATGGAATCTTACCAAAGGAGATGCTGTTGTGCCAAAGAAAGGAAAGTCGCCTGGTTTAAAAATTGTCCATAGAAATCATTTTTCGAGTGCTCTTAAAAGAATGTCTGTAATCGCTGGATATCAGGTTAATGAAAGAGGATTTATTGAGACACATTATATAAGTAGTGTAAAAGGGGCGCCTGAAACTGTGAAATCTATGTTGAAAGAAGTTCCTAGCCATTATGATCACGTGCATTTAACTTTGTCAAGAAGAGGTGCTAGAGTACTAGCTTTAGGATATAGGAATTTAGGAAAATTATCCTCACAGGAAATTAGAGATCTGTCTAGAGAAGATGTCGAGTCTGATTTGACTTTTGTTGGTTTCGTTATAATATCATGCCCATTGAAGAGTGATTCGAAAAAAGCTATATCTGAAATAGTTCACGCCTCACATTCCGTTGTAATGATAACTGGAGACAATCCCTTAACTGCCTGCCATGTTGCAAAAGAGCTGAAGTTTACCATAAAAAGTGACGTACTGATTTTAAGTGAAAATAAGGATGACTGGAATTGGAAATCTATTAATGAAACAGTAGAACTCCCAGTACAGCCTTTTAAAACGCCAAAAGAATTTACTTCGAAGTACGACTTGTGTATAACTGGGGAAGGTCTGACATTTTTGAATAAATTTCACCACAAGTTTTTGCTGGGAATCATTCCATACATTAAAGTTTTCGCTAGATTCGCGCCAAAGCAGAAGGAGTTTGTTATAGTTACGCTGAAATCCCTTGGCTACGTGACGCTTATGTGCGGTGATGGTACAAACGATGTTGGTGCTCTTAAACATGCAGATGTAAGTATACATAATAATTATATTGTCAGTGAGAGAATGAAAGTGCATTTAGTTTTTTTAATTCCACTACAGGTTAACCTGTATTGATGATGCAGTCTCAGATAGCCAGCTAATCTCTTATTGGTATGGCAGTTACATTAAACTCAAACCCTTAATCGGTTTCTACACGGCACCGTACCGGAACCCGAAATCTCTCGGCGGTGCTTCTTTGCCGGTAGGCTGGTAACTTGCAGCCACAAGACCACCAAACCAGACCAGAGACAGTTAAAGAATTATAATTATTGACATAACCGCCAAAAATGCCTCGAGAAGAGACCAATTTTCTCGAACTATGTCATCAAATTTTAGTATAGTAAATTTTTGATTAGTATTGTCGAAAAATTACAAAAACATACCTTTTTAGGTTGGTGTAGCGATCTTAGCAAACGCACCGGAGCGTCTAAAAGAGAAGCGTGAAGAACGGCGTCCGGAACCCGTAGCGCCGCGCCGATTGCCGCCCGCGTTGAATGCTCGAGCGGAGGCAAGAGCTGAAGCCATGCGAAAAGCTATGCAGGAGTTGGAAGAAGAAGACCAACCACAGATAGTGAGGTTGGGCGACGCTAGTGTTGCCGCTCCATTCACCAGTCGCTTATCCAGCATACTTAGCAGTAAGTTATTTTAGTAGTTCCCATGGAGTTCAAATCTTGAATGCTCATTAGGTGTAGGCCCATAGGCATCTTCTAGGCAAGCACGCGCTTTGATTTCAGCCAAACGCTAGCCTATATATTATAAAAAAGGGTAAGTGATATAGAAGGAATGCGAACAATTCGTGGGAAAATTTGAATAAAAGAAGGAGAACATTTTCATTGGTAGATTTCGAAATCCTGCTGATTTTCAGCGTCTTTAAATTACCGATGAATATTAATTCAGACTAATTTCGCTAGTCGTTGTCTTTCTACAGGAGCACTTAAACCCTAGCACATAACATCACCTGCTAATTGGTGTGATTATAATCAATCCCAAGCATTTATAGTATGATGGGGATGAGAATAGAGCGAGAGAGACAGAGTACCTGTATGTAATTAGATTAGTTAGTGTTGACCGTTTTGAACACTTCCAAGTATAGTTTAGTAGCTCAGTCGGAAAAGAGCCACGTTGGCAAAACATCACAGGTTCGAATCCCTCTCAACAGATTCGTGAATTTATGTTTTTTAGTTAACATTTATATCAGAATAGCGAATGTAGCTATTTTCTTACGGGGTGTCCACAAAGCTTGTTCAAATTCAAATTCAAATGTTTTTTTTTTATTTAAACAAGCTTTAACAAGTGTTTTTGAATCGTCGAGTGAATCTACCACCGGTTCGCAAGCCATTCCTACCGAGAGGAACCAGCAAGAAACTCGGTGGTTGCTCTTTTGAAAAAAAATTACAATTTCATCAATGTGTGTTGTTCTTAGCATTGCTGGAGTGAGTCAAATCCATGCTCTTTTATCACTTTTATTACGTAATTTGGTTCCAGTCTGCCACATTATCAAGCAGGGTCGTTGCACACTGGTGACGACGCTACAAATGTTCAAGATCCTGGCTCTGAATGCGCTGATCCTAGCGTACAGCCAGTCCGTGCTGTATCTGGACGGCATCAAGTTCAGCGACACGCAAGCCACGCTGCAGAGCCTGCTGCTGGCCTCTTGCTTCCTCTTCATATCCAGATCCAAGGTAAATAATCTGGTTTTTGTCCTAATAACTAGTAAATTCTGGGAAATTATTTCATTTATATGAAAACTAGATGATGCCCGCGAAAAGTCTATATGTCCTTCCCTGGGATGCAACCTATCTCTATTCCAACTAGATTGGTGGTAGAGTCTTGATAAGATTGACATTTGAATAGAGGATCTCCTTCATGACGTCATGCATATACCTAAGCAGGCATAAAAATGAGTTCTGATCATGGCTACCGGGTCAAATAGTTTGTGGGACTACCCACATAATACATGAATTTTATTTTATTTTGTAGCCCCTCACAAAGCTGTCGAAGCAGCGCCCCCTACCGAACATCTTCAACGTGTACACAATAATGACTGTGCTCACTCAGTTTGCTGTGCACTTCCTCTGCCTCATATATTTGGTGCGTGAAGCAACTCTGCGGTCGCCGAATAGGTGAGAGATTTTTTATAGTATAGGACAGAAATTTATGCTTAGTTCATTTCACCTCTTTTACTAATGCTCAAGAATTATTGAAAATCCATTAAATCTTAAACTTCCATATAAATCTCGTTAGACATCTATCACACTGCATTAGTGAGTTATTAATACCTCTTAATAATTTGAACAGGGACACAAAGCCAAAGTTGGACATGGATTTAGCCGAGGACGAAGACCGCGTGTTCACGCCAGATCTGTTGAACAGTACTGTTTACATCATCTCTATGGCCCTGCAAGTTTCAACGTTTGCCATCAACTATAGGGTATGTACATTTTCTTTATAAAAATGGATCTCTGTGCGTCTCTTTGCAAACGATTTTGGTTGTTATTATTTACATAATATTTACCGTTTGTTCCATGCAAATTTGACGTTTTGTGAGTTACTTATTCGATCAATGACATTAGAACTTAGGTATGCAATGCAAACCAGCCACAATCCCTATCTACCTAAGTTATAATGATTCTAGCGGATACCCAGCGTGTGCTACCACGCTAAAAAAAGAAAAAAAAAAACACAGCTATCTTAAAACCATCTTTGGGGCACATCAGTTAGATGGTTTCAAAGTCCATAACGGACATAGGTAGAAACATTTCTTGTGTTTTATAAAAGTAGATTGTATCAGTTGTAATTGGCTGTCCAGTCCAGTGGTAATAATCCAGATTAGACCAGTCTTAGGCCTTAATTCCAAAAGTACATTGAGAACTTGGCTCCAAGAATCGGTTTCCCCTCAGGGCGAGCCGTTTATGGAGGGGCTGAAGGACAACAAGCCGCTGCTGGTCAGCGTCCTGCTGTCGGGCGGCACCGTGCTTGCGCTGGCCACAGGCGTCGTGCCCAACCTCACCAGCGCCTTCGAAATTGTCTACTTCCCACCAGACGTGAGTATGAGCCGCTCATGGAGGGGCTGAAGCACAACAAGCCGCTGCTGGTCAGCGGCCTGCTGTCGGGTGGCACCGTGCTTGCGCTGGCCACGGGCGTCGTGCCCAACCTCACCAGCGCCTTCGAAATTGTCTACTTCCCACCAGACGTGAGTATGAGCCGCTCATGGAAGGGCTGAAGCACAACAAGCCGCTGCTGGTCAGCGTCCTGCTGTCGGGTGGCACCGTGCTTGCGCTGGCCACGGGCGTCGTGCCCAACCTCACCAGCGCCTTCGAAATTGTCTACTTCCCACCAGACGTGAGTATGAGCCGCTCATGGAGGGGCTGAAGCACAACAAGCCGCTGCTGGTCAGCGTCCTGCTGTCGGGCGGCACCGTGCTTGCGCTGGCCACGGGCGTCGTGCCCAACCTCACCAGCGCCTTCGAAATTGTCTACTTCCCACCAGACGTGAGTATGAGCCGCTCATGGAGGGGCTGAAGCACAACAAGCCGCTGCTGGTCAGCGTCCTGCTGTCGGGCGGCACCGTGCTTGCGCTGGCCACGGGCGTCGTGCCCAACCTCACCAGCGCCTTCGAAATTGTCTACTTCCCACCAGACGTGAGTATGAGCCGCTCATGGAGGGGCTGAAGCACAACAAGCCGCTGCTGGTCAGCGTCCTGCTGTCGGGCGGCACCGTGCTTGCGCTGGCCACGGGCGTCGTGCCCAACCTCACCAGCGCCTTCGAAATTGTCTACTTCCCACCAGACGTGAGTATGAGCCGCTCATGGAGGGGCTGAAGCACAACAAACCGCTGCTGCTCAGCGTCCTGCTGCCTGCGTTTAATGAATAAATATTATTTAAACCTATTAAATATGAAAATTAAGAATTGAAAAAATTCAGGCATCTACCGAAAGAAATGAATGAATCCACGGTCAAAAATTTTTTATCGTGATTTTTCTATTAATTATGCATTATTTAATTAATAATTTTTCCTACTTGAACATGAAAATTACAAGTGCGATAATAAGATATAAAGTATGAAATTGCCGATTTGTACTGAAAAATTGAAATGCGTTTTTTTGCAAATGAGTCAATATTGTTGTTTTAGGGGATTGGTTGGTGTTATCAAGGTAACTTTAAACCATGCCGCTAATTCCTGGGTAGTTTGGCTCGGATCGGCTTCCATCTTTTTCAATTCATTGTTATTCACCTGTGTGCGGTCTTCCACGTGGTTCGTTCTTCAAATCAAAGTTTCTATCACGAAAGCGTTTAAACCAAAATCGCACGGTGCGTTCATTAGCAGTCCGCTCTCCAAACGCAACATTGATATTGTGAGCTCCTTCTGCCGCGTTAGTTCTGCGTCGGAACTCGGAACTCGTATTCAAAAATCACTCAAATTTTCGAAGTATCCATTTTTCTTGTTGGAGCTGAATAAAAAAAACAACTGAAAGCCGATAATCGAATGTTGCACATTTTTTAAAAGAAGAACTACATAGGTACCATGTGAAAAAGTTTCACTCAAAAATCTCAAACCATGAAGGTTCTATGTCAATTCGAAGTACCTATTGCAATAAAACGGCAATTTCATACTTTAACCCCTGTTATCTTCAATCTGTGCCAATAAATAAATGATTGATTGATTGTTCCAGTACCGGGTGATTCTAGTGCAGGTCCTCATAGCGGATATGCTGTTCGCGTACCTCGTGGACCGAGTGTGCTTGTGGCTGTTCGGCGACGCGCGCGTCAGTGCTATCTCATAGCGTCCGCGCGTGCGCTTTGCGCCGCAACCGCTCAGCCGGCGCTACAGGCGACGCTGAGCGCGGTTCGCACTCCGCACTATAGTCTATGAACTTTAGTTTTAATAGGGATGATGCCTATATCAAAAATAAATTATTTCTAACTGATTATTAAATAGAGGGTCTTCCAAAAGACCTAAAATTCACATCCTCGGTTAGTTTCAAGTTTGATAAACATTTTAAAATATAGAGAAAAAAGTTGCGTTTAAATTCGATGACGTCACTATTGTGATTTTAAGTTAGATAAAGAGTTGCTGATTTGATTGAGTTGTCATCATTCCTATTGTCTGTCCAGCGAAAACTGAGAAACAGTGGGAAATTATAAAAAAAATAGGGCGGGTATCCCAATAATTATGTGTTTTTATTTGTATACCTACCCTTGAGTTTTTAATCCGTCTCTCAGATTTCGCTAGACAGACTCTAGTAAAAGACTTTACATCCCGTCAACGTTAATAGAATTAGAGCGTCGAAACACTCAGTGGCGTGCAGTTAATAGAGGCATAAAAGCAATGCTTACCCAAATGGAAATATGCACATTTTTCATCGTGACAGTCAGGAAATAGGTATTCTGACTAACTAATGCCTACCCTAGCTTCAAACCCTGTGCACGCCACTGGAAACACTTATAAACAAACTTAAAACCAAATCCACCTGAATGACCTAAAGGTAAACAAATGTTTTATTGCCACACAATATTTAATAAAGAAAAATAAACAAATAGTTAACAAGATGCCTGGTGCCATACTGCCTGTGGGTTTTAGAATTATTACAAACCTTATTTTACGAATGGCATGTCATTTTGAATAATATTTCTTAAGCATTGCTTTAAGCGTTGCCAGTATGGCCCCTGGTCTTATCACTTAAAGTGATCTCCTTAAAATTCCGTATGAATATAACCTGTTTCCTAATTAAGGGTAACAGGTTTTAAATTAAGGGTCGTACAGGAGAGATATTTAAGTGATAAGATCACTTAAAGTGATCTCCTATGCGACCCTTGACGATGACATAAGAGATCACTTTAAATCTGTTTATATTCGTGCAGCGAACGCAGTGTTTTTCGAGTTGCGAAATTGAAATCGGTGGTTCAGATTTTGACTTCATTAGGTCCATTTTGCTGTGACGTTGTGTTTCGACATTCGAATCCTAACAATGTTGGTGAAGTATACAATCTCATACTAACCATTTACTTATCGTATCTCAATCCGCACGGCCCGCACGTGCCTAGCGAAATTTTGATTCGAAACGTCAAAAAGTACTGTTGGTTTCAAGTAAAAAAAATTGCTTTTGATGAAACTGGAAGGGATATCTACGCTTAGATAATTTTCTGTTATACTGAGCAGGAAACGAAAGGTTGACTGACGAACCAATATATATGGCATATCACTAACTAGTTTCAATAAACACCAAATAGTTTGATCAATCACTCACTGCGCCGGATCAAAAGCTCTTTTTTTGTGAAGCCAACTGTACGCGTCGACAGCATGGAGCGCGTCATGAAATAGGAATATCGCTAAGAATTTTAGATATAAATATGGTAAAGGAGCATTGTAAAAACAGTCGTATTCGCATAGCGTTACGGTTTAATATTCGTTACCTAGTATGCTAGATATAATTATGTGCTTTTGATGTGTGAGTAGCGAAAATTGGGAGACACGCCGTCCCAGTTTTAAAGAATTGCAGATATCGTTTCTATTACCTTATTTGAAATTTTGTGGGATGACGTCATCGGTATGCAAGTACGCAATACGTATATGATGCGTACCATGCGTGCGTACTGTAGGGTTAGTATGAATTAAAACCACTCTCTTACATTGATAGAACATCGAACATGTAATGAAATCTAGAGTAAAATGGACTTTAATTTAAAAATATTAAAGTAGGGTTCTCAATACTACTGATTTTTAACCGACTTCCTTGTTTTAAAAATACGGCAATGTCTCAGGCGCGCGGTGGGCGGGCTCTGGAAGGTAGATTTGTGGACGAAATCAAACCTTAATACAATCAGTTTTGGTTCATTTTACTCTGAAATTTTAGTGTTTGGGTGTTGTATCAACGTGGGCAAGTTTTCAAAGTCGCAGTAACCCTACTGAACTGACGACAACGTTCGTTATTTGCGCACTAAATAAAGGTGCTAACACATTACTGTGGTCGTGACGTGTCGCAACGCAATGTGACGCGATGATGGAACCAAAGGTGCGCGCGTCTTCACACAAAATTACTCCAATCGCCTTCCGTCGCGTCACGACACATTAATTTGTGTGCGATAAGCCCAAAGGCATAGACTCGTGAAGTGTTAAGCGTTAGTTCAATTTTCGTGGTGTGTCCTATAAACACACTTTGTAACCGAAAAGTGTTGCAGCCATCGCTAGCGTATTTTATCTAAGATTTAATATAATATCGTGATTATTTATTTATTTTTACATATATTAGCTAATACAACATGCACGCCATCTATACGCTGATGGTACTATGTCAGAAACCTTCTCACAAGTGCCAGTCGGTTTTCCAATCATTCCATAAACTTAACTAACATGTCATGTGATTTCATCTCTTACACATTGTTCCTGCGGAGAGGGATAGCACTATTGGACTTGTCAATTTAGTTTTGGAGAGTGTACAACCGAATTTGTTTCTATTTGAACAGTTCGAGGGTGAAACGATAATGATAAAACCAGCTTTTTGATAAAGCCAAGTGGAATAAATAAATTGGTAGATTCCATTACAGAATTATAATTTATAACCATGAATTATCATTATTATATTATTATTTCACATGAATTATAACGATAGGTATTTTAGAATGAATTATTGTTTAAAATTAGATTTGAGAGTCGTATTGTAAATCTAGGAAAAACTGTCAAAGAAATATAAAAAAATGCCAACTATGTAAAAAGAAAGTTATTTACGTACATTGCTGTTTAATTTGCATAGCGGTTCACTGACTGGCGATCTGGCTTAGCAGGACATTTTCACTGCCAGACCATTATCGACTTTGACAACGTTGAAATAATATTGAATGTCGTAGTTGTGTGAAATGATTTTTGTTGGTTTTACTAAATTATTAAACGTAAGCAAAGTCGATAATTATTTGGCAGTAAAGTATGTTCTACGCTGCGCTTCGGCAGATACACGCCGGTCCTTACACGCTCGGCAAGGAAAAATCTTGAAATATTGGCAATCACAGAACTCGAATATTTCAGCTCTATAAACATACTAATTTTGCTTTAAAAAACAATCGTAGTTGGCTTTTTCAGCAAAATCAACTCGTGTTATTAGCTAAGGTATAGGCGCAAGCACACTGCTGCAGAGTCGAAGCGGAGCCATGCGTCTTTTGTAAAAATGTTACAAAGTAAACTGAACTTTATCTCCAATGCGTAAAGAGTTGAATGGGTGCGTCGATTTGATTTATTTATGTTGAATTTGTTCCTTATATAAAAATCGTAGTTATAAATAGTAATTATAAGTTCAAGACGTAGTGCAGATACAGTTCAGTTTACAGTAACCGGCAATTCTTATGACTCGTCTGAACATAGCCGCGTTTATTTCATAACTCCCGCGTGGTTGAGAGGCCATGAAATATAGCCGGTTACTGTACTTTGCATTATTTCAGAAAAGACGCGTCGCACCTCTTTTCGCCTCTACGGCGCTGCTTAGCAAAGTGATTTGGGTATAATTATATGCTCAATATGTTAAGCACTGTTGTTGTCGCATTTGTTTATGTATTGTTGTTGTATTCAATGTGAATTTGTGGATTGTGGGTGCTGTGTGGAGACTTTAGCTCAAAATATGTGCATTTAAAAGACGTAAATGTGTCAGTATCAGTATATATGTATTATATTTAAAAATATGATAATTAAATGTGTAGTAAAGTTTTTTCATTATATTATTTCTTCTTTCTACTTCAAATATGAGTAAAGGTAGGTAGGTACCTAAATAATAATAAAAAAAGCAAGTTAAAGCACTTATTTCAATTTATTTTCTAGGTAATTACCTAATTTTATCTAAGTCTTACACAGGCACTATAAGAATTCTCGTCACCAAACGCGTTGATGAAAACACAGACAAAACACGTTCAGACTGAAGAACTATAATACTATTTACACAGACTTAGAATTTAGTGTTTCCATCCTCCGTGGCCTAGGCTGCTGAGACCGAGACCCAGGTTGCCGAGGTCCCATGAGCCTAATCCTCCGAGACCTCCGAGTCCTCCTAATCCTAGTCCCATTCCGTGACCCCAACCTCCGAGGTTAATAAGACCTCCAGAATAATCATTGATAGGTTCCGCGATTTGAGAGACTTGCGCTACGACTGGTTCAATGACTGGTGCTGACACATGTTGAACAACTGGTGCTGCAACATGTTGAACAACTGGTGCAACGATTTGTTTGGTAACAATTGGGGCTAATTGTACGGTCTGTGGATGGCCAGCGGCGCCGATGCGTTTGACGATCGCGTTGAAACCGCGCGCCGCGTCGGCGGTGTACTCCACCACTCGCAAGGTACCGTCGGGTTCAGTGAGGGAGTATGAACCCTTCACGACATCGCCGTCTCTTACT
This sequence comes from Erebia aethiops, assembly GCA_923060345.2. Classification (NCBI taxonomy): domain Eukaryota; kingdom Metazoa; phylum Arthropoda; class Insecta; order Lepidoptera; family Nymphalidae; genus Erebia; species Erebia aethiops. The sequence goes on along the minus strand of OV281090.1, from coordinate 14,351,033 downwards.
TCAGATTGGGCTTTATTGTCGCCGGTGGATGGGTCATTTACGGCGTAGTTGAATTCATAGCGTGGGACGGACTGTAACAAAAGATAATTTGCAAATTAGTGATTATATTTTTGCTCAGTTTGAGGAAAATATAATAAGTATGCGGTTTATTAAAATTGTCATCCCAAAATGTCACCTGCATCACCAGGGAAATTACTAATGTACAAAGACAGTATATTTTCTAGCTTTGGAAAAGAGCGAATAGGTACGCCAACATAAGTATAATTATTTCGAGTAGGTGTAAATTGAAAAAAAAAACCGGTCTACATTATTTAAGTAGGGTACCTATACATATATAAACCTGTGTACTAAGCAAATATGATATTTGTTCCACTTTTAATAAATTAGTCAGGTAATGCTTACATAACTGTCCACTGCGACCGCACCAAGTCCTCCGTAGCCGGACGGAGCTGCGGACACGGCTACGAAAAGGCAGGCAATCTGAAAAGATTATTTAACAATTAAATTTATTTTATCCACTACAAACTTTGCCTTTGACTGCAATCTCACCTAGTGGTAAGTGATGATTCAGTCTAAAGGTACGAGTTCGTAGCCGACTTCAGACAGCAGCAGGCGTGTCACCGCGCCACTACTGGTTTCTATGTATTTCTATGAAATACCTCCCGAAGCCAGCGATACGTCGCCGTGTCGCCTGCCTTAAAAAACAGAATCCAGTTGTGTCGCAACGACACGTCGCCTGCTGAAGCTGCCTGTAGTCGGTTACGAACTCGTACCTTAAAATGGTAAACTGTTAGGGGTCAATATGGCAGTTATATTAAACCCATTCCCCCTAACCGTAAATTTACCCTACCAGGGAAAGAGCCCAGGACCTTCCGCTTTCATAATTTAAACACCCAATATCAAGGTAGGTACTAGGTAGTTATACCTGCAATTCACTATCTAATGCTGAGCGGAGCAGAGGTATGTATATATATGTTTTCAATAGACCAATAAGGTAATTTTTATATGACAATGGTAATTTTATCACTAATTTTTTATCCTCCCAATGTTGTAGCGCACACGTTTGCGCTCCACTTCGCTCGTCACTTCAGCCAAAACGGGTGCGTTTCTCATTTAAACTCTCATATCAATAATTCATTTTATTATTAGAAAGATAGTAAGATGACTCAAAATAAAACTGAAGAGAAACAGTTCGACTCACCGCAACAAATGAAAACATTTTCACTTTTTATTATTTCCTCAACTACGCACGTATCTAGTGAAATAAGTTACTTTGATATTTGATAAAGAAGTGTAACACCGATCGGTTTTATACTCGCCTCACCTACGGCTGGTGTAATTCCTGTTTATCCTTCAGTTTTTCACGCTCATTGGGTATTCGTAGACAGCTATTTCTGCCATTTTCGTAATGTCATAAAATTGGTGCTAATTAACGCATATAATTAGTCAAATCATCGTGCCCGTGCTATCATGTTTCATCAGATACCAGTTTAGCTGAATCCAATTATTATTAAACACTTGATTATGTGAGGGCTGCATTGGCGTAGCGGCGCGAATTCACACATCGCACTCAATATTCAGTATTCAATTCTGTAGGTATCTAATCTGTAAACTTTATAAATATTTTGATATTCCACAAAAATCCACTAACGCGTGCCTTATGGCACAAAATAAGGAGGTATAGCCGTATAGGCCTTAACTGTGTAGAGCGACCATAGTCCATACAAGTACAACCAAGTCGGTAGCTTTACTGCTGCCGCGTCGCGCGAACAGGCTCATGAATAAGGGGACACAGACTTATCTAATCCGGTGACAGCGCCCTGTTTTCTATTAAAAGTAAAATAAAAACAAAATCGCTGTGTGGGTTTTCTCCGTGAGGCCCGTGAGGCCAATCGGGGGTACGGGCCTCGAGGCTGAGCCTCCTTGCCTGGGCGGGGCGCGGGGCAACTCTGTGCCCCGGTGAATATCTTGAAGCCTGGGAAAAGGCTAGGGCCTACCTTGTAGGCTACGGGCCCCTAGGTCGGGTGTCATGATCGGTGCTGGGTCCGCACTGCGGGTGACCTCGTCACCTCCGCGTGCGTGCAACAAAATCTAAACAGTCATTAAATTAGTTCAAATTTTGGCCACCGGGCCAGATAAGTAATAAGCCGATGGGATCAACGATCTACGCTTAGATTTTTAAGCAACTTTGTGAAGCTCGTAGCAATGCCTTGGATCCGCACGTTCTGTGTATCAAGTGTTTAGGTGCTCGTCGTCTCATCTTACAGACGTCTACTGCTGGACGAAGGTGTCCTATCTACAGATGACATAACACGGTCTTGTGCCGTTTGCTTCCAGCGACTCCCAGCTGCTCTATTGACCTTTGATTAGGTTAGGTTACTAGTAGTTAGATTACTCAAAGGTAAGGATAACTATAGGAGATTCATAAATTGTTTACACCTTGTAGAGAAATGCGTAGTTAGGGTCGTTTTGTTGGTTTGCAATCCGTTATTTGCATAGCACACTGAACTAATCACACTAAACTAGGCAAATGATACGGTAAAATTATTCATTTATGCATTGCATTTGTTTCTTTGCAATAGTGAGTATTGGTATACCTAGTAGTTACGCTGTACGCATACAACAAACACATTTTTTATTTACATACACGTCGTTTAAATATATAACAGGCACATAAATATTGTTAAGTAAAGGGAGAACCTAACCTGGAGGTCAACAATTTTTATGAGTTACAAACACAACCTACACCTGCAAAATATGGTAGAAAGGTACTCTTTCGTCTGATTTGTAGGTACTTAGGTATAACATTTGGAACCTAACTTTTACCTATGCAGCCAAAGGCGCACTAATGAACTCCCTGAAAAGTCCAGATGTGAGTCCAGATACAATTATTCTTTATTCTTTATTTGTGAAATATGCCTGGGGAGACATTACAGTTGCCCAATTCGTCTCCCCAGGCTACAAATACCTTAAAACTAAAATAAAAATTAGACAATATAAAACAAACTAAACTAACAAATTAGATAATATACTAAAAAACTCTAATAAAAAAAACCATTAAAAACACCAAAATAAACTACATACTTATCACTTACTTTCTATAGCAAAGGTTTTATTTTATTTACGAGTTTGAGCGATTATGATCTAAATCGGCTCAGTAGAACCCGAAATACAGCTTGTCTTGGATTTAACGGAGACAAAGCCGAGGAGGAGATAAAAATTAGACTTAAGTATTAACTCAATTAAATTTTTCATTACCATAATCATCATCATCATCTCAACCCATCACCGGCCCACTGAACAGTGTTTGACACACTACTGAACAGTGTATGGACTGTGACACATCTTCACACAAATTTAATTCACATTTAATTCCATCGATATATATGTAGGCACTAGATGGGCCCTTTCATAGAAAAACGCCGGGCGTCCGAGTTGCTGAACACGTTCCGCACCTGTCTTTGTTCCCGTCGTAGCGCTGTCACGATCGCTCGTCGTGCAGATAATTTATTATTATTAAGTTAACATCTAAAGTTTAATTAGTTTGTCACTGTATAATTTTAATTTTAAGGTAAGTAAGTGTTTCAATTCACAATTATACATTTCCAAAAAAACGTTATTTAATCTTCCTATTTAATATTTTTATCCATTACGCAATCATTTAATTTCCGCGGCAAACTGTATGATTTTTTTTTTACTAACTGGCCTTACGGCTATGACCTATAGGTATTATCTATGACCGAGTCACACGTTTTCAAGCTTTCATTCAAGATGTTGCAAGCAAAATCCCGCTTTTCAGACTAGATGGCGTTGATGGCGTTGCTAAAAATACGCCCACATTCTTTGTTTGACAGGGCCCGTCTATGTAAATTGAGGTCGTTGTTTAATTCAGTTAGGCAAGTATGATAAGCAAGGTAAGTAGATTATTATAATTAAATCACAAAAATGTTTGTAAACAATTCACTCTACTACTAGGTATGTACCTACCTATATAGTAGGTATAATATAAATTACAGTTAGTAATTCGGAACTCGACCGCCTCATTACCCCTTTTCAACAGAACACTCTTTCTAGACTTACACAAATTCACATTTGCAATCAGAGCCGGGAGAAAAGTTCCGAGCCACCCCGACCCACACCCCCCCACGCCGCCTTTAATTAACAGAAAGTGGTTCATTAGAGCTTATTCATTAAAGCAAGGAGTAATTAGCGAACTCTAATGAATGCTGTAATAATGTAAGAGCGGCCGCTGTGGACTGCGGGCCCGACTTCTAGATTAATCTAGACTCTGGGTATAATTTAGTAATGGCGTTAATTTATTACCGACTTGATTGCGGGATAAACGATCTATTAAAACTTTGGCTATACGGTACGGGTTTTATTCGTTGTTTTTGTTGGATTGCAATCTGGAGCATTCTGTTCATATGATTCAGTATTCCAGTTATATTGCCTCTACATTTCTTTCATAAATATCATTAGGTATACTAGATGATGCCTGTGACTATACGCATGGATTCAATTCACGTTTTGTAGGGTTGCGTACCTGAAAGTTATATAGGTTTGCAACCCTTATGGTGCGACATGATAAAGTAAGTAGGTACAACGTCTGGGATGCAAGCTTTCTTTGCACTAAATGTCGTCAAAATCAGTTAAACGGATGAGCTGCAAAAAGACACATTAATTTTAACTTTTTAAGATAAGTAATAAATCTTCGATAATTCTAGTTATAGGTATTTGAACGAACGCGTGTATTTTTAACTTTAATTTAATTTTACCAAATAGGTAAATAGTTACATAATATGTACTCTAAATTTTCTATTTCTAAATTGACCCTATTACCGTACTATTAATAGTTAGTATTCTGAGATATATAAAAGTTCATGATGGTTTGAAAATATAAGTAGATACGTTTGAGAAAATACGGCTTGTCAAGTCCCGGACGGTATGTTAGCATGGCCGAGCGTAACCATAATGATGTATGCTAACATTATTAAATTGTATTTTAATAAGCTGAATGAGAGGAATATGTACTTATACAGTCGACAAAAAAGGTTTTCCTTTTCAGGAAAAATAAAAAATATCAAATTACGCACTATTATACATTGATTTTTGTGAGTTGTGACCATTTACTTTCTGATATTACATAGGTTAGGATTTCAATGTAAGATAGCAAAATGATCAATGATTGTTTTATTACCAAATCGAAATAGTATTTACTGGTTTCTGATGCAAGATCAGCTACTTATTTCTTAACTGCCTACACAAGGTGCAACTTGGTGAATGGGGGTTAAAATTAATAAAACATTTAAATGCGAGTGAGTCTATGATAAAATAGTCGCCCAAAAAAGGGCGGGCGGCGCGAACGTAGCGTGCTTTTATTTTTGCAACTTGCTACGCGGCCTCGTAGTCGTAGTCCGTTTATGGAGAAAAGCGCGTAGGCATAGGCCAGTCTACGAGTATTTTATGCATTCATCATCATCATGAAAGTGTTGGGCTTACTGATAAGTAATTATCTCCTCTCAGAATAAGAAGAGATTTATATATTCTCTATCTTTATCCACCGCGAGTATCGACGTTGAGATATCGAGGCAGCGATCGCGACCGCGAGGCATCTTCGGCATGTACTGCACCTACGTGTCATAACTCTGAAATGTTACGGATGCAAAAAGTTTTGTTTTTACCCTCGACGAAACGGAGGCGGTATATGTGTTTGCCCTTAGAGGTTGTGTTTGTTTGTTTGTATGTATGTTTGTTTGTGCACTTTTTTGTTAGCATTTTTCTCAAAAAGTACTGGGCCGATTGAGATGCGGTTTTTTGCATTAGATGTGTATAGCTTGTGAGAAGGTTCTTAGATATATTTTAGGACCATAGACAACCGAGCTGAGCTGTAGTCTATGATTTTAATTTTACAATATGTTACCATTTTTCACAAAAAGTACTGGGCCGATTGAGATGCGGTTTTTAGCATTAGATGTGTATAGCTTGTGAGAAGGTTTTTGGATATATTTAAGGACCATAGACAACCGAGCTGAGCTGTAGTGTATGATTTGAATTTTTCAATATGTTACCATTTATCACAAAAAGTACTGGGCCGATTGAGATGCGGTTTTTTGCATTAGCAACGTATAGCTTGTGAGAAGGTTCTTAGATATATTTTAGGACCATAGACAACCAAGCTGAGCTGTAGTTTATGATTTTAATTTATCAATATGTTACCATTTTTCACAAAAAGTACTGGCCGATTGAGATGCGGTTTTTCGCATTAGATATGTTTAGCTTATGAGAAGGTTCTTAGATATATTTTACGAGCATAGACAACCAAGCTGAGCTGTAGTCTATGATTTTAATTTTTCAATATGTTACCATTTTTGACAAAAAGTACTGGGCTGATTGAGATGCGGTTTTTTGCATTAGATATATTTAGCTTGTACCTAGATGCTGCCTAGTCTCATGTCCCGGTCTCATGATGGAGCCAGGAGGTGGTCATAGGAACCCCTTAAGTTCGCATCGTAAACCCGTCGTGTTTGGACTCTTTTCATTTGTCTTGACTAGCACTTTATACCTAGATGCTGCCCAGGGTCTCACGATGGAGCCAGGAGGTGGTCATGGAAACTCCTTAAGTTCTCATAGTAAACCCGTCGTATTTGATTTCTATTGATTTGTCTTGACAAACGCTTTGTACCTAGATGCTGTCCAGGGTCTCATGATGGAGTCAGGAGGCGATCATGGGAACTCCTTAAATTCTCATCGTAAACCCGTCGTGTTTGGACTCTTTTGATTTGTCTTAACAAGCACTTTGTACCTAGATGGAGCTCTGCAGTTCGTCGTGGGTTTTTAAATTTTATTACTTGTCACTTTTCAGGTTAGTCGGTAGGTACTTATATATTTCAAAATACCTATTTATCATTGAAACTTTTTTTTAAATCCATACTAATATTATAAATGCGAAAATGTTTTTGTCTGTCTGCTACGCTTTGAAAGTTTCACGGCCCATCCGTTCAACCGATTTTGATGAAATTTGGTACAGGGATAGTTTATATCCCGGGGAAGGACATAGGCTACTTTCTATCCCGGAAAATGAAGGAGTTCCCGCGGGAATTAAAAAACTAATCCACGCGCACGAAGTCGTGGTCATCATCTGGTAGATAATAAATTTATCAGTAATTTTTATTATTTCTATGTATGATGACATCGCATTTAGCAGTAGGCAAAACCTACGTTTCCATTTGTAGAGTGGACATAACAAGGCACAGTGACTCTAAGTAGGTAACTAACTACACAATATCATAAATAACGATCGCTCCAGGCTAGGTCTCTAGTCAACATACTTCATATTTAAATCTTCTTTTGTAAGTTTATCTTGAAAATGGCCCAGCTCCGGCTATATGAGGAAAATTTATAAAACTCTAGCTTTCATGATATAATAACTAATTAGAGCATTGCTATATTTAAGCAGATAAAATATATGTAAGCAACTAGCTAAATATGGGTTTAATCAGGCATCACCAGGTGCTTCAATAATAACCAGAAGAAATATATTTTTTAAAAAGTGTCCACATTCCAAAATTAAGTATGGTAAACCACCTAATTTTTTTAAACCAGATTTAAACATCATTCACGTGAAACCTGTGCGTGAAACCAGAACTTACGCGGTTTACTCTCTCTGATCTTTTCGCCTAATAAGAATTAAGAACTCCATGAGGTACAAAAATGTATCGCTTAATTAAAAGCATCGTGGTCGGTTTTGCTGCAAATATCTCTTTTAGTCTTTCGTAGGGTCTTCCAGAGTAGTATACTCCACAGTCTTCGGTGTTGCGTCGCGGCAGGTCAGTGTTTGAACTTTGAAACCTGATCGTGATTGACGAAAAGTTCAGGTGATGAAAAGACCATTGAGCTAATTATGTCCTCGCCGGTACCTACTAGTGTTAACGTAGAACTTCTCGTTTCAACCTTACAGTGAGTTAACGCTATTTTCGCGCACAATGGATTCACGTTAAAATGATGTTTAACTTTAAATCTGGTTTACCAAAATTAGGCATCACTATACCACTATTAGCCGCGGACACCAAAACTTTTAATTGAATTTTATGCTATTTGAAAGTTTAAAACTGGGTTAGGTCAAAAATAAATTGGCAAACTTTTTTTTGTACAAGTAAACTTTTTTTTTATATTTTCGATTCGTTTCAGATTTTTCGTCAAAGGCTTACCGACCTAGTTAGCCTGGGCCTGAAATATTCTAGAGCGTAAGGGTTTTTTTCTATGAAAAAGGGACGTCATTCGTCCTGCTGTAACAAGCCGTATCGGTATTCTGATATTTTTTGTGATGGATTTTACAATGTTTTCTACCTTTTCGTTTCGATTCAATTGTACCAGGCTACCTACTCGTACCTGCGAGTATAAATGATAAATGATTTATTTATTTCATGTAGGACAACTTGTGTCACTTATGATACGTTAAGAATCTACCACCGGTTCGGAAAGTGATTCTACTGAGAAGAGCCGGCAAGAAACTCAGCAGTTGCTCTTTTCTTATGTATATAGTTTGTACTACATACATAGAGTCTTATTTCAGGGCCAGGAACAAAGCTCATGCAACATCAGCCCAAGCACAATCAGTGCTATACATCTCTCTCTCTCCCTCTCTCTCTCGGAGCTTTCGTTCGCACTGATTGTGCTTGATAACATTGGCAAGGTGGCGAAAAAGCGGCCAACACTTAAACATAACTTGTATTTTAACTTAATTAATACATAAGCTACCATGTTCCATATTTTACATCGCAGGCTTTTTTATTTACATAAGTAGGTTCTTTGCTGCTACTATAGGTGGTCCACGACAGACGATCTCAAGTGAATCGCTGATGGGATCTGCTGTGATGGGAAGTGTTCAGTAGTGGATGTCTATCGGTTGGGACGACGATAATTAAATGAGAAAAAGCAGAAACCATTTTTCTGAATGAAAAAACACATTTTAGCAGTTCTTCTGTATTGCACCAGTTAGTTTAAGGCCATTACGCAGAACCTCAGTATAAATGGTAGGTACCTACCTATGTCTGAAATACATAGGTAGGTAGGTAGTAGGTATATGAAATGACGTCGACATCGACATAACTTCCGTTTTAAGCTCTCGGAGCCGAGATTTGGGGGTTGGTTTTTGGCCATTACTGCGTGAATATTGCAGCATCGCCTGCAGGCGACGCTATTGATTAGTCCCCGGCGTTCGGCGCCCATCACTCATTCATAGCTGAGTCCACGTCAGACTGAACGCGCCATTTTTCGTGTATTCACCATTTCGCGCCACAGCCTCCTAGTGCATATTTGATGTAGGCTGACAGGCAGGAAGGATGGCTGCGTAATTGGTCCAGCCGGCGGATACGTTCTCGGAAAGCTCTCGCCTTTTCAGCATGGTCTTTAGAAAAAAATACGCTGAATTCAACTATAGGCTAGCGCTTGGCTGCACAAAGACATGCATGCAAGTGGTGATGCAGCCTAAGATGGAGCGCGTTTACCTAGAAGATGCCTATTCACTCTTGATCGGTACTTGGCACTTGGCAGAGCCGTCCCATAAATGGCTGCAGTACCTACTCCATGCGCGATCGAACTTGTGCTTGGTACAGGATAAGAAGCTGTTCCGGCGTGAAGTACCTCTTGACTTTGTTGAGGATTAAAATTTGAACAACCTCCCGAGTGAACCCTTAAAGGATGAATGAAATTTACAAAATAAAAAAGCTAGCTAGCTTTAAGTTCTATTGTATTGTTTCCAATAAATATACATAAATATAAATAAAAATATATATCTACGAATTGTATAAAAGAAATGTGAAATAAATAGAAAGTGCGCATTAGTGTAGAAACAGACTAGACGTATCTAAGTCATAGTATTTTTGGGTGCTGCTGCTGGAGACATATTTTTCGAATTTTCTCGTAGGTATCACACAAGTTCCTGGGATAATAAAAATCGACGACACTCCTGTTGTCCTTGTCTTAGCTATAGAGAGCAGCCCCCCGATTGTGTAAGGAAATTGTATTCGTAATCGTTCGTCAAACGGATAATTCGACCTGTTTAAGGAGTCACGTCAGAGCCTGCACGTCAGAAAGCATGTATGAACTCCTTAAACAGTTCGAGTAATACGTTTTAAGCTCTCAAATGATTACGATTCGATTAGACAATTGGAACTCAGATCTAACATATCTAGTAGCGCGATTATAATTCTGCGGCATTCAGCTACTGGGGTTTCAAAAGCTTTTTAAACAGTCTAGGTATATGGAGTAGACGTATCACAGCAAAATCCGATTGTTATAATTCTACCGAATTTATTGTGATAAATATTTTTTACACTAGAACGCTCGCCGGGACGATACAGGGACAATGTGATAATCCAATTGTAGTCGGTGTCCAAAGCCCATGCTCAATGCGCGTGAAGTGCACTCGAATGTACCTACATGCTCATACAAGGATATTGTATGGTTTGAAATAAAATCACAATAAATGTTAGGCTGTACTATATACACTAGACTTACCTATAGAGGCAGCTGGTATCGGGGTGCGTCGCTCCTATTTACCTACTTTTTGTTTTTGTGCACCCCTAACTAAAAAGAGGCAAAAAAAATAAAAATAGACTGAGTACTAGGTATCATCATGATTCTTGCTAAGCGTAAGCTTTAGAGCTTAGGCTTTCTTTAAAAAAGGGCACTTTTTGTTGATTTGCGTTTGCGAGATTGTCCCAATGGAGACTATCGTTTCTTTGCTCACCAGTTGGCGCCACTGTTGACTAAGGTCCAGAGGTATAGCTTTCAAAGGCGACTTTATAAGATTGGCGCCGAAACAAAGTTTTAAATCTTGAATCTCATTAAGTTTATTAATTACTAGCGATCCGCCCCAGCTTCGCACGGGTAGCACTAATAATCCTAATATAATATACCTACCCAATATAGCCAGTGGGCAGTGGGCAGGTAACATTTTAATATTACATTGCAAGAGTACGCCCCGTCCTCATTATTTCTGTTATCTCATAAGCTATTCATCTAAATTAAATGGTGTAAAGGACAATTTTTATCTTAGTTAAATACTTGAGATGATTAATATATTTATTTTGATAAGGATTAATACTATGTCGGTAAAAACACCTTCGCAAGTAAAGCATTGGTTTAGACCAAATTTGAAAATCATAAAAATGGGTATTGTGAGTCAACCTTAAAAGATAGATCTATGCTATTGTGGACTATTTTTTAGAACTTTTTAAGAGGAACAATTTCACCATACATTGTTTTCGTGTAACTTTAACTATTTACGCAGCGCACGCCGCGTAAGCTCTCAGAAGAGACGATTTTTTCCGACTTAGTTGACATTATTGCAATTTTCGTAAGGATCTCTAATTTTTTGAAAATAAAATATAGCCTATGTTACTTGCTGATAATGTAGCTTTCTATAGGTGAAAGAATTTTTAAAATCGGTTTAGTAGTTTTTGAGTTTATCCATTACAAACAAACAAACAAATCTTTCCTCTTTATAATAGGTATTAGTTTAGTTAAATAGGTAACTATCTATCATCAGTTGTTGCATCATGTTGTGCAGTTCCGTTTTAATCGGAAAAAAGAGGAGAACACAATATGTTTCCAAAAGATAAAACTGTTATAAAACAGTGGCTAGTGGCGATTTGCAGGAATAACTATACCCGACAAAAAATTCTCGTGTTTGTAAAAAACATTTTAACCCCGAGGATTATGTGTTACCCTAAGAATCAAATAAGTACAGAAAATCGTAAGTAATTATCTTTCTTATTCATCTCCTAAATTAAAGCCAAAACTCAAAAGTTGTACCTACCTACCTAGTCAAGAGAGGAGAGAGAAAGGAAATTAAAAGAAAACGTGCAGAAAGAGCTCAACAACGTCAAAAAAAGAAATTTTTGCGCTTATTTATGCGCCTCTTTTTCTTAATTCCGCCTTCAAAACGTTCACATTAATCTCTAAATAATCCATATTAGCGATAATTTCACACAGGTAAATTAAAGAAATTATAATTTATGTCACGAAGCCCGCCAAAACCAGTGAAAAGTGAATTTGTTATTGGACCTCACGCGACACCAGCGCCTCTAGTGGCAAATTCACGCGCGATAGCCCCCATTGACTTACGATGAAATAGGTACAGTCAATCTACTTAATTCTTACCTACGACATATATTTCAGTCGCTAACTAGGTGATAGAGCCAGACCTCAGTATGTATAAGTAAGTACTATGTTGATATAAATACCTGCTTATGGGCAATCGTAAAAATAAATGACAACATGTCACCTCGACAACTCAACATTAATTACTAGTCAGATGTCTTAACTCTGACACTAATGATTCTGTATACAATTTGGGGGCATATAAAAAAGGTATTTATATTTGAGGGTATGGGCAACGAGATACTTAATTTTCAGGGATAAAAAGTAGCCTATGTGTCCAACCCCGGGATGTAACTTTATATACCAAATTTCATCAAAATCGGTTGAAAAGATGGGCCGTTAAAGCGTAGCAGACAGACAGACACACTTTCGCATTTATAATATTAGTATAGAAAGTATGAATTAGTAGGTACGGACTATTAACTCAATTTTACTTACAAGGAAACGAAAACTACAGACGAATAATAGTAGATTATACACCAAGGGGATAAAGCACTGTTTTATGTCACGGGCGCTACATTGAATCCTGAACGTAACGAAGGACTCTAAATTTAACTCCCGAGCGCAGCGAGGGTGTTATAAGTTAATTCCCGAGCAAAGCGAGGGAATTAATATTGAGTCCTGAGTGCAGTGAGGGATTCAAGCGCCCAAGAAAAAAACAGTTTTATCCCCGTGGTGTATACTCTACTTTTCTCACTTTATGCGAGACAATAAAAAACCAGGCTTAGTAGATAGTGTTTATTACAGCAAATTAAAAGTGCAAATTGATATTGGAGACATTAGTCCAATTATGGAAAGATAACGTTATATTTTTATTTGGTACGTTTATCGAGTTTGGTACGTTTGAGCTAGAGTTTATTTGAGTTGTGATAGAATCTTCTAAAGGTAGGTACTACTAGCTACGGCTATAGCACATTCTTCCAGCTGGCGTGGCCTACTCGATTTGACAAACAAACGAAGTTCGTCTCAGTGCGAATCTAGTGGGCCACGGCCTATATAGCCACTTCTTTCAGCTGGCGTGGCCTACTCGATTTGACAAACAAATGAAGTTCGTCTCAGTGCGAATCTAGTGGGCCACGGCTTCGGTTTTAGAAAATCGAGTTGGCCGCGCCCGCTGAGAACACATTCTGTTTAGCGAAATTAGACTTTATCGGCATTGCAATAAGAATTATGAAAGTGAAAATCACATTATTGACCAGCGGGTTATAATGAAATTCAATAGAACATTATAACCCGGCTAAAGCCAAGAGATATAATGTCTTGCTTTCGGTAAGGTTTACATGACATATAATTCGGCATTGTCGAGCATGTGGTGTGAAAAAATAATTAATTTTGCCTTCATTTAAACGTTATATTTTACATTGTTCCAGAAGACTATTATTACGTAGGGAGTGACGACCTCCGTGGCGCAGTGTGTAGCGCTGTTGCCTTAACGTGCGGAGGTCCCAGGTTCGATCCCCTGGCAGGGTCAATTTGGGAATTTATAATTTCTGAATTTTCCCTGGTCTGGTCTGGTGGGAGGCTTCGGCCGTGGCTAGTTACCACCCTACCGGCAAAAACGTGCCGCCAAGCGATTTAGCGTTCCGGTACGATGCCGTGTAGAAACCGAAGCGGTATGGGTTTAATATAACTGCCATGCCCCTAACAGGTTAGCCCGCTACCATCTTAGACTGCATCATCACTTACCATCAGGTAAGATCGCAGTCAAGGGCTAGCTTGTAGTGGATAAAAAAAAAAAAAGGTAAATTGTATACGGCAATTTGAATAGGTAACTACTCCATTTTCTTTTTCTTCAAAACGAATAATATCGGGATATTTTTGAATACTAATTGAACATCTCGTCCACTAATTTTGTCATGAGACGGGTAAAAAGTCTTCGAAGTCTTGCGTTTGCATAATCATTCAATTTGCAATTTTAAGTAGCGACCATCTGGTTTTCCTCGCTTTTAACTCAATATAAATATTTAAAAAAAACATCATTACAGCGACTCGGCATTGAATTACAATAAAATTAATATTTGTTTCTTTCGTTAATGTTTTAATTAAAAGCTGGTTGATTTACATAATATTATGACTTATTTGGTAACGATAAAAATGTGGGCGTAGTACTTTTATGATAACGAAGTCTAAATAAAATCACCTACCCAGTTATACAAACATTATGAACGCTTCGCTATGTGAACATTCCAATAGAAGTATTTTATTTATGACGTCATATAAATGAAAATTGATATAAGATTAACTTTTAATTGGTGCTGTTTGTTGTTCTTTAAAATACTTTAGATATTGACTATTCCGATTCTTGGTGAAATATATTATATGTAGTATTCGCACAGATATAGAACATGGTTTTCACTGGGGCTAAAAATTGGGAATAAAAATTGAAACAATTGAGTTAATTTACAAAATTTAATTTCTCCTTCCCCTGTCTTTAAACTTAGGCTATAAAGTTGTAATGATTTTTTTACTTTGCAAGTAGTGGTAACACCATGCTGTAATTTACAAAAAATTGCCAGACGAGGTATAAGTTTCATTTAACCAACACTTCAAAGACTGGTCCACTTGCACAAACCTGTTACATGTGTTTTAGTTATATTTTGTAACTGAAATAAACTTGACAACACCATCACAGTTTATTTAAATTAAATAAAGCTGTTTGGCGCAAGAGGGCCTTAAAGGTACATCTATAAAGTTTATTTTTATCTCATAATTGTGATAATACATCAATGTGCAACCAGCTCAGTGTATCGGTCTGAACAATTTCTCGCAAAACACTCTTTTAAATGGCAATTCACTAAACGCTAACATTTTATATTATGCATATATGATTATATTATGCACACCAGGTACTTATACAAGGGCCATGTTTGGCCAGCTCTGGATTAGTATAGTAACACAGTAGTCTTCGTGAATGATTATAAATTACACAGTCAGCAATATATTTAGTATTTACATTTTATAAATAAAAGTACAAAGTTTTTTAATTAATTGTGCTCCGTTTGCTGACCTCTCTTTTACATTGAAAACCAGTCCAACGGGCGTTAGCAGAGTAATGTAGATACTTGGCTTTCGTAGGTCAGATATGAAACCCACAAAGAACACAAAAGCAATGAACGCATTATGGTTGGTTGTAAAATTGACACCAGTTGGATTAGAGTATGTAAAGTCCGTCAAACTTATCTGGGGGGTTACTGCCATCGCTTAAAATAGTATTACTTCAAAATGACAGTTTTATGTCATGTACCTTAACATCCCTAAAATAAGGATTATAATTCTAAAACACGAAAGTCAACAGTATTAAAACAATACGAATTTAAGTGATGGCCCAGTGGCCAAAATTGGAACAAATTTTTATGCCTGTTTTTTTAAAATTTATTTTGCATATCTACTAGCGACGCTATTACCGGGTCAGCTAAGTTTGTGGGACTATACATTGTACATCGTAGAAGCACTATGAGGGCAATAAAAAAGGCATCCTCGAACACATTTTTGCAGCCAAGCATAGCACGAACGAGGCCCGTGTATAGGTAGCCTGAAAACTATATTGCTCTTTTACTCTTATATCTTTAAATATATTATTTCATTTCAATCATTGATATATATAATATAAAAAAAGTTGCTGTGTCTAGTAACATCGACAATTACATATTATAGAAGATAATTTAAAATATTTATATGCAAAATTGTCTTACCTAATAAGTAAAAGGAATGTTAGCGTTTAAGATTACTTACATTCGAGTCCGATTCTAGGTTTTGTTTTGTTTCCTCACATCATCTCTTTATCGTATGATGACTTTTAAAAAGAGAACACAACCACACAGGTACAATTTGTATGGTTGCATACTACTTTGAATAGTCATGACTATATTAACTGGATTATACAGTTCAGCTAATCTAGGCTTGTCATTATGATCACGTGAATTATTTTACAGCAGGTAAACACCCAAAGTAGTTTTAGAGTTTAATGCACAACTTATGGCAAACAGGCGTGAAAGGTATAAACAGAGAGTTATATCTCAAGTACGGGATGCTTTTCCAGCAGAACCGAGTCGAAGCTTCGCTGCTTTGTCAACATCAAATCATCCTATTTCTTTTTTAATTTGGGAACTTAACCTAGAATCTGACTCTTTTCTGTGTAGATATTTTATGTTTTCCACAATAGAAAGTTAGGCCTGTATTTACAGATACCACAAGATGTAACCAGAGTGTAGACTTCGAAGACGTTGGCATCAAAATTATTGCTAGGTATGCGCCTAAACTTTAGGTACAAGTGTCTACTTAAATCTAGATTTTATTCTAATATTTACAAATTTAATGAATAAAAAAAACGGGCTATTAGAAGATAATGTAACAGCACGTTAATTATAAACGAAATAACAAATTTATTCGAGTTATTTACAAAGTTTGCAAATCACAGAGCACGCGTGCGACAGAATTTTGTAGAATTAAATAACGTTAATTATGTATAAAAGGTACATTTTGGCAAGAATCAATATTTTTTACCGAAATATAATAAATATTACATGAGCGACATATTATATAAAACAAGTTTATTGCTTCATTTAAATTCCTTGAGTTTTATCTAAAAAAATGTGATTTGCAATTACATACATAATTACCTACTTGATATTCTCTAAAATGCGTTCGTTTGAAATTTTGAATTAATCTTGTAAATTGCAGATATTACCTAAAGAAAATAAAAGCTTAGAAGATCGAAATTTCATTAAATAATAAATAACATTTTTATTTATTGAAAATACCCAAAGTGATAAAAGTGCTCAAAAAAATACCTATGTAAAATCGATAAATCGGTCGTAGGTCTTTTAAATATTCTTTGTATGGAGCTCTTAAATTACTTCCTTAAATCACTTAATTGTTTAAGATATGCCGTTTTTCGTTTCCCCATTCACATTTCTTATCACTTTCCCAAAGAAACAACGCACTTGTGTTTAACACATCCCAATCCACATTTATTCTTTAAGTATTCAAAATTGGCTATTTGACAGTTTTCGGAAAAATACTTAAAAATGTACGTAGGTTCATTTTATACCTCTTACAATTAACTTTTTCTCAAAAAAAGCGTTATTTATTAGAAAAAAATACATTTTTAATACATTAATTTTAAATTCGCGCGAAAACAGCCGGTCACGTGACATTTGCTAGCTGTGACGTCACAGCTCAGCTCAAAATAAAACAAAGTTAACTATACGACGCTCCAAGTTTCATTTAATTTTAAGTGGAAAGTTTACAGCTTCTTTAATGCAATTGTGGAAATTACAAGCTACAAGACGTGTGTAGAACAATACAATACAATAAATAATAAGTAATTAATATCCTGACAATTTGTATAAACACATTCCTATATACTATATTACCTATGTCATAATTTAAACGTCGAAAGCAGTGGTTAGAGTTAATCTGCCGAGAGCCGGAATTTAAATCGGATAAATATCTGCGGTATTACTTTGTGAAGACCACTTTGATGTTCGTGTTTTGAAGAAATCAACTTAAAACTCTGATCTACCAAAAATGAATTAACCTAACCTGACATTTTCTTCATAAAACATGACAAAATTAAAATAAATTATATTTCTGTCACTTTACAGCAGCACTTTCTTAGGTCTTAAACACGAGACCTAAGTACTATTACTTACTTTGTTTATTTCGGTACTTACATGGAAGTTATAATACATTACGAAATTCGGCAGTGCAAAAGTTTACACGCAAATAAATTTTCAACCATAAATGAATCGACTTTAGGCAGATTTGTACTATCAGCTGTAAAGCATATATAATCCCATTTCATTTAACCGCTCACAATCACAAATCGAAGTATATTACTGTTAATTTTCTCAACAATACGCAAACGTTAGTACACACGACGTTTTTTTTTTTGAAATGTGACGTCACACGGGGCTCTATCATGACCGCCCGCGTTTTGCTTCTTGTAATCCACAGATAAAAAATCTCAAATTTGTTTTGCAAAAATAAAATATTTACAATTTATTTTAATGCAAAATACATATTGTATAATTATTGTTAACCCACAAGCTACCAAATCTAACATATTTCATATTTTATAGTTACAGCTGTCAAGTAGCCAATTGTAAGGAAATTTACACTCAGCGAGTAAGTTTTACATAAATTGCCATTTTCACAACCGAAATTAAATATTTAGTGGGTACAAACGCCAGCATAGATACTTAATGTAGAGAAAATATAGGTACAGTATAGCTTTCGCATAGACATTAAAACTGTTGTTTCCTGTTCAACCTTTCCCGAAAAAATTATAAGTAGAGAAAAATCTGAGTATTATTTTTAAGTTTAAACCAAATAAAATAATTGATAAGCTGCAGACACATTACTACGTGTTGGTTATAATGTGTCGTAAAGATACCTGGCACGATGGTCGACCAAGAGTGCCACGTCTGGGTGTGGAGATTAGCTGAGACTACTCTACATACATAATACAATGCATCAAAATGATCAATGCATGACTCAGGTGGCGTCACGAGTTCACGACACGACAACACCGTCATGTGCTTACACCTTTATCATTTGTAATTTATCATTATCTACGTCTAGCTCTACTTGTCTCTATGATCTAAGGACAACTATCGTACACCTGAAATATGCAATGGTGGCGTGAGTACCGACTTAACAAATAGGTAGATAACTTAACAAGGGCCTCGCCAATTATTACTAACCGCATATTCGTTGAGACTAAAGTATTTAATAAGTAAAAGTGCCGCGAGTAATAATTTACTAGTGCCGTAAAGTTTATAGTCTTTTGCACAACACTGTCACTCGGTGTCCTCATCACTGCATTTTCGAGGCTTGATGGTCGTAGTCAGGTCTAGCGCGGGTTCTGATGTGGTGGAAGCTGTTAGGGCTGCAGGTATGTAGGGCGCCGTCCTGGTCGGCTCGGGCTCCGGTAGGGGGTAAGGCGGAGTCCAACATCCCGCCATCGCCGGTTGAGGCTTTGGCCCCATTGCGCGTAGATATGAGCATGCCATCATCTGAAAAAGAAAAAATGGTTCTATTAATATAATAGTATTTTATATCAATATTTTAGGGTTTATTCTAATCACTTACAACTTTGATTGTAAGAATTAAGTCAACAGAATCAACAAAAATTCCAATAGGTCCAATTCGATACAACTTCTCAGCTGACGACTCTATCCCAGTCAAAAAGTAGGAACTAGGAATTACAATTTTCAGCAGACTGAGTCACTTAAGTATTCCAAATTCAATTGGCCAATAGTGTCATTTTTGCAGTTTATGGCGTAGAATTAAAATGGTCGAGGTAGAATTACTATGAGAATGATTTACATAAGTAGGAAATAAATAAATTGTTTATCGGCAGAGTCTGTAGCCATTTGGCGCGTCAAAAGGCGATCCTCGTTGCGAATGTAATCACCGAGAGAGTAGATTGGAGTAAAACAGAGCTTACATAAATAATGAAATATGTATTATGAGATGAGAGGCCTAAAGAATTCGCGAGTGGCGCCGGGTACTCTAATCACGCTAATGGCCAATGCGCACTCTCCCCTCCAGGAGGCTTTCAGGCTAATATAGGGTTGCCATAAGTACAGCTTTCCTGGGACATAATGTTCCTGTTTTACTATAAGGAGTGATTATTGACCGAGCGAAGCGAAGGTCTCTGAGTCTAATTGAGTGAATTTGCACTTGTCCGTCAGTCCGTCCGCACGGAGCATTATAACTTCTGAATTACTAAACGTAATTACTTCAGCTTTAAATAAAATATGTATACCAATGGCTTCCAGCCGAATATGGCTTAAAAAGTTATAAAAATCTTTATTTCAGGGGGGCTCTCATAGAAGCGAATGCGAAGTAAAATATTTTTTATAGCGTTACATAGGGTTGCGGTATATATCATTTTAAATTCTGTGGAAAGTTTTCGTGTTTTTTTTTATAAAAAGACTGTCGACCCGGCCCTCGTAACAGCTCGGTCAATTAGGCTGAGCCTGAAACTTGATAAATTATTTGAATTATATCCTGTGCTTGAACAACAAATACTAAAATTAGATAAATTTTGTAAGGAAACGAAATTATTTAATTTTTAATGAGCTTCAATATTTTTAACAGAACTTCAATGATGTCAATAGATGCCACTACGAGATCTCAGTTCGGGGCGAACCACTAGCTGGTTTATTATTAAGGTGTATTTCTTTATATTTAAGAAAATAGATTACTCTTTATTGCACACATTTAAACAATGAATCAACAACAATTGAAAACATAATACACAAAAATAAAGAAAATAATCTATGATGGAGGGTGCAAATAGGTAAATACCTAAGTAGATAAAATGAACCACTTAACAAAATCCTTTTTTATATATTTTGGACCTATGTAAAATAAAATAAATGTTACATCCTTTGGAAAAAATAGCAGATTCGTTCCGGGCATTGCGTGATTACTATCAGGCATGTTTAAAGTATCAAGCGAGGATTTTGTGTGGGCAGAGTTGCAAACTTTTATATGCCCCTGTTTGACGTGCCCCTCAGTGTGACAACCCTAGACTAGACGAATGTACAGTGGGCGCAAGAGCAAGCAGGCAGTTTAGTGTAGTATAGGAGCTTTACGCCGCCTGTTCTACAAAACTTTCTTATATACGAGAAGTACGTACTGCTAAACTAAATCAAGGAAAATTATGTATGTATCATATATTTTTACGCAACGCCGAGTTTATTCTTAATGCTTTTTGTACAGAATAAAGTTTTGGTAATATAATGTTAAGGATAATATTTATATTTAGAGTAAAAGTTTCTATAGAAGGGGTAGGTAGATAAATAACACAGGTGACCTAAAGTTACTTAATTTAGGAAAGAATCAATATTTTTACATATAATTTGAAACCTAAACCTAGTAGGTATCGGAATAATCTTGAATATAATATTTATTATTATAATTCTATAATACGCAGTCCGCATTGAAGTAATGTAGCTAATGTTCTATTCCTTTCCTTGAGACGGTGAAAATTAAATGTTTCAGAGCTCTGTATTTAAAAATCTCAATATAATAATAAAGTATTATCAATTTATATACGATATTTAACCTTACGCCTAATACATGTACTCACAGATTAATTAAAAAATCAATTATATAGAAAAAACGACCTCATATTTTTACAGAATATAATTAATGTCAACTGTGCCTACAAGGTACAGTCGATTTCCGTTAGGTACGAGTGTAGGCGTAGTCATTAAGGAAAGCAGCAAGGTGACTAGTCCATCGGCAGATTGTTTCCCACGTAACTATAAACTAATTGCTAATATATCTTGAGGAAATTATAAATACGACATTTAGCCGGCTATATATCATGGCCGGTGCACCGGCTATTGGCGTCCATTTTTCACACTTCGCCCGTGAAATTGATTATACCTACGTTGTAAACTGCAAGCTGCCGTTTCTAAGCCATGGTCATTAAATGCTTTTAAAGGGTGTAAAATATACATAAATATCTGTATAGGTACGCCTTAATAGATCTTATCGATACCTGCAAGAAAGTATCTATAACCGTTTATCTTAGTTCTTGGCGATTTTAAGTTTTATCAATGATTAACTCGACTTTATGTTCCTGTTACATACTTTGGAAGTCAACAAGGGAAGTTGAAGATTATGCTGCTGGAACAGTCAAATGTTCCGCTATCGAAGGAACTTGGACGGTACCTAAAAGTAATATAGATCTCTTACATAATAATTGTAATTTGTAACACTGAAAACCCAAACCACTATCTTCGCGCTCTGCAGAAAAATAGATTAGTTCGTTTTTACCTGCCTACATCCTAACGTTGTAATAACCTTATATGAAGTACATATTATGTACAAGGCTAGCTGGTGCCGCTGCAGAATCCGCTGCCGCGAGTAAGAGGGCCAAAATGCACCACTCTTGGGCCAATATTTATTTGTCCCACTGGCGGTGGAGACGATGGGATGCTGGGGTGGAGATGCAAAAAAAATTATAAAGAGATCGGCTGTCGTTTGAGGGAAAGGGGCTGTGACCCACGTTCTGGTTCCTACCTGGTTCAAAGGTTATCCATCGCCATTCAGCGTGGCAATGCTGCCAGTTTCATACCTACCTTTACCCTACCTACCTTACCTACCTTTGTTTGTTTGGTACCTTTGGCCCAGGGGCAACCAGGGGGGTCTTTTTGATTAGGGTTTAATTTTTATTTTTTGTTAGTAGGTATATAAGGATTTGTTTTAAATTTATTGTATAGTTTGTATAATATTTAGATTTTAGATTTACTTCTATTGTGATTTAGGATATGGATTTGTTTCGAACTTTCGAAGTCTAAGTAATTAATATAGCAGAAAAAGATACCTATAATGATTGTATGTACAATGTCAAATAATAATCAACGACACCCGCTAGAATAGAAAGCACATATATATATATATATATATATATATATATATATTTATTTATTAGGTTTACTTATTTGCGGACGGTCGAGCTTTAACTATTGGTAAATTATTTAGGCGGTGTTGCATTGTGTCGCGAAGTCAGCCCGGCCGGTGGTGCCCGCACGAGGACCGTCCAATATAAACAGTCGTTATTGTTGTTACAATCGAATACGACGACGCGGCGTGGGTATCATCGCTATTCGCTCGCCATCGTTTTGTGTTTACTAAGGGAGACGTTACACTAGACTAACTAAAACATGTCGAATTATGGTTTCTTTTTGTATTTAAATACCGTTTCGATAATGATATAAAGTTGAAATGCCATAATAATACCAGAGTCCGCCGAAACTCCGTCAGGAGTAAGAAAATCCAATAAAAGATCGAAGCAAGCATATACGTACCAGAGGCCGTAGTCCGTACGTAGGCATTTATATTAGCTTCGATCTGTCATTGGATTTTCTTCCTACTCCTGACGGAGCTGTACTTCGCAGGTGCCTAAATAAAAATTATAATGAACTAGCCGATTGGATGCCCGCGACCTCATCCGTTAAGTTTTTTTATTTCCGCGGGAACTTAATAATATTCCGGAATAAAAAGTAGCCTATTTATGGACCAAGTTTGATCAAAATCACGTAAAAGCTTAACAAATAAACAAACTTACATTTGCAGTTATAATGTTATATTTTAGTTAGGTTTATGATAAAAACACTAAATGACTATAGCATGTCACACGTTTCGGGAATGCTTCGATTTGATATTGTCATATTATAGAAAAGGCCACCGTGCATGCTGCTTCGTCTAACTCGAGTACTTTCAATACAAGAATCTGTGGTAGGTACATCTCCTAGGCAAGACCGCTTACATCTAGAGCTCATCATTGCTTACCAAGTTCATCAAGTGTCATCATCCATCAAAGTCAAAATATACCTAACAATTTAAAAAAAAATGTATCACTGGTAAATCCTACGTTGTTTATGTTCAGTGTACAAGTTTCCCTAGAGCGAGGATGCGTCCCGCAATGTTTGCGGACTAGTTAATGGAATGCCGATGGACCATTGTACGCGTCGAGACGTTTTCTATTCAGCGCCGATATTAAATTAAGCGCGTTAAGCCGTGTATATCCCTTCCCAAGTTGTTCATACAAACTGTTATAGTAAATCAATTAACTTGTGATTCAGTGCCTTTGTTATAGCCTGTTTCTATTTAGTGTTTATTGTTTTGAAACATAACTACGTCTGCGTGGATTAAGTGTTTTGTATTTCCGCGCGAACTTCTTATTGTTTCCGGATAAATATAATATGCCTATGTCCTTCCCAAGGATGACACCGATCTCTATACCAAATTTCATCAAAATTGGTTTAAAACAGACAGACAGCATTTCGCATTTATAATATTATTATAGTATGGACTATGGATACAGTAAAGTACAGTCTTACTGTAAAGCTCATTGTACATTATTTTATTAACGCCCAGCTACGGCGCGCTTACGAATTCCGTAAAATTCATAATTAGGGTTCCGTACCAAAATGGTAAAATGGAACCCTTATGGTGCGACTTTCTCCGTCTGTCTGTCTGTCCGTCCGTCACACTCGATTATTTCAGTAACTACCGAAGCTATCGACATGAAATTTGGAATAGTTGTGTATATTAGTGGCCCAAAGACACTGGAATTAAAAAAAATTGGAAATTATTTTTGTTCTTATTTAAAAAGGGAGGAAAATCGGAGGGTTGAAAATTAAAAGTGAGATAACTGTACTGTGTGGGGTATCATATGAAAGGGTTTACTTTGTACATTCTAAAACAGATTTTTAATTATTTTTAGTCATGATAGTTTTTGATTTATCGGGGAAAAAGTCTAAAAAAATACCGTCCCCCCCCCCCTTATCTCCGGAGTTTACCAATCGAAAAATCTGAAATAATTATGGTCAATAGGAATTTATGTATATTTTACAGGAAAACTATAGCCAATGCTCTAACTAGCATAGTTTTTTTGATATTAACAGTAAATCTCTACAAACAAAGTTAGTTTTGCGGTTCATTAACAAAGGTAATTATTACCGTTTTACATCTTTGGTCGTTACAGTTTTCAGTACGGAACCCTCGGTGCGCGAGTCCGACTCGCACTTGGCCGGTTTTTTTTTTAATGATGCCGTACCTAATCAGTTACCTTCATATCACCATCATGTTTAATAAATTTTTGGATAAGTGTACAGTGTACCTACTCGTACTTAATTTGAATAAATAAATATTGATTTATTGATTGATTTTTGAATTCATCGAACACTGATGTCAGTCGTGTACGTCGGTTAAGTACACATACCAACTAACAAGAGTCTCAAAAGCCCCTAGTCTGCAAGATTCAGCCGTATCAAGCGCATCGAAGAAATGTCGTCGACGGCAGGTCGTTGCTCACACGTTTTTGCTAACTTTCTTGCAGTAAGTATACTTAATTCGCATTTTGATCTTGCGACCATGAATGATCTCCTTTAATAAACTTGTTCATATATATCTCATTAATTGCTCACAGCATTCCATTAAACTTGCTTATGCAGCGCACGTACACAGAATAGTGTAAGAGAACAATTTTCATTACACGCCTAATTGAATTTGTTAGTCGAGCGAGTTACATCCCCAAAGGCCTAAACAGACCTCGCTAAGTAAAACCGAGGGCAATATGCTTTAGTGTTCTGCTTATTAAAGACTCGTTTCTGTTTTATTAATTTTCTTTAGAATTTATTTTTTTAAGGCGGGATAACACGCGAAGTTCTGGCCTAGAATAATCGTATGTGACAAAAAAGCGTTAAACTTTGTCTCTCTTCGTCTCTCCAATTTCTTTCACTCAGCTACTGTTTAGCAGGTTTTAAGAGATTTTGATTGATTTTGAGACAGTTTTTTTTAAGTGATAGATTTTTACTTCGTATCCTTTAATAAAATATTAAAGGATATTCAGTTACAGAAATAAAGTATTTTTTTAGACAGCAGGCAAGTCCTAAACAATAAATATTACCAGCCACGCTATATACCTAACAGCCTAGGTGACATTTTACCAGGTTTTCCTTTTTTAAAACAATCAATCGGACATTTTCCCTGGTAAACATACCCGTTTCCGCCGAGGGGAATATGCACGCCCGAGTAAGTTTCAATATCGTTTGGAACGAAACTGTTTCGGCGGCCGTGCCCGCGACAATACGTCGCCTAACAAATATTATGCATGTTTAATTACCACCATTCCTAATTCATAATCCGACAGTGATAAATTAGACTCAGTCCATATAGGGATGTGATCTAAAGTTAGTTAGTTGGATAGTTGATCGAATATTGAGATTATAAATATAATCGATTAAAAACATTCATTTTAAAGAATGTACCTCTCTATTACTTTCTTTTAAATGAATTGTTTTTTTTTTGCTAAATGTAAAGTAAAATACTTATTAGAAAATATTAGAACAAACATGTTTTTAGTACTAAGAACATCAACTTATATTTCCAGTTATTTAACCGTTAACTATAATCTACCTACATTTAATAAAAACAAAAGGGAATCTTTATTTAAGAAACATTTTTCTTTCCCTTTATACGTAGCCATTAAGCTCGTACCTACTAGGAGCAGATAAGGCAATATTTTAGTGGGTGAGAATTGAAACTACATCTTTTGAATTTCAGCCTGAACTCTAAATGTTGCTTTAAATCTGTAACGTTTAAAGTCTTCTTATATCAACTAATTCGGTATTTTTCCGATTTTTCAATATCGACTATTGCTCGGTAACAATCGAATAAAATTTGAACCGATTTTATTTTATCACATCCCTATCCAGCCGCCCGTAATTAGGTACGCAATTATCGCGGCCCGTTTGAATTAATTACCGAAAAGTACTCGTGATTTATTACGTAGTGTCTTGGTATAAATAATTTATTATAATATCGTTACTACATATAGTACCTACATACTTTTATAGCGACCCCCTTCTTGTCTATCAATCACGATTATACCGGTACATTATTTTAATCCGGACAATTGCAATGCCATCAATTAAACTATGTGGCAACAAAAGTAACTGTGATTTTAAAGTACGTGGTATTACCTAATTTACATCTTTCATCACTTATCTAGCAGAGACGAAGCACAGTGTATGAGTATTAAGCATTAGATATCTACTATTAATTACTTTTAATTTTATCAATTCCCATTTTATATCCATATCCATCATAAAACAAATTGATTTATTTTGATAAATTCATACGAAATTTAATCAAGTTTTGTTGTTATTTAATAAGAACCTACAATTATATTTATCTACTCTACATTTGAGAGACTACGTTTTGCACAATATAACTAGACAACTGGGCTAATATTTACCTAAGTATTTATTAAAAGTTACAGTTTCAATTTATAAGAAGAAGAAATGGCTTAAGATGCTAACTATGAGGTACTAAGTGCTATTAACAGCTTTTATAGAGTAAAAATATTATAGGAAATTAATAATATAAATGTTAGTCTGTCTCCCCACAGTGTTGCCAGTCTTGTTAGAACCATTATGGAGCAATAAGCGATCTTTCCGCTCCGCACGATGCGTTATTGGAAGCCCTATATGACTATTTAATTTAGCTAGACCGACGCCACCTGGCTCGATGGCGAAACAATTGCCGAGCGACTAATTATATTTTAATCGCACTGCTAAGGGACCAGGGGGACAGTCCACGATACAAAAGCTAAGGTCAGACTGTTGAGAATCAGACTAATGATAAAGAAGAAGACCAAATGGTCGCCTTGATAAATTTAGTACATCCATTTCTTTTACTTTCCTTAACTTAGGTCTAAGTCGATTTGCTAGGTTGATGAGAGAGATCGTAAGTAACAAAATGGAAGAGGCTGATCATCACTTTTTTCTGAGAAAATCATAATGATAAATGACACAGTTTAATATCAGAATTTCCCAGAAAAATTAATATTTCTTAGCTCAAAGTTTAAGGATCCATAAACCTGAAGCCAATATTTTTTTTACTGTCACGGCCCATCCACTACACCGATGTTGACGAAAAGAGCTAAGATGGGATCTCCCAGGGATGGATATAAGCTTATTTTATATCCTAGAAACCCCTTAAGTTTTTTAAACCTAATCATTTCACGCGAATGAAGTCGCGACACGCGGGCATGATTTTGTTGTTGGAAAGCTGGAAAACGGTAACACAGTAAATGGTACACCTAACATTTACTGTGTTTCTGTTTTCCCGTTTAACCACTTTTGTTTAACTAGTTTACGGTCAAATTAAACGCACTTAATTATTCCCCAATATTCAGTTCAACCGCTGAACGCTCGCGGCATTTGGTTACTCATATAAGTTTAGTCCTCATACAACACTAACGGTTAAGCATAATATTAGTTTTAATTAATGATCACAGTGTAAACTCATCTTAAGATTTGGGGACAAGCAAGGCCGGAGGCCGTAACTCCACTAATTAATTTGCGTAGTACGACGTCCAGCGCTTTTGGCAATTGCGTTGCTTTCAAAGTAGAGTTTAGATCATAAAGCAAAATACAGTATCGACGGTCAAAATTAATTTCGGTCTATTATATTGTGTAGACTTGTGCAATAGTTTATGTAAATAGAAGTACTAATTTATGCCAATATCTTCATTTCCAATTAGTAAAGTTAAGATTTAATAATTTACACATAAATAATAAAACGCATCTTTAACAATGAAACGATCCTGTCCTTTTATACAATGAAACGATATAACTGAAAACAAGGTCACTATTATGAAGTAAGTACTTATCCTGTCCCGTATTGGCGGTTTTCAGTCGGATGAAGTTAGGGTGCCAATATTGGCAACTCAACAAAGTACTGCTTTTCAATTTGTTAGTTTAGTTTGATTATGAAAATTTCCTGATCTGTGTCACTGGCAACATTGTAAAAAAAAGAATAGGATTTTTTCTCAGTGATTTAATATGACTGTCTCTACGACCTGATGCATAAGATTTATGTAACAATGCAATGTAAACGTGTCTTTAGTGTTGGGGAAAGCGAGACCAAGGGACAAAACACGACTAATTCATTTGTAGCTCGCCGGCCAGCGCCGTTGGCGATTGTTTATTCTCGTAGGAGAGTTTAGGTCCTAAAGCAATACCGACGGTTAAACATATTAACTAAAGCATTTATGCGCAGGACTTAATTATGATGCACTATAGCACTAGAGCGCCAAGTTTATTAAGCCGTACATTACCACCAGCCGTACAAAAACCCTGCTGAGTTTATTGTGGGCTTTTCTAAGACCAGGGCACGTATGGAACCCTCGTAGCTTTAGTTGTAAGATACCGTAATTAATTTTATCACCATCACGTCTTATACTTTGTATTATGACGTTCAAAAAGTGTAGTGTTATACCAATGTTGATTAAAGTTTATTCTGATTCTGTGACAATAAGTATTGTTTGGAAGGCATAACGTTCGTTATATCTTACTCATTTTTAGTAATATCCTGTATACACGTAATTAAAGAGTCAGGGTCATTGTTCGAAGGGTAATTAGAAAAAAGGTTTTATTTATATTAATGAAGCGGAAGGGTTAACAGACTTTCGGATGAAATTAAATTTTATGAAAAGGTTGTTATATTTTCCTTAGTAAAATTATTATTTTGTACAATTTATTTAAAAAAAATTAACGAGTTATTTTTACTTCAGTAGAGCCTGAAGAAGACAATCACACCTTAAAAAAATACAAAAATACAATATGTATCTACAACAAAATATCGCCTGCTGAAGTAGATGTGGAAGAACCAAGATGGGATGTGCTATCTTAGGAGATGCCTAAACATAGTTAGTTTGCTTTTAAGGTGTGTTAGGTATAAGTTGCACGTTACGGCGATCTCCGTGGCGCAGTGTTGAGCGTTGTTGTCTTAACGTGCGGAGGTCCCTGGTTCGATCCCCGGCAGGGTCAATTGGGAAATTTATAATTTCTGAATTTTCCCTGGTCTGGCTGGTGGGAGGCTTCGGCCGTGGCCTTTTTACGATAGTTAGCACCCTATCGGTAAAGACGTACCAACAAGCGATTTAGCGTTCCGGTATGATGCCGTTAGAAACCGAATAGGGGTATGGGTTTAATATAACTACCATCTTAGACTGCATCATCACTTAACATCAAGTGAGGTCGCAGTCAAGGACTATCTTGTAGTGAATAAATAAAAACTTCATATTTTAATAACGTGACCTCAAAATCTTCCGGCCTCAAATTGAATGTTAACAAAACCTCCAACATTGTACCTGCTTAGTAGCGGTAAGGTATATACTACTTGCACTAACTTCCGCAGAGTTCATCAAGTGCAATAAATATTAAAGTTACAATATCATTGTTAGAACACCCCGTATACGAGCAGCTGTACGCGAACTATTGCCAATTGTGTGGAGACCTTTGTTCGCGACGGTCTATATGAAAGTGTCATTATAATGTATAACCAATTTGTGTTTCAGTCCAAAACTATTCTCACACCGTGACTCCTGTTCTATGAAGCATTTTCCCTGAATTCTACCAGGCACCCGTATTAAATACCTAACCTTCTTTAATTTGTAAAGGTTACTTAAGAAATAGTGCCTTTAGCACAGAATATTAATCATTATGGATTGATGCCTAGTATATACAAAATAATTATCTAAGAAACAAAAGTGTTTTGCTTCTCAGATAATTATTATATACTAGATGATGCCCGCGACTTCGTGCGCGTGGATTAAGGTTTTTTGATTCCCGCAGGAACTCCTGAATATTCCGGGATAAACAAAGGCCTATGTCCTTTCGCGGGCTACAACCTATCCCTGTACCAAATTCGATCAAAATCGTTTGAACACATATTTTTTTTGGTTCCCGCGGGAACTCTTGAAAATTCCAGGATTAAAAGTAGCCAATGTCCTTCCCTGGTAGGTATACAATCTATCCCTGTACCAAATTTCATCAAAATCGGTTGAACAGATGGGCCGTGAAAGCGTAGCAGACACACATTCGCATTTATAATATTAGTATGGATATTCTTGTCTCAATTTCAACTAACTGACATACCAAGCTCCATCGCAATTATCGCTGGGACTTTGGAAAAGATTTTGAGAAGTTCCAATGAGATCTGCAAAAATCTGAGTTGAACGCGGACAAGCCACGGGAAATATTTAAGTAATTATATATGTGTAACAAATACGCACTAAAAGAAGGGAAAAACTGTATTTTATTAACCGACTTCAAAAAAAGGAGGAGTTTTATTTTTATTTTTTTATGTATGTTCCCCGATTACTCGAAGACGCCTGGACCGATTTTGAAAATTCTTTTTTTGTTTCAAAGGTGGTCCCATATAAATTTGGTGAAGATCTGATGAAGATCTTCGAAGACAGATGTTCCGATTACTTTTTTGAAAGGGTATACTTTCCAGGTGGTCCCATGGTCATTAGGTCTGATGATGGAATCCTGGGGAAATCAAAGGAACTTAAATTTTATAAGGACACGAACCTATATTTTTTATATTTACAGCACTAAAAAGCAAACAATAAAATTATTTTTAAATAAAAAAAAAACCTCCTTCAAAAACTAAAAATTAAAAAATAATTGGATATATTTACATATTATTATTTCTACCCACTATGTTGAAGTCGGGTGGGTATAACAAGGATAAGCAAAGTTGACGCAAGGCTCGCCCGACTTCTACATAGTGGGTAGAAATAATAATATGTAAATATATCCAATTATTTTTTACCTTTTGGTTTTTGAAGGCGGTTTTTTTACTAGAATAGTATCCATTGCACCAGTCAGTGTCAGTAGCATATGCGGTTTCTGGTATATTCTGACCGACACAAAATAGTGTAAGAGAACAATTTTCATTACACGCCTAATTGAATTTGTTAGTCGAGCGAGTTACATCCCCAAAAGGCTTGAATACTCTACAACTGAGGCCAATTTTCTTTATTGCTCCGTTTATTAGGGCCTCACATTTACAAAACAATTACATTTACACTTATAATTTCATATTCTGGTATAATATAGTATAGAGGCTGAATTAACTCATAATATTGTATTCAAGTTTTTATGAATGCGAAAAAGTATTAGTTTATAGAACTTAGTTTTTCTAAGTTTGTTAGGTGAAAACCTTACCTAGGTACTTATGAAGTATTTTTTTCATCCAAGAGCTAGGTACAGTAGATAGATTAGCAACGCAAACAAATACAAAAAAAAGAGTTATTTATTTCAATGTTGTCTTACTAAAGTTCATAATAATTACCTATGCTCAGAATCTACTATGAAAATTTAATAAAAAAGTTAAACAAATTGGTAATTAGTTAGAAAACAAATATATAACACACATAACACCAATAACACCATGTACATCGGTTTCTTTCGTATAATAACGCAAAATCTAATAATATCGTATAGCGATCGACTGAGCAATCATTATTGCAGTTGCGACCCCTGCCCGGTCACCCCTGCACCTTACACGTGTTACTAATGAAGCTATGAAATTTGACAGCGGTGGTTAGAGGGCTTTAATTAACAACTCCAAAACTTACACGAATATTAATTTGTTAATGAGTGACCTATTAAATGTTATAGTTGTTGTTATAAATAAATATGCATGAAATTTATATCACCAGCCTGTGTTTAATTCTAGTACCAACTTTGGTCTATAAAATTGTGGAGTAATTTTGTTCTTTTTTCTAAAAACAATAAATAAAATAAAATAAAAATATTATGCAACTAATTATAAGGAAAACTGCGTAACTGATTAAAAGCTCATACGTCCGAGCATAGTCCGTAGTATATTTTTTCACACTGACCGATTTTTTCGTAGTTCAGTCTAAATTGGTACCTACTTCATAATAATGTATCCACAGTTAAAATTTATTAACATTTACTTTTAATACCACGTTTATATCACCAAGTCAATAAATCACAAGTTAATTGATTTACTATAACAGTTTGTATGAACAACTTGGGAAGGGATATACACGGCTTGACGCTCTTAATTTAATATCGGCGCTGAATAGAAAACGTCTCGACGCGTACAATGGTCCATCGGCATTCCATTAAATAGTCCGCAAACATTGCGGGGCGCATCACTATACTGTTAAGGAACCAGTACACTGAACATAAACAAAGGAAACAGTCGTAGTAGGTAGGTAAACCTAGTATGTATGGATGGTTGGATGTTGCTCAATCACACCAGAACGGCTGAACGGATCTGGATGAAATTTGGCACAGAGTCTAACAGACAGACACACAGTTTGAGACGGAGTCAGAGAGATTATAGTCTGGAAAAACACATAGGCTAGGTACTTTATATCCCGGAAAATTAAAGAGTTTCCGCGGTTCCACGTGAACTAAAAACCTCAATCCACGCGGAAGAAGTCGCGGGCATCCGCTAGTATGGTACAATTTGCGTTTATACCAATATTTATGTATTTCTTAGTAATTAGAATAACTTATTATCAAAGTCGACTAGTGCAATGTCTCTTCAGACTTTAATATCGATTGGAAATGCAAAATAATTACTAGCAATATACCCCCCGGGCCTATATCAAATACGACATTCAGTAGTAAGAGATCCGACTGTTTATATTGCGTACTCACTTATCGCGCGGATAAGTGAGGACCGGGCGGACTGACTTCGCGACACAATACTTTAATAATATAAGCGTAATAGATATAAGCTTTCAACTTTCCGCAGCTATATAAACCACCATTGAAGTACATCCGCATCACAATTAGGTAATCTCACCCATGCTTAATAATTAGAATATCTCAAACTCGACTAGTGTGCAATGTCTCTTACGCAATAACTACTAAATGATTGCTTGCGATACTCTACGCCAGGACAGGCGTATTCGATAGTAACAGTTCGGACTGTTTATATTGCGTCCTCCATTCCTCGCGCAGGGACCAGCCGGACCGACTTCGCGACACAATGCATGGCCGCCTAAATAATTTAATAGTTGAAACCTTTCAGTTGTCCGCAACTCCATAAACTGTCTACAAACTACGAGTATGTTTGTTGATGTTGGCTTGATGTCAGGTCAAGAGGAATAAGGATAAATTGCATCGTTTGTTTCCTCGTACAACATTTCAGTATCACGAGTTTCTTAATAGTCTCAATAGAGGATCGGATATGGTCCAGCTGATTTGTTTCGTTTGCACTAATAATATTATGAACAGGATTCATCGACAAATAGGATTTTTTGCGCCGACTTTCGGAAGTTTACATACAAACACCAAGGTATCTGGACAAAGTTCTTTCTTACACAGGACGCATTTAATCATCCGTTAGGGTATAATAATTATAACCTCCTAAATAGAATACAGATTAAGGCGGACAAAGCTAAACCATTTATTATACGACTGCCTGAAAAAAGGCGTATATTGTTTGCAGGGTTCATGTATGTAAGTACCTATGTATGTATGTATGTATGTGAGTTTGTATATTCCACCTTATCTTCTATACCTACACCTGAACCGATTTTGATAATTGAGGTATCGTTAGAGTCCCTCGCTTATTCCGGGTGACATAGGCTAGTAAAATTAAAAAAAATTTGATGGGGTGACCATGGTACCGCATTAAAGACTAAATTTGAAAAAAAAATCGAAAATAAGATTAACTATATAATCATCATCTAGAAAATGATGAGTAGATTCCAAAAATATATAACACTATAGTTCAATATCCAGTGATTCACAAAAAAAAACATTTAATAAAAATGTGAATAAGATTCCAAAGGTAATTCAATACGGGCTACGGCATAGCAAGAGTATTTTTTAATAATTTTAATTATATTTACGTGTTTTGAATAGGTTGTACAGTGAACTAGACCTCTTATTAGGTGAAATGTTGATGTTGAGTCGATGAGTGAGTGAGTCAGGATTTTTCTCATAAGCATGTCAATATTTATGATATAGGTACAACATGAATCGACATTATGGCAAACTAAAAAAGTTTAATTTTTCCATGAATTTTAGAACAGTTATGGAAGTGGTAAAGGAGAAACGAGCGTAAGCTTTTTGCTTGTTATTGTAAAAACAGACATAATATTTGCACACCAGTACTTAATTAAAGGAGCCCTTGCTTTGGATGCTTTCGAATAACTTCTGTACAAATTAGAAATGGTTTGCTATTTGTTAGACATTGACGACATGGTGGATTACCATGTATTACAGCATATCTATTTTCTGTGGTGAACAACCTAGCATTACACTGAAAATTAGTCTAAACAAGTAAGCGTATAATTTTGCTAAGTTGAGGCAGAGATACGGTTAGATAGGGCAGTGATAGCGGCCTAGCGGGGGTGGAACAATAAATAAGGGTGGGGTTAACTGGCGTGCGGCGCGGCAGTTTGTCGTGTCGCGTGCGCGCGCGCTCATTCCTTATTCATGCGGATGTGGCACGCGAGCGCTGGCACGCATTTGTCATCCACGTCGTCTGTCTGTTGAGTTCAGCTTAAGATTTGACATTCAGGGCCGCTTGCTCAAGGATATTTAAACTGATTTACTTAGTTGAATTTTGTAATCCTGTCCCTTTTTGGAAAATGCATATTGTAGTTGTCACAAAGGGACAGCATTAAAATATTTAACTAAATACAAACACAAATACAAATACAAATATTTTTTATTCAAATAGACTTTTTACAAGTGCTTATGAATAGTCGCATGACTCTACCACTGGTTCGGAATGCCGTTCCTACCGAGAAGAACCAGTAAGAAACTCGCTGGTTGCTCTTTTGAAAAAATAAAGTATATTTACAATTGCATTAATCCTAAGATACATAAGTAACAGCAGTCCTGAGCATTGCTGGAGCGAGTCAAATCCATGCGCTTTTATCATTTATATAATCTTCGACATTATAATAAGCTTTTTTCAGGAGCATTTTTTTAATGGTTTTCTTAAACTTGTGTAAAGGCAAGTTTATAATAGGCAGTGGAAATAAATCAATTTAAGAGTCCTTGTGCAAGTGGGCTTTAGGTACTAAACCCTAATAAGTATATTTATTTAGGTGTGGGTACTATACCACAGAACACTAGATATACGTACTAACAAACGATCGCTTCGCTAAGGTCAGTAAGTAGCTCTATTAAGAATAAAAACTCTTTCCAAAAAACCTAAAGTACTGCAGTTAAGGTTCATTTTACTTTAACGTTCCCTTACACTTGGCGTGGTGAGCTCTCACGTCGATCAATCGTATTTGCAATGTAAAAACTCAGACCATTATTGTCCCTATTCATAAAAGCGGTGATAAGCACAATATCAGGAATTATCGTGGGATCTCGAAATTGTCAGTCATCCCAAAATTGTTTGAAAAAATTGTGTATGATGCGTTATACCCGGCAGTGCGACCTTTATTGACACCGTCTCAACATGGCTTTATTAATAAGCGCTCCACAGAGACAAATCTTTGCGAGATGCTGGATACAATTTTAGATGCTATGGACAAGGGATTTCGCGTTGATGCCGTTTATACAGATTACTCCAAGGCGTTTGATAAAATTTCCCATAACTTATTAATAGCTAAAATGGAAGCGATAGGTATTCACGGCGACCTTCTGAGATGGCTCACGTCGTATCTGCGTGAGAGAACCCAAGCGGTAACTGTCAAGGGTTATACTACAACCTTTGTACCAATAACTTCTGGCGTGCCACAGGGCTCCCACCTCGGCCCATTACTCTTTAATATATTTATCAACGATGTGGTCAAATGTATAAAAAATTCTCAGTTACTATTATATGCTGATGATACTAAAATATTCAAAGTAATTAAAACGGAAACAGATTGTTATGGCTTGCAGGAAGATTTAGACCGCATTACTGAATATTGCTCAAACAACGGTTTACACCTGAACGTTGACAAATGTTGCACTGTCTCCTTTACAAGAAAGAAGACAGTGTCAACTCATAATTACTATTTATCGGGTAAAATACTCCGCAGAGTCGACGAAGTGAGAGACCTTGGCGTGTTGTTGGATAAACAATTATATTTTGAGTCACACATTAATAAAATTAAAAACAAAGCCTATAAGATGCTTGGGTTTGTCCTTCGCCAAACAACTGATTTTAAAAACCCAAAATCCCTTATTTTACTTTACAAATCCCTGGTAAGATCCCAGCTGGAACACGCTTCCACCGCTTGGAACCCACAATATGCCTGTCACGTAGATATGATTGAGAGCATCCAGCGCAAATTTCTCAAATGCATTAACAAAAGATTTGGTTCGTCGGTTAACAGTTTAACTTCTCTAGAATTAAGACGAGAACATAAGGATCAAACCTTCTTATACAAATTGGTTAATGGAATGATAGATTCTCCTTACTTGTTAAATAAAATTAAATATAGTGTACCTAAACCCTTACAGAGGAGTTGTCGGCAGCAGTACACATTTCATCTTTCACACGTAAACCGTAATTACTGCAGAAACAAATTTCTCCACAGGTCTTGCGACAGGTATAACAATAAATACCAACATATTGACATATTCTTTTATAAGTACGGGAGGTTTGCATCTGAAATCAGGAAATGTGTCTGATTCGTTTCGTGACTACAGCTGCAAGCCTTACCTGCCTTTAACTATTGTATGCGGGCCAAAGTTAAATACTTATAATTATATCTACCCGATCGGGATATGTAGGAACTAGTATTTATAATTTTTTTGTGAAAACTTCACTGGCTTAATGAAATTTCTAGATTAAGGTTAAAACTATGTAATATGTTTAGCTGTTTGTTTTCTAAATGAATAAAAAAAAAATAAAGTAAGCGTACAGCTAATTTAGGCAAATAGAGCTTGTCTGCAACTCTGGACTGTACCCCTTTTCGTGTGGGTCATCCACTCCTAGCTTGGGTTAAAATGGCTTTAGTAAATTAATTTAAACATCGTTACCTATACTATTTCAGATTTCATATACTTTTATAATGGATGTGAGGCAGTAGGTATAATAAATATACCTACATGCCTCTGCTTTTGATATTTCAACGACCAACTTTCGTTTTTATCCCGCATTCAATGTCCGTGCTTTACTGGCTACAGAATAACTAGGTATGGGTTGTTCTGGTTCAAAATATAAATAAAATTGGTCTTGCGGAAAATTCCCGTGAGACCATATTTTAGGTGTTCACACATCACTGCCTAAATATTCGTGTATATTTTCCACATTATTAGGAATCGTAAGCTAGAATGTCAAAGGATTGAGCATTATTCCCGATACTCGTTACTTACCGTTCGAGTTGCTTTCTTACTTCAAAGCGGGGTTCAGTTACAGTTTATTATTAATAAAATTTGGTCAGGTATGTGCGGTGTGGTACCCTTACCACGAGCTTTTAAAACTTACGGACGTTGAGCGTATTCGAGCCGCGGAACACTTTGCTGTCAAAGTAACCACAACCCAAACACCCTTGAATTAAAGTCGGAAATTCAGTTTCGCTTCGAGTGCTGACTGTGGCTGTATGGACGAGCATAAGCTCTGAAGCAACGCAGTTAAAGTTAATTTTACTTTAACGCCAGTGTTGCGACGCTGGGATACGCTCGTCCACCAACTCTTTCCCTCTTTCTCGCACGATCCAAATTTTTCAATTATTGTGATAGAATCAGTAGATATACTTTTGACAAATGTGGCTGATCCAAGACTTGACACTAAAATTACTGACATTTTAGAAATATTTTTATTGTAATATATATTTACACGCGCGCGAGTTGAATGAGTAAATGTATGGTGAAAACTCGCGTGCGAACTATACCTATTTACGTCTCTATTTTTTGCTAAAGAATTTTTTTAATGTTTTTGTACCAAAAAATATATAAAATATTCAGCAACATCTCTACCAGTGACCCTTGGCAGAGGGGAAAATTATAAACGAAAAATAGGAACAACAAAAAAGGCTAAAACAAATAGTATTTTTCCTCAGAGAGAGGGAATTTGGGTAAGTGCGTGGTACCCATACCACGTCGACTTTAAATCTTGTGGTAAGGGTGCGGGCTAGTGCGGTGCGGGCTGTCCGTAACGAGAGGCCGGCCCGGCTCGTTATCGGCCCGCGCGCCGCTCAGCGCCGCGGAAAATTTGCCCGAAACTGACGCGCGTGAAAATTTAATGAACGGCCGGACGCTAGTTAACTAAAAGGTAAAGTGCACCCTCTTGACGTGTTCGGTAAATATTAATAGTGAGTGAGCTAGCGTGAGCCATTAAAAATGCACGATTCCGCGGACACGGGCCCCGGCCTCGTTCATTAGCCTCTTTACACGCGTTCCTATACAAATTAACTGCGATATCCTCCACTTACTCTTGCCAAACAATGATACCAAATAATGATGTCTCTGTTACCTCCAATTACCTATACTTTATAGTAATTGTAAGAGTAACACTCTTATGTCGTGTTATTGTTGTTGCTATGCAGAGAGTTTAGACCTGAGAGTGATCTTTTGCTATAATTATAACTTTTAAGCCAATATCATCATCATCAACCCATTGTCATCGAGTCTCCTTTTCAGAATGAGAAGGGTGTTGAACATAGTCCACCACGCTGACCAAACGCGGATTGGCAGACTTCACAAACCTTTGATATTTTTTTTCTTTATTTGTTTAGGGGCTTTTACACATATTATGTACATGTCGGCCCCAAGAAAATGTTAAGGAAGTGTCAGGCAGGCGATGTTTTTCTTAATCGTTACAGCAAGTGTTTTTTTTTAATCCACTACAAGCTACGATCTCATCTGATCTCATATTTAATTGCTTAAAAGTAAAACCAAGCTTTAAACGCACATAGCTCCGAAAAATTAGAGGTGCTTGCCCGGGGTTCCAATAGGAGGCCGAGGTCTTTTACCACGACCACTAGGCTATCACCGGCCTTATAGTTAAGTATGGTTTTTGTAATGAGGTAAGTTTATAGCTGTTAATCTACCTAATAGGTACCTATAGATTTTCTTTATTTTCCAGGATCCATTGCCGCCAGTTTTCCGCCAGTTGCACTTTTTGATTATCGGATGTGTGCAATAAAACCCATTCCATACGAAACTTCCGCTTCGTATACGTGGCCCAGAGAGCGCTTCCTGAGCGGAACAACTTGTGTCTCTGAGCCATTGGGATAATAGAAACTGTTTAGTTTGGAACTCAAGGAATTATGTGAGCCGTTGGAATGATCTAACTTCCGCCTCACTGTCGTTGACTTGCGGAAAGCAATGCATGGTACGCAACATGCATTTACCTAATAGTTTTCTGAATGATTTTTTAAAAATTATTTTCTTTGGTATTTGAAATTAATGACGAGAACACTTTTCGCATAAAAAAGATTGACTTTCGTGCAAAAAGTCCGCGTCATTGTCTATTATATGAGTTGCGCACACTAGGCGATAGGAGAAAACTCGTGTTTTCGTTCCTATAGTGGTGAGCACGCATTTTATTACGAAACTAAACGTGTAGGTCCAACATGTAACTGACTTCTATGTATTTAACTGTTCATATTTGTTTCGTAGCCCGCCAACCCGCATTGGAGCAGCGTGGTGGGTCTAAGCTCTAATTCCCTCTCTCCTATGAGAGTGGAGGCCTGTGCCCAGCAGTGGGACGTTAATGGGTTGTAAGTATAGTGGTATATGTTTCATTGCATTGTATTTTGTAGACCATTTAAGAATTCGTAACTTGTATTGTGTATTTTTTTTCGGACACCTCATTAGCTAACACCTAAGGTCTGCAAGAAATAACAGCTTCGCAGGTAAAGGGCTTTTGTCCTGTCGCGCTAGTGTGTGCAGTATTATATGGAGTAAGATAATGTAAGAAGGTGAATAAAATAATTAAGTATATTAAATAAAATAAAACGTTTTGCGGACTTTTTTAGACGCAGATGATAAAATTTTTTGGCCGTAATGCGTTTACGCTCTTAATTTGACGTGAGTACTAAGGAAGTAAAGTAAAATTGTAAGTCGTCCAAGGTAAATCTACAATTTTGTGACTCCGCTGAGGGTTGCGCGGGAGCACAGATCACGGAAACAAGGAGATATGCCTATGAATCAAATTGTTTTGAAACCTGCTGTCTCCAGTTTATCCCTACCTATCCCTACTACCTGCTACCAATACAAGCAACTAAATAAATACAATAGACAGGAAGTCTCACTCACACACACACACCGATAGATCAGTGCATGAGGCACGAACAAATATACACTTTATTGTTTACCAAACAGGGTTCAATTTCAATCACCGTGCATCTTACTCACACAAACGTAAAACGTTGTCGATGTGCTGTGCAAAATTCAAATATGATACAATTAGTGGTTGACTAAAATGGATCTATCGATGCTAAATTTCTTGATATTTGGGTTTTTGACAATGACTACCAAAAATAAGATGTAAAAAATCATCTCATATTAGATTATTTTTAACCGACTTTCCGAAAAAAGGACGAGGTGAAGGAAGAGTGACATTAAATATATCAATAAATGAGTAATGAGTATCTACGTAAATTGACATTATATTAATTCACCTAGTATATTTTTTATACGTTTCGTCAGCTAAGTAAGTCGAGTACTTACATTAAAAAAAATAGTAATAATTATGACTAAAAATATAGTTATAATGAATTTTACTCACGATAGTTTAAACGTTAAAATAGCAATTATTGTTTATTAAGTTATAATTAAGGTACTATTAATTATTTAAAACTATCTAAACAATAACTAAATATTTAATTATTAAACGATCATCGTTTGGTCGTTAAAATATCGACAACTGCATTGTACTCGTACCTGCATCGTCACATCTCTAGTTCACGGCACGCCGACAGCGGCCGAACTACGAAATTTGATCTATCGTGCTAGTGAAAGAATCGGTAAAGAACACTTAACCATTGCGTCGTAAGACTGGCCGATTCATTGATAGATTTCTACTAAGCAAGCAATGGTTTTTGTTCATAA
Organism: Erebia aethiops; assembly: GCA_923060345.2. Taxonomy (NCBI): domain Eukaryota; kingdom Metazoa; phylum Arthropoda; class Insecta; order Lepidoptera; family Nymphalidae; genus Erebia; species Erebia aethiops. Next base: position 14,309,535 of record OV281090.1, on the reverse strand, counting down.
TGAGATATAGACTTCTCACTTTATTACATTATGATACCACTAAATAATGTTTTATTGATTTTAATGGAAAATTACAACAATTTATTTGTACTTACGTGTGAAATGAGATGCCATCTTTCATGTAATTCACTTTGCAGCTTGAATTTTTACAAACAACCACTGAACAACGCGGCATTTTGTTAAAAACCGAGAGAAGTGAACCAATCTCTGAATGACATGCGACTAAAGACGAAAACGGCCATCAGGCCTATTTTGTGCCTGATGAGTTCGCAAGCAACACGCCCCCTTAGCACATCTCCCTTGTTTCCGTGATCTGTGCGCGGGAGTGATGGGCGATAAGGATATCTGTAACGTAGTAATGAGGATCGTTAATTATGAATCGTAAGGTGCGTTTCAATACGGAGCGGTTCAGTGTCGTGGGCTCTCGCGAACGAGGTCAAGGGTTTCTCAACTCTCAACTCTGAGGGGCTGCCAAATTAATGAGGCACTCCTTTGTAATAAAGATATAACAAGAATTGCGCACGCGAACCGGCGCCTACCGCCCGCCGACTTCGATGTCATTAAAGACGTCGCGAAGTCTCAACGCGAGTCGTTATCACTTCTTGTCTAAACAACTGGTGGGTTACTACGATCGCTTAAAGCAGTATTACTTCGAATACAGTTTTATGTCACGTCCCTAAAACAAGGACTTAATTCCAAAACACGAACTTCCACAGCATTAAAACAATACGGCTTTAAGCGATCGTAGTATGCCTCCTGAGCCTATTCATTCCAAAATTTCGCAAATTAAATTTGCAGACCAAATTAAGAAATTTCAGTTGTAGGTAAGATACCTCGGTCGTAATTATGTTTTAATTATTCAAGTTTTTTGTATCAATGATGAGCACCTTTACCTTTATGTAATTCTTGATTTCAATTCAATCAATTCAATTCAATTTTAACGACCTCCGTGGCGCAGTGTGTAGCGCTGTTGCCTTAACGTGCGGAGGTTCCGGGTTCGATCCCCGGCAGGGTCAATTTAGGAATTTATAATTTCTGAATTTTCCCTGGTCTGGCCTGGTGGGAGGCTTCGGCCGTGGCTAGTTACCACCCTAATGGCAAAGACGTGCCGCCCAGCGATTTAGCGTTCCGGTACGATGCTGTGTAGAAACCGAAGGGGTGAGGGTTTAATATAACTGCCATGCCCCTAACAGGTTAGCCCGCTACCATCTTAGACTGCATCATCACTTACCATCAGGTGTGATCGCAGTCAAGGGCTAGCTTGTAGTCGATAAAAAAAAAGTTCAATAATTTGCTGTTGCATTTAATAATAAAATATTTTTTCAGTAAAATGTTTACTTGCGTATGATTTTTAAACAGATAACATTTAGTACTTCCAGACGAGTTGAATCCCGGGCAAGGACAACATGTTTTTCAAAAATCCATGTGTTCTGTGGTTGGAAACACAACATAAAATGTATTTTTAGTCTATGGACAGATCGTTCACAATTAATTCCCCCTGTCACTTATTATGTAAAATAGAATGTCTGCCTGTCTCTAAGAACTGCCACAGGGCTAGACGTATTTTCACTTCCTTTGTACCTGTGTAAATTTATTAAATTATTATGCCACGAGAAGTCTTGTTTCACCTCATCAAGCACCCAAATCAACCTACAGTCAACTTAAGTCTCCCACACCATGCGGACAAAGTCGCGGGCATCGTCTAGCTGTACCTAAATATGATTTCAAAATGAAACCTGACACGCGCAGTACGGGCGCGCTCGATTAAAATGAATCACAACGGTGCTAATTGGGCCCGAGCCGGCTCATCCAATTAGCCGCGACTTAGAAACCCTGCCCGCAAGCCGCCGTAATCTACCGTCCCGCCGGACCCGTACAGTCCTTCAGAAATCTACTCCCTTGCATGTGCAGTTATTAACTTACTAGTCGACGACTCACTTTAAAATTTCGCGTTCCGTTTAGGACTGTAGTTTAATCATCCGTTTTGATCAAGAAAGATGTCTCTACTTTTAAGTTTGACAAGTAACAGGTAAGTACCATGAACCAGTCAAGTTAGTCAAAATTTAGACAAAGCTAAAATAAATAATAAACAAACTTAAATCAATAAAAGAAAAGGACTCAAATCGGAAAGCATAAGTACCTAATTCTTTATTAGGAAGGTACCTAGTTGGTTAATAATAATACCAAACCAAGATTGGTAGATCAAACCAAGTCAAAAAAATCATCAAAATAAAACGTGCAAGTTTACTCTTTATACATGTACTTATATACTAAAACACTAATCAAAAAACCCGTATTATATTCCGCATGTTATATTCTGTAACTGAAAAAATCTCAAAAGGATTCGTACACATCATTTCTTCCAAACCAAAAATTAATCAACTTATTCCATTCACATTTGGAGAGTGACAGGGGCTGCACTTTATAATGTTTGCAAGATTGGATTCGACGTGGGCCTACGTTTTCCATCCGGCGAAATGCATTCGATCGCATCAAGTAGACCTCCATTAGTCCAGGTTTGAGGTGGCCAACTTTATGAAATCGTAACTCGGGACGAAATATGATACGTGACTTCATTTAATTTTACTCGTAGCATTGCGTTTTTGAAATTGTTGTAACAAAAGTGGCTATACTCAGAATGAAAAAGGTTTAATGAAATGACAATATATTTAACATTTAGGTAAGTATGTGTAAAAAAATTACATTATTTTTGTCCTTGTTTATAGCGCGGTAGAATTTGCTTAAAGAGAATTATCAATATAAGTATGTATCATATTAGTATCAGTTTAAGTTTTTAGATTTCTAGTGACAGGAATATCGATATAACTAAGAAACTTTGTACATATAAGGATATTCCTTAATTAAAGTTTTTTAGTGAGATGATTTGAAAATATTTAGCACGTTTGTTGCTTATAGTACCTAATTCATGTTAATCTCTTTTTTTTAAAAAGAAAATGTGCTCATAAGAATTTTTCATGTACCCACTATCCTTAGATACCGACTGCTTAACATTGAATGCGTTTTAAAAATTGTAAATTGTTGCAAACTTAAATAGTGTTAAAATTTTGGAAGCTCGTCCGCGTAATCGTGGTATTCTTGCCGCCCTATGCGAGTTTACAAAACAGGCGAGAGGGAGACGACACGAGAAACCACTTCTGCGATGAGATAGCACTTCCTGTGATTGAGACGAGCTATCCTTTTTCCCGAAATTAGCTATCAGTGGAAACACGCTTAAGTGCTGGAAATATTTATATGCGCATACTTAATGATGAGTGCTCTAAAAATATGGGGGTTTGCTATTGGATACATGAAAAAATTTCATTGTTGCTTTAGCTAAGAATTCGTATATATAATGTTAATGGAGGTTTAATGGTTCATCGGTTTAGGGGTGAATTTGTCGGTTCAAGTCTCCCACTGTAGGTCTTCCGATGTACTATACTGATTTGACTTATCTGGAGGATAATAGGGATGGATACGAGTATATATTATTTTAGGAAGGAGAACAGTTTATTTATGCCAATTACCTCCATATTATAAAACTAATTGTAGAGTTAAGATGACAAAGTCAGAAACACTTGTAAATAGTATTAATTAAATCAATCAAATCAAATCAAATATTCATTAATTCAATTTAGGCACACTGTAGGTACACATATTGACGTTAATTACTTACTTACTTATAAAACATGATATGAGGTGATAATTAGTTACGGTATCTTAAAACTAAAGCTACGAGGGTTCCAAGGTCTGAGAAGAGCCCACAACAAACTTAGCCGGGTTTTTAAAAAGTAAACAAATATTATTCGCACTAATGTAATTTTTTTGCTAAAAGCAAATCGGAAAGTATACCGAAACCTAATCAAACTAATAAACGCTCGCTAAGCGGTCAAGCTTTCGGCATCATGTATACCCGTGAATACTGATACCATACGGCATACCACATCCGCTATGACAGTCGAAAACAGCATAAGACACTAAATATGCGTGGCAGACACTAGAGAGTAAAAGATAAGCCAGACAAAAACCCCCAATGTAAAACGTATAATTGTCGCGGACGTGAGCAACGAATGTTGTACCACAATGTGTAATTTCCTGCATTCCATCCCCTCTCTCTCGCTCAGCTAAGTAATGACTTAGATCCATTTCCAGATAAATAGCAAATTGAATGTGCCCCGTAGTGTGCCGCCACCCTGTCCGTAAATACAACCGCTAGGGTTGAAACGCGATTGAAATTCCGGGAGTATTAATATGTTTTGGCCTCTGATTTAGTTCCACATTGTTGCAAATCTACCATAAATAATATTTTACTATATTTATGGAGTATTTATTTTATCCCAGCAGACGTTATTTGTTTGAAAGGGGATTAACATAACAATGATAATTTTTCGTACTAAGTAATAAGTCGTAAGAAGAATAACGAATCTGTTATTGAGACATTTCTGTTTAACGAACAATATTTAATACACGTGAACGTTACAATAGGTTGGTAATTTGGTATATACATAATATAATCAAATGTCGCTAGTTTTTTTTTTTCAGTGTCATCCATTTCGACATGATTACTATCTCTGCAAATTTCCATGTAACAAATTCGTAGTTAATTTTGTTACAAAAATAGGATAAGCTTGCGACTAAATGTTCCTAGATACTGATGAGCAGCAGACAACCCTACGAGTTTCATACACTGGCTTGTATGGCATGTCTGTGTGTGGCGATTTATTATGTTTAATTGAGACGTTTCAGTGATTAGTGATAATATACGCAGCAATAATAATCTATCGACTTTTTCAATGAAATGCTGAGTTATCAACTGATTGACACGTACTCGTATTTAGGTATTGTTTGTTGCATTTGTTTTCGTCGATGCCCGATTAATTGAAGTTTAAAAGTTTGATATTGGGTATCACTGTCTGAGCTAGATTAGCGAAGACAAAAATAAATGTGGCTACAGAAAAAATTGGTTGCACAAAAACAATAGCTGACAACTCGTATGTCCTCTAAGACTTAATTGGCTCACTCTATTTTTACACCGCAGTAACAGAATCGTTTCGTACAGCCGGCACTAAAGCGGAAAAACAGGTAATTTCGGGTGCAACAACCGCCATTAAAACTATGTTTTTAAAACTAATTCCCTCGGTAAGCTGGCTGCGCCGATAACCTGCAAGCATTTACAATGTTTTTGGCTGCTCGTATTTTTTGGCTTGTTTTACGGTCGGGGAATATGAAAAGTTTTGAGAGGCTCTCGCCGAGAGGCGTAAAGGCGGTTTACGATGCGTCTTCAAGTTGAATGCGCCACATGTTGGCGTGTTTTGCTGAATTTCAACACGGTATAACCGCATTATACGTGCTATGACCTGACCATGAAAATTTTAAACGCCGCAATTCAAACTAAAAGGATGGCTGTACTGCGCTGAAATCGTGCGGTTTTAAAGCTTTTTGTTCTAAAATATCTAAACCCCAAATCCTTTTAACATGGTCCAATCGCCTCCAAACCTAATTGCGTTTTTTTTCCTATCCCGGGACAACAATTGTTCTTATATATTCTCGATTAAATTTTGGATACGAGCGCCAATGAACACAAATTCCTAGAGGCGGTCCAATAAAGGACGCTGTGCAGCCGCGTTAGGAGGCTATAAACGAACGTATTATCCATGTAAGGCGGAATAGCCGTTGCACAATTAATTGTTTCATTTTGGGAAACAATTCCCGCTCCTCATTCAATTAAGAGCGGCGAGTGCGGGAGGAGGGGGGGCCGGGACCCTCCCGCCGCTCATGAGACGGACGTATTAATAGCGCCTGCAATATTGATATACTCGTATCCTACGAGTACGTACCGCCTCGAATACAATATTGTTTGTTAGCGAATTCGATTTGTGTCGATCATAAATCTTGCGCCTTATGTCGAGTTTGGAGTTGATTGAATTCCATTGCGGAGCGAAAGAAACACTTAGTAATTTAAGGGCGCCCGCTCGTTCATTAGCAGCGGCTAAATGATAAACGAAATGAGCGCACGAGAGTGTGAATGTTCAGGTGATGCCAGCGGGACTCAATTAGTAAAAACACACAGAATTAAGAGAGGCAAACACGTCGGGCGGGACACGTGACGAGATGCCCTCCTCAATCCGAATTTTATATCACGCATTCGTTATTCATTGTGTTTGTCAAGAAAATTACTGTGGACCTTTTAATATAACTTTGCGAGTCTCTGAAACAGGCTACAAATTGGAGTTGGTGGAAGTTTGCAAAAGTCACGCTCTAACCTTAGCGATTATTAGTAGCTGCGTGTCAACCGTCGAACAAATTTAATTTTGCGCTGTATTACGCGGATCATTAGGCGTGATGAGTTTTTGATACTAATTGTTTAGCGATTAATTGAAATGATCATTTGGTGGAATATATTTTCAGTGAAGACTGGTTTTTATGGCGTTGCGTAAGCAAGGTTAGGTCAGTGCCAGATATTTCGTAGGTAGCTCTATTTATTAGGACTGAATTTGGAATCGCCTCACGCCGAAAAGGATTTTGTTAATGGGCCCAATCTTGAGTAGGTATTGACTTCAGTACAACCAAGCAATCGTAGGCGGTGTGGCGGGTTAAATCTAGTCTACAGAAAGTTATAATTAATTCGCAATCGGATATTAATTGAATAGGGAACCGTTCCGAGTGTAACCGTAATTAACTAAAGACTCATCTTGTCACAGCTTTTAAATCAGCGGTGCTTTCTGAAGATTGGAGAGCTATCTGTTAGATTGGTTCATTACGGCCTCCATTAGTGAAGTAATGAGTCGCGAATCGCGATGCATACAAACCAGAGAGTATTGCAAACGGGCGTCTTGCAACCGCTGAACTTTAAACAAATATAATTATGGTGAAGATACTTTTAATTAATCAACAAAGTATGTTTACTCCCTTTGATATTTTAAAAGTTACACGACCTTTTTGCGAGATAAGTAGGTTGGGTTTTTAACCGACTTCCAAAAAATGAGGAGGTTCTCAATTCGGCGCGTATTGTTTTTGTTTTTTAATGTATGTTACCGCATATTTCTGTGGTTTCTAAGCCCATTTGAAAAATGTTTTTTTCAGTCATTAGAGGAAGCTCTCGAGGTGGTCCCATAAAAAAATCTGACTCCACATCCTCAATTCTATCAATCCAATCCAAAAAGTTAAAAATAAAAATTATTTCCAAAAACCGACTTCCAACGCCACTGTAAAGTAAAAAATAATTTTGATTTCTACCCACTATGTTGAAGTCGGGCGAGCCATGATGCGTCAACTTTGCCCGACTTCAACATAGTGGGTAGAAATCAAAATTATTTTTAACTTTACAGTGGCGTTGGAAGTCGGGTTTTTGGAAAGAATTTTTAATAATGACAATAGCTGATTCCTTGTTATTTTAGTTTAATTTTATTTTAAACGTAGCAGTTTTGCTATCAACGAGTAAGTATACGAATATACAAGTATCTTAATGATGTTCCATTTCCGTTCATTAAAACCCCGTCATACAAACCAAAACGTCGTATTTGACTGCTACGATAAGAACCTCTCTTCGTAGGTATGTGCTACACAATATTTTAATTTGAGGTGTTTAAAAAGCTGCTTGACCGTGACTGACATTCCTCTACTGTTTTTCAATCATCATTACTTGCTGCGTTTAGCTGCGAATCTCATGCCCGTCCGTAGCGCTGTACTACAAAAGGCGTGTCAACTTCTGTCCGTCTGCACTGCAATCAAAGCTGAAGACCAGCTACAATATACATTTTCAACACACTTGCTCATAAAGTGGCTCTAATTTCACCGCAATTAGGCACATAATGACATCTATAATCAAACTGTGACTTTTTCATTGCTATTATTCACAAGTGAGTTATAGAGTTTTTTTTTATTTTATCTACTAAATAAAATTATTCTTTAGTATTATTATTATTCACAAGTGAGTTATAGAGTTTTTTATTTTATTTTATCTACTAAATATCTATATCTATCTATAGTTATCTTAAGACCCTCACCTAACGGCTCGGTCTCAATGGCGCCGCAGCGGCAACATTACACACTTGTACCATAATGTACTATTAACTAACTGATTTCCTATACTACATAAAGTACGAGTCATTTAAGCAGAAACCAACGTTAATCTCGTAGAGTAAACTCCTGCGTTAAGCTACGATATCACTTTACATCTCACTCGTAGCGCGCTGCTACAAACAGTGCAATTACCGCCCATCTGCACTGTAGTCAAAGTTGAGATACGAGCTATACTGATTTTCCTTCACCGTTCATAAAGTCTCAGCCATCCAAACGCAAACCAACGTTAATCTCGTAGAGAGAACTAATTTTTCAATCATCCTTTATCTCTCGCTCGTAGCTCTTTACAAACAACGCCCGTCTGCACCGCAGTCGACGTTTAAGACGAAAATTAGCTGCAGTGGGAGGATTTCGAGTATGAATACAGGTCGGTGATGTCCATTAGCATAATTGGAGCAGCCACCTACGGGACCTTTGTCAGTGTTATGGGAAAGAAAAGGAATAGTTTGGTGGCATTTGACTAATTGGATGCCCTTGTTTCGGATTGAATTAACGTCTACTCTCTTTCCCGTCGTTTAAAGTAGATACCTAGAACATTTCAATACTTAACTGTCTTCAACCTTTTCTATAAACAGCATTTCCAGCAAAAAAAAACAGTCACAATATGGAGTCACGAGTCACGAGTAGCAGTGACAAAGTTCAGTTTTCATGAAAAATGATTTGTGGCTAAATAATATTATTTTCAATACTCATGTTAGACATAAGAATGTAGAATTTAAGAAATACCTATTTAGGTCATGGGCATTTTACCTTCAAAAATATAATTAGGTCAAAAACTCATGGATTTTTTGTACAATAAACCCAAAAATTTAGTTTCCCAAAAGGTCTTTTGTAAAACGTAAAATATGTCAGAAAAATTTCTCCATAGTAAGTGAGCCGGTTACGAAGCAAAACTTTTTCGAGGAATATCAATGGGAACATGGCAATCCTTTTAGTGTATGCTGGAAACTATAGCAAGTCAATTTCACTACGCTTTCTTTGCTACTTCTTTCTGAGCCCCGAACAAGTAAACTAGCTAATTTGGCACCCGTGAATTTAGTAGCTAACTTTTGCTCAGATATGATATTATGAGAGTCGAGCTACAAATATCTGAATTCTGAATACTACGTATTGATGCTAATAAAGTTAAAACTAAAAATGACATCATATTATATTGCAAAAAGTAGGCGCAGCAACTATAATAGAAATGTTTTTAAAAAAAAATTAAAAAACCTATTTTAATTTATTTTAAATTTCTCGCGAGAAAACTTTAATTAAATTTAAAAAAAAACATTTATACAAAAAGAGGACTTTGTCCTCGTGGATTGAGGTTTTTTGGTTCCCGCGGGAACTATTTAATTTTCCAGGATGCCTTGCCTATGTGTTATTCCAGACTTTAATCTATATCTGTGCCAAATTTCATCCAAGTCCGTTCAGCTGTTCTGTTGTGATTAAGTAACAAACATCCATCCATACATCCATCCATCCAAAGAAATTGCGAAGAGATATTTTATTTTACGGCGAAATTACAGGACTAATGATCGAAAATATAGTACTTACCTATAGTATATTTTAGCGGTAGCAAATAACAAAAATACGTTTAAGATTAAGCGTTTCATATTGTTATAAAAGAACCAAGTAAGGCTTTAGATTGCACAGAACACAAATGGTTACATATTTTATATTTCAAAGTGTGGTAGCGTAGAAGCAGGCGTCTCCAATCCCTTGGCCGCAGTGAAACTTCCCGCCGCTGTTTTTTATTGCGCAGAATTTAAATGCATTTTTGATGTTACGAGATGACACGCGGCGGACGCACCCCCCGCGCTCCCCCTTCCTATAATTTTCCAACTTGAAACTTCACTACGGTATTAAGCCTTGATTGCCTCGAGAAACTTGGGACATTTTGGCGTATTCTTTGGACTCCCAGAAGATAGCGCCGGCGTAGGCTTTATTGTACACTACCGGTTTTGAATTAATTTAGGTAAGTTTTCAGGAGTTTGTATAAAATTAAAACGGCTCTTACTTATTTACTCAATCTTATTAATTGTAACATTATCTTTCGGCCTCCAGATGTATGGTCCTGTGGCTCAATGTGCCTATCTTGAGCAACTACAGCAGTGACTGTGCTTTTTATGGGGATATGGGATATCTTCTAATAATAGAAGAAATACCCAAAGCAAAGATATAGAAGAAAAGGAAACTATATTGCATTTAAAATTTGTTCGAGTGAGACCAAAGCATTATAGTGACAATATCGGTATCAAACAATCCTTAAAACTAAGTTACAGGTTAGATACGCGATATCACCTGCCCGCGGGCGACATTAAACAATTTGTCGTGTTCACATCGCGCTGGGTTTCGATTGAACCTTAACTATATCTACTTAATTGAAAACCATCATATTGTCTGAAACTTGGTAACACTTTTATTGGGTTTCGGAACATTTTGGTATACAAATGTACACTTAAATATGCCGATACTCTGCCTACCTACTTCGAGTGGGTTACGACCAAATAATATCTTCAAAGATTTGCTATATACTATATTATTTCTGCATAGTTACTAGACAAATTTAAAGCTAAATCAAGACAAAATTACTGGAATATAATAGGTACTTTTCATGAGACCTTTCATCTAATACTAAGGTTAAGACATTATCTCTCTCAATCTTTTTTGTATTCTTGACGAATTTTTGTTTATCATATCTAATATGACATGAAGAGATAAATTGTTCAAGGAAAACTCATCAATGAAAATCGAATGACTAATTTTTGGCTGTTAAGAGGGACTTGGTGAACTGATAAACAAACACACGTGTACACGCACAATTTTCGTAACTGTTCTCTCTAATCTCAAAACACTCCTTTGGTGGAGTAAAAATTAGTACGTACTTAAAATCAATGATATTCCACACGAAATATTTTTCACTACAGCGGGGCCCATGAATATGCAAATGAATTCGAGCCTGAGTGTCAATTTCCTTTCCGAAATGTCTTCATTGAATACCACCGGGCGGATTTATATGACCAACGCTTGGGCCACATATTACTTGTACCTGTTAACGCCGCTCTCTCCGTTTTCGTCGATTCTAAAATCGATATAAGTTTGTAACGCGTGGATGGAAAAATTTGAAATTAATATATACTATAATTCATCATATTTTCAAGTATTGGATCACAGGAAAACATGATTGGACGAAATTTTCTCGATAGAAAAAAATTCCAAAGTCATGAAGAATAAAAGAGCAAGAAGGTTTTTTCTCTTAAATGGCTCGGCCTATAAGAACGAAACTTTCAGTATAGGTGTACAACAATCAAATTAAGATTTGGATCACTTTATTTTGCGGTAGGTATCGTATTTCAAATGATATTCTTGATTACTTTAATTCTCGCATGTCTCCATGAAATGTTCAAATCGCATGGAAAGCGAGTGCAAAGAATTGTCGACCCTATTGCTTGAGAGTTATGGGCCGTAGTTACGTTATCTTGTCAGTCACACGCGACGCTTCAGCGCGGTTGGACCTGTGTCAGGTTCTCTAACCGCCTAGGGCTTATTACGATGCCAAAAAATGCCATAGTGTAACGAATTCAGAATGGTATCTTATTAGAAAATGACAAAGTAGGTAATGATAAAATATTTTTATGCCCATCAAAATGAGTTAATATGCTGTTTATTTATGTTATTGAAATAATGATAAAAATTGATTCGAGTTATTACTACATTTTAGCTGTAGTATTTACTTTCGATTAATTTAAAAATATGTTTTGAAATGTGAATATGTGGTTTTTACATAAATTAAGTTTAACCTATTATCCAAATAGACTCGGCTTCATGGCTCCTTTTTATTATTACGCATCTTAATCTTATCTTTTTCGGTTTTATTTAGTACGATATAAAAACATCTGAAACATATGCACGCTTAAGATATTTTTTTTAAGACAGAATTTACAATAACAAGGATTTTAACTTATAAACAAAACACAATTATAAAATTTTAAGTCATTTTATTTTGCAGGTGCGTTGAAATATAAACAATCCTTTTCAGATGTTTTTGCACACCTGTGTTCTACAGTGGTTTATAGTCATAAAAGACAAAGGATTTTACAACCCCGCTTATTAGCGCAACGGAAGGACTTATATTTATTGATGGATAAGAATCTTAGTTGAGTGTAATTTTTTATCCGATATTATTATCGGAATATCTATGATAGTGTTCGGACTCTATCACTTCATTATAATTTACTTTTTAGTTTTGTAATGTAGTAGTAATGTACACTTCAAATAAATTGAAATCCAGAACCTACTAAGGTAAATATTTTTAGTTGATTTGACTTTTACGGTGCAACACCGCCGTGTGGCCGTGAAAGCGTAGCAGACAGACTTTCGGATTTATAATATTATATAGTATGGATGTTTTATTCGATTTCTTTACATTTTTTGTAGGTACATTTTTGTTAGGTTTGTCATAGCAAAGATAAAAAAAACTGCAATTGTGAAGTTGCTAGCGCATAAGTGTCAGTACTTACTTTTTATTATATTAATAATGCTACAAATGCAATTCGTATCTAATTTTCACAATTCTTTTGTCTCAGCCGCGGACACCTTCCTTTGTCATAGGACAAAAGGATTTTACAACCCCGCTTGTTAGCGCAACGGTAGGACTAGTATTTTTTTATGGATTATATCGGTCATTGCTAACCAACGTCTAGCCCTAATTTCTTTGCCCTCACTGTCCATTTTAGCTGCTAGATTTTCGATATTATTTCCAAGCCAGCAAAGTCGAGAATGGTTTGGCATTGAATTTGTTTTTACTTGATTACTAAATTAGATACATATTACATGTATCAAATTCAGAAGTGCAAATTAACACCAAACATTTTTGGATTCTTATGATTCTTGGTACTTCAAATTATTAGTCTTTACGTACAAATTTTTAAATCCATAACGTAACAGTTTTGGTTATTATAGAATGTAGGTACTTTAATGTCATTTTTAAAAAAATAACAATAAAAACCATATAAGTTTTCCAGCCCGAGCAAGTGGAGTTTACCATTCCTAAATATAATACTATTATAAATGTAGTTATTCGTTTATAACTAATGTCATCAGAATTGGGCTGGTTCCATTAGATTATTTCACTTGAATTATCATAGCGTTTGGTAGCGCAGCGGTTAAACGACAGAGTATATACCGCAGATGCGTAGGTTCTAAACCTGAGACGTCTTCAAAAGGGCATTTTTTCCTTTTTAACATTTTTTAAGATTATCCGTACAGTTGAGGTGAAATAGGGATCACGGTCAGCCATTACCGATCGGCTGTCTAGTAAGGTAGGTAAATAAGATTTAGGATTGGTATGCGTGGAGCGCGTGAATCCTAAAACTATGGTTAGGACGCATAGTGTACGTGTCCTATAGTGTCATTTAGCAGTTTGGCTATTTTTGAATTTAAAGAAATCGTTATGTATTAATTTGCAAGCAACGATATTCATATGTCATCAAAAAAACGTAGGTATATTATTAAAAAGTGTTTGAAAGTACTCCAAAAGTAAAGGGGTAAGTTGCACCGAAATTGTAATTAGAGTTGATTAGTACATCAGTTTAGCTTCATATAAAGTGTGTAATGTCGTTTTTTTCTGTTATTTTTACTGCCGATTGATTTTCAATATTATTTCCACGTCAGCAAAGTCGAGAATGGTTTGGCAGTGAAGATTGCGCTTCACTAGATACGGTGTTTGACAAATTTATGCATGGATGCTGGCATCCTTGACAATTCTCCATTTTGTTTTACTCGAATTCCTTTATTTTATTATATAAATGTTGGTATTTGTTTAAACCTTTTGTGAAATATGTATTAAAAATAATAAAAAATATAATAATTCCTTATCTAGTCGTTTTTAGTGGGTTTTTAGCACTTGATAACGCATCCCTATGACATACAAATTATAATGAAAACATGATTAGTAGTACTATCATATCCAAATGTTATTTGGATGACAGTTAGCAGTTGTTATAAAAACTTGTTCAAATTTGCGAGAAATACAAACAATACAATACAATACAATAGAAACAATACAACATAAGCTTTATGACCATTTAAGCTCGCCGTCATAGAAAAAGTTACTAGTGTAAAATATTTGTCTTAAAACTTACCTTATTTAGTTACCTTTAAAGTATAAATTGAATTGCATCAATAGATTGTTATATATTTTTTTTATTAAAGGTTATATTCCATACCTAATACGAACTAAACAAAATAAGAAATCTCTTGGTAAGAATACAAAATTTAGAATGCTTGGAAAGTAATGATTATTTCAAACGATGCTAATCCTAGTACATAATTATCTTTTTATTTATTGCAATTAGAATTGTTTCGATCTTGCACTACTATCAACTCACATCACAGTTTTTTAGTTGTATAAAAAGAATGAAAAAACATATAGTGAAATTAATATTACTTTAATCCATATTAATATTATAAATGCAAAAATGTGTCTGTCTGTCTGTGCGTCTGCTACGCTTTTACGGCCCATCTGGTCAACCGATTTTGACGATATTTGGCATTGTATTCCGGGGAAGGACATAGGCTACTTTTTATCCCGGAAAATTCAAGAGTTCCCGCGGGAATCAAAAAACTTTAATCCACACGGACGAAGTCGCGGGAATCATCTACTTAGACTATAAAAATTAAAGGTAATCAATATCATATATTATTAGGTATTAATAAGATTCATAAACATAATTATTAAGTTCGCGAAAACTAACAGAGCTAACTTGAATGGAACTACAACGTTAAGAATTCATGCAAATGCGGTGCGTCGTTTTATTATTATTCTACACTGTGGCCATTCGCAACCGGTAACAGACGTTGGAGTGCGATAGCTGATACCTTGCTCTCAGAACGAAATTTGCGCTGGAGTAGCATGGAGCCTTAACGGTCGGTATTCGGTAACGTGGGCCGATGTAATAATTATTAACCCAATGATTGCGGCTCTGATAATATCGGGAACTTTATTACTGAATTCTGCATTTTCGGCCTTCGTTATATAGGTTTATGTTAATTTCAGGTGTAGTTTGGTACTTATAAGAACAATTATTTTTTATTCATGATTGCGCTTGACTGCCCTTGCGCTTGATGGAACGCAATAGTAGGTAACAGTGGCGTGCAGAGATTTTGAAGCTAGGGCATTAGTTAGTCAGAAATCAGAATACCTTTTTTGACAGTAAAAAAAATATTTTTTATTAGGGTAGGCGGTGCTTTTACGCCTCTACGAACTGCACGCCACTGGTAGGTATGATTATAAATTAAGATGGTCTTGCTTAAAATATGCCATTTCTCTCTAAACGGATAACACGGACACCGCCAGTACTGAATTTAGTGGTCATTTACTAAGTTTCATTCAAATCCATTTTGTTTTACACAAGGTTTATTATGGCAACATGTGCGTTGAAGTACAGTCTCAGAAAATATTATATCATTTGCCGTTACGTTTATATAATATTAAGTATAGTCCGCGCGCGAGCTCCGAGGAATCCTATGAAATGTTAAAGTAATGACCTAGAGTTGTTTATAGTGCAAAACAATACTGCTATCGCAAAATTACACGCGTCAAGCTCGAAACTAGTGCTGGGAGCGAGCTGGATATGGAGCGACGATCGGGGGCGGCGTACAGCCGCCGTTTCTTCAGACCCCGATTCCTCGGAGCTCGTGCGCGGACTTGTAGAGATGTCTATCGTACATAAACGCGAATAATCTTTTTTTTTTCTTTACCGTCCATACATTTTTATTAATCAGTATTGGACAAAATACCGACAAGGGACGTGGTTCCATTAATCGATATGTGAGTATGATATTAATATTGTGATTTAATATTAATAGACTAACAAATAACATCACTCGATAGAGGCAATAAAACTTAATTATGACAGACCATTACCGTCATTATATTGAAATAATTCACAAATCGCTCATAAATTTAATCTCACGTGCAATACATTATTATCTGACAATTAAAATAAGCAGACCACATTCATCGATTCCCCATAGACTGTCCGATAGAGGTGATTGGTGAGAACCGGCTTCCTTATTTATTCATAGAACTAGCTGATGCCCGCGACTTCGTCCGCTTGGTTCAAGTTTTTTTGATTCCCGCGGGAACTCCTTAATTTTCCGTGATAAAAAGTAGCCTATGTCACTCTCCAGGTCATCGACTATACCCATGCCAAAAATCACGTCTATCCGTTGGTCCGTTGCGGCGTGATTGAAGGACAAACCAATAAACTAACAAATCAACAAACAAACACACTTTCGCATTTATAATATTAGTATGATAGATGACTTCGTCCACATGGATGTTTTCAGGATTTTGAAAATTCTTTGGATTCAATCGATAATCGGGTGGGTCGGGAAAAGATCACGATAATCAGGCAGATAGGCAGATAGATATAATAAACTGACAAACTTGCTATTGCATCCATATTTCCATACTAATATTATAAATGCGAAAATGTGTCTGTCTACCTGTCAGTCTGTCTGTCTGCTACACTTTCACGGCCCATCTGTTCAACCGATTTCGATGAAAATTGGTATAGGGATAGTTTGTATCCCGGGGAAGGACAGGCTACTTTTTATCCCAGATAATTAAAGTTCCCGCGGGAATCAGACACCTTAATCCACGCGGACCAAGTCCCGGTCATCATCTAGTTTATGATTTTTTTTTATCCACGACAAGTTAGCCCTTGACTGCAGATTGAACATGCAGTCTAAGATGGTAGCGGGCTAACCTGTAGGTATCATAAGCGTAATTGATTGATTGTTAAGGTTAGCAAAATCATGATTTAAATTCGCTGGCGTGGACAATGGACATCAGGGTATGATGGGTCATCGAACGGTCGTTGAACAACCGTATCGCTGGAGCGGTGAAGCTTGTGTTCCAAGGTTCCCCACAAGCCCCTGGTAGAGATGAGTGGCGTAACGTTTGGACGGTGGAAGTTTGTAGTTACTGAAATCCTGTCCATTGTACTTATATCCTTTAGTTTTTGGTCAGAGCCAGTAAAATAATTAAGCTAGTCTAATAAAGTTGTAACTGTCAATAGAATAGTTCAAGGGGGTTACGGCCATTGCTTAAAGAAATATTATTTTGATATTGTTTCGACTAATCCTACCATGACGTCACTAAAGTAAGCTTATTAGAACATTGTTTTCCTAAGCAGTTTTGTGACGTCATTATGCAAATCATTTACTCAATGCGTACCGTACCATCAAGTGTTTTTTAAGAGCTAGCATTATTTTTTTACGTAGGATTTACGTCAAATTTAGCAATCATAAAAAAGTAACGCATAATTAACCTGTTTCAATAACATGATGATAATAGTTACGTAGTCTACTTGTATGCCTTTTTATCGAAGGTTTAAATGACGATGTCGTACTGGAAAGCGCTGATCTTGAAGAGATATTGTGGCAGCTATTTAAAATATTATAAGTGTGCGTAAAATACTTCTATACATATCTTTGCTACAT
This sequence comes from Erebia aethiops, assembly GCA_923060345.2. NCBI lineage: Eukaryota > Metazoa > Arthropoda > Insecta > Lepidoptera > Nymphalidae > Erebia > Erebia aethiops. The sequence goes on along the minus strand of OV281090.1, from coordinate 14,291,961 downwards.
GACTATTTTAGTCTACCAATAAAGTTGAACGCCATACTTTGGCATCAATCAGCGGCCGAAGCTTTTCACTAACAGGGTAGCCGTGTGAACCTATGCAATGCAACCGACTGAAAACCAACATTTGCGGCATTCCAAGCAATCAAGCCATAACCCGATACCGTACAGAGCGAGTTACACTAATTATTTTACTGCATTCGATCCATAGAAATTTTCAGCCAGCTCGCATTCTATGTAGTTTGTCCAATTTATCAGTGCTGAGAGTGGTTCGGGAATAATCGTAATCGAAGCGAGCTGCGCCGAACAATATGGCCCGATGTCGGCCTCTCTAATTGGCCCTTACCTGAAGCGCACTTCAGAATGATAAAGCCCCCATTAGCCGCCCTATTATTTACCTACTCGTCATTAGCGTAGACTTCATTAGGATAACGAGATAACGGAGCCAACTCGAGTGCGTATTTTGGTGTTTTTGAACGGAATCAAGGAATTTCTGAAGTGCGGCTATCGAGCGCCCGAGGAAAAAGAACTAGCTAATTATTTACAAGCAGGTACTCCTCGGATCGCACTCGAAACGGAGTAATGACGATAGCTCGGGAAAGCGACGAAGACGTAACAATAAGTTACGTCACCTTTAAATGTCAACCTGTCATCATATTTTGATAAAATCAGCGCGAGCTTTTTATTATCTACAACGAAGATCAATACTGGTAATTCGCAATCACTCACTTCGTAATATTATTAAGTAGACGATTCCCGCGACTTCGTGCGCGTGGACTAAGTTTTTACAATTCCAGCGGGAACTGTAGCCTATGTCTTTTCCCCAGGATATAAACTATTCCTGTACAAAATTTCATCAAAATTGGTCATCAGACAGACAAACTTTCGCATTTATAATATTAAGTATGCATTAATATGAATTTTGATTTACCTACTTAACTGTCTTGAATAAATGTGCACTCGCAAAATAGTAGAGTCTATAGATGCCACAAAATAACATAAGACTGATAACCAGTTTGGCTCTGTAAGGTGTTTTGTATCGTCGTCGTCAACCGATGGACGTCCACTGCTGGACATAGGTCTCCTGTAGGGTCCTCCACAAGCCACGGTCTTGCGCCGCCTGGATCCAGCGACTCCCTGCGACTCTCTTTATGTCGTCCGTCCACCGCGTGGGGGGTCTGCCGACGCTACGCCTTCCAGTGCGGGGTCGCCATTCCAGCTCCTTGGGACCCCAACGTCCATCGGTTCTCCGAACTATGTGCCCCGCCCATTGCCACTTCAGCTTCGCAACTCTTCGGGCTATATCGGTAACTCTGGTTCTCCTACGGATCTCCTCATTGCTCATTTGATCACGTAGGGATACTCCCAACATAGCCCTCTCTGTTGCCCGCTGAGTGACCCTGAGCCTTCTTATCAGGCCCATAGTCAGCGACCATGTCTCGGATCCGTATAATGTTTTGTATCATATTTTAACAATTAATATTTAGACCACCCGTATGTATAGCACACGTAATTAAGATAGCAATCGATTATAATAGGAAAAATATCGACGCACTGAGCCCCCACGTTCGACAAAAAAGCACGCCGAATTTATTGTTAATTATAAAACTCCGGTCGAATATTAACCCGGAGATGCGACGCCGAGATAGTAGAGGCCTATTTATTTATTATTTAGATATCCGTTGGTGCGGTCACGATTCCATATTGTTTCGCTGTAATGGCATTAATGACCTCGGTTTAAAGTTGAAGTGTTAATTTGATTTAAAATTATGCCCGCGATTAAGATCTTCCCGTGGAGGTTTCACCCTAAGCATTAATTATGGCGTTGATCCCTGATCGAGCTGCCTTGATATGGCTCGTTCACTTTTATATTAAGCTTTACGCTTTTGTATTCAGCACTCGATGATTAAATGTAAAAACACCAAGCCGCCCATTGCGAATAAGTGCACTCAGCATACGTACTCCAATTAAAGATAAATAAATGTTTGATTGGTGATTATTATTGGATGTATTAATCAGTTGCGTGTCTAGAGGTGCTTGATGTGTGAAAATAATAAATTAATTGCTTGTAATCTTTGATTAAAAATAAAAGTCAATTATGAACATTATATTATTGCATATTAAAGTGAAATTATTCAAGTTGTACTATACGGCTTACCGAGATTTTAATGAGATACAGACTCGGTGTGTGGGAAGATTAAACTTAGCTATTAATAAAGTTCAATGTTGTGTACATATATTATAATTATTATAATTACCATAATATTCTCTTAGCATTAATGATGTATTTATGTGCATTCGCGTTGAAGATATTGCATTTGTTACATCAACTAATAAAAAAAAATAACTTTTTAAGCAATTATGATAGGGAATAAGTATAATGCTGTTAATTAATTAAAGATTGATAAAACTCTATATTCAATATACGAGTATGTCTTAGAATTTAGAATACACTCTTGACATCTTCTTGGTTCCAACATGTTGTCTTTAATATATCAGGCGTAAAAACCGATATGCATACAGGAATTCGTAAACATGATTGTTTTTGATCGTCAGCGTAGCCTTGAGCTTTACTGGTGAAGATTTCTTTTAGGGATTTCCACAGTTCTAGTCTTGTGATCTCTACATGCGTGATAACTTTCATGTTACCTTTAAATATTACTAAAACTGTCGATAGCACCTACTCGCAGGTGAATTATGAATAATTACGATCGACGTAAACATCGCGTTGTAAAGTATCTATGGGATGTCCAATGCTGGACCTAAGCCATACTTTACGGGCTTGTGTTCGGTATTCAGCTATATTATGTAAGACAACTTTTACGTTACCGTCAAAATATACCTAAGATATGTGGCTAGGCGTTGAAAGAAATCTGGGCACCGGGAGATGCAATTTTTTCTATTCTGCACCTTTGCTTACTTCTTCAAACCAGCGATACCTATTTATCTTTCAACTGGTGTTTCAACCTACTTTGCCTGGTGGGAGGCTTCGGCCGTGGCTAGTTACCACCCTACCGGCAAAGACGTGCCGCCAAGCGATTTAGCGTTCCGGTACGATGCCGTGTAGAAACCGAAGGGGTGTGGGTTTAATATAACTGCCGTGCCCCTAACAGGTTAGCCCGCTGCCATCTTAGACTGCATCATCACTTACCATAAGGTGTGATCGCAGTCAAGGGATAGCTTGTAGTGGATAAAAAAAAAACTGGTCGTACTCCTATTTTGCGAACCGTCCTATCTATGTAATTAGGTATCCAAATCACAAATGAGTATCCAAAACATCGCAAAAGAATAATATTTTTTCAAAGCAACATAAGGTCTCCAAAAAATTCGCAAATGATATCCAAAACATTGCAAAAGATATTTTTTTAACGCAACATGAAAATAGGGGTCGAAAGCGATGTGTGTACCGTGAGTGGGTAAAATACGGTCTTCGTTGATCGTAAACGTCGCGTTAATTAGCATCGCCGCTAATGAGGAGTTATGGCGGCGTAATGAGCGACTTGCGGCCGACGCGACGGATTTATTGGCTCCCTACTATTGTACAAGCTTTGGCACGATCGGTATGCGACGCGATAGAGATGTGATTGACTTGTTGAATCGCTGATGCGAGCTTTTTTTCGAGTTAGGAATACTTTTTTTTTTTACTACGAATGAGGATAAAGGATTGATGTGAGATTACGCTTAGAATTGTAGGGTAGTAAGTGAGATTACTCTCTATGCTGTTTAACACTATCGTCATACGGTGGTCATACCTACTGATATTTAAAAAAAAAAGAAAAATACCAAAGTTGAATTTAAAAAAATATTTCAACAGATTATTTTTATGTCTAGTAAATAAGTCGCACTGTCGTTTTTAATGCACCTAGAAAAATATCTCAAATTTCATCAAATAACTAAAAAGCCTTTTATAACGAATCGAAATGCGAAAGTGTGTCTGTCTATATATACTACGTTTTCACGGCCCATCTGTTCAACCGATTTTGATGAAATTTGGTACATAAATAGGTTGTATCCCGGGGAAGGACATAGGCTACTTTTTATCCTGGAAAATTAATGAGTTCCCGCGGGAAAAAAGACTTAAGCCACGCGGACGAAGTCGGGGGCTTCATCTAGTCACTTATATTTTTTTAATGGTGCTAAAACATAACAAAAATACAGAAGAATCTGTGAACACATTTTATATTACAAAAATGCTCAATAAACAGATAGCAGTGTTACTCAAACATAATTTACTCAGATACCACATGACGCCAGAGCAGAGTTGCCAGTACCAAACTCTAGTACAAGGATTTCAACTTATCAATTACAGCGTTTGCTACTTACCGCGCGGGAAGGGAGAATTGATTTAATGTAACCGGAGTGCTTTGACGAATATTATTAACGTCTTTTTACGCCCTCCACCTACCCTCCACGGAGGTAATGTGCTTTGTTCTTTAGCGGGCCTGAACACAGAATCACACTTATTCGGACCTTAAAGGGTTTTGCGTACGTTGGTACTTGGTAGGTACCAGGGCCGTCTTTAACCTATTGGAGGCCCTGGGCACATTAGGATAATGGGGGCCCTATGAAAAGGTATATGCCTGTTTTAATAAAATAGTCCTCTATTTTGTTAAAACATGCATAAAGACTAAATAAGCAATATTCTAGATTGATTCAACTGTTATTTTAAACGGTTTCTTTAAAAAAAACTAAAGATCAATTTAAAATCTGATTAACTTCCTACTGAGGTATATTTTTAACGTAATATCAGTGTAGTTATCGTTAATGAATGTCGGTTATCTATCAGTTGGTGATCTGGCAGTAATTAGGGGGCCCCCATCGATCGCGGGGCCCTGGGCAGTTGCCCAGACTGCCCAGTGGGAAAGAGGGGCCTGGTAGGTACTGGTTAATATTAGGATTGTGATACCTACTAGGATAGGTAGCTTTACTTAATTATTTAATGTTTAAGAGCTTTCGCGCATACTACTAATGTGTTTTCACTCCCTTTTTAGTGATGCTTTCATCTTTAGCGGTATTTATGATACAGACGTCTTAAGAATCATTACTGTAAAAATGTTGAGTACCTGCTGTCTGTCTAATTTTTATATTAGGTGTTATTTAGACGACATCCGTGGCGCAGTGTGTAGCGCTGTTGTCTTAACGTACGGAGGTCCCAGGTTCGATCCCCGGCGGGTCAATTTGGGAATTTATAATTTCTGAATTTTCCCTGGTCTGGCCTGGTGGGAGGCTTCGGCCGCGGCTAGTTACCACCCTACCGGCAAAGACGTGCCGCCAAGCGATTTAGCGTTCCGGTACGATGCCGTGTAGAAACCGAATAGGGGTATGGGTTTAATATAACTGCCAAGCCCCTAACAGGTTAGCCCGCTACCATCTTAGACTGCATCATCACTTACCATCAGGTGAGATCGCAGTCAAGGGCTAACTTGTAGTCGAATAAAAAAAAAAAGTTAAGAATGAAGAAGTTGAAGTTATGAGCATGGATTTGACTCGCTCCAGCAATGCTTAGGACTGCAGTTACTTAAATATCTAGATAATTGTTAAATATTTTTTTCAAAAGAGCAACTACCGAGTTTCTTGCTGGTTATTCTCGGCAGGAATGGCAATCCGAACCAGTGAGTATGAGTATGAGTTTGAATTTGAATAAAATTTTAACTTTGTTTAAGTAGGTACTTTTAGTAGGTACATCTTATTACCATCATTCCAGGGAAAAAATAAAAGACGATCTCTCCCCTCTGATTGGTCGATATTCGCATAGCCTATAATCAGTAACTTGTTGGCGCCAAATTCAAAATATACAGTTTATACGAACTTATTTTTGTAATAAAATATTAAAAGTCTTTGACATGAATTGAATAAACAAATTTAAGAAATCCATTAAAAGTATGCTCCTGAAAAAAGCTTATTATACTGTTGAAGATTATGTAAATGATAGAGGAGCATGGATTTGATCGCTCCAGCAATGCTAGGGACAGCGGTTACTTATGTACACATTGATATAGTAATTGTAAATGAATTATTTAAAAAGAGCAACCACCGAGTTTCTTGCTGGTTCTTCTCGGTAGGAATGGCATTCCGAACCAGTGGTAGATTCACTTGACGATTCAAAAGTACTTGTAAAAGTTTATTTGAATAAAAAATATTTGATTTGATTTGATTTGAATAATGAAAACTTTAATAATATTTGATACAGGATATTTATAAAATAATAAAACAACAATTTAAATAAAGCTGAACGACTGAATAAATAATAATTAATGTATGCCACTAAGTGCAGGAAGCTCAAACGCGTTGAGAAGTGAAAGCTTAGTGTGACGACCAATGAAACCGGTCGATATGCATTACTCCGAGATTATCCGTAGATTATGCTCGGAATGATTAAAAAAGTACTGAGCGTGACGAATGATCTTGGTGCTGTGGTGATGAAAGCCGACTCGAATGGTCGCTAATTAGACATTAGTAGAATCCATACTTCCATTACTATAATATTATAAATGCGAAAGTGTGTCTGTCTGTCTGTCTGCTACGTATTGACGGCCCATCTGTTCAACCGATTCTGATGAAATTTGGTACAGGGATAGGTTGTATTCCGAGAATGAACATAGGCTATTTTTCATCCCAGATTTTTTTTTCGGAGTTACTGTGTCACTCTGCGTCAGCCTATGTCACTCTCCAGTATGGCTAGCATGCGCACTACGAGTAAAATTATGTCTATTCGTTATCTCTCTCTGTCTACCGAGGCTAGCATGTTTACTTGTCTCGTTACGTCAAAAGTACCTAGAGATAAAAGTAATATTTCTTATCTGTGGTATTTTTCTCTACGAACCTTTACATGTCGACTATTTTTTTCTTGTAACATACCGCATTTTATGCATGTTATGGTAAATGAAAAATTTGCCGGCAACAACAACATCTCTCTCCCTTCGCGAGTACTCGTTCTGCGCATGCTAAGCACACAGGTCCTCAACCCATGCCAAAAATCACGTCGATCCGTTGCTCCGTTGCTGCGTGATTGAAGGACAAACCAATAAACCAACAAACAAACACACTTTCGCATTTATAACATTAGAATGATAAGTATGATGTACTTACTAATAAAACAAAACGGGATTTCGAGTTTTTAAAATTCTCTCATGATACCACATAATTTTTAGGCTATAAAGAATGACACGACCTGCTCTTTGCTAACGTGTGGGCACCTATTGAAAGGGATCATAAAGGAGTGCACCGGAACAGATCAGGGGACAATATCCTAATTCACTCGCGAATGTAATCCATTAGTATACTCGGTATGGCTGCCAGCCCTACCGTGAAGTATTCCAACATTTAGGAGCATTTATAAGTGAAGAGCTAGACGTGGTTGATTCAATTTTGTTCGATATTTTACGTGGACCAAATCACGGGAATTACTTAGCTTGCCTTTTTTCCTTTTGTGTATTTAGTTTGTACTTAAATCTCAAACCGAAACTTGTATATTACGTCCAAATTTTTTTTCGAAACTTGAATTAACATAAATGATATGAATAAAATTAATGTAATGGAATCTTTCAATTCAATATAGTTTTTATATACCACTACAAGTTAGCCCTTGACTGCGATCTCACCTGATGGTAAATGATGATGCAGTCTAAGATGGTAGCGGGCTAACCTATTAGGGGTATGGCAGTTATATTAAAACCATAGTCTACACGGCATCGTAAGGTAACGCTAAATCGCTTGGCGGTACGTCTTTGCCGGTAGGTTGGTAACTCGGGTGGTCGAATCACTTCCAAACGTTCCACACATATCTTCGTATTAACAACCGATTACAATATTTACTCCTTAGTTCATATTGCTACAAAAGATTATTTTTTAGTTTTCAAAACTATTTTTTTTAAATTCAACCTTAGGTTACTATGGAGTACTTTTAATAATATTACCTTTTTACATCAATACATTACACCATTGTGACGTAGGATAAATATAAATATAGGTACCTAATACCTATTTAATCTCTATCCACTGCGGCCACAGTTTGAGAGGGACCATAAAGGAGTGCACCGGAACAGATCACACGACAATATCCTAATTCACTCGCGCGACTGTAATCCATTAGTGTTTTCCGCAGGGTTGTCACAACTACCCTCTTTTTGAGCATTAAGGTAAAATGCGCAAAATATGTAGCAAGGATTTTTCGTTTATTACCATAATAGCTCCTTGCCGCAAGTATCAAGTTGAAAGGTTTTATACAAGGACAGATCGGTGAAGAGTTGTCTTTAATTTGAACAATATTATCAAGTAGTTATTGTAATTATTATGATTAAGTATTTCAGATACTACGTACTATGATCGTTTTAAGCAGTATTATGTCAAAATGACAGTCCCTAAAATAAGTGTTATAATTCTTGAACACGAACTTCAATAATATTAAAACAAATCGGTTTTAAGCGATGGTAGTAATTGAGTGTGTCTGGAGTTTACTCTTTAGGAACGATTATGATGATTTTATTTTACTCCCCATACATTTTCATACCTTGGGCTTAGATATGTAAATCGATTCTAAAGGTAGGTAAACTCGAAAATATTATTAGGTGTTTTTATTAAAGAAAACAAAAAAACGAATATTTACTTAAAGATATTTTTTCTATTGTAAAAAAATAATTATATTAATAAAAATATTTCAAATATTAACCTTAAAACAAAGACATTAAAGTTAAATTACGAATGTACTATATTTATATTTCAGAACTTTTGTCTTCGTAATAAGTAGGTCACGGTCACGGTTCCACAGCACTTATACCTTAAAACTAAGGCATTAAAGTTTAATTACGAATGTACTATATTTTACTTAAGACTTCTTAAAAAGAACGGTGTCGGTCACGCGTTTCCACATTTTTACCCCCTCCAAAACGCGCCTAAAGAAGTTTTCACTTCAAAAAAACTTAGAGCTATCATTTTGTCATCCAAGAAAGTGTGTTGTCAATATACATACTTACCTACATACAATTTTAAAAATTGTTTTAGTAGCGATGTATAAATCGCTAACCCTAGTTTTGGTCCCCCGCCGGCCCTCAGGGCGCCTCCTCTGCCATTCATAATATACCTCCATATCATTTGTATTGGCACATGTTTCATATGACTAATGGACGAGAGGGCAGTTTATAAGTAGAGACGTCATCTGCTTATTGCAATCAATGTGCTTCAAACATCTATGAGAGATTGATGACATTCGTCAGTGTTCGCGGTGTTTGTATTTCATCAAGCAATTTTAGGGTAAAACCTAAAATTGTATAGGTGTGGGGTGTTTTATTTGTTTTTTTTAACTCTGAGCTTATTTTGGGCATTTTTTACACACAACGATCTGTTTTAGCTTAGGTAGGAACTGATTTAAAGAATATCTGTTTTAGAAACTATTTAGGATTTAGACCTTCTAGTTCGATTTAAAAATTTCTCACAACAGACAAAAACTCAATCGTTTATCTTTTAATGTAACTCCCATAAAATGAGCTACTTATAAGTAAATATAAAAGTAAGAATGAAAAATTTTAATGAAGTAGGTAATTATTTTAAAATGTTAGCGAATGAACGCACCAAATCACGAATTAAACTGGCAAAATCGAGTGGAGTATTAAATTACTCAATAATTGTAAAACATGTTCAATGTGATTGATCCAGAAGGCAACTCCGGTTAACAACATTTAATCCCGCTAAAACGCTCCGAACCTCCATAATGAATATTTATCTTCCACAGAAGTCGACGCATACTTTTATGACGAATACATATTTTAGTAGCCGGCGTAATACCGCTGATTACTTTCTTTAATTTTTCTAAAAACGCCATTCCGTCTATGCAGATAAGTGTATTAAAGCTCAGAGGGCAAACATAATGGAACGTCTATGCTTTCATTTGGAAAATTAATTGTATAGCAATATTTTAAATACGTTGTAATTTTACATGAATATTTTTACCTATATCTCTTGGCATATGTAGGATGAATATTGGAAGGTTGTATGAAAGTTATTTCCGGGAAGACAGAAACTCAACGCGCACTGTGTCGCAGGTAACCGCTAGTATGTCAAAGATGTTTACGGCTTCTGCGTACACAGTATATACTCATAATATAGAACGTAAATTTGAACATTTTTATATGCTGCGAGTAATCATACTTAAACCATAATACAGTTGGTTCAAGATTCCAGTCTATAAAATTGCAAAACTTATTTCACGCGAAAGCCAAGCATCTGGTAGTAACGTAGGTAGTATAAAATAATTATACAAGTATTTAACATACAATTTCTAGCTAATTAACCTGGCCGGTTGTTGAAAGAAGTCTAAACTTAGCTCCGGGTAACTAGGTACCTGAATCGAGCTTGCGGGTTAGGTAACTAATTAAAAGAGTAGCTCTTCTGGTCTTGTTCATTATATACCTGCCTACTTGTAAAATAGGTAAGGTTGCACTAGTTAGCATTTATTTCAAACCAGATAATTCCCGCGACTTCGTCCGCATGGATTAAGGATTTTGAAAATTCCTAATTTAGAAGGCACGCAGAGATTGTCCAAAACAAAGGCTGCATAACGATATTTTGGCTTTGGACCAGTCCAAACCCCCTGAACATTTCTTAGGAAAGGGCTGGTAAACATATCAACAGAAGAGACTAATATATCTAACTAATATAATATATCAATTTAATTGATATTATTTTATATTCTCCTAGTTTTATAAAGTTGACCTGAAAACATTAAAAGGCATAAACACACCTGTTGTAATAGTTAGTAAAGTTATTATTCTGTGCTCAGAAACCTATGAAGCGTACCTTGGCTTTGCTTGCTAAGTTGCTGCGAGAAAAGGTCGTGAGATAACCTGCCGTTCCTGAGAATTTTCCATAATGTTCTCAAAGGTGTGAGAGGTTAGCAAATCCATAATATTTAGCCAGCGGTAATTTAATCCAACTATAGTTCGCGCGCGAGTTGAATGCAGAGTAAATGTATGTGTCACCATACATTTACTCTGCATTCAACTCGCGCGCGACCTCTAGGTATCGTTCATCGCGCTGCTCAAGGACGTATCGTCTCTCAAAAAAACCGAACTCCGGAGTCCTCCTAAGACCAAGTAAGTGAGAAAAGAAACCTACTCGTTGTGGATGTGACCGGCGTGAGATGAACATAGCTTGTAGGTTTTTCACGAAAAAAATAATAAAGTAATAGAAGATTGTAGTTGAATTGCCGCCTCCATCTGTATGTCAGAGCGGTGTAGACACTGGCTTCTCTCTAAGATCCACTAATTAATTAATTACCAACTTGCTTTCAATTCCATTACCTAGAACTGGCCAGTGAAATGCACGCCATCTAGTCACTTGAGCGTTAATATCGGTTATTTAATGACAAATAATAAATTACGAATAATAAATTATTCGTATTATATGACAAATATAGTCGTACTAAAAAATTCTTTAGAGTTTTATTTAGAGTTCAGCTAGAAAGGCTTGTAATTACCGATGTAAACTAAAGGTATGTTCAAATATAGAGCGGCATTTACGCGGCAGCAACACGTGGCGTTTGCGAGACCATTTTGCCGCGCGCTAGTCTAAAGACTTACTAAAGAATACTAGTGGTTCGCCCCGAACTGAGACCTCGCGGTATCCGAGGTAGTTGATAGTTTATTATTTGTAATAAAAACTAATAAACTTTTACAGAGCGCCATCTATTGACATCATTGTGAAGTTCTTTTAAAAATACTGAAGCTCATTAAAAATTAAATAATTTCGTTTCCTTATAATATTTATCTAATTTTAGTATTTGTTGTTCAAGTACAGGATATAATTCAAATAATTGATCAAGTTTCAGGCTCAGCCTTTCAGAAATGTGAGAGTTCTGAGGTCAACTTTGGATGTTAGAAAATCTCCACTTTGAAAGCCCCCATTTCGTCAATTTTAGGGGGAAAATAAAAAATTAAAAGTTTTTGGACTCTATTCCTCATTATCTTTAAAATGATATACCGCAACCCTATGTAACGATAAAAAAAATATTTTATTCGCATTTGCTTCTATGAGAGCCCCCCTGAAATAAAGATTTTTATAACTTTTTAAGCCATATTCGGCTGGAGGCCATTGGTTTACATATTATATTTAAATTTGAAGCAATTACGTTCAATAATTCAGAAGTTATAAGGCTCTGACAGACGGACGGACGGACAAGTGCACGCGACAGCCGCGCAAAATAGGGATGATGAAAATTCAATCAAATCGGCGGCTGTAAAAACGCGCTTCTAGTAAGTGCGTCAAATTTTGATGACGTAACAATTCAATATTTGATACAAAATCCCAACGTCAAAAAAATTTGCTGATGTGGCTTTTCTAATTATGATTTATTTTATTTTTATTTTATCCACTACAAGCTAGCCCTTGACTGCGATCTCACCTGATGGTAAGTGATGATGCAGTCTAAGATGGTAGCGGGCTAACCTGTTAGGGGCATGGCAGTTATATTAAACCCATACCCCTTCGGCACGGCATCGTACCGGAACGCTAAATCGCTTAGCGGCACGTCTTTGCCAGTAGGGTGGTAACTAGCCACGACCGAAGCCTCCCACCAGGCATTAATGATAATGATAATTTGTAGGGCTGTTTAGTTTTTGTTTTTTATTTTATTTATAATACAGTTTGTGGGCAGTGTGTAGAAGCAGGTTTTTAAGTTTGATAAAGAGTTGCTGATTTGATTGGGTTGTGGTCATCCCTATTACCACTAATATCATAACCCATATTGTCTCCATCAAGATGTAGGAGCGCTGTAAACACGCGCAGCATTCTAAGCCTCTAATTAATTACTCCACTCACTTTCAATTCAATTAACTTGAACGGGGCATCGATATACGTGGCGCGTAGTGTAGTGATTAGGGTCGCTAATATCTTATCTTTATTGACGAGCTCCTATTAAGAGAAACATAGTTCTTTTTGGCACAATAAAACGTTTGGTCTGGGGGTTACTTACTACCATAGCTTAAAGCAGTATTATATCAAAATGACAGTTTTATGTCACGTACCTTGACGTCCCTTTAACGTAAGGAAAGTAACTAAAAGTAACTTTGTAGAAAGTAACTTTGCAAGTAAGGATTAAAATTGTAAAATACGAAAGTCAACAGTATTTAAACAATACTGCTTTAAGTAAGGATGGTAACTCCCCAGGGCCTGGAAAAATTCGACTTGAAAAAAAAAGTTAAACTCTGACTGTTTCGCTATTTCCAGTAGCTCTCAATATTAGCCCACCCGCGTTCTAAGTAAGATGTTGCAGGTTCAAATCCCACTCACGAAATCCCCTTATTTTTTATTGAAGGTCTAAAACTTCCTCTCTTCATTAGCCGTCCAGTAGCAAAAATACTTAAATGTATTTATTACTTTAGAAGGGTCAAGTTGCGTTTGGTTACAGAAATTCGCCTTTGCAGCCCATCTTTTACTCGTATTTACTATATAATTATGTTTTTGGAAAATGTTTCGCATTAAACCCATCCTTGCAGTTCAATATCAAATTCATCAGGTCGTGTTCATTAAATGTACCAAGTTGTCTATACTGTTCTTTGTCCCATGGACAAATCCAGAAACGGAATTAAGTTCTACTGCTTGACCGGTGATCAATGTAGGTACAGCGTAACCAGTAACCACCCGCGCCGAGTCTAGAAACTTGAGACTTAGTATGTAGTACACCGACGCAATGTCGCCTGCTTATCGGTTTTTTATCGGATATGCCATGGGGAGTGTGCTATGGAACTTCATAACCTTGTTCCTCCTTCTCCGTTCTACCACAGAACAGCAAGAAACCGTGAGCGTTGGCACCCTTATCTGGTTGACGTCCAATTTGCTCGCACGAAGCGTTTTAGCTCGACGTTTCTGATACGAACCGCTAGGGTGTGGAACACCCTCCCAGCGCACGTGTTTCCTGCCACTTATAACTTAAGTACCTTCAAGGCAAGAGTAAATAGGCATCTTCTAGGCAAGCGCGACTTCCAACCTAGAACTCATCATTGCTTTGCACTAAGCATGATTGTCGTCAAGCGCAAGCCTATCACGCAATAAAAAAAATGTAAGTATTCTCCTAGAAAGTAAGAAAGAAAGGACTTTCAGAAATTCCACCCAACTGAAGCCGGGACAGTAACCTAGTGTTTGTTGTTGTGTTGCTGTAGGGTTGTGTGTTGTATTGTGCCAAATAAATTGAAATATTTCCCCGCGGCTAATTGCCTCATCTGGTGACAGAAAGGTTGTCTCATTTTTTGCGCAAAGGATCTGCCTGGCTGTCCAGCGCGGAAATGCAGCCAGAATTCTTGCCACCATTCCACACGGCCATAATTTATATAGTAATTAGATTAGGCTAGGCTAGCTTTAAGTTCTATTGTGTTGTAGCTTGTGTTATAATAATATGTCTTTTAATATGTTAATATAGTGATGGATTTGAATTTTAAAACGCCCGACAAAGGCTAGCACAATTTGAGCCTCCTAAGACATCAATTATTTAAGAGCTTAAGTAAATCACGTGCCGCTGTATGTCCTCCATCATGATTCATGAGAGCTATTCATTAATTACCTGCTCAATTGGCTCTCGATTTGATTAGCAATTGGTGCTAAGCACCTATTCAAAGTCAATATTAATCCAATACTGTTTGCGAGTTCTTTGTTGTAAGTAGTAACTAGTAAGTAACACATTGGTATTGTATTGCTAATGTAAATGTCTGAAGATACATTTCGGAGAGATTGCTGAGAAAAATTCTCTTTGCTGTTAGAGTCGCTCGATGACTACAGATGGCGCTGGACCTGTTGGGCGGCAATGCAGTTGTTACGCGAGGGTTCCGCCACTCAGAGAATTTCCCGCTCTTGTGGCAGCGCTATGGTTAATGGCGTGACGTCACAATATTGTTTTGGATTATTACATTATAACACCTTTAGGTTTCTAACCATTCGATGCTCAAGTTGGCCTTGAGTAGCAATTGTCAAGAAAGTAGACCTATCTTTACCTTCGTTGCGAGTGGTTATGGATTTAGCTGATGTTTTATTGTTACTTATATGTATTATATGTTGTTAGTTTGCATCTTAAAAACCCTATCCATCACCATACATAAGAAGGTCTATTACACTTCTCTCTTAGATCTGTCATATTTTGGTATTTAACAACATGCCTGTGAATTACGTAAGGAGAACTGAACGATTTTAATGATTGCAAGTAACTACTTTTTTTCTTTAATCAAATAAAAATCATATGGTCTGATGGTGGCTGATGGTATGATAAAGTAAGTAAATATAATGAGCGATGAATAATCGCATGCCTTTATAGATTGCGCGCTGTCAATGTTTACGCGGTTTTTTAGTTGCCATTGGCGCGATGGATGTTTGATTTGTTCTTATCGACGCACAGATCGATGATAAACATGGATAAGGGCGCGTTATTGAAAATGAGTGCCACTGAGTTTAATTACGGAAATTAAATTGTCAAATGTTTGGAATTGATAAACTAGTCATATATGGTAACGAGAAACTACAAAATGCATAACTGTAGTAGGATATTCAAATTAAATTTCAATAAAAGACAACACAGCAGTCCAACTCCAATGCAATAAAACTGCATTGCACATAAAAACAGTAGCGAAACAAAAACATAATTTGGAAATTTGTATCTTAAATACGGAACACTAAAACTAAATTGGCCACTCCGAACTAGTTGAACCGAGTTTTAAACTGCGCCCTTAGGGGGGAAGAGGGGACGTTTTAATTACGCCGTTTAAGTAAAAGCGGCGCAGCATCTAGCTAGGTGCATTACACAGATTCAACCACCAAAAGCCTCCCACTTAGCTAATGAAACATGCTCGTGTATAGTGTTTTAAGCGTCTCGTCGCAACGGGCCTCGGCCATTGTGAGCGGGACTCGGCGAGTGCGGGCGGATTCGGCGGACTCGCCTCCGCAAATCCTCATTTACTTGCATTATTTTAATGGAGCTATTGTGGGCGGGATGTCCTTTGTCGTGTGCTATGCGGATCCAGCGCACCGGGCTGTGGGAAATGTGCCGGTGCATAAGTGCATCACTGCCCCCGTTCGGCCGGTCGGACCCGAATTAAATAGCATAAAGCTCCATTTCAATTTAGGGGATTTGAATAGCTTCCACTCTTGAATTTCGGAAGAAAATGAGGTTTATTGTAGTCGTAAAGTCGATGAAATAGACGCAACCGGGAAGCGACGTATCCATTTAGCTAATTAACTGGGGCGAAGTCGTTTCGACACCGCCGACCGAGCTCATGTCTACAGAGATCGCTCGGACCTCGAATTTTTGACGCAGTGGTTACGTATGATGACGCGTCCGAGCGATGGTATTATAAGAGGGAGGTCTTGAGTTACATTCCACTCTCCCGGATTTCTGCAAGTCGTAATTTTTATATGAATATTATGCCATTAAATCCCACAAGGTTAAAATTTATACATTTCTAACATAAATATAACATATGATAACATATGATAAGCTATAGCTTGTTATTCTCGTGTCTATGTCACCGTAAGATTGTAAAAACCGTCAGATTGTAATCTAACTAGCAATATTGTAAACTGTCGACAGATTACAATTTAACGCATTATTTTTCGGTAGATTGTAATCTGTTAGGTATATTAACCTGATAAAACCTAAGTGGTTATTACCTGGTTAATTATGTCTAACCCTAACCTAACCTACAAGAAAACACAAATACAATGAAACAAGAAAATACAATTAATATTTCAAAAATTTACACTCAGAACATTGAACAGTTCACAATCTGTCGACAGTTTACAATATTGCTAGTTAGATTACAATCTAACCGTTTTTACAATCTTACGGTGACAACTATATACAATCGTCATAGTGGGGGCTAGTGTTCCGGTGACGTCGTTAGAACTTTTCAAATTTTCCGCTAGTTCTACATATTTTAATTTCAGACTTTCAGATGCAAATAAAAAAAAATATTAAACGACGCCCGCGACTTCATCCACATGGATTTAAGTTATTGAAAAATCCTGAGGGATATTTTAAAATTACCGAAATAAAAATTAGCCTATATTATGTCCTACCCTAGAATGCAATCTCGATCAAACTTAAAACTAACAGAAGACGTGAATTTTTCTTTTTCTATTTTAATAATTATTCAGTAAGAAATAATTTATTTTGGACTAGCTGATGCCCGCAAGTTCGTCCGCGTGGATTGAGGTTTTTTGGTTCCCGCGTGAACTCCTTAATTTTTCGGGATAAAAAGTAGCCTATGGGTTATTCCAGTTTATCTATCACTGTGCCAAATCTAATCCAAATCCGTTCAGCCGTTCTGCCGTGATTGAGTAACAAACATTCGTACATACATCCAAACTTTCGCATTTATTAAGTATAGATATTGGCATCATCCCTATTCTATGGTCATCACTCATCGGTCATCACAGGTCATCACCCCGATGACCCAGCCCGTATAAGTGTCACTAGTGTCAGGATTGATTAATTTCTTAGTCTGATAAGCTACCTTCGTAATAACTAAACTAGACACGAACTGGAGGCAATGAATAAATTAAACACTAATTTCTTGACACACTTTAGTCTAAAGCGGATCACCTTGCCCGTAATACCAGTAATATGGCTAGTTATTATAAAACTTTTAGTTTAGTTATTCATATTCTATTTCACACGATTATTTCACTAAGTGGGTACTTTTATAAGTACTTAGGTATTTGTTTCTGATTTAGGCACAAGGTCTGTACGTAAAATTACCTTAACTTAAAATAGGTATTTAAAGTAATTTAAACTTCATAGTAAGTAAGTAACAATTATTTTATCTGTGATAGTGTTCTTAATCCTTCTCATTCTCATTTACGGTTTTTGAAAATCTTACAATACCGTTTTTATTAATAATTTTATTAATCTTTTTTTTATATTCCACTACAAGTTAGCCCTTGACTGCGATCTCACCTGATGATAAGTACATCATGAGTAAGTGATGGTGGTGGATGAAAAAACAATATTAAAAGACAAACTTACCATTCTCACTTGAGTACATTTGAATTATGTATAAATCCCTATAAATATTACCCAACGATTGCTACAATATACGTTTTATTTCCGACATCAAATAAAATAATGTGGAAATGCTTTTAGTCTTTATCTCAACATTTCCAAGAAAAATAGTTCGTAATAACCAATTAAGATTTCTCACTGCCCGATTCTAGGATTCGATAGTTTTCCGAGTACTCGCTCGTTTATACTGCCACATCGATTTAGTACATCGAGAACACTGTATAAAGGCGAGAGTGCACCTTACCGCATTTACTTATATCGTGACAATGGAGAAGTTTACCATTTTTTTAAAAATTTAATATGAAAATTAAGACAAAATAAAACAAAAATATGAAAGAATCATTAAATATCTTAACAAATGAAAAAGTTATGGAACTTTAAAGTTGCGCTTGCAAGACGGGAGACGTGACGTCATAATTCCCTATCAACAGACTTTATAAAGCCGAATAAAAGAAATAAATGGACTTAACGTGACTTAATTGAATTAAAAGCACTTAATTTGTGTGTGAAGATAATTTTGAAGTAATTAAATCTTGGCTAGGTATTAAAACTCACAAAATTTCTCACTCGAGTAAGATACAGCAATCGGTGTACATTAAATAATTATACTTTTAAATCGTCATTTCTCAGTCATTAATTGATGGATTGTAAAAACAAATCCACTAATTTATTAGTTTTAATCTATATTTTACTTCCGTTGTGTTAAATATGATATTCACAACATCATGAAACTTTTCCATTATTTAGACATTAATCATTTAATGCAAAAAAACTCAGATTCAATGGGCATCGCTATGAATAATTATGACATTCACATTGCGATTATAAAAAAAGTTGTTATTAGGAAGCTGATTATACTATTGTGTTTTGGTCAATAACTAGTGGAAGAGACTTAGTCAATTGCAGTTGTAGCTCACAAAGTGTGCTCAAGAGCCATGTATCGGTTAAGCCCTGAGTCTCTCAGGAAAGCAATGCTGCCACCACGTAATATAGTGGCCAAAGATAGATATTTTTTTCTGGAACGATTATGTAACGTAACGATATCGTTAATGTGTGTGACCGGCTTAACTTCTATAAATATTTACAGAGTGTACTTGAAACGGATAATTAGTGTGAAAATGATTAAGGTGAGAGCAGCGGATCGTTACCTGCACGCAACGGTAGCGGGTTCGATGTCCGGCGGGGGCTTACGAAGGGCACCGATCGGTAAAAAAAACGTTAATGTAAATAACCTCGAGACTTGACTTCAATTTAGAGGAAAATGCTTCTCGACCATGATTATTGTAATGCTGGTTGGTTTAACAGCACAGAATATTCACTTTAAAAAATGATCAAAATAACGAACAAAATTCACACAGAAAATCTAGGTAACCCACTCTACTATATAAGGCGACGTATACTTACGTTAGAAGATTTATCTTGTTGTCGTTTCCCTAGAATCTAGACAACGTTGTCCAAAAAGTTAAATAGACAAAATAGATTAATTTTTGAACAGGATTATTTTAAAAAATCGATTGAAATAATCTATTTATCTCTGCGAGTCTGTGATAATATTTTGAGTTCTCATATATAAATCAATATTTGTTCTTCATATTAAAATTGGAGCATATAATGGAGCATATTATATGCTCCAATTTTAATATGCAAGCAGAAGTAAATCAAATGAAAAGGGAATATTTGATAAGTCTAACTTTCGAATGTCGTGCTAACTCGCTGCAAACGACCTCGCGATTGCGTGCCACTGCTGTCGGTATATAGAATTAGATTGCTACTAGATAGATATCAGTCATCAATCACAATATATTGTTTGTTCCTAACAAATTTAAACAGCGAACTGCAGAGGAGACTTTGACCTAGCAAGTGAATTATTTAATCTTGACAGGTTTAAGCCTGTTTTTTTTTTATTTATTTTTTATTGCGTGATAGGCTTGCTCTTGACGACAATCATGCTTAGTGCAAAGCAATGATAAGGTCTAGGTTGGAACGCGCTTGCCTAGAAGATGCCTATTCACTCTTGCCTTGAAGGTACTTAAGTTACATGTGCGCTGGGAGGGTGTTCCACACCCTAGCGGTTTTTTTGTTTCCGGTCTAGTGACCAAATTAACTGATTAATATGATTTAATAATACTATGTCATGTGAGGATGCGTAGCGGAGCTTTGAAACGGTGTGACCATATTACATTGACAATATTATCAATTAAAATATGTATATAATTACTAGCTGAGTCTAGTAGCTTGCTTAGCTATACCAGCTTACTCGTGTCCTTCTCAATTGCGAAAAGTAATTGGTGATTTTTATCTTCGCGCACCGCTCATTTCCCTCGCAAATCTCAGGTGGAAAAGCACTTCAAAATCCTTCAGAAGAAATGCGCTTTATGCCACAACGGCTAGATCATCCGGCAAAGCGAAACAACTGCGAAGTTTACCGACGCCCAGTGCCCATTCACTTATCCTTTGACAGAGTTGAGGATCTCACCTGTCCAGCGCATTAAGTCAGAACCGAGATCAGAGCGGGCCTCGAATCTAGCCCGGAGCCATTCCCCTTTGAGAAAGATTCCCATAAAGCGAAACGCCAGGGCACTTTGATGTCGGGCCCGGGGGGTAATTTGGAAAAACGTTATTTAATTAACTTTCGACAAGTCCGAGTAACCGTGTTACAAAGCCGAAACGGTCAAGTCTTTTGAACCGGTGGCTAGGGCGGACCCAAACTTGATTTTTACACCGAATACGCGCGATAAAGGCGCTGTCGTTTCCAGGTGCTTTCCAATTAACATCGCGCCTTTGACCACGGTCACAAAGTAATGGGGCCCTTTGTTTTGTATTTACAGCATAGTTTTAATGGTGTTCTTGTAATGAATTCCCGTGGGGCGTTTCGATTAGTTAGGCCATTATAATCGCGGAGACCACCTCTATCCTCTTCCAGATAAATACATCATCTGTATGTAAAATATGTTGTATTATGAATGCGAAAGTTTGGATGGATGGATGTTTGTTACTCAATCACGCCAGAACGGCTGAACGAATCTGATTGAAATTTGTTTTTCACAGAGATAGATTATAGTATTTAGAATAGCACATGGGCTACTTTTTATCCCAGAAAATGAAAGAGTTTGGAGGTTGAGTAAAGAGAGGCAGCCCAGTATGAACTTCTTTAGTCCCTAGCAATATAGAACATCATTGGCCTCAGTCATTGCAAAAGTCATTTTTTCGGAAATAGATATATCTTAATAATTAAACTAAATAGGTATTTATTTCATAATTGAAATTAGGTGATAAGCAAATTTAATTATTTGAATTTTTCGATTATCATGTGAATAATAAAATTGTCCCATGTTACTGAAATGTAAAAAAAAAACTGCCGCCTCTCATGCTCTAACACCGGCGCCTCGTGTTTATAAACTTGTAAGTTGTTTCATTAGCAGCACTGGACAATAGTTTTATGAGTTGCCGAAATAAAGTTCGGGTATTTAAACTTTGGAATTGGTTAGTGGAGCTTTTGTGAAGCGCCGAAAGCAAGTGCACGGGTAGGAGGCGCCCGCGGCATTTGGACGATGGTCGCCTCTACGAGATAATTAACTCTATGAACTGTCTCTGTTAGTACTGCAATGGGAAATTTGTATCAAAGCGTTTATAAACATCATTAGCGGTAGGTATTTAGGGCCGATTGAGCGAAGGGCAAGTAAACTATGACACGTTAGCTCTGAGTGCGGAGACTATAGGAGGATATCATGTTGTGTAGAGGATGTGTTGTTGCCTCCAATAGTTATTGCTTCAACCATGCTGTAATAATAAATTTTCAGTTGTTGACTTGTAAAAGTATGCAATAGTAGTATAAGTCTTAATTTCATCTTAACACATAGGTACAAAATTATGCATACAAAACAAAAGACAGGAAACTATGGTAATGCGCAAAGGCGGCCTTATCATTAAAGTGATCTTTCAAAGGCAACCCGAGCGTATGAATCTGATTTTACTAGGTCTAGGAGCTCATGTGGTTGATGCACATAAAAAATAAACATACATACTATCATTTACATTGAAATTACACATAATATAGACACTACAGTAAAGAAATATAATATAAAATATAATAAATATCTCGACGTTTAAATATCTCGGGGTTATAATACTAATAGAATAATAGAGAGTGTAAACGGGTCTTTATTTTTCTGTACTTAAGCGTCTTCTAAGCATGATAAAAATATTTAAGTAGTCCGAAGTTAGTGTTTTCCACGCGAGTAAATCGCTGATAGGTATACTTAATAAACAAAGCGCACTTTGTGTGGTGTTCATTGAACAGCTTAATTGCATTTCTTCACCATACTCTACTCCTATACACGTCCCATACTCGAATTAATGCATTAAGGCTTTGATTCCACTGCTAAGGGTGCAGAGTTCCGCACTCACTACTCTTTACACTTTCTTCTACTGTTAGTTTTTTTTGAAGACCAGGTTGACTCATAATCGGGGTGAGTACCTACTGTCATAGAGGACATGCAAATTCTCTATTTACTAGATCCAGTAGTTTGATAAGCACTTAAATGTGCCAGTCAGTCAGTTACTCTTATAAATATAGATATACCTGGTTTCTAAGGTCTGCAGAGTGAAAGTCTGTTTTGATGAACAAAATACCCAAGCGGCGGGCGTCCCTTCTCCGTCCTATTTAGTTGTGCCCATTGACTTATTGGTAAATCGATGGTTGTGCCACGTATGCTTATGTGATTAAAGCTGAGTTTCAGTTGCTATCAAAAACACTTTCTACTCCTAGTTCCTATTTAGATATCGCATAGAATATTTATCATTATGTATAGTAGGTAGGTAAACGCGGAATCCAGAATTCTGAATTCAGACCGTTGCCAGTGGGATCAGCGCCTTAATGCGCTAAGCAGCTCTTTTGCTCGCAAAATAATTTACCAAGCGGTTACTTTAACAACTCCTTTTTATGCACTTAGAATTTTTTTAAGTAAGGAAAGATTTTAAGACGAAATTAAGACAAAGACGTGCGAATCTCTTAAATTTATATTTTACGTTTTATTACCTGTTAGATATAATTTACCGTCAATTTCTAAGCAGCAATGTGTTATTATGCTGGGATAATAAATATATAATTTTAGGTTTAAGACCAATATTTGTACGCCTCTTGCGGCATGAAATATTGTTACTAAAAAAAATAAAAAAATTACCAACTTTATGTACCTACCTATACCTATTTCAAAAAATAAACTGATTTTGATTTTTGATTAATTTTATTTGTTGTTGAGTTAAAAGTACAAACAAAATGATCTGACCCGCTGTCAGCGTCGCTACTCGCTAGTATGTATTAGAAAAAAAAACTTAACAGGCATAAAAATTAGTTCCAATTTTGGCCACCGGGTCAGATAAGTTTAACAGACTTTACGATCAAAAAATTAAAAGGGGATAAACAAATTTATTAGAAAATTGATTTTAAAATCTACCAATAGGTACTAATTGAACAATCAGTAAGAATATACTTTCTAAAACAATTAGTTTAAGACTAAAAATATGATTCCTACGATAAAATTGATTTCTACAACAAAAGGCAATTAGATTTATTAACATGACCTTCGGCAATTCCCGTTAAAACAGCTATAACGTAGAAAATAATACTTGTTTAACATTAATTAAATTTTATTACTCGTGTCCGTTTTATGCCATATTTGCTTCTGGAATTAATTAAATATTTTATTACTACGTAAAACGTATTGTTATAGACAGTTTATAAATGTTCCTTCATTACTAAGTAGAAGTTGTAATACCTTCATATTTTCGATATATACCTACTCAAGGCTTGCGCATTCGTCAGTTTAGAATTAGGATTTTTAAATATCCCGTGGGAATTCATTGGATTTTCCGGGTTGCGACCTTTTTCCGTAACAAATGCAGCCATAAATAAAAAAGATAATAGACAGACAGATAGACAGCAACAGTCACACATTTATGATTTAATTAAAGTGATCGTAGCGAACGTTACGTTACGTGTTACGACATGTAGGAGAAATCAAGATAAATTACATAGGATTAAAAAATGCTATGAAAATCTACCCAGCAGACGTTGTTATTCTTACTATCTATAAATCTTAGATAAAATCTCTTTACATCCAAATAGTGGTTCAAACTTCAAATATCTTTTAAACTTCAAATTGCTCAGTTATTTGAAAAGTATTAACAAAGATCGGCCATGAGCCCGAGGACATGAATAGTAAGATAATATGACAGTATCAGATTTCTTAACTCAAAATTTAATTATTCCACAGTAGATTCCTAAGCGGGCGGCCTTGGAGACAACATGAGACAAAATGCGAACAGATTAAAAAAAATGGTATTATCCAGTATTAACAAAACCCTATTTAGAATGTTTATATCCCGTAACGAGTTAAATAGGTGTTTTATTTCGTAGCTACCTCAATGTTACCAGGTCATAAACATTATTAAGTACTTACGTCAAAAATATTAAGCAGTTTTCACATTTGTTGCACCAAATTTTTCGTTTTTTACATTTTAACTAATGAAACAACAGTTTTTACGATGACGTTGAAAATAAGAGTTTTTCTCTCCTAAATATCATTTGTTAATCAGTATGTTTTTTTGTTCTAATTTTAAGTATAAATAATAAATCTTGTTTCTTTAAGCAGCTATACCCAGCTATTCATTTGCAAAAAGGTTCATATAATATGTGACAAAAATTCATTGAAAACTGTTATGGTTTAAGTATTATATTATGCTCGTATTAGCAATTGAATTTTATGTTTTCAAAAAATAAACAAAATAAAATATAAGTCAGATCAATCGAAATCGGAAAAAGGATATTGGTTAGGTATAGGTATGACTTTGAAACAAAATATTATAAAATGGTGGATATTTAAGTTTAATGCTTTAGAGTCAAGACTCAAGACCTACAGTGTATTCATGATAAATTATTATTGTAGGGTAGGGCAGACAATATGGGCGGCCAAGGTTGCGGCTGTGGATGGAATCCATACTAATATTATAAATGCGAAAGTGTGTCTGTCTGTCTGTCTCTGGCTTTCACGGCCCATCTGTTCAACCAATTTTGATGAAATTTGGTACAGGGATAGGTTGTATCCAGAGAAAGGACAAAGGCTACTTTTTATCCCGGAAAATTAAAGAGTTCCCGCGGGAATCAAAAAACATTAATCTACGCGGACGAAGTCGCGGGCATCATCTAGTAGATAATAATTCCGTGTATATTGGAATATAAACAAGCCTAATCATGGCTATTAACGTATTAACTAACATCAGTTAGTTCGGTAGGCATATACAATGATACAACATCAACAATACCTAACTAGTGCATAATATGATGAGCATTTAAAAGGACAATGTGCGATATAATTTCATAGTTATGATATTTGATAATTGCGTCAGTTTATCCAATCAATTTGCGTCTATTTCCATTTAGAGGTAACTAATTAATCAGATAATTGACATGCTAATTGCAATTAGAATAAATTGGCTGCGTTCACACGGTTCGCGGAGATTGATTAAATTTAATTATATTTTATGTCTTACCTACTTTCACTAACATCTTGTATCTGATAAAACGGCTACTTGCACTATTTGTCTATTCTGTATGTAATTAGCTAAAACTATAGGTAATAAGTATGTTAAAATTAACGTTACAAGTCTCTCATCTCATATTACATACTTGTATTGCTCGAAAGCAAAGGTTGGTCCAAAATAGTGTGAAAATGATGGTTAGAAATTACATTAAAAAATGCACAATTCCGTATTATATCGTAAGTCATAACGTCCTACTATAAGCCAAACCAAACATAACATAATATATTATCAATATAACTGCTGACGATAGTATTTCATTCTGGAAATTCGACAGATAATATACCTAGATTCAGTTTTATGAATGAGTTGTAGCACCTTTTCAGTTTCCAGCCTAGAGCCGTTTACATTATGTAGGATAGAATCAAAGACTGATCAGCCTCAGGTCTTACCTCCTCGTAGTCCCGATGTGAGAGTAGTGCGGGCGCCGCCGGCGCAGGCGCAGGCAACGCTCATTCGCGCGAGCGGCGCGGACGACCCACTTTGCCCTTCCGCACGGGCGCGCCGGGCGTCGCTGCGTTCGCGTTCTTCATTAGCTTCTGCCAGTCCTGTTCGCAGACTAGTGAACCCGCGAGCATGTAATACCTGGTGGAAGTATAAACAAGTGAATGTCACGTTATTTTTTGGACCAGCAGTATTTAGGAAGAAATACGAGTGGGAATGTGGTGCGATCAGTCACGCTTTGAGATGCTTTTTACGCTTTTGCGTAGAATTTGTCAGGAAACTCTATTTTTGCGAAGAATTAAAAAAATAACAATTCACACACCTATCGCCCTGCATGAGGTGTGACCCGCATTTGGAGCACGCGAAGCATTTTATATGGAAGACGTGTAAGGGCTGCTGCGGCGCGTTCGTTCGCATCACGAACTCGCTCGCGGGGATCGCCTGGCCGCACGCTGCGCACGCGCCGCTTGACCCGAACATTCTGTAACAATGGGATAATAGCGTTTAGTTTGTGGTTAATGCGGCTACATTTACCTAACTCAAACAGCTCTTGAATAGCTTTACCGTTGAAGCGCCGTTATATGTACCTACCTACTGTGTAGATTCAATATTAATACATCGGACTATTTAGCGAGATATTTTTTAATTGTACACCTTCCGCTGGTTGAAATAAGCTACTCTGTTTCGTTAAATCTTTGATTAACTAAGGGCTTAGGACCTACTCGTACGACACACAAGCGTTTAAGGAACTCTTAGTTCAATGTTAGCTTTAAAATCAACTTCACGAAAAAAAAACAAAGGTGTGGTGGGACTCCCGACTGAAGTTAATAATAACGCATGTACTCGGTTTCACTCATTCATAAATTAATTAATTATGCAATAAAGAATTGTGCTAAGTGCGTTTCATCGGCGCGTTCGTTCGTACATTTCTTTCACTTTTAACAATTAGGTCCCAATTTGCTTTCAAACAGCCGTTTTCAATACAGACTAGTTATTCTAATTTCTATTGCAATATAACATATGGAGCCACATTTCACATAAGCTACTTTCTAACTCGGCAAGTTAAAAGAGTTCGCATGGATTTTAAATAAACCCAACCGTGGATGAAGTCGCGGGCATCATCTTGTAAGTTGTAATACCTAAAATATTATGTAGGTCAATAGGTGCATTCCATTACAAGTGTATTTGTGGAAATGAATTGGTCAAAGCGTTTGATTTTAGAAATAGCGTGGCAAGTAAATCTTACTAAATTTATTGGTTCACTTTTGAGTGTTGAATTTAATGTTTCTAGAGTAATTGAAATAGAAACACGGATGGAATTTGTGCGTTTTATTCTAATAATCTACGCCAGAAATAATAGACAGAGTTAATGAACGGGTTTCGATATAATATATGTCACCGTAAAATTGTAAGAACCGTTAGATTATAATCAATCTCGCGAGATTGTAAACTGTCGAAAGATTGTAAACTGTTAAATGTTCTAAGTGTCAATTTTTGAAATATTTATTGTATTTACGTTTTCTTGTCTCTTTCTTTATTTTCAGGTAGTGCCCGGCCGCAGCGTTCTAGGTTCTATCGGGTAATACCTAATAGATTACAATCTACCTACCGAAAAATATTGCGTTAAATTGTAAGCAGTACGGTTCACAATCTTTCGACAGTTTACAATCTCGCGAGATAGATTATTATCTAACAGTATTTACAATTTAACGCTAACATATATGTTACATATACATAGTTTGTTTTCTACTTTTTTATTCAATGAGTTCAGGTCTCAGGTAGGTCAGGGGTCAGGTAGGTACTTATCATAAAATTAAAATGAGGGAATGAAAAAGAGGTAAAGATTTTTTTCTTTTATTAATCATTTGTCAAGAACTTGTCTCAGGTGTTATGTTATGTTTTGTATGAATAATAAAATAAACTTAAACATTGAAAATTACTAAAGAAAACTAAAGAAGGTCCTACATTAAAAAAACTATTGTTATGATTTGGGAAAGTTGAAAAATAAATAAATAATTAGGAATAAAATCTAAAATAAAATGTCTTGGGTCAGACAAAAGATTAATCAATTATTCGTAGTAAAGTTAATTAAATTATTGGTAATACAATAATTAAAATTACCTACATATTTATATCTTAGATACTAGATGATGCCCGCGACTTCGTCCGCGTGGTTTAAGGTTTTTTGATTCCCGCAGGAACTCTTTCATTCTACGGCATAAAGTCCTGTGTCCTTCCCCGGGATACAACCTACCTCTATACCAAACTTCAACAAAATCGGTTGAAAACATGGGCCATGAATGCGTCGTAGACAGACGGACACTCTTTCACATTTATAATATTAGCATGGCTTGGTGTTAGATACCCACTAGACTAAAAAGAAGCGTAAGCGAGTGAGTTTAAATCATCAACTTTTAAATGACATTAGTCAAATCTGTCTTGGCAGTGTGGCCGGCCCCTTTAGAGCGGCAATAATTTTAACAAGCGAAATAACCGCGATTACAGCTCGTTAAACTTTGATAAATGGACAATAAAGCAAAATAATGACAACTGTCATAAATCAGCGAGCGCTTCGTACAATCAGAAACACATGCTTTATTATCTTATTCCATTAATATTTTTATTTTTCATACACGTTTACTTAATTAAGTGCTGGGATATAGGATTTAAAGTTTTAGGTATACGGGACTGCGACACGTGGCATTTGGGAGGCAAAATTTGCACACTGATTTGTACAAGGAACCAAGGAAGGTCAAACCAATCGCGTGACGCAGACGCATGTCTAACTAACAGCTATTTTACGACATGCAAACCAATCTGACAACCACAGATACAACAGTGTGGAAACGTAATAATTGTTTGATTAGCTGACACTATCAACAGTCACCACCACCATTAGTTAGAATGCATTATTGTAGCAAGAAATAAGAAGATATGTATAGCGGATAGCTCTTAAATTCTACTAGTTAAAGACCCTAAAGTGTGATGCATTAAACACTTGAATAGATACGATCTGCCGTATCGCCAAATACCCTCTACATTATTAATTAACTGTAATTATATCACATAGGTCATAAAGAAGTCAACCTATGTTTACAAACGGTATCTAAAGCATTTTAATGAAAAAAGAAAAAGGAGTTCATTTAATGTTCTTAATGAGTTTTGCGTGACTACTTTAGTTTAAATTACACAATTAAAACTAGTAATCAACTTCACATCCGATCTACTATATTATATACATCAAGTAGGTAAAAATAACCCAACCCATAATTTTTTGCCCCATAAAATATATTTAACAACCCTACAGATGCCTGTTAATGCAGGGAAACACCTTGCCATGATTGATCGATATTACTAAACTAATTATAAAAGCGTACTTAAAATAAATTGTATTATCATATAAATAGGTACCATTACCGTATTACTTAACTAGGTCCATCCACTGACCCAATATTATGCATTACCTGTCACACATGGTAATAGAATATAAATCATGTAAGTTGATTAGATATCTACCTATATAAATCGCTTAAATTTACTTGTACTTATTACGTATAATAAATGCTTAGTAATGCTTAGTAGTATAATAATTGTATGTATTTTCTGGGTTACTTGGTAATACGAAAATGCGCCTACAGAGGTGCTCTTTGACGTATGATTAAGTCACAAGAAAGAGAGTATACGTGTATTATCGCAATACGATAGCCGATAGACAAAAACAGCGTCTTCGCTGGCAAAGACGATGCCCCCAATTTTTTACGTCACCCGGACGTGAACTCAGCGCGGAGTATGGACAAGTTTAGTCCAATCGAACTCCCACCCATTCCATCGTTATTCAAAGACGTGGTCCTAGCCTCATAGGCGCCCTCAGAAAGGCGTTGGCCCCCCATTTCTTGAAGCCCTAGGGCTTACGTACCTACTTCTCGACGGTGCCTAGTGTCCGCCCACTCATTCGGTGGCGCAGTAGCTTCCAATATAGGGTTTAATACATAGGTCATAGCCGTATATATAACAGAGTGAGTATCAAGCATATTCAATATGTACCACAATAAACCTTTGAATATATATTTTTTTTTTTTTTTTTATCCACTACAAGCTAGCCCTTGACTACGATCTCACCTGATGGTAAGTGATGATGCAGTCTAAGATGGTAGCGGGCTAACCTGTAAGGGGCATGGCAGTTATATTAAACCCATACCCCTTCGGTTTCTACACGGCATCGTACCGGAACGCTAAATCGCTTGGCGGCACGTCTTTGCCGGTAGGGTGGTAACTAGCCACGGCCGAAGCCTCCCACCAGAAAAATAATAATATAAAACGTGACTGACTGATCCGACTCAAATTTGGTCAAAATCGTTAAGGTTGGACTTGGACTTGGACACCCGCTAAGAAAGGATTTGAGAAAATTGAATTCCTAAGGGTGTAAAATAGAGGTTTAGAATTTACCAATCAAAATCGAAATAAACGTGACCGAAGCCACTGGCAAACATAAACATAACATTAAGCAAAATGGTAAACACCCGTAAAATAATAACGACTTAGGTAGACTTACCTCATCACATTTTGATGTATTAAGGAATCGTGGCCATGCCATAGTAAGAGTGCTTCAGAAACGCCAAGAGGTACTCGCCGCTCGTGCAGCTGTTGTCGTTTAATGGCCCCATTCAATACGTAATGAGTAATTATTGCAATTGCCGTTAGCGTCGCGGACAGGCCCGTATTATTTACAACTGAATATTAATAAATCGCAACAATCCGTTCGAAAGCAATCAAAATTTAATTACCTGCCGCTACGCTTCGAAGTAATTTGAGGCAAACATCGCTAAAAGATAAATTTGAAAGTCTTAAAAGATAAATTCACTTCAATCACTCGCAGCAAATAGGATTTCGTTTCATTTACTCCGGTAAGAGCGTTTTCAATTAAGGAGCGCCCGACAAACAGTAGGTATCGGCGTATGAAGGTAAAATTAATTAAACCGAGCCAAGACAAACATGTACGAATCTATTTGTGTTGGCCGCTCGCGAGGATGTGCGATACACGATACATCAACTAGTCTTATCGGCAAAAATATATCGCAAATCCAATCTCATACGGCGTGTGTTATTAGTTGTATAACAAAGCAGTTAGCAGTTAGCAACTGCTAATGGTCTAACTACTAATTGTGTTTTTTTTAACATAGGTTATTAATGAGATTTCAAACACGTTGCAAAGTGCAAACTGTTAGTATTAGAATAGGGTATAAAGCTAGTTAGTTTAAACTTATTACTGTAAGTACAAAATAATGCCAGCGTGGAATGGTGGTAACTGGCAAGCATGCCTGCATTACCGCACTGAACAGCCAGGCTGATCCTTTGTGCGAAAAATGAGCCTGCGCTTATGTCACTAAATGGCATTGGCAAGTACCCGCTAATTAATGATTATTGCTTAAAATTAGTAGGTACTGTGAAGTTTGGACAAGTGATTTTTAAGTGTATTAAGTAAACTAAGAAACATTTTTTGTATTATCGACAGGAAAAATTAAAATCTAAATTAAATCTAAAGTAAAAAAAAAAAGAAACTAAAAACTAAACATTACAAAAATTTCACCTATTCCACTGCAATAAGGCAATGTGCCCAGAACGCTGGCTGCGATTAATATTTTTAAGTTAAATATAAATCTAGACTTGTATGTTAATATTATAAATGTTTGGATGTATGGATGGATGTTTGTTACTCAATCACGCCAGAACGGCCGAACGGATCTGGATAAAATTTGACACAGATAAAGATTATAGTCTGGAATAAAACATAGGCTACTTTTTATCCCGGAAAACAGAAGTTCCCGTGGGAACCAAAAAAAAACCTCAATCCACGCGGACGAATTCGCGGGCATCAGCTAGTAAGTCTATAAACTTAATCTTCACAACATAACATAACTCATTTTACATTTTCTCGCATCGCTATTTTACCATAATATAACTAAAGGGTGTGTTTTATTTAACTCTAATTATTTACACATGATACGGCTTTTATCAACATTCCGATGAAAAGGGTTTTCAAATTACTCAAAACTTTAAGGGCTTTTGGATTACCTACTTTATATTATTAGCCTTATGTGATCTTAATGTGTGTCACGAGTGAATTAGAAATTTGGAATCAAAACTAACTTTTAGGTTTCCTTTCAAACTGGTTTTAATTACAAATATATCGTAATTAGGAAGTTTTGTCGCAGGTACTAGGGTTGGTAGACTGCAATGTACCTAATGTCGGACAGTGGGCAAGATTTAAAAAAAAAAGATTCCGACGACTTGAGAACCTCCTCCTTTTTTTGAAGTCGGTTAAAAATGGGGCAATAGGAAAGTTTCTTAAAGACGTAAGGGTTGAGACGGTTAAACACAATTAATCTATGCAGATGCTTTTAACGATATAATTTTGGAAAATGAAATCAATTTGGAATTGAAATAAGTTTGAGCAACAATTTTCTCTATGAAAAATTGGGTTAAGAATAGGAAAATCTGTGCTTTGGATGCTGTGTGTATTCTCAAAGGATATCAACGTAATACTATTCACGTGCAAGCTGACTGCTAATTGCTATCAGAGAAAGAATTATACATTAATCCATACTTCATATTATAAACTAGCTGATGCCCGCGACTTGGTCCGCGTGGAATAAGTTTTTTGGATTCCCGCGGGAATTCCTCAATTTTCCGGGATAAAAAGTAGCCTATGTCACTCTTCAGGTCCTCAACTATACCCATGCCAAAAATGACGTCGATCCGTTGCTCCGTTGCGGCGTGATTGAAGGACAAACCAACAAACAAACTGACTTTCGCATTTATAATAATATAAGTATATGATGCGAAAGTGTATCTGTCTGTCTGTTTGGCTGTCTGCTAAGCTTTTACGGCCCAGCTTTTCAACCGATTTTGATAATATTTGGTACACAGGTTGCATTCCGGGGAAGGACATTTTTATCGCGGGAAATCAAAGAGTTCCAATGGGGATAAAATATATTTGACTCTAGCTAATGCCCGCGATTTCGTCCGCGTGGATTGAGATTTTTCGGTTCTCTTTACTGAACCGCGGGAACTCTTTAATTTTCCGGGATAAAAAGCCTATGTGTTATTCCAAGCTATAATCGATCTCTGTGCCAAATTTCATCCAGATCCGTCGGGGCGTGATTGAGTAACAAACATCCATACATCCATCCAAACTTTCGCATTTATAATATTAGTAAGGTTGACGCGGACGAAGTCGCGGGCGTCGTCTATTTCATTATACGTCACACTATTACATTCCTTCGGATTAAAAACATTGTTGCACTATTGTTCAATATAATAATAATAAATATCCGACTACACGTTCAGGCTTGAGCGTTGGTAAAATCATCTCTTTACATCCCTAAGAGTGTGGGAGCTAGTCGAAGTTTATTTGCCTTCGTTACGTGTAAAATTGAATACGTTGCCGTGAATCCTCATTAATTTAAGATGAAGACTGTATCTTGACATGTTATTTTATTCATTACGGGAATGTCTCGGGACTGAATGTACACGTGTCGAGTTTAGATTGTTATGAGGAACATAATTTAAAAGCTCTCGGAGAGATCATTAGTGGGGAGGGGGATGAGGACAGGTGAAAGCGCGATTTTATGCAATAACTCATAAACCTTTAACGTTGGCTTCTGAGTAGACAAAAGTACGAATAGAAATCTGATTAACAAATGCAAATTAGGTTGTGACTTGTAAACGTCACAACCTTAAGTAGGAAGCTAATAGCTATTAAGTTTCAAAGCTCAGAGATTTCCGTGGCGCAGTGTGTAGCGCTGTTGCCTTAACGTGCGGAGGTCCCGGGTTCGGTCCCCGGCAGGTTCAATTTGGGAATTTATAATTTCTGAATTTTCCCTGGTCTGGTCTGGTGGGAGGCTTCGGCTGTGGCTAGTTACCACCCTAACGGGAAAGACGTGCCGCCAAGCGATTTAGCGTTCCGGTACGATGCCGTGTAGAAACCGAAGGGGTATGGGTTTAATATAACTGCCATGCCCCTAACAGGTTAGCCCGCTACCATCTTAGACTGCTTTATCACTTACCATCAGGTGAGATCGCAGTCAAGGGCTAGCTTGTAGTGGATTAAAAAAAAAGATCTAAGTTCTAACGCCTTGGGTTTGTTAACATTAGGATTCCATTATGAAGATAAGAATATTCCTAATTAGCTGATTCCCGCGACTTCGTCCGCTAGGATTGAGGTTTTTTGGTTCTCGCGGGATCTCTAATTTTTCGGCATAAAAAGTAGCCTGTCAGCTATTCCAGACTATAATCTATCTCTGTGCCAAATTTCAACCAGATCCGGTCATCCGTTCTGGCGTGATTGAGTAACAAACATCCATCCAATACTTTCACAATTCACATTTATAATATTAGTATGGATATTTTATGGTTAAACGAGCTGCTTCCGATCTTGCTTTACGGGTCGAGTCCAGACTTATCAAAAGTGAGACAATTTGCAGTATAAGTAAATAATTATTGATTTAATTATAATTTTTTCCGTAGACTAATTAAAAAGCAAAATTAAATAAATAAGAAGTGGAATTAAACAATTAAAAACTACAAAATCCTTGCAGCACGAGTAAGCGGCTTACGAACTTAATGGAACAAAACTTCGTCACGAACAAATCCCCGAGACTGCGAAACTAATGTTTGAAAGATAAAATACGTTAATATGAAAATTAGTAAGAGGAAATACAAGGCAGTTGTTGTGGCATGGGTCTCTTATTTACCTTTATGATTTGAATATTACTAATACTTTTTTTTTAAATCAAAACATTACGATAGAACTTAAAGCTAGCTAGCCTAACCTAATAACTATATAAATCATGCCCGCATGGAATGGTAGCAAGAATGCTGGCTGCATTTCCACGCCGGACAGCCAGGCTGATCCTTTGCGCAAAAAATGCGCCAGCCCCTCTGTCACCAGATGAGGCAATTAACGATCCGTTGTTCCGTTACGGCGTGATTGAAGGACATACCAACAAACCAATAAACCAACAAACAAACACACTTTCGCATTTATTATATTAGTATTATGGGTTGCATACTTATTGAGATTGTAATATAGATTGATACATTTTTTTTATTCATTATAGGCTTACGCTTGACCACAATCACACCAGATGGGAAGTGATGATGCGGCCTAAGATGGTACGCGCTTGCCTAGAAGATGCCTATTCACTCTTGATTTTCAGTAATAACAGCTTTTCAGTAATAAGTCCCCAGGAGTCCACTAACGATTACACAGAAACAAAAATTACTCGTAAGTGAAATGAAAATTAGTACCAAGCCCGCCGGGACATCTCATTTAGATCGATCCTCTCCGATCGGGCTCTCAATGCGTCCGGGAACGGGCCGTCTTATTCGATGAACTTGTTGCTTTAAACTGTTTGTAATTCTATGGGATTTTTGTTATTCTTTTTCGACGGGGTTCTCTTCTGACTAATGTCACTAATACTTCCCTTTCTATAACGTGGTTTCCCAATTCTTTGGCTACAAGATTTCTTAAGGTAATATGTAGTATAGAATACGTAAGTACTAATCATAAGAAACACCTGTATGTCCTAATATGTGTAATAAATAAATTTAGTATTGTGTGTAATAATTCGGTGGCGAATTGCGATCTAATAAATCTACAAAGTTTTACTTCGTCCTATAACCCACGAAGTGTCTCGTGGAATGAATTTGAATTTGGTACTAGGGAGTAAGCACTGCCAGCAACATCGCTCCCGTTTTTCGAAAAATCTCGTTTTATTTCTTGTCTAGGTACATTTTGAAGAGAACCTCTGTGCATTTCAGCTTTCTAGGTCCAAAGGTTTGAGCTGAGCGGCGATGAATTTGTCAGTGAGTGAGTCATTAGGACTTTCTCTTTATGTATTAAGTAAAGAAACCATTAATATTTTTATAGAAAAGTCTTTTTCTTTTAAATCTTCGACGTCGTTTGTTTTGCCTACCTAGATAGTATATAGGTACCTTCTTGAGCTAAGTAGGTATATGTTCACATAATAAATATGCAAATTGCAACCTTACCTTCGAATCTAAATTATACATTCCTACTTTAATTGGTAAGCTTTAATTTATTTTTATCATTTGCAACATATAAAGGATAATCCACTAACCAATCGAGTAATCGATCTGATCCGGTCTTAGGTAAGATAGATTGGTCTAAAACCGCTCAGACTGCGAGATCGGAATCTAACTTGTTGCTTCAAATATTTTTTGCAAGAGCTAAGTTAAGACTTTAAGTAGCACTTCGTATAATCTGCTCGCAATTTATTAGATCGCCGATTGGCTATGGATATCACTTACAGTGTAATCACTCGTTTTGTTGTTGCTTGTTGAGTAAATTGTTGGAAAATGCGGTAAAACGTCACACACGATACTTGTGAGTGTTTCCCAGTGGTCAGATTGGTGGTTAGACTACTCTGACCAACGGGAATTTAGGTCGGCGAGACGCCGATAATAAGCTGATAGTAATTTCTTCAATGCTTGCATTGCGTTTTGGGAACTAAGTAGCTCCGGCTTGCGAGCGATTACCGCATAGAAATCGCGCCTGATTCTATTGACAGGTGCACAGCGTGGTATCAGTTTTCCAGACTATATCTTCGGCCTTCGACTGCTTTTCTTGAAATGTACATGTTTCCGCCACGTACCTGCAAATTGTGGAACCAGCTTCCATTTTCTGTGTTCCCTATTTATTATAATATGGGGCTCTTCAAAGGGCGGATAAACAAATTTCTCAAAAGCCAGAAACGCATTGGCGGTTCCTCTGGTGCTGCAAATGTTCATGGCGGTAATCACTTACCATTAGGTGACCCGCCTGCTCGTTTGCTCGCTATATAATGTAGTCCGTTTTCTCTTGAAGAAGAGTAGGTACATACATGACGCTTTTCAGTAGAGCAAATCCCACTTTTTGTCAATTTTAAGTAGTCTGAGTCGAGGTTTCAGAGAACACGCAGAATGCAGAATGACAATTCCACAATTTACAAGTGCAAGTTTGAAATGATAATCAAGAAATTCTCTGCTTAAGTTGTAAGTTGCACATCTCTTAAATATAAAAACGAATTTTTAGCGCTAAAACTTAGAAACCGATTTAGATGAATTTTTTGTGTGGGTCCCGGGATGGTTTTTATTGGACCCGGTAGGGGGCGCTGCACTCGGGGTCTAGGTTCAAGGCAGAACAACGCCTGCCGGGCCCACTAGTAAACAATAAGTATAAGCTCGAAATCCGTGGAGCAATGCGTTGCGGGCGGGCGGCACGCGTCATTAGCAAATTCTTAACTCATTAGACGCTAACGAGCTTCTTGTAACGACGCGCTAACTTGATACAACATGCATTGTGACTATAGCGACACCCGATAACTGACGCGCTTTATTACCACCGCAACTGCTTCAACCTATCTTTATTGTTAACGTTTACATGACGCCACCCGTTAAAATTGCATCGTAACTTTAATGCAGGTTAGATACTTCGTAAGCTATATCTAGTGTTGCCGGTGAATGTAGGTAGGTACAGAACTATTAATAAACAACGTAAGTAACAGAAACGGTACGTGATACCACTGTTGAACAACTCGTTACTCGACCTTACCTATAAGTAATTTAAAAAAGTTCAAAACATAAACTGTTACGTTATGCAAATAAGTAATTAGTCTGAATCTACTTAAGTCGTAACGTGCAATGATTGATAATAAATTGTAAATCGGTGGATTCAATTGATTTAAATTTAAAAAATATTATATTGCAGTAAGTAACCTCTGAAATGAAATGATATCAATCTAGGCTATGCTTGATTAAATATTAAAATATTTTTTGTAGTAAGTACATAAAACTCAAACAGAAATTTAAGATGTTTTGTAGCCCAGGAAAACAAATTGTCCACGCCGACGAAGTAGCAGACAACTTAACTAGTAAAATATATAGTTTTTCTTAACATTAACGCACCTATACCCGCTCAATCCCGTATTCAAATTGACATAGGTAGTAAAACAACAGAGCCTCCGGACTAAGTTCCATAAACTCGTTCCGAACTCCCCTCTACACACTCTATCGGCGATTTTTAATTAAGTCCCTAGCGAGAGCCGAGCGAGCAAAGTAACACCATCAATTCATTATCCTAAACTCCGGCCCGATTGTTCCTCGCTCGCTACTTACGCAAACTTTCATTTTAATCAAGCGTTTAATTAAAAATTATCCGAGAAAAACAAAATAAGCCCGTTAGGGCGGTCTGAAACTAATTAAGGCGCATACGATGAGCCGTCCGACAACAGTGAGGTGAGCGTCCTTTAATTAAACGCTTGTTCCACTCAAGCCCGCGACTCCTATACTATTTATTACTATTATTAACTATTGTAGAACCTTTCATTGTTATAGACGTCTTGTATTATGTACTAACATCCGTCTTTAATAAAACTAACGAAAACTAATAAATTAAAATCCGAAGATAATTACATAGAGTTCTTCATTTTAGTAAGGACCTAGGTAACTGGTGCCATACTGCCGTCGCATAAAACAGTATTATTTTGAAATGTCAGATTTATATGACACACCTTGAAATCACGCAAATAAGGATTATATTTTTGAAACAACAGCGTCCACAATATTAAAATAATACTGGTTTAAGCGATGATGGTAAGCCCCCAGCTCCTCTACAATTTATTACTATTATGAAGTATAGAAGTTCATTGTTATAGCCATCTTATATCCATCTTAAATGAGAAGAACACTAATGAAAATCAAATTAATTAAGGCCCATTTCTCAAAAACCCGTAATCTTCATTTTAATCTGAATGTCGGCATTCCTTATTACAGATGGAACAGTACTGCCAAGCGGTATAATATATACTAAATTTTTTTATCCACTACAAGTTAGCCCTTGACTGCGATCTCACCAGATGGTAAGTGATGATGCTGTCTGAGATGGTAGCGGGCTAACCTGGCATGACAGTTATATTAAACCCATACCCATATATTTTTTTTTTTTTTTTTAAAACCCATATTCGGTTTCTACACGGCACCGTACCGGAACGCTAAATCACTGGGCACGTCTTTGCCGGTAGGGTGGTAACTAGCCATGGTCAAGGCCTCAGCAACAGCGCTCAACACTGCGCCAGGGAGGTCGTCAAAATATATAGCGATCACATATGTAGGGTAGACATATATAGCGATCCA
The DNA here is from genome assembly GCA_923060345.2 of Erebia aethiops. Lineage (NCBI taxonomy): Eukaryota > Metazoa > Arthropoda > Insecta > Lepidoptera > Nymphalidae > Erebia > Erebia aethiops. The sequence goes on along the minus strand of OV281090.1, from coordinate 14,252,696 downwards.
GCTGTGCGGGCTGCGTAGAAGCCAATCAGTCGCTCTATAGAACTCATGCATCATCATTTACTACTTATCGATTTAATGAGAAGGACCTGTCATCGATGGTAAAAAATTAACGAGCAATAACATCCCTAATAGAACTAAAAACTTGATCGTATCTAAGGGTCAATGCACACACGATACTTTTAATCATCCGCAATCGCTAACTATTTTTAATTTTAATTTTATAAAATATGTAGATAAACAGAAACATAGTGGACAAGGAAACACTTATCTCTTTATGAGATCTCTACCGGTGACTCTTGGCAGTGAGAAAGGTTGTGAAGGAAGAATAGGTACAACAAGATGGAATGAATGAAACGAGATAATATGACTCGCTTCGATTTGATCGCCAATCGCAGTGAATTAGCGTGGCTTTGACATAATATCTGACCGGGTCAGACACTGATTATATGATGTTCTTTCTTCTGTTTACCTTCTTGTTGAGATTTGCCGAATGGTTACGGTGCGTAATTACCTGACTCACAACACTTTATTTTTGAGAAAAAGTAACGAATTTAAAAATAGCATAGGGAGCAGATTTGATCCCTTTAAACCACAGAAACCTACGCCTTAGCAGTAAGGTTTTTTTCGTGGATTAGAAACCCAATTGTCTAAGCGTAATCATTTGAGAGCTTAAAACGTATTACTCGCTTAAAAAGTTCATACATGCTTTTTGACGTGAACTCACGTCAAAAACGACGTGACGTGACGTGTCTATGAACTCTTTAAACAGGTAGAATTATCCGTTTGACAAACGATTGATTACGATTTCCTTACACAATCGGGGGGCAAGCGCGGCGCAGGAGCAACGCGAACCGATCGCACTAAGTATGTAATCCATGCGTGCAGCTCGCGAGCTATTCGCGAACAGGCGCATTCGCCAGATGTGTTCGGACCCTTATACGCAGACAGAGCTCAAGACCGAGATCCCCAAATAAAACAGAACGTTGGCGGAGCAGACGCGAACTTTTCTAATTAATGTTAATTTATCAATTAACTTGCGAAGAATTAATTATCTCAGTATTACGATCCTGGCTTTATTAATAAACTTCCACTAATCAATCTTCTAAAATAGTCCGAGAGGAATGTAGAAAATTGTACTTACAACTAATGAGGACAAGGCCAAGAATAAACGTTAAGTACAAACGGGCAAGCTTTTGGGCAATTTGTAGCTGCTAGCAGCTAAATTTCCGGAAGGGAAAATCAATTTTAATAAAGCTTTTTGCAATTTGAAAATAATCTAAAAAACCCCAAGAGGCAATACTATAATAATTTCATTTAATTAAAAAAGAATAAGTTTTATTCTTAAACTAGTTGATGCCCGCGGCTTTATCCGTGTGGATTGAGCTTTTTTTGGTTCCTGCCGGAACTTTTAAATTTTCCGGGATAAAAAGATTATTCCAGACTAATCTAGCTCTGTACCGTATTTCATCCAAATCCGTTCAGCTTTTCTGGCGTGATTCAGTAAGAAACATCCATCCATACATCCATCCAAACTTTCGCATTTATAATATTATTCGTTTTAATGCCCGCATACCATTGCAAAAAAGCTTAGGCCTACCCTATACCTACGTTTAAAAAATGATTAAATTTTTTTTAATTATAAAAAGTCGTAACTCTATTAGCTAAATCAAATTACCTACATCGGATATCAATTTAAATTTTATGAATGGTTAACATTTAACAAACACAAGCATGTAAATCGTTTGTGGATTTAGCCACCTATTATAGATAATATATTATAGCATATGCCGACAATCCAGTTTGCTTATTAAACTGTATCTTTTTAAGTTCACTCATTCTGGCAATTTAAGACGGGATTAAAACACTTTTTATAATAAATAGGCATTGGTGTTTAATCCATACTAAAATTGATGTAGAATTTTAGCATTTCTATTTCAATGCATACTAATATTATAAATGCGAAAATTATAAACTCACAATTCACATGATATGTCAATCTTTTGTGATATACCTTTGACTGCAATCTCAACTGATGGTAAGTGATGATGCAGCCTAAGGCGGTAGCGGCCTAACATGTCAGGGGGTATGGCAGTTACATTTTACCCGTAGCTGCCCCTAAACGGTTTCTACACGGCATTGTACCGGAACGCTAAATCGCTTGGCCGTAGGTACGTCTTTGCCGGTAGGGTGGTAATTAGCCACGACTGCCAAGCCTGCCTCCAGGCCAAACCAGCGAAAATCTGTTAACTACTGCAAATCGAGAATTTGTAGTAAGATTGCAGAGTAGGATACTTATCAGGACGTCATAATAACTTGACTTACGAGCATGAAGCTAATAGAACATGGACTTGGAAAGTGCAGGCTCTAATCTAACCCTACTGTCTACGAATAACTACATGGGTAGATGAAAAATCGGTGGAAAGGATATTGGCTGTCAAAGACTGGTTGCCCTATGGTGGTAAAAAGTAAAAAAAGATCCAAAACTGGGTCTAGGATTTTTTTACGTTTTGAATAATTTTATGTAGGTTTTCTTATAACCCCGACTGTTCTAAGTTAACAATAAAAAGGCATTTCAGAAATTCTACATCACCCGAGCAAGGCAGGACCGGGTCGACTAGTATATTATCAGAATAGTATAGGACATAGGGCTGCTGGCTGGCTCATTTTTTGCGCAAAGGATCAGCCTGGCTGTCCAGCGCGGGAATGCAGCCGGCATTCTTGCCACCATTCGACGTGAGCAATATTTATATAGTAATGAGGTTTGGCTAGCTAGCATTAAGTTTTATTGTATTATTTTTAATTTAAAAAAAAACATAGTTTAGATTTCATTTTACTAATTAAAGCGATAAGCATCGGTCAAACACACCGTATTTAATTGGCCGCGAGCGCGCGTATTAATTACGCCAATTATCTGTAACATTCATAAATATTAATAATTTATTACTGGTAATATTTGTCAAAAGCCGCGCTCACACGATGAGCTAATCGACTATCACCGCTAATTGCTCCCGTCCCCTAACACCCACCTGCCCCCTGGGCCGGGAACCAGTGTGGGCGCCCCCCTACCCGCCGCTAACTAATTAGATAAGTTTGCAACTCCACTGTACTTCTGGTGCCCCGTTCTACCGGTAAGCATCAATTTTTTTAATTAAACATTTTTGACGCTGCAACGCGATTAGCCATAGAACTCGTTTGTGTACTAAAGTAATGAAATCAGTGTACTAAAGTTCACGATCGCGTGTATACTGGGCTTTCGATGTAGATATGGGTCAACCGAAATTTTTGGAATACATCCTAATTTCGCTTACTAATTAGTGGTGGACTAGTAGATACTCACTAATAATAATTAATACGAATACAACCGCGTTATCTTACTTTAGTAACGACTGAGCATATTCGGTCCTAGTTTTGGGGATTTTTAAATCTCCCGATACGCAGGCAAAGTCATAAGAATGTGCTGCATAAAATATAATTACTTGAACACGAGAATGTTCCCCAAATCCATACTAATATTATAAATCCGAAAGTGTGTCTGTCTGCTACGCTTTCACGGCCCATCTGTTCAACCGATTTTGATGAAATTTGGTATCTAGGGATAGTTCGTATCCCGGGCAAGGACATAGGCTACTTTTTGTCCCGGAAAATTAAAGAGTACCCGCTGGAGTAAAAAACCTTATTGACGCGGACGAAGTCGCGGGCATCATCTAGTTTTAAATAAGACGTTTAAACAGAAAAGCCATAGTATCTTGTAAACTTTATAAAACACGGCATTTAATAAGCGAATTATACGTTACCGTGGATAATTATAAGCTTTTAATACATTATGTAGGCACTTATTTGAATTAATAACATAAAACATCTACCTTGTTATAACTTGATTTGGACCGAGCAAAACAAATATTGTTATATTGTGATTTATCTCATAAAATATTAAGTCGGACTTTATTGATGCTATTAACTACTTACTTAAATTAAAATTTGTAGATTCGCAATTCTAAAGCAATAGTTATGTATGTCACCGTAAGATTGTAAAAACCGTTAGATTATAATATAACGTTTTTTATCTCGATAGATTATAAACTGTCGACAGATTGTGAACCGTAAAATACTGTTTACAATTTAACGCGTTATTTTTCGGTAAATTGTAATATATTAGGTATATTAACCCGATAGAAACTGCGGCCGGGCACTACCTGAAATCTGAATATTCATGTTAAACCCTAACCTAACCTATAGTTCGCGCGCGAGTTGAATGCAGAGTAAATGTATGGTGACATTACTCTGCATTCAACTCGCGCGCGAACTGTACAAGAAAGAGACAAGAAAACGTAAAAACAATAAATTAATACTCAGAACATTGAACGGTTCACAATCTTTCGACAGTTTATAATCTTGCGGGATATAATCTAACGGATTTTACAATCTTACGGTGACATATATAAGATTTAAACTTTTATACCAAAATCATGGTTTTACTTACTTATGCTTACATAATTCACTTACTTACCTACTTAATTTTTTAAAAATGTTTTTCAATGTTTTTTAGATAAAATAATGATTTCAAAAATTAAAGGGAATAAAACGTGGAACTAGGAGGAAATGTTATAAACAAAAACGTTTGAATTAGTAGATATTATAATGGACCCCTTCCCATATCAATTCTTATCGTTAATCTACTAATATGCTGTTAAATATTATAACTTCCGCTTGCACAAGGACATTTAAACTGATTTAGTTAATTTTTTTGGCACGTTAATATAGACAGCATCACCAAACTTTTGGAGTTTACCTCCTTTAGAATCGATTTCCATATAAAATCCCGAGGTATGAAAATTTATGGGGAGTAAAATTAAACTTTCTCCGTTACGTTATTGAATTTATGTTTCCATGTCTATGTAATATATTTTGATGAATACGAATTAAAAAATTATATAATTAATATAAATAAATGTATCAAGCATGCTTTCAGTAATATAAAAAATGCGTTCATTTACTAATCTATACATATATTTTATAATCGTTCGTAAAGAGTAAACTCCAGTTGTGCGTCGGAGCTGACACACACAATTTTTTAAATCGATATCAGAGTCCTTGCGCAAGTGGGCCTTAGTCTAATAATTTCATTATTCGTAGACGGACGAAGTCGCAGACATAATATGCCCATTAGTTATAAGAAACACTCATCCTACACCAGATCAGTTTAATAAAACAAGCGTGCAACTATTACAGATCGCAGTTGGCCAATATATCAGGAGTTACAATAGCTTATTGTCCGTCGCTCACTCTGATTAAATAAATAAAGGGGTGCCGCGGTCGGTCCAAGACGCTCGCGATCTTATCACGGATCTCGCGACATTTATAGATCACACACTGCACGCGGAATTGATCTCTCTATCTTATGACAATAAGAGCGGTTTATCTTTGTTCAGAATGGGAACCGTCTAATCTGTTGGAGCTTTTACAGCGCTCCGCGTCAATCATGAGAGCTTTCTCTATAAGGGAGAGACATACACTACGTTTCTCTCTGCCATGGTATCTGACCATGGGGTCAAAACATATTTCGATAACTGATAAAAATACGTTATTCACTTTCTTCTATTACATCGTAGAGACGAATTGGATTGGTCATGCTAGGGCGAACGCTCAAGAGTAGGTAATTAGTTACCTACCTTTGTTGACACTACAACAGTTTCGCCTTCTACATTCAGATTATCAAATCATTCGTGTAGTTATTTTTCAAAATGCATTAAGCGTTGCCATGCAAGATTGCACTGTTGGTGACCGTTTAGACCTGTTATAGAAGATTAAATAGCAGTGGAAAAAGATTTCATAACTTGCGGGCCCTTCGACCAACTTTCAAAAACGTTGTTCAGAACTTTTTGTAACTATTGGACGAGAGCGCTATGCCTACTCCTAGGCGTGTGGATATAACTCGGCTCTTTATTCCGATTGTTTTTGACGGTGTCTCGAATGGCGTGCGTGTCTCGTTAGTTAGACTATGCGATGCGACTGTGATGGATAGTTGCGGACTGCGGCTCGGGCTTGGAAGGTGGAATCTTTCATCGACGTATGTTTGATGACGCGCGAGCTTGAATAATTGGCACTGCTGTATTTCAATTAAGATTCAAGAATTTATATACTCGTACAACGTCCATTTCATGCTACTATCATATTAAATTTTTAAATTGATGCTTGGATGTTTGTCACTCCTTCACGATAAAAAATTACCGATAAAAGGCTAATTACGATAAAAGGAATAGATATAGCCAGAATAAACACATCACATACGAAATTTTATCCCGAAAAATAAATAGTTCTCGCGCGAATCTAAAACCTTAAACGAAGTCGCAGGCATCATATAGTATTGTGACGGAAAAGGACTGATATATTATAGACAAACTTAATCCATTAAGCCAATGAATATGTAAGATAGTTATGCAGCTTATTTCTTTTAAGGAACGTGATATTTTAGTATATACCTAAATCTGAGGTTTTACTTAATCTCAAATTTAGTATAAGCTTTATCTATTTTATAAGTCTTATCAGATTATTCATTAAAATATCTAAAATGCCTCTTTAGATTTCACTCTATTTTAATTATGTTGTTCGGAGCAAACGTAATGAATAGTTAATTAAGAGAGTGCCGCTTATGTTAGTGAACGTACATATTATGAGTTGTTAGTAGTTACGTTCATACATGTACATCATTAATGTAACTCGACGTACATTTATGTGGTGTCCAGGCTCCAGAGTCCAGAATCGTTAGGGTGCTTTATTTAGGGTAAAAGGCCCAGTAATTGGACGGGCCGGATGCACTCACAGGTGCTGGCTCGATGCGTAGGGTACGTACTCTCGGTGGGCGCAGGAAATGAGAGCCAATTTGAATTCCTTCCGCGGCGAATCGATTAATTGCGATGCCATTAAATCACTCGCTCGGATTTGTTATGATATTTATTATAGACAATTTAATGAGATGCCAAAACAACCATATAATAATGACTGTAACTAATCTGTTTTATGATTATTTTTTAACGATAAATAACTTTAAACATTACAGCTGTTCAATTTAAGTTTTAATGTACCCAACGATAAAGTTGTTGGAATTTGATTTGAAATAACATTACTCAAATAAAAAATAATAGCTATTTTAATACAATAATTGAGACTAACTCCTGTATTGTATAATACACGTAATAATATAACAGCTATGGGTTGCGAATTCTATTAAAATTGACACGGTAGCCGTAATTGCATCAAAATAAAAAAGTCGGTTGTGTGAAGCCTCAGCCAGATGACGCATGCAGTATTTCAAATTATGATGATAAATGACCTATAAAAATAAATATTGTCCAAGATAACCCCGAGTAATATAAAAAAAAAACCGGCAAGTGCGATTCGGACTCGCGCACGAAGGGTTCCGTACCATTATTAATAAATAATTACCTTTGTTAATTACTAACTTTGTTTGTTTTACAAGACTAACTTTGTTTGTAGAGGTTTATTGTTAATATCAAAAAAAATATGCTAGTTAGAGCATTGGCTATAGTTTTCCTGTAAAATATACATAAATTCCTATTGACCATAATTATTTCAAATTTTTCGATTGGTAAACTCCGGAGATAAGGGGGGGGGGGGGGGAACGGTATTTTTTTAGACATTTTCCCCGATAAATCAAAAACTATCATAACTAAAAATAATTAAAAATCTGTTTTAGAATGTACAAAGTAAACCCTTTCATATGATACCCCACACAGTACAGTTATCTCACTTTTAAACTTCAACCCTCCGATTTTCCCCCCTTTTTAAATAAGAACAAAAATAATTTCCAATTTTTTTTAATTCCAGTGTCTTTGGGCCACTAATATACACAACTATTCCAAATTTCATGTCGATAGCTTCGGTAGTTACTGAAATAATCGAGTGTGACGGACGGACAGACAGACGGAGAAAGTCGCACCATAAGGGTTCCATTTTACCATTTTGGTACGGAACCCTAAAAAGGTGAATTATTCAATTAATTGGATTCGACAGACTCAAACCTTTACGTTTGTCTCAACACAATTACGGCGACAAAAGTTACGATAAGCCACTCTGTAAACGGGTTAAGAGCTAAGTTCATGTTTATTCATAGCCGGATTGTTGGCCACAATCTGCACAGGATCTCCGCACGAAACTCATTTTTCAACTTCATAAATTATCGGCCGATATCTGGGGGCCTTTACCTTAATGAGGTTGTAAACAACAGTCTAATTAAACTCCTTAATCGCAAAACTCAAACGGTTACCGCTTTTAAAACAAAACCTCGCAATTTTCGAGCGACCACCGCGTAAATAGCCTTCGTTATATCGGGCGATCGCGGCTCATTACCTTCCCCCCCTCCCTAATTAGACACCCTTCCTTCCTGGCTCCTGCCCACTCCGCCTGACTCCTGCCCGGTCGGGATTGTTTTCTAATAATTCCTTAATTTTCGTAAAAGTTTAACTAATTATCCTTGTACAATTTAAATTATTATTTGGAATTGATTTATTGCGTTACGTCGCTCGCGTAATTTGTCCTGAGGGGTTAATATTGTACGAGGGACTAATAAAAGGTCGTGAAATTGTCTGCGCAATATTATGGAGCCCAATGTAATTTGGTTTTTTTTATACGGGAATGTAAGCATGTACGATAAAAGACTGAATAAAAAATGATAAACTAAGAATTTCTATATTTTATGCATTTAAGCGTTTTTAGGTATTCTGATAAATTATATAATTGTTAGGTAAGTAAATTGTTTAATTCCACGAACATAACAGGTTTATTTGCAATCGTCTCTACTTTAGATATCTACTAGAGCTGATGCCCAGGACTTTGTCCGCGTGGATTGAGATTTTCCTTTTGGTTCCTGCGAGAACTCCTTAATTTTCCGGGGTAAAAAGTAGATTACGTGCTAATCCAGACTATAATCTATCTCTATGCCAAACATACATATCCGTTCAGCCATTTTGGCGTGATTGAGTAACAAACAACCATCCATCCATCCATCCATCCAAACTTTCGCATTTATAATATTAGTATAAATAATTTGTAAAAATCTAGTTAAATACCAACCAAGAAAAGCGTTCCAACACATCAAAATTCAACAAACTTATACAAATAGGTTGCATCCCAGGGAAGGACATAGGCTTCTTTTCGTCCCGGAAAATCAGTCTACAAAATAATTAAAAAAATACATAGATATAGTAAAAATACGATATCTATGTATCATTTTAATTATTTTGCTCTACGTACAGACGAAATGGGGTTAGTGCTGGGGTAAGAATAATATTAATAAATAAATAATAATATACATAAGGATGTAGTTACAGTTGATAAGGGTTTCACCCCGCTTTCCTTAGGCAAAGAGAACTGGCGCAAACCAATAGTACTTAGTGCTTCGGATCGCATGGCGGTATGGGAGAGCAAGGAGTTGCATGGTAGATTCTACAAGGCCCTAACCAGGGCGGAGGTAGATCCAATAGCATCTATATTTTGGTTACAGTTCGGTGACCTCTTTGGGGAAACCGAAGGTTTTGTGTGTGCAATTATGGATGAAGTTATCAAGACGAATAACTATCGGAGACACATTATGAAAGATGGTACTGTTGACATATGTCGTGCGTGTCATCTTCCTGGGGAGTCCCTCAGACATATTGTCTCCGGTTGTTCTCATCTTGCTAATGGAGAGTACTTGCACAGACATAATCAAGTAGCCAAAATAATCCATCAACAACTGGCTCTCCAGTACGGACTTGTTGAGACTGAGGTACCATACTATAGGTATGACCCCGTGCCAGTTCTCGAAAATAGTAGTGCCTTGCTCTACTGGGATCGGTCGGTTATCACTGATAGGTTTATTGTTGCCAATAGACCTGACATAGTGTTAGTCGACCGCTCAGCGCGCCGAGCAACAATTGTTGATGTTACTATTCCACATGATGATAACCTGGTGAAAGCAGAAAAGGAAAAAGTATCGAAATACTTGGACCTTGCTCACGAGATTACCGCCATGTGGAGTGTTGACTCAACGATTGTTGTACCGATAGTTGTATCAGTTAATGGTCTTATTGCGAAAAGTTTCGATCAACACCTTAAGAAGCTTTCGCTTGATTGTTGGCTTAAGGGTCGGGTACAGAAGGCGGTTATCCTTGAGACGGCACGAATTGTGAGGAAGTTCCTCTCTCTGGAGCCCTGACCACCGGCTGCTTGGGTCTTTAAGACCCCGCAGTGGGTGAAAGTTTTATAAGGTTATTTTTAAATGTGTTTTGTATAGTATTTTATATATTTATGTAAAACGTGTTTAGAAATAATTTTATAAATTTGTACAAATAAATGAGAGATTAAAATAAATAATAAATAAATAAGTTTATTATCCCATAGTTACCCTATCAAATCTCACGCATTGCTTAGCTATCCTACTTTACTTATAACTTTATCTAACAATATAAGAAATGCAAACAAATAGCACTATTAAAATATAACCTACTAAAAAATCATGTTTGTTTTTTGGAAATATCTAAACAAATGGAGTCACGTGGTCAAGTCGCGTCGACACAAAAGCGGCTTTTTCCACGCAATAGACATCTCGACATCATTAAGGCGAGTCACCTCCAAGATTTTAGGAGGTGAGGTGTGGGGTGCCGCCCGCGCGTCTCGCGGTACATTTCTCGTAGAGACTGGCGGGGAAGCGGGCAGCGCGGTATATTCTGAAACCGCTTGGCAACGTTCAAGTTCTGGGATTAATTTGAATTAAATAGATATAGGACTTCAGTTTGAAATAAATTTTAGCAGGTTCTCATTAATACTTCAAGAGGAATTATCCATATAAAAATGATGAGCAAAGTCGAAAATTTTATTAATAAAAAATTCGTTTTAAACTTTTAATTTAGCCTGTTTCAAGATTTTTTTTGATCGAGTAAAGTACATCCTATCGTGTAACAAATTAGCACATTCTTTAGACAATATCTTTAAGTGTATAGGATATTTTTTGTAAGACCGTTATTTAATAGTAAATACCGAAAAAATTTGATCTAGCAAACCAGTTTTCACCGCTGAGCTGAGGTGACTCGCCTTAAGAGGAATTCTCCCGGAGATTTCTCCATACAAAAACATTTGTCTGTTTCCTCTGTGGATAATTACAATATTTAAAATATTATTGCACCATAAAATACACATGTATCCGTGCCATGCCCCTATGTTTTCCTTTTTTCGATAAATTAATAATTTTAAGAACATGGAACCTTCACAACCTGCAAAAAATGGCCCAGTTTTCGTGCCATCATCAGACATCCCGCAAATAAATTTGACGGATATAATAAAAAAAAGAAAAACATACCGACATAGCCTGAGCCCTTGTTAAATTATTCGTAAAAACAGAATTAAAATCGGTTCAGTTTTGAAGGTGGAAACAGAAAAATACGAGAGTGAGAATTCTACTGTTTTTCATAGGTATAATCGGTCCAAGCTGCAGTTGTCCCTATCGGGTTGTATCGGCCTCTATTCGGGGAGGTTAAATACGTATACACACACACATATGTACATAGTTAGTGAGTTCAAGCGTAGTCGATATAATTATATTATCGATAATCTAGTGTTGTTTATCGACATCGATATTTAACTTTTTACTTATTCTGTGAGCATATAATCCATACCCAATAATAGCCAGTCAGCAGTGGGCAGCACATGTCAGGTTTTTTTTTATCCACTACAAGTTAGCTCTTGACTGCGATCTCACCTGATGGTAGGTGATGATGCTGTCTAAGATGATAGCGGGCTAACCTGTTAGGGGCATGGCAGTTGTATTAACACTGCGATATCTCCGCACTGCCGGCCGCCCCCTATTTCTATTGCGCGTTAATTTATTTCTTGACTGCCTCGTTGGTCTAGTGGTTAACATATTCGACTGCGGCCGACGAGGGTTCGATTCCCGGGTCGGGCCATAACAAGTATTGGGTTTTTCTGACGAGAAATTCTCAGTACTAGCCCGGAGTAAGGAAGATGGCGGTGTTTTACCCCCGTGCCTCCAAGAGCATGTAAAGCCATCGGTCCTGCGCCTGATCTCTCTCCGGTCCTGTCGGATTTTCCGTCCTATCGGGCTATGAGAGTAAAGGAACACAGAGAGCTCCAGTGTATGCGCCCACACTTGTGCACTATAATTATCTCCTGCGCAGATGGCTCTTTGGAGATAGTATTTGGAGATAGCCGCCGTGGCCGAAATTCGGTTCGGAAGTCGGAAATTGAGAGGATATTATAGCAATCCTGAAACGCTGTGGTCATATTGTGGGAGGTTCCGGCCCCGGGTACGATTCCCAACATGGTCCACTTGGGAATTTATCATTTTTAAATTTTCTGTGTTCTGATCTGGTAGGAGGGTTCAGCCGTGGCTAGTAACCACCCTACCGACAAAGACGTACCTCCAAGCGATTTAGCGTTACGGTAGATGCGTGTAGATACGTCATGCCGTGTAGAAACCGTTAGGGGTATGGGTTTAATATAACTAACCCTAACGAGTTAGCCTGCTACCATCTTAGACTGTATCATCGTTCTCTATAATGGCTCTGATAGTTCCTTAGTTAAGATGATTGTGAAATGGTGATAGTGAAAAAAAAAATCCTGGCTGAGTTTGTTGTGGGCTCTTCTCAGACCAGGGCGCGTTTGGACTTTGGAACCCTCGTAACTTTAGTTTAAGATGTCGTACTGATTATCACCATTATATTATGTTATATGTTATAAATAACCTGACGTCAATAAGTGTAGTTTATATTGAATAAACGTTTTTTGACTGACTTTGTCTAACATCAGGTAAGATCGCAGTCAAGAGCTAACTTGTAGTAGAATAAAAAAAACATATAAAATAGTTCCCAACTGAGTAAATGACCTCCCTGGCGCAGTGGTGTGAGGTGTGCTGTCATGTAAGCGCAAGGTCACGGGTTCAATTCCCGGCAGGTTCAATTTGGAAGTTTATATATCTGAATTTTCTCAGTTCTGGTCTTGTGGCAGGCTTCGGCCGTGACTAGTTACCACCCTAACGGCAAAGACGTACTGCCGAACGATTAGGCGTTCCGGTAGCAACTAACCGATGAAGGCTACTTAGGGCTTTAATGTTACTAACTGCTTTATGCCTGACAGGTTAGTCCGATACCATCTTAGACTGCATCATCACTTACCGTCAGCTAAGATCGCACTCTAAGGCTAGGTAACTGTTAGTGCATTAAAAACATTAACAAGTTATAAAATTAAAAATTTTAAAAAACCCACGACGAATTGCAAAGCTCCATTGAAACAACAATTAGAACTTAGCAAAATATAAAATAATATCTAAAACACAAAACTGCATATTTGCCGGCTCAGTAGTTTTTTTGACCAGCGTGGTGGACTATGACCAAACCCTTCTCATTCCGAGATAAAACTTGTGCTTAGTAATGAGTAGAGGTGTCAAATAGTGTTAAATTTTAATATTTTGCTAAAAATTGTTAAAAAAAATGTGATCACTTAAGGAGTTCCTGTGACCACTTCCTGGCTCCATCACGAGACCCTGGGCAACATCTAGGTTTAAAGTGCTTGTCAAGACAAATCAAGAGTCCAAATACGGAGGATTAACGATGAGAACTTAAGGAGTTCCCATGACCACCTTCTGGCTCCATCATGAGACCCTGGGCAGCATCTAGGTACAAAGCGCTAGTCAAGACAAATCAAAAGAGTTCAAACACGACGTGTTTACGATAAGAAATTAAGGAGTTCCTATGGCCACCTCCTGGCTCCATCATGAGACCATGGGCAGCATCTAGGTACAAAATGCTAGTCAAGACAAATCAATAAAGTCTAAACACGACGGGTTTACGATGAGAACTTAAGGAGTTCCTATGACCACTTTCCAAATCACGATTGCAGCATTGTCTATGGTCCTAAAACCTGGAACCTTCTCACAAGCTATACATATCTAATGCAAAAAACCTCATCTCAATCGGCCCAGTACTTTTTGAGAAAAATGGTAACATATTGAAAAATTAAAATCATAGACTACAGCTCAGCTTGGTTGTCTATGGTCCTAAAATATATCTAAAAACCTTCTCACAAGCTATACATATCTAATGCAAAAAACCGTATCTTAATCGGCCCAGTACTTTTTGAGAAAAATGGTAACATATTGAAAAATTAAAATCATAGACTACAGCTCAGCTTGTTTGTCTATGGTCCTAAAATATATCTAAGAACCTTTTCACAAGCTATACATATCCAATGCAAAAAACCGCATCTCAATCGGCCCAGTACTTTTTGAGAAAAATGGTAACATATTGAAAAATTAAAATCATAGACTACAGCTCAGCTTGGTTGTCTATGGTCCTAAAATATATCTAAGTACCTTCTCACAAGCTATACATATCTAATGCAAAAAACCGCATCTTAATCGGCTCAGTACTCTTTGAGAAAAATTGTAACATATTGAAAAATTAAAATCATAGACTACAGCTCAGCTTGGTTGTCTATGGTCCTAAAATATATCTAAGAACCTTCTCACAAGCTATACATATCCAATGCAAAAAACCGCATCTCAATCGGCCCAGTACTTTTTGAGAAAAATGGTAACATATTGAAAAATTAAAATCATATACTACAGCTCAGCTTGGTTGTCTATGGTCCTAAAATATATCTAAGAACCTTCTCACAAGCTATACATATCTAATGCAAAAAACCGCATATTAATCGGTCCAGTAGTTTTCCAGAAAAACGGTAACAAAAAAGGCCACAAACAAACAAACAAACATACAAACAAACAAACACACAACCTCTTAGGGCAAACACATATACCGTCTCCGTTTCGTCGAGGGTAAAAAAGGAATCAAAAACAGAGAAATAAGTTAAATAAGTCCAGGGTCAGAGTTATTAGATAGCAAAAAATATACGAAACACAAAACACATCTAGGTATATCATTTTGCCGACTGCGAGTAGCTCAAACACATATTTTAATTTTATTTAGGAACTCGTTCGAGCGAGCGGCGTGCGTACGCATACATGCGCATTGAATAAGCGTTCGGTCTTCTCCCGGAGCAGCGCGACGGCAATATACCTACCTGAATACCTACTCTCAACTTTGCCCGTTCATTCGCATTGCTCTTAACGTATCGACGGAGTTAGCCGCGCAGTTATTCGCTAATGTGACAACAACACAGAGAAAGCCCGCCACAAATGAGGGACCATCTTTTCGGGTAAGGATTGGGGCACAGTGAGTTCCCAAAAGAGTTCGTACGCCACAAATTCATTGGCAATGGCAAGTGGCAATGCCGAGGTGACGACACGACGACGTATCACGTAAGTTGTTCAGTTTCTGACCGTACAAATCCATTCCGCTTTGTCCAATTAATGTTAATGAACTACTGCAGATATCTACTAAAGTTTATGTAGAGATTATCTTTTAGTGAAGAAACCTAGTATTTAGTTTGTCAAAAATTTATGAGAATTAAAAGCTGATCCTGGTTAAATACCAGGTCCAACTGGTAGCTATTGAACATAGAAACTAAAATAATTAATCATTCACACACAGATATTAATGTAGAAGTCCGTTTTTTTAAATATTATAGTTATTTAAATAACTAATAAATATATATAAAACAATTTAAGCGTTGCCGGCTTTACTCAGTAGAAATTTTCCGAATCAGTGGTAGAGTCATATCATAATATCATGAGTGAACCAGTTATGTTACATGAAGATTTTTTTTTAAATCAAGGAATAGGCCTGTGCTTGACTACAATCGAGCGAGGTCTAGGTTGGAGCGCGCTTGCCTAGAAGATGCCTATTCACTCCTGCCTTAAAGGACTTTTCATGTATTGGGGAGTGAATAGGGATGGGAAACATGGAATTTGTACGAGATGCTACATTCTTGACACCGTGACCTTCGCCACAGCGACGCAAAAAGCAGACTCAACCCGGAGACCGCCCGAACCCCACTGGGAATTGCCATCGGGTCAAAAATTAAGCTAATCTAAAAGGTCAAGTGAAAGCTTTATAAACCAAAACGATATAAATTGCAGCACCCAGTGTGCCCCGAGCATCGGGGGTGTATTCTAATCGCGCGTTAGCGTGCTCCGTTTTTGCGCTAACGAACAGGTTGCGTTAAGACGACGACGAATCGAGTCCGACGGGGAATTTCGTCTCATTAAAACTTGTGACCCGCAGCCAATTTAGACGCGACTCCGCTACTTATTAAAGAACTGCCTTCACACTAGTATCATTCGAATTTGGAGTCAATTTGGACTTCGAAAGTCAGCTCGCTCCTTAAAAGGAGACGTTTGTTTATTTCCTTTTTAAACGGACTTCAAGAAAGACGGAGATTTTGAAGCTTTTCTGAAGCGAAGCGTTTGTTTTTTATTGCTTCACAAATATTTCGATAACTTAAAAATCCCTAATAGGTGTATGAATATATATTTTATCTCAAAATTTCTTATCAATTGGACAATATTAAATTGTTTTCTTAAACTTCCTAGATATGATAGGCAATAGCTTACCATTATATTATTTTAGATGTTGACAGTATTTATCCGAAGAATAAGTCGTAAGACATTAACCAATCAATTTAACTGTAAATCCTAACCCATATCCTTTTAGAACTACTAGAAGTTTGAATTAACTCTTTTAATGTAAAATTGAATTTAGGTACCGAGACTTAATTTAGAAAATACATCCTGTTTTAAAATTACAATGAGTGAAGTGGTAGCTTCAAGCTCGTGTGCTAAAAATAAGTGAATGCAATGCTATGCTAAGCGTTCCTAATTATAGTAGTTTATGATATAAGAGCGGTAAATAGGGTTATACATACGAGTTGACTAATGTCAGCCCGATGCCGCCAGTCGAGGGCTGACCATCGTCGCAAATTTGTTAAAACCTTAACGCCCGTGTATCACACAATATTTTCAATACATTTGTGAGAAAACTTGAAAATAAAACTCGAGTAGATAGGTACAAGGTACTCACTAGAAAATAGTTTCTCACGCCCCTACTTATTTCGAGATTTTTGGCGGCTATTAACAGCGCGATTTTTTCTCACATCTAAAATACTTAATTGTTGATTTAATTTTACTATTGCACATCACTTTAAGGCGAGTCACCTCAGCTCAACGGTGAAAACTGGTTTGCTAGATCAAATTTTTTCGGTATTTACTATTAAATAACGGTCTTACACAAAATATCCGATACACTTAAAGATATTGTCTAAAGAATGTGCTAATTTGTTACACGATAATACTACTTATCTCCGACTACGATATAATGTACGATACGATACGACTACGATAGGATGTACTTTACTCGATCAAAAAAAATCTTGAAACAGGCTAAATTAAAAGTTTAAAACGAATTTTTTATTAATAAAATTTTCGACTTTGCTCATCATTTTTATATGGATAAATTCCTCTTGAAGTATTAATGAGAACCTGCTAAAATTTATTTCAAACTGAAGTCCTATATCTATTTAATTCAAATTAATCCCAGAACTTGAACGTTGCCAAGCGGTTTCAGAATATACCGCGCTGCCCGCTTCCCCACCAGTCTCTACGAGAAATGTACCGCGAGACGCGCGGGTGGCACCCCACACCTCACCTCCTAAAATCTTGCTGGTGACTCGCCTTAACCACTTATATTATTTAAAAAATTATAAGAAAAACTCAATGAAACTTTTAAAAAAAGCGCGCATAGATCAAAGATATACCTAGTTACGGCGCGTTGTTGTGATTGCTTTTTTTTTTAATTGGTTGGCTTTAGGTTTTATTTCTTAACTCCCAGCCTGGACTATTCAGCCTTTACTTTTTTGATTTATAAAACTTAAATCAATTTGAATTAATAATATTAAACACAATTTTTTATTTCATGAATTAATATTATCAATCCACATTTAAACGTTATTACTTTTTAGGTTTTCTACATACAGAGTAAATATCGTTATGAACCTTCTTGCAAGAAAACTTTTTATTTAGAAATAAAGATGACTTCCATAAATTAAAAAAAAAACTGCAAATTTACTGCACGAGGGCAGTAAATTCTGCAAAAAAAAGGTACGAGGGCAGTAAATTTAACTTACAAGCCCTGTTTACTGCTTCTGTAAGTATATTTTTCAAGCAAGTGTTCTGAAAAAGATATTGGATTCATCATTCAATAATATAAAATAACAAACCATTGCCAGCATAAGTATTTGCGAGTATCTTCTTAGGATGAGAGGGGTTGTCCTAATATTATCGTATAGATATAATATATAAAATGTCATAATCTATACTTAATATTAAAAATATCTAGTCTCGTTTTAAAACTTCCGTAAATGCTTCAAATGCGCCTCATTAAAACTTGTGACCTGCAAGCAGTTTAGACTCAACTTATTTATATCTTTCACGCTATCATCTGAATTTAGGTCCGATCTGGATTTGAAATCTCAACATATTTCTTCAATTGGGTGTGATAAATTGTAAGCTATGATTTTATTTACTCGTATACTTACGAGTATATTATAAGTTGTAAACTGTACGTACGCAGTGAGTATAAAAATAAGAATTAAATGCGTGCTATATAAAACATGTTCGCTATTCCGACTGAATTTTTTGTATTTTTTTAATGTATCGCTTTCAATTCCTGCCTTTTAGTGCACAACACAATAAATTATAAATAATTAATTAGTCAATGAACCGTAGTATTGCCAGCTATATCAATAATACTTAGGTACTTCCTATATTAGAAGTAACTCTGGAATACTAATGTATATTTCCCTTCATGCACCTGACGGTTACGCTATAGTGCGTCGACGTCATTTGTTTGCATTGCCATATCGCAGAACAGAGCTGGCTCAGCAGTCTCCATTGACCCGTGTGCTGCGGTTGCTCAACGATTTAGTTCGCGAAAATTCGGGACTAGCTTCAGCTCGCAAGTGATAAAAAAAATATTGGAAAGTCGATAACCTATTGTTATTATTTTGGTTAATTTGTTGTTTTATTTGTATTATGTTTAGTGCAGTCTTATTGGAATGACATTGTTTTTGTGATCTGTGAACCAAATTATGTGTTTTTTTCGTTATTTTGTTAGTAGTAAGTTGTAATAAGTTTTTTGTTTATTGTCACTCTATCTGTAGCCCGGAGAGACGCATTGGGCAACAACTGTAAGGTCTCTTCGGGTATGTTGTCTAAATAAAAAAAAAATAAAAAAAAAAAAAAAAATATTCAATTGCGCAGGCTATCAACTAAATTATTTCGTAAGCATTGGTTTTATACGGTTTTTAAAGTATTGTTTTTGTAAGGCTATTTTGTTGGTTCACTTGGACTACTTGTTTACATTCCGGTCATACGCTTAGCGAATAAGTAGGAATTGTAAATGTTTGTGCTAAATAAAGTACTATAAAAATATTTAAATAATATTGAACGGAATATCTGGTAACTGGAAATAACTGCTTAGAAATTAGAAAGCATGTTTTAAAACCAATAATCTATACTAATATTATAAAGGCAAAAGTTTGGATGTATGGATGTATGGATATATGGATGTATAATGGATGTATGGATGGATGTTTGTTACTTAATCACGCCCCAACGGCTGAACAGATCTGGATGAAATTTAGCACAGAGATAGATTATAGTCTGAAATAACTCATATATGCTACTTTTTATCCCGGAAAATTAAGGAGTTCCCGCGGGAACCATATAACCTTAATCCACGCGGACGGAGTCGCGGGCATTAGCTAGTTGAACATAATTATGATACGCTGATTCATATAGTTTAAAAATGTATTATATTATTCTAAACAAAGAACTTTATTTATTACGCTTATTATTCCTAACTAGCTGACCCGGCGAACTTCGTACCGCCTTGGTATGCAAAATTAAATGTATATTTTTCAATATTTCTGAGAGATTTTCTTAATATTTTTTTGCGTAAGAACCTTCTCCTAATAATAACAAATACAACAAAAAAAGAATTAGTGAAATCGGTCCAGCCATTCACGCGTGATGCCGTGACCAAGGAAAACGGGTTTCATTTATATATTTCCTACTAATAGCTGGGTAACTCCTTGCTGTAAGGCTGCAGAGGAAATATTGCGTTCTTTTTTGAAAAATCTTTTAGCCTTTGTCGCAATATTATAAAGTGAGTAGGTATATCCTCATAGCTAAATGCAAGGTTGAAGACACCTTTCAATTCGTAATTTTTACAAAAAATACAATTTAAGTAAGTATACCAATAAGAAACTTTTAACCTAGAAACCAATTAGCCACTGAACCAAAGCGTTATTTATCACTGTATAATCGACTTTCTAAAAGGTTGAACACAAAACAAAGTACCTACACTAAAGTGAAGTAGCTGTAAATCGCTAATAAAGAGGGTGTCTATTTCGCTAATGGATGATCACTGATAATCTTAAATACTATAGGTAATATTATTATAAATGCGAAAGTTTGGATAGATGGATGCATGTTTGTTACTTAATCACGCCAGAAGGGCTGAACGGGTCTGCATGAAATTTGGCACAGAGATAGATTAGTTATAGTCTGGAATACTTTTTACTACTACGGCTACTTTTTATCCCCGAAAATTAGAGTTCCCGCGGGAACTAAAATACCTCAAATGGACATCCATTTGAGGTTTTTGTTACTCAATCACGCCAGAACGGCTGCACAGATCTAGGTGAAATTTGGAGATAGATTATATTCTGTAATAACACAAAGGCTAGGCTTTTTATCCCGGAATATTGAAGTCCCCGCAGGGATTGAGGTATTAGTCGCAGGCATCAGCTAGTCACTGATAATATATTCAGATTCAAATTGATTATGCCTCCTGATATGACTGAAAAAATGGATTATGGATTAGTTTTTTTTTTAATCCACTACAAGTCAAGGGCTGACTGCGATCTCACCTGATGGTAAGTGATGATGCAGTCTAAGATGGTAGCGGGCTAACCTGTTAGGGGCATGGCAGTTATATTAAACCCATACCCCTTCGGTTTCTACACGGCATCGTACCGGAACGCTGAATCGCTTGGCGGCACGTCTTTTGCTGGTAGGGTGGTAACTAGCCACGGCCGAAGCCTCCCACCAGAACAGACCAGGGAAAAATCAAATCAAATCAAATCATATCAAATATTTTTTATTCAAATAAACTTTTACAAGTACTTTTGAATCGTCAAGTGAATCTACCACTGGTTCGGAATGCCATTCCTACCGAGAAGAACCAGCAAGAAACTCGGTGGTTGCTCTTTTTAAATAATTCATTTACAATTACTATATCAATGTGTACATAAGTAACCGCTGTCCCCAGCATTGCTGGAGCGATCAAATCCATGCTCCTCTATCATTTACATAATCTTCAACACTAATAAGCTTTTTTCAGGAGCATACTTTTAATGGATTTCTTAAATTTGTTTATTCAATTCATGTCAAAGACGGGCAGACAGAAAGTAGCCCCATTCCCGCCGGTGGCACCCGTTCACGAGCATGACGCATGATCCAGCCATTGCTTCGCTCGACCATATTTGAGGGAACGTAACAACCCGTAACAACCGAAAATTCAGAAATTATAAATTCCCAAATTGACCCTGCCGGGGATCGAACCCAGGACCTCCGCACGTAAAGGCAACAGCGCTAGGTACACACTGCGCCACGGAGGTCGTCAAAAGGTTCGTCGGAGGATTAGTTAATGAACCATAGCCTTCCTACTGTTGCTAGCCAGTGACCAGTCACCAAACTATTTCCAACTTTCTAATACGCAGTCCATCAACAAATTCATTATGTCGTAAACGTACGAGACCGAAATATCGCGGGGCTCGTAAACCCGCTCGTAAAGACGTTTGTTTACTAATTCGAGAGGCAGGTGGGGCGAGGGATGCTGCGAATAATAGCTCTACTAATATAGTACACATAAAAAGAAAAATTACTAATATAGGAGGAAAGAGTAGCTGTAAAAGGGCAGGTTATTGACGTCTCACTGATGGACAAAATCGGTTCACACGTGGTGGTATTATAGGAAGTGATTATTGTCGTGCTTTTCTGGTGAAAAGTGAAACTATTAAGTTAAATTCCTGTCATTTCTAACACTTATTATGATTTTTTCATAGCTGGCAATGGATCCCATCTAACCACTAAGCTCAGAATTATTCATAGTGAGTAAAACGTAATTGAATTTTACTTTACGATAATTACCCACAGCATTCAATTTTGAATAAATTAACGAATCAAATTCGATAACAAGCAATGAGCATTTGTGATGACGATGAAATCGTATCAATTAAGGGGATTTCGGTGAAGTAGGAAAGTTGCATTGAGTTGTTTCATAACTAGAGGCATCAGGCAGTGATTTTTCAAAGACAAGGTAGAATAATGGAACTTTTTGATATTAGTTTAACCCTGTGCATTTATGCTTGTTACTGAATTACTTTCTCCAAAGGTTTTCTGTGAGAGTCTTGCTTTACCATCAAGATCACTTTGGCACCCATCTGTACAGATTTTTCTTTATTTTGGTGTGTTTTTCGTTACGGTATATTGTGGTAAAAGATAAAAGACATAAACCTTTACTAGTTTCTAGCTGTGGTATGTCCACAGGGTATGGTCCCAGTAATCCTTAGGTGCGAGCGGTTTTTTAACCTTCAGCCTCTATTAAGACGACATCTCTCTGACTAACTAGTAGTTTCTAGAGCCACTCCTGACTTCAATTAACCTTACCACAATTATTATTAGCCTCGCTAGCCTCCTATTTTTGTATCACGTGTGTTCAGTTCAGTCCGACCAAAGATCGCGACTTTGCCAGAGTTATATGTTAGACTTTTTTTTATAAATTTCAGCTATGGGTGCCAGTTTATAACAAATTTTAGTATGTTGCTTCCTTCTTCCATTGTGTGTCCATTCCTAAAGCTTTTTTGGGAACTCACCAATTTACTTATTATAATTTACTAGTTATTGCAGTTAAAGTAAATGATTACAGACACATTAAAATTGCATTTTAAATAACGTACGTGTACGTACGTCCGTAACGATTTATTTCCCACTGTGATTAAATTAAGCCGCAAAGCTCAAAATCAATCCCTATCAATTCCCGTTTTATACGTTTTACTTTGAAATAATTCACACATTACACGAAGTTATTGAAACAAATTGGATCACGTTCAGCGGTCGTGATGACGATCAAATTGTATTAATTAGGAGTTTCAGTGAAGTTCGATGGCAGCTAGTTAATAGAACTTAATTAACTTGTGGATGGTTTCACACTTCATACTAGATGGCGCTGTATTACAATATACCTTTGTTGCATCGCACTTACAATTAGTATATTTTATATTTACGGCACATTTAATGTCACGGAACAAGCATACCTACTTGAAAAAGTTAAGCATCGTTCGTCGTTACCGAGTGTTAATGTAGCTAAAGCAAAGTAAGAGCAAACAGAATACGTGAGTATGGATAAAACAACTGTCAACGGTTATTTTCCATCCGCGAGCGGGAAAATGATCTATCTATCCATTAAATCTAGAACCATGACAAGTTAAAACTTTTGCTAACTGAATCTCGGGCAGTAATATTAAAAATTCCTTTGACAGTGGTGGCTGTCGAACAATGATTTGTGTACATCACGCCGGCTTCCGCTGTCATACTTGCGCCAAATTTTCACCAGTGATTTTTTTACTATTTTCAGATGGCCGGCCGGACGCCGGACACTGCGTTTATTTATTAACAAAATTCGTCCGTCTACCTAACACGTCTCGTTCGTTTGCTCCGCCGGAACGCAACCTGTGAAACAATGGCGTAGAGTCGCAGATCCGCCGGCCCTTGTGCCCCAGATGAGTCGTTCTCCTGCGAGCGAGCACCGTTTACGAGCCTGCATAGGCGCGACGCGGCAATGCGCTCGTGCGCTCCACCCATATCAATTTCGAATAGGTTTCCTATCCTATTCGGCCAGCTCGGGGAGATTGCGTTTTGATCGTTTTGTGTGTAAAACTGTTGCCCTAAATTAAACGCTTTAATAATAGAATAGAAATAAAACCGGACCGCTCTGTTGACGGACGCATCGGCGCGTAAAAATCGAGCGGGACGCGCAGATTTGCCTTCAATATTTTATGAATTAGTCGCTCGTAACGCATATGTAAATAGCTCACCCCTATCGCGGACGACTGCATCAATTCCCGAGCATCATCAATTACAAACAAGTTCCAATTAGAGATAGTGCAGTTACAAATCAAATTCAACCGAGAGTCCTGTACGAGAGTCGTTCACTAATTAGAGCTGCGGGCGAGGTGCCTCCTGCGAACTAATCAGGTGGCTAAATAATGTAGTCGTGACGGCGTCGTTAGCGCTCGTGAGACAGACGTTATTAATTAACATCACTCTTCCCCCCTCCCCCTCCCGCCACACACACATCCCCACTCTCACCCCTTGCATGTCCCGCGTGTCGCCTGTGTGGATCGTCTCGTTTCTGCGGTTATTATTAACTATCAATTTGGAACTTCTCTGTGTTCTAATAATGATCTCCAGTCTCCACGTCAATATTGAACAGATTTTTCGGAGCTTTTATGTAGAATTTTTGAAGTAAAACTTCTTTACGCACGCTTGACTTGGGGAGTATGCTGGTGAATGCGTCACGAGAGCGTTACGAAAAGTGTGATCGGGTGAGGCGAACGGAAGTTGAGAGGGAGATATACGATAGTGAAGATAGAAAGAGAGTTATGTTTCGGATATTACTGTAGGCGCAAGAGAGAGAGGTGCGAGCACACATTTACTTTCTCTCATAGCCAGTTACGTTACGTATATCTAAGACACGCGTGAATACGCATCTTCTAGGCAAGCGCGTTCCAACATATACATACATATATACATGCATATAGATGGAGCTAAAGAAGTTTTACTTCAGTCGTGTGGTCTGAAGCACACTCGTTTTTTTAATATTAAATTAAAAAAAATCTGCCATAACTGTCACTTTCCAAAACTTTATTTCCATTAGGTAGTTATTAATTCTAACTGAGCGAAATTGACACCAATTTGATGTTGCTTATAAGCCAATTAGTGTCATACATGTGTGTACTACACACCTACAACTGCCATACTCTTCTAATCCAATTATTGCGCTTTATCCTGGACAGCATCATAACTTATCATCGGATAACAAATCAGTGTGGTAAAACTACCTGTTACAAGTAAAAAAGTGTTTGCATAATCTAACTGTGTCTGGCTAGATGTCGGATTATGGAAGCAATAGGCGAATGATAATCATGATAAACTCGACGTTTGATTCTTTTTTTACTTTTTCACTTCAAGTAAAGATTGAAACCAGTTCATATTATTTTCTTTACTTACAAGTTAACAAACATGAGTTATTACACGATAATCCTCTAATGCATATATGCAATAAGTCTGAGCAAACATGTAACATCAACAACTAAAGGAAAACATTTCATTTCATCAACAGCCTTCCCAGAAACATCTCGGCAAGTTGTATTGAACTAAATAGCTACAAAACATTACCTACTAGCAAAACGAATAATGACATTATGTTAAGAAAACTTCCAATTGGTAATCAAGGAATCTTCTATTTACAAACTCTTCTATGTCCTAATATCTTCAACGAAAATAAGCAGCGCGTAACTAATAGAAATTTTTCAAAAATAAAATCCCTTAAATATTACTAAAATAGACCTATGAAGTAAAATACACTAAGTAATCAAAATAAGTAGGGGTATAATTAAAAAACTTTTTAAAAACTGTTGTTTAGAAATTGAGGCCACTGAGTGAAGCATAAGAGCCAAATGTTCGTCGTAATCGTTTAGGCAAGTAAATCTCTTTAACTGGCTCTTAGAGTCTTACTGAAAGACAACGTTCAATTAAGAAGCCGAAGTCAATTTATTACAACAAAGACTTGGCACATGTGACATGATTGGGTCATCTCGTGATTTCCTCGTGGAGTTCGTACATGACTTCAGGCGGCTCAAGCGGCTGGGAACATGTCAGATGTCCCTTACAAGAACGACATTGATAACTTGATAACGACATAACAAGTGTTGACACGTCGTTCCCAACGAGAAGTTTTTAGATTTATTACTCACTACTGCACGGTATAAAAATAATTGGATTAAAAGTAAAAACTTCAGCAGCTTTAGTATACGACTAGCTGATGCCCGCGACTTCGTCCGCATGAATTAAGATTTTTGAAATTCCCGCGGGAACTCCTTAATTTTTCCGGGACAAAAAGGAGCCTATGTCACTCTCCAAATCCTCAACTATAACAATGCAAAAATCACGTCAATCCGTTGCTCTGTTGCGGCGTGATCGAATTACAAACCAATAAACAAACACACTTTCGCATCATCATACTAATATTATAAATGCGAAAGTGTGTTTGTTTGTTGGTTTATTGGTTTGTTGGTTTGTCCTTCAATCACGCTGCAACGGAGCAACGGATCGATGTGATTTTTGGCATGGGTATAGTTGAGGACCTGGAGAGTGACATAGGCATGTGACATACTTTTTATCCCGGAAAATTGAGGAGTTCCCGCGGGAATCCAAAAAAACTTATCCACTCGGACGAAGTCGCGGGCATCAGTTAGTTTATAATATTAGAATGATTAAGTAGATAGGTGTAATATAATACTAATATTCGAGAACATGGCATAATGTGGCTAATTCTGTTGTACACAATCTCTTTACTATAGTTAATTGACAGTTCTAAAACTAGAGCTATCCGTTTTCGCGGGAAATATTATGAAAGTACCTTCAAGGCAAGAGTGAATAGGCATCTTCTAGTCGGACGCGCTTCGACCTAGACCTCATCATTGCTTTGTATTAAGCGTGATTGTCGTCAAGCGCAAGACTATCTTGCAATTTTAAAAAAAGGGATAGAAACATATTTAAAGATATTTTAGTTTAGTCGAGTGTACAACAAAGTTAGCCACTTTGTACTGACGAGTGATTACTGATTTCCTCTGTTGGTCGATAACAAGTTCAATGCTTCAACATCACATCTTTTCAAAACGTACCTATACCTACCTATACCTATCGAAGCTCAAGGGGTCGACTGAAAATCAGCGCTAATATGGTGCATTTACACCATATCAGCATTACGCTGAGTCGATGCCCTTTTTGGGATTTTATCTTACACAGATTGGTGTTTATTTATAACATTAGGGTTTAGTATATAAGTTTATATATAAGTTATTTCTCTCTGTATTCTTATTAAGTATATTCTGTATTATGTTGGTTTTCTGTGTATTGTAAATCCCAAATAAAGATTTTATTTATTTATTT
The DNA here is from genome assembly GCA_923060345.2 of Erebia aethiops. Taxonomy (NCBI): domain Eukaryota; kingdom Metazoa; phylum Arthropoda; class Insecta; order Lepidoptera; family Nymphalidae; genus Erebia; species Erebia aethiops. The sequence goes on along the minus strand of OV281090.1, from coordinate 14,225,431 downwards.
ATTTATTTATTTATCTATACGGGAAAAATAACGCTGAAAGCTCAAATAAAAAATCATCCAATAGAAATGATTCGAATGTTACTGCGTCTGACCATTCGAAAACCCAAACACTTGACCGATTCTATACACACTTTAACCATTACGTAAATCAAGGAGGTACTGGGAGTTAATAGCAAGAGTAACAGCCAAGTAAAAAATTAGTTTCAATGTTGTGAGGGATGTGAATTTGTGTATCAAAGCGATTCTAGTTTAAGAAGCTAACCACTACAGCCCATTAACGTCCCACTGCTGGGCACAGGCCTCCACTCTTATATGAGAGAGGGAATTAGAGCTTAGACCCACCACGCTGCTCCAAGGGGGGGTTATCATGTTAGTGATAATAACTGGGACCGACGGCTTAACGTGCTCTCCGAGGCACGGGGGTGAAACACCACCAGCTTCCTAATTCCGTACTAGTTCTGAGAATTTCTAGTCAGAAAAACCCTATACTTAATTATGGCCCGACCCGGGACTCGAATGCGGGACATCGTCGGCCGCAGTCGAACATGCTAACCACTAGACCAACGAGGCAGTTAAGAAGCTAAATAAGTAATTCATAGCTCAACAGGTATAATAAATCGATGTTCAACAGTCAAGAAAAAAATTGTTTTGACGTCAAAGTCTTGAAACCAAGAAAATAAATACATATTTACAATAAAAAACAACGTGCAGAATATAATAGTTTTTCCGTCAGAATTATACTTGTAAATGTGAGTAGATACGTAAACAGGGATTTAAATGTATAGTTTGGGCGCTCGCTGAAAAAATTCACTATCACACAAACTAAAGGACAACTTGATGTACTTACCTATATTTTCACAAAAACATGTTAGTTTTTAATACAAATATGTACTTCAAAAAAGGAGGAGTATGTTCAACTGTCAATCGACAATTCGACTGTAAGTTTTTTTATAATTATTTTTTTGTATACGTATTAATATTACGCGATCATTCCACCAATTATGAATCAATTTTGATGATTATTTTTTGTTTGATAGATCATACTTCAGAGGTGGTCCCATATAAATTTTATCGAAATTGATTTAGCGTCGAGAAAATCAACAATAAACAAAATATATATCCCAGATAATGTTTTTAACTTTTTAGTTTAAGTTGCTAGGTACCTATAGGTATAGTTTTGATTTTTTTAAGTCGATTTTTGTTTTAGATGAAAGCGAATAATTATTAAGCATCACTTTCGAGATTTGCCGTCAGTAGCTGAAAGTATTGGCCCAATGAGTATTGAAGGTGTAAGTCATAACTTCGATTCTTTATAATTAAGTGCAAGAAAACGAGCCGCTCTCAGTTCACGATACCAAACTACAGGCGCAACTACACGCGCGAAATCGACGCATTTCGCAAAAAATTTAAGAAATATTTTCTAAGAAGCCGCGTGCCGGTGCGCGCTAGTAAACTATACTAAATTAAAAACCGTATTTAAAGCAAGAGCAAGTTTCATATCAACCTTAGCTCATAAATATGGAAATGGTGTGTAGCTGTCAGTAACCGATTAGATGCATTTTGATTTACGCCCTGCGTTGTGGACTGCGGTTGCGGAGGCAGTGCACGTCAAAAACAGGAGCATTATACTGCGTTTGACAAATTTATGCTATTTGTTGTTGTAGTTGTGATCACTAGTAAATTACCAACGGCCAACACAACTACTTACCTTCAATTTACTAGAATACCTATATAACATAACGAAGTCTTATAATGTCTATTACACCTCAGCTCAGCGGTGAAAACTGGTTTGCTAGATCAAATTTTTTCGGTATTTACTATTAAATAACGGTCTTACAAAAAATATCCGATACACTTAAAGATATTGTCTAAACAATGTGCTAATTTGTTACACGATAGGATGTACTTTACTCGATCAAAAAAAATCTTGAAACAGGCTAAATTAAAAGTTTAAAACGAATTTTTTATTAATAAAATTTTCGACTTTGCTCATCATTTTTATATGGATAAATTCCTCTTGAAGTATTAATGAGAACCTGCTAAAATTTATTTCAAACTGAAGTCCTATATCTATTTAATTCAAATTAATCCCAGAACTTGAACGTTGCCAAGCGGTTTCAGAATATACCGCGCTGCCCGCTTCCCCGCCAGTCTCTACGAGAAATGTACCACGAGACGTGCGGGCGGCACCCCACACCTCACCTCCTAAAATCTTGCAGGTGACTCGCCTTAATTCGTTATTTAGATTAATAGTATCAACTATCAACATACCATTAAGTAAATCATTTCAATTAAGTAATTTACAATAATTTCATTTCAGTTCTATCAGTGACTTATGATAGTTTTTTAATAATTTAGTTGGTATATTTTTTAAAGATTTGTTTTTTTTAAAGTACTAAGTGCTAAATTATAATTACTTACTATTTCTATACTCACACATTGTGATTTATTATTAAATAGCTGATGCCCGCGACTTCGCACGCATGGTTTGTGTTTTTTTTGGTTCCCGCGTGAACTCTTTAATTTCCCGCGATAAAAGTAGCATATTATGTGTTATTAGAGGCTATAATCTATCTTTGTGCCAAATTTCATCCAGATCCGTTGAGCCGTTCTGGCGTGATTGGGTAAAAAAACATCCATCCACCCATTGAAACTTTCGTATAATTATTATATTATATAGTATACATTACTTACTATTTCTGTACTCACGCATTGTGATTTATTCATTTGAAAGTTATTTTGTGAAGCGAGTAAGATATTTTTGAACCAACGAAAATATTAGTCTTCAGACTGTATAGAAGTACTTTGTAAATGTAATACCTACCTACTGTGGTAGTAGCTTCGAGTGGGTAATACGAATAAATTTTACTGAGCAAATAATCAATTGTTATTAAATTAATTATCTATGTTATTGCTTATAACATGTACGTTCGCAGTAATAGAGTTGTTAAATAAAACGAATGTGCGAATTTAACGTCCATATAAATTATTTAACAAGCATAATATATTTTAAAACCGTGTTTCCGTATGTGCGCGGAAGACAGTCGTTATAGTCGAGGCCAGCCAGCTCATTAAGACTGACATAAATAATTAAGAACAAATCTTATATTTAAACCGCTTTCAATAAAGTTAGTTATTCTAGTCGTTTTTTAACTTGAGTGCTTCGACTATAATGGTGAGTTAAAATAAAAACTACCTTTCCAATTAGGAACTCTTTTAAAAATGAAAATAAATGCACGGAATAGTTAATCAAGCGTTTAAAATTTTCATTTTTTGTCTTTTTACTTTGTTTTGAGTGTAATGTTGTACTTAATATAATACGAGTTACGTAGTAGGTACATAATTTTTTTTTTGTTTTCATACAAAAACCTTACAAATTGTTAAATTGTTTTGCTTACACTATTTCTTTAAAAAAATCTGTAGTAGTTATTTTTTTTTTGTTTTATTCAGTCTTATAACTACACAGTTTCTTAAAGGCTTAGTAAACCGCCATATCGGGTAGGACCACTTGACGTATGTATTATTTGCTGAAGCCGGTAAGAGGAAGAGATTAACGAATAAATCGTCTTTATTTTTGGCTGAGTTGAAGTGTATAGTGGATATAGTAAGTGCCTTTTATGCACGTATTATGAAGAACTAACGACAGAGCACTTATACCGTGACCATGCTTTTGAAGTTCACCCGAAGGCAACAACTTTGCATGACCAAACTGGATATCCGTAATAGAATTCTAGACGTAGATTGGTTCGAACGTTGTTTAGATGCGACGCTGCGACGGACAGACAAAGAGACAAACGAAATTAATTGAGGTCATGCGCCGCCGGCGTAACCCAATCGTCCAGTTTGCGAGCCTTTTACACGAATCGACCAGCAAGGAACTTCTACTAACTTTACGACCGCTACCAATTAATAGTCTGCAATACGAGTTCGCTTCAAATGATGTGTAGCTGTGGAGTCATATCTGCAGTTAAACTACTGGGGGAAAAAATGACACTAGTTCAACGGTAGAACTAAACCGATGAACTTTTGGGAAGTTCCTAGCTTGCGGCTTCGTAATCAAATCCTTTTTTGTTTGGGCAAATCTAAAGTTTAATCCAAGTATCCGAATTATTGAAGAATTTTTGAAAATATCTCTAAGGACAAATAATTTTACTCTAACTTAAGCTCGATTAAGGAGATTTGGAATATGATCCTAAACCATACCTCTAGCTCTTCTTTAGTTTTGAAATATACTTGAAGCCTCCCACCATGCCAGACCAGAGAAAATTCAGAAATTATGAATACCTTTATTAACCCTGCCGGGGATCGAATCCGAGACCTCCCACGTTAACACAACATCACTAACCACTGCATCAGGGAGAACGTAAAATTTGCTAGCCGCCTGATATCTGTTGGCCCTTGCCCCTTAAATATTCCTGCTTTAGATGGTAGTTAAGAAATTCTTGAACGATATCGTGTCTTAGATAAACGTTGGTCTCGAAGTGATTGTCGACATCAATTTACACGGACAATGTCAATTTGCAGAAGAGAAACGTTTGAGTCCGAGACACAGTGCCTCATTAGAGGTGAGTGGTTGAGTCTTTTGCGCGCTAACGAACGGCCAAATTGGAAACCACCCGCCTTCCGCGCGTCAACACTAAATATATATGTATACTTTTAATGTTATCTATATTTTATAATAAAAAATATTAATAATAAAAAAGACTATTATTTAGAGAGAGAGAGTTATGTTTTTAATTTATTAATTATGAGCTTTAAATCATCTATATTTCGACACTTTTCTTTAGGTACGATTGTGAAGTACCTACTCAAGTACATAGGTATTTTTCGGGTTCCTAGAGTTTCCACGAGATACTTGGATTAGCGGGCAACATCTGATAGATTTTAAATTAAAATTCATTGCTTGTACCTAATTCAGTGTTAACTAACAAGATAAATGAAATTATGCGTTCAAGTTATTACCTTAAATAATTTTAAGCCAAATGGAATAATGTAGGTAAAACAATTTTCAATTCCAAGTATCGGGCGTAATAATTTCGAATAAGCTAACTTATACCACCACAAATATGATTTAAATTCACAAAATTGTATTACAAGTTGCAAATGTAGGTGAAATGTATGTTGGTGAGTGTCAAGAAGTTAGCTGGTTGGCTCGTTAGCGGCGGCTGATTGCTGATTGAGCAGCAATCGCGTGATTGACGCTGCTCTAACGAACCCGCTTCACGAGTGGACGTGACTGCGCGCCGCGATCTTTTAACCGAATATTCAAAGCCTGAATTTTGCACATTTTTTTTATAACTAGTAAAAATATTGATTTTCTAAATTGTTATGTTTAGGGTAAGAACTGTGTCATAATCCTATGGGAATAATCAAAATTTTTACACATACATTTTACAGAAACTCCTTAATATAGGGATGCTTTGTGTTGTACCTATTGTAGATAAATTAGAGTATGATTATCGCGTGATTGAAGCTGCTCCAATAATTTTCATTTTTCAATTTGGTGATATGTTGTTATGTTCGTGAGTGGCAAGAAGTTAGCTGGTTGGCTCGTTAGCGGCAGCTGATTGCTGATTGAGCAGCAATCGCGTGATTGACGCTGCTCTAACGAACCCGGTTCAGGAGTGGACGTGACTGCGCGCCGCGATCTTTTAATCGAATATTCAAAAAAAATACTAAATACACGTGTCTTGTCAAAAACACGTGTATTTAGTAATTTTTTTTATAACTATAGTAAAATAATATTTTTCAACATTTTTATGTTTAAAAGTGAGAATTTTGTCTTAATACTGAGGAAATATTCAAAAATTTGACACATAACTTGTTGCGTTTTATTTATCGTGTGATTGACGCTGCTCCAATAATTTTCAATTTGGTGTATAATATGTATGTTATGTATTATGGGTTTTCCAATTGTTATATTAATGGCAAGAGTTGTATATAACTCTAATCCTAAATTATAGGCTTTTGGGAATATTAAAAACATTGATACATGCAAATGTAGGTGAAATGTATGTTGGTGAGTGGCAAGAAGTTCTTCAAGAAGACTCTTTCATTCAGTTGAATGCAGACTGATAGACAGAGACAAAAAATTTTGGTATGGAAGGACTTTTTAAAAAAAAGTGGTTAAGTACTGAGATTCAGTTGATTCACTAGAAGGCTGTCTTTTTTACCTAACCTAAATTCACGTAATTCCAACATTCCCATTTAAATAAAAAAAATATACAAAATTCACGTGTCAAAGTTTCCAATATTCGTATAAAAGATCGTTACGTGGAGGCACGTCCACCCTTGAGGCTTGAAGCGAGTTCGTTAGAGATCCGTCAATCATGCAATAGCTACTCAATCCACAATCAGCCCCCGTTAACGAGCCAAACGACTTGAAAACTACTCTTTGAAATACATTTTTTAATAATTACTATAGCAAAAAGGAAATTTTGGTTGAAATACATAAATCTGGTTCGTCTCCTCAAACTTATCGTCCCTGGCTGTGGATGTGACTATGACTATGACTATGACTATGACTATGACTTATTGGCATGACGTTCTTCTTCTACAAATATGGCGTGAAACAGTATTGATTGGAATTGGAAACCGTTATTGGCGAACATAATAAATCTATTGCAGCCATAGTGAAACTGGGTCATTAACAAGGCCAGCAATCGCTGCTGCGACAACAATATTGTCAGAAGGATCTGTTAATTTACATAGCCTGGCTGTTTCTTATGAAAGAGCAACTATAGTATTCTTGGTGCGCCAACTGGGCTGTATGCTGGAATGACTACTAAAATAATTTGTAAGGATTATTTTAAAACTAGCTGTAGATAAAGTAAGTCATTTTTACCAACAAATGAATCAAAGTCCTTGACGTCGTAAGACGAAGTGTTCAGTGAAATGCTGGCAATTGGCGCAATTCTCGTGTCAAATTTTCCAATATCCAGTTACTTAAAATATAGGAAGTTGGGAGCACGCCCAGCTCTTGAAGCGACTTCGTTAGACCTCCGTCAATCACGAGATCGCTCCTCAATCGGCAATCAGCCCCACTAACGAGTCAACCAGCCAACTTGGTACCCACACGCACGCATTGTTACCGACGATTTACAAGTTCCGTGCAACTTTGAGAATAAATCATTTTTAGTGGCCCGTACGTAGTACTCGTTAGAAGAAAATGTATTACTTATGGAATCACCTCGGATTCTGTCTGTCTACCACAGACATCTTTTTCAAATATACTTAACTAATATCTTTACTAAGTGTCTGTCTGCACTTCTGTTCGTTACTTTTCTGATTCTCGGCCCAAGGGCTATGACGTTAGAGATGTATTTTATTTTCTTGAAAACCAATGAATTCACGGGATATTTAACAACCCACATCCACGTCGTCAAAGTCGCGGGCATCATTTAGTACTATATAAATTCAGCATAGTCAGGTAAAAAATCTTACTATCGTTACAAAAGCGTGGCTAGATAATAATCTCTCGCTGCTTAGAATAAAGTTTATTAGTTTTTTAGAGACACACAATTCGTCAAGAAGATCTAAATCATTATAAACATTGTTTCTCGGTGATATGAAATATTAGAACACTTAACTATGCTAAAATAAAAACTCGTTCAGTTTTATCAATGAAATATTATGCATTCCGTCTAAATTGTAGGTCTACGGTTGGTATCGATTAGCCTACTTTCCTTCGATAATCGTAAAGCATATTTAAATCATTTAATCATCAAGCTATTACGTTCCATTTCTTAATGAACCGTTTTAATATAAATCGTCTACGATCGCGTGCCGGCTTTAAATTAGTTTAAGCAAATACTGTTTGCGGTCCGTAGAAAATTAAAACTCATTAGCTGGGAGACCAATGGCTTAAATTACTTAAATTGGCATAGTAGACACCTACTTTCTGAGGGTATTAGAATTAAGGCTGAATCCTGTGCAATCCATACTAATATTATAAATGCGAAAGTGTGTCTGTCTGTCTGTGTGTCTACTACGCTTTCACGGCCCATCCATTCAACTGATTTTGATGAAATTTGGTACAGTAATAGGTTGTATCCCGGGGAAGGACATAGGCTACTTTTTATCCCCGACAATTAAGGAGTTCCCGCGGGAATCAAAAAACTTATTCCACGCGGACGAAGTCGCGGGCATCATCTAGTATCATTAAGTTTCAAGTAATTGCATTTAATTAAACAAAATTTTCATCAATCGTGATTTTTCTGCTACAAAGATATTTGAATATAATACGTACTGTATGGCAAAAAAACCAACAAGAATGTACTTACTACAACGAGGGTTTACTTATTAGGATGCAGGTAAAAGTTCCTATTTTAGTACTAGAAGATGCCCGCTACTTCGTCCGCATGGATGTAGATTTTTGATTCCCGCAGGAACCCTTTAATTATTCACTCTTACTTCTTACTTTATTTGCATTATGTTTACCATTAGTATGATATGATATTAAGGAAAAAAATCAAAAACGTCTGGAGAAAGTCAAACAGTTCTTATATCAACGAGCAAAAGACGCACCTACTTTAATTGCAACCGCTTGCCTCTAATGAGGCACTGTGTCCCGGACCAAAATGTTCCTCTTGTGCAAATTGACATAGAACATATTAAATTGATGTCTACAAACTCCCAGTGAGATGTTAAACGTATAATAAGCAAGGCGTGATATCGTACAGTGTATAGTCCCACAAACTTGGTGACAGTGTCGCTAGTAGAATCAGTTTTCCGAACCGGTGGTAGAGTCTTGACGTATCATAAGTGTCACAAGTTGTCCTACATGAAATAAATAATTCATTTATCATTTATCAGTATAGTACCACAAACTTATCTGACCCGGTGGCCAAAATTGGAACAAATTTTGATGGCTGTTTAGTTTTTTTTTTTTAATTTTCATATAGGCACAATATATATTACTTATATGGAATATAAGTAAATATTTTAAAAAAACAGGCATAAAATGTAGTTCCAATTTTGGCCACCGGGTCAGATAAGTGTGTGGGATCGTCAAAGGATCTTCTCCGTTTGGCCCGTGGCCGTGAGGGCCAAGCGGGGGTACGGGCCTCGAGGCTGAGCTACTCGTATAAACAGGTATAAAATTAGTTCCAATTTTGGCCACCAGGCCAGACAAGTTGGTGGGACTGTACAGGGCTTTTATGATTTTGGGCAGCTATAGACAGAAGACAGACATTGAATAGTAAAGTTGAACATAGGCACTTTACTGACCTACTTCAATCGCTCACCGAGGTTAATGTGGTTTGAAAGAAATATACCTACTTAACTTATGTAAATAGTTATTTGGTTATATTAATTTCTCAGAAAAAAATCCTTTCACCGCATACGATTACCTACTTATACATAGAAAATAAAATACAAAAGATTACATTTGGGTGTTCTTACATTAACATGTTTAAAGGATAGCTACAGATAATGTTAGGCTTATTGATTCCTTTTATGGTTACCTGTGGACCTCACACTAGGAGACCTGCATCGTGGGGTCCAAATGTGAAGTAGTTTCTTTGTAAAGTATTGCTTGTGCTAGCTGTTACAGACAGTTTTAATAGGTAACTTTTCCTGTAAACTCTGCATTAATCACTACACACTCTAATCTCTATAGTTATACAATCAGATTTTTCGCTTTAATTAAAAATCTTCAGAGATAAAGCACCCAACCGTTTTTATTTTGCATTTTTCATCATAAGTCATAAACTATGGGCTTAAAATTATGTAATCTTTCTCATGATACCCCACTCAATCTATTAACTCCAATTAAAATTTTTGATCCCAACCATTTCACTCTAGCAATTGTATAATCATACTAGATGATGCCCGCGACTTCGTCCGCGTGGATTGAGGTTTTTTGATTCCCGCGGGAACTCTTCAATTTTCCGGGATAAAAAGTAAGTACACCCATTTCCCGGGGTGTAACCTATCTCTGTTCCAAATTTCATCACAATCGGTTGAGGAGTTGGGCCGTGAATGCGTAGCAGACAGAGACCACCTTTGTTCCTTTACCATTTAGGTATCCAATGTCGATCCCTAAAAAAAACATTAAAACTCATCTTTGTATTCACGAATACCTAAGTAAGTAGTAGTGAAACATTAAAGCGGTGAATGTAATTTCGTTTGCCAGCCGTAGAGCTGCTACGTGCTACGAGTTTTCTGATTGCTCGGGATTTTCAATCGAATAATTTAGTTCGATTGATGCTGTCGAGTCTCCACGGACTGTGCTCATTTGGTAGACACGTGGCCACACATACACAGAAAACATGAATACAATAAGCGAATAGAAAAAAAACGGCAAACCTAGGATAAAAACTATTAATGATTTTTTTAAAGTTGGCTTTCGAGCCTTACCAATTAGATAAATACAAAAAAAAAACAACGATTTTTTTACAAAAATAAACATAATATTATATCACTCAACCAAACTAATTCAAAACGAGAGTACCTACGCCACTGAATACTAACTATAACTCCTCCCACTCATTAAATGCGTTCAAAATAGTTTTGTTTATAAAACGGGGGTAGATTTATTTGGTGACCTTGAGTTTGTAGGTTGAAAACAATACTCTAATGAAATAAAAATTAATTTGAATCCTGAGGCTTCAACAGATAAGATAATATCAACGATCTCTAAAAACAAAAGGTGCATAAAAAACGAATAACACAAAGATTAACAGAAACAAGATAAGGTGGTGTAAACACGGCCTTATCGCGTGATCTCTTACTAACTAGTCTTAGAATAATCAAATTGATGACCTTGATTCTTTGTAATAATAACAACAAACTACCTACTTGAAATTGGCGTAATAATGTGTGCTTATTTAATTTAGGTAACACTAAGTAGTTAAGCCCGTCAACCCGGGCAGGGAGCAGCGTGGTGGGTCTACGGCCTACGCTCTAATTCCCTCTCTCCTACGAGAGTGGAAGCCTGTGACCAGCAGTGGGACGTTAATGGGCTGTAGTGGAAGTAAGTTATAAAAGCCGTGAAGAAAAATAAGAAGGCAGACAATAACTAACATAAAATGAGAAAATGTAAACACATATAATATAAACTAATTAGTTTTCTTCTGAAGGTCTTCTTCTGAAGGCCTTCTTATTTTAACACGTTTTTAAAAAGTCATAAATAGCGAGCATACGAGCAACCTGGTTACCGCCGTACATGAACATTCTGCAGGCTCAACAATATTATGTTCTTTAGCCAAGCCTTGAATACCGTCCGACCCATACCGTCTAGTTAGGAAGACACAGCAGGTATAGAGACAATTGTTTTATCCACGTAGACAAAAGGTGCTATAAATCATTACAAAATTATTATAATTGAGCTGTTTACGTTAGCTTTTGTGTTTATCTCGCGTATAGAGAATAGAGATAACAACTCCGCGACTAATTTCGCGCGTAAACAGTAATCAACGTGAAACATCATCATCGTCTTTGTGGTGCGAGACCGCAATTCATCATATCGTGAACAAAAGGCGGTGGATAAACGCGCCATTTTGTTTACGAGACTGAGCGTTAATTTTGTTAAGGAGTCTCAATCAGAGCAGACTTGCAGGGGTTGGCGCGCATCACATATGGTTAGTATAGGACATAGGTACATAATATACTAATTCATCTACGCGGACCACTAAACTGGCTTGTGGATACGCGCCACAGATGTTTTTTTAATGCAAGTAATGTCTTTTCAGGCATTCCTTAAAAGTAGTTTAGGACTATTTGTGTCTCATTTTATCGGCTCCATTTACTCAAAGTATTTATTTTTGAATTCCTAAGTTTTCATTTTTTTTTCCAATTCGAAGACTTTTGAAACTAAGTAATATAATAAGTAAAATGTTTAGAAAACTCATCTAATATTATGTTATTTAATTATTACCAGATTGTGCCGGAACAAGTGCCGTCTTGATACGAGTCAAAGAATTGAAGCAAAACTTCTACATCGTTCTCCGAGAATAAACGCCATCAATGTTGCCATTAGGTAGTTACATAGGCTACATAATATATAGGTACAATTCGCGTACGAGTTGAATGCAGAGTAAATGTATGTGTCACCATACATTTACTCTGCATTCAACTCGGGCGCGATTTATATGTAAATCTAAAATCCACCTAAAATGCATAGAAACTTCGCTTCTGTCGATCTAAGCTACTTGTTTTTAACTATAACCAGATACACTTAACAATCAACAGGACAGGATCCAGTCTCGTTTGCTTAGCGTTTGTGGGGTGGTAGAGTAGAAACTAGCATACAGTAACAAGTGTGTATCCGGCTAAAATATTGGAGTCATGTCCACAATTTTACTCATATATAGTATCGAGAATCTATCATCATTTGATCTAAGTTACCGCCTGATTTCAGGTTGGTTTTAAGCTTGTCTTGTGGTACCTTTTCGGTAACTACATTAAAGTAGCTGTTAAAAATGTGCAAATTGTAGCACTTGCATGTAGTGTACGACAGCATTGAGTACCAAGCCGAGAAGCGGCCGCGGGAGTGATTCGAGCGAATTACCGTACCTGGAGGCGCAGGGGCCGACTCGTTAGTTGTTGTTTGCCGAGTGACGCGGGTCAATCAGCAGAGACATGCACGGAACCGCACTTCTTCATCCCCCTCCATCCCCCGAGCCCCGCGCCCCGCCGCTCGTTAGGCCGCACCGTCTCTGTCAACTGTGAGACGAGCTTTATCGAATCTACGACGCACGACCCGCGCCGCGGTCGGCCCACTCTTCGCTCCAAGTTTGGTTCCCAACCGCCGGTAAACAAGGGAAATCAGTGTAAAACGAATTTATATTTCCTTTATGATTGGCAAATAGAGGGAGCTCGTAATTATGAAGCGGATACGCCAAAGATACTTATTAGTGAGCGTAAGACCGGTGATTTATTTAAAGGTATCTATAGACTACCTATAGTACACCGTGCACGGTACTGGTCCTCGTTAAATGGTAGGTAGAAACGTACAGAAAATCGGGGTGTAATTATAACGAGAGCCGTGTACCACAGCGGGGTGGTGGACTTAGTTAATTGGGTTGAATTCCTTGCGTTTAGCTAATTAACGTCGAGGGCGCCCGAGGCAGCTGCGGTCCACGTGCGGGACCGGAGCGGCGCCGGCCCTCTTTCTATTAGGTACAACCGTACGTACATCCACAGAAAACTCTTCGCGAAAATCAGCCCAAATAAATTATTTATTGCATTTCAATTTAATTGTGTGAAAGTGTCTCATCAAAAAATAAGAATGCGGGTGGTACAACATCGTTGCAATTAATTAATGCGAAAGTACAACAAAAACTTTGTTACCGTCGTACTAAATTAGTCCTTAAGTTTTTTAACGATGCCAATTTAGCGGGCTTTAGAGATTCCAACGATCGGTTGCCGCGCAAAGCTGCACTTTTTGTCCCTTTCACAGGTAGAAATACAACGGCTCAAAGCATTTTCATAACAATGCGCCCTGGGCTTTCTCGGGTTATTTTTTTGGGTGTTCGAAACGATTGACAGACACGCTATTGTCATCGTTAGATGATGCACTAAAAACTCTGCCTTTTATGGATAATCAATGGCGATGATCGGTCGAGGTGGATCGAATACTAACCAGGTACTAATTAAAGTGCCTGAACATAAGCGTTTTACTTTTATCTTTATAATGTATGGCTTAGATATATGGAAAAAAATTGTGTGTGTCAGGTCGTGGTCAGCTCCGACGCACGACTGGAGTTTACTTTTTACGAACGATTATAAAATATATAATATGTAGATTAGTAAATGAGGGTAAATGAACGCAATTTTTATATTACTGAAAGCATGCTTGATATACATTTATTTATCAAGCATGCTAAATACATTACATAGTCATGGAAACATAAAGTCAGTTTAATAACGGAGAAAGCTTGATTTTACTCCCCATAAACTTTCATGCCCCGGGCTTAGGTATATTAGGTATATGAAAAGTAAACCCCAAAAATATGTCATTTCGGGTGACAAAGTATAAGCTCACCTTGTGTAGTCGCTTTTGCATAAGATCATCCCTCCTTTGAAGTAAAACGAGCGTCCCATGTCCGCTAACGCTTGTCCACAGCACGTGCATTTTAGACAGCCGTGGTGCCAGTATCTGTCGAGGGCGTGGAGTAGAAACCTCTCTACAATTTTGCCTCCGCAGCCTGCGCATTCCTTTAGTGCTGGGTTGTTGTTGTTGTGAGGGTAGTCGTGGCCGTTCGCCGCGAAGGCTGCTTCCGGCGAGGGCGGATGCGGCGAGCTTAGCTCCGCGTACCCGTGGTAGTGCGGGTTCATGCTCAGCGCGCTCGCTGCCAGCTTGATGTTTGGAGCGGGGACCGCTCGCACCGACCACCACAATTACACGCCCTGTGGACAATATAAAATAAATTAATAAAGATTTATTCAACTTAACATAGACACAGGAAAATATACAAATGTATTTTTAATTTGTCAAAAAGGAAATCAGGTCCAGCTAGCTGTATCAGTTAAACTTTAAAGAAGCAGTGTTGAGTTGCTACAGTGCTAGACTAGGTTTATGAATATTTCTAGATATTTAAACCTCTTCCAGGAAGGAGATGAATATATAAAAGGACTAGCTGCTGCCCGCGACTTCGCCCGCGTGGATTGAGGTTTTTTGGTACCCGCGGGAACTCCTTAATTTTCCGGGATAAAAAGTAGCCTATGTGCTATTTCCAGACTATAATCTATCTCTGTGCCAAATTTCAGCCAGATCCGTTCAGCCGTTGGCGCGTGATTGAGTAACAAACATACATACATCCATCCATCCAAACTTTCACATTTATAATATTAGTAAGATTTTTCTTGTAACGAGATAAATTGAGTATATTACAACTTTTTGATTACCGCATAGGCCTATGGACGGGCGCGTTTATAAAATTTTCCAATTAGCAATTTCATACAATTAGGACGGGGATGGGGGTATCCGCGGGGCGCGGGATGCGGTGCGTCAACCCGATCCAATTAGCTCGCGGCCGGCGGAGCGGCGGGACGTCGTCTGGGCGCTCCTGTCGCCATAAAACTTAATTAAACGTTTTAAAACAAGTATTCATTAAAGAATAATCAAGCTTATGTAGTCATAAATAACAGGATTGTCCCGCGCGGAACGGGTGCCGTAATTAAGACTGCAGGAGTTGATCAAACGTACTGATTTGAAACTACCCTTCATTAAGAGAACGCGAGGCGGGCGCGGGAGCTTCCGCTGCGGTGCAGAAACTAATTAAGAATAACGGACGCTTTAAAAGCGTAATTAATTTAGATTGTAATTCTATTTCTCCGAGAGTAAAGTAGACAATTATTTCAGCAGCCCTTTCTTTTGGAGCGATTTGCTTGGCTGAATGTAATTTGGTTAATTTCTGTGTCCGAAGGGTTGTACTAAAGTTGTTCCCGTATATTGCCCCGAATAAAGTATCACCGGACAGAAATGATATAGCGTGAGGTGGGCAGATGTAAATATTGTCGGGTCCGTAGTTGCTCAGCAAGACTCGAGCGTGCTGAAAGCCATTACTCGTTGTAGGCTATGTCTAATGAAGGCTATAAGGGTCGGTATTGGTGGCGTGTAGTGTACCCCATGACCGAGTTGCGTGCGTACTAATGAGCAGGCGTCGCGTGCATCCATAAGCACTTCGTTAAATCGCACCCGGGCTACGCGGATCCGCTGGCCATATTTGCGTCAAATTACGTCACAGTTCACAAATAGGTGTTGCATAAAATATGAACACCCACTAATCCACCTGTAAATGTTTTGTTAAAACTTAGGGAGATGGTCAGATCGACATTGGGCTTCATTTTCTAAAAACTATTCCTTCCGTTCTGAGACCCAACGAGCTCGCATATATAGGTTTTAGCAGACCCCTAACTTAAACCAGCGTAGTGGCCTAGTAGGTGATTTATCGATTTATTTAGTGGTAGATACAGTGAGGGTGAAGTTTTCCTGCCGCGGGGTTTGGATGCGTCAGACCTTACGTTACGTTTTGGGAAAATAAAGTAACTATTGCTTATGGGCAGATGCATCCCGTCCGCTCCAGAGATGTATTTACCTGATCTCGAATGCATGGAAGCCTACTAATTCGCTCACAAAGGTACAGGGATGATTTTGCAAACACGTGTTTCGTTGCACGTAGCTTTCGTAGATTGTAATCGCTCTCAAGCGTCCATTAGCCGGATTAACGGTTGATTTATAACCACAATAAAAACTTTGGAATGGAACGTGATTGTACAACAACTATTAACTATTCCACTAATGTCATTGACCTTCACGTTCGGTGGATACAAAGCTTTGACATTGTTATTTTAATGTTTGTTTTAAAATGATAATGAATGTTTGAATTAAATGTCTCTTCTTATTTCTTCAAATGAGATATTGCTTAACTTATTTCGAGAAGTAGTACCTAAGGTGATTTTCTAGTTAAGCTAAAACTCATTTTGTGGATTTTGCACAAAACCTCTATGATAATGTTTAAAATTATAAAAGCCTTTTTAGGTCAAGCTTTTAAGAATCTGATCTGCTTATTTTACCGCCAATTCAGAAATTCTAATTCTTTATATCATCTAGAGTAGACTCTAGAGCCCGCAAAAATTTTGATTGTATTAAAATATTTTCATTTTAATACTCTAGAGTCTAGTAGATAACTTTTCTTCACTCGGAATTCCGATGATACTTATCTGAAACGTTATTAAAGTAATTTTTGTTTCAATTTGTAATTTCTCAGGTATCACATACCACACGTACACCTCCATTGTTCGCTGCTAGCCGTACGTAAAAATTACACCATTTTTTGAAACACGAAATGCGTATAATTAGTCAAACTTATGTCTGTTAAGTCCCGTGAAAAACGGCACTGGAAATTGAATTTTATGTATGAATCATTACAGTTGCAAATTGTACTTAATGGTTGTTTCCCGCGGAACTCGGTGCGTGTTTAGGCCGAGGGTGGCCTGGGAACCTGGCAGGTGCCGTTTTCATTATTCAAGCACCATTGATTGGATACTTTGTTGCCGTTTAAAAATCTTATTAGCAACCGCCCGACAACAAAGAGGAACGCCTGAACGAGCCTCCTCAGTCCTCGCAGCCCTCTATTTACCTGTTAAGTGATTTTTTTTCAATTACAACGATGAACTGCACATTCGAATGTTTAACGAAACTGTAAGTCATCTTGTTAGACATTTTATCACCCGGCATTCGCTACATTTAGGGTTGCCACATACTATTAGTTCAGGATTGCGGTAGTTAGGTAACTAGGTACGTTAATCTATTTTATAAACAAAACAAAACCCGTCTTTTCGTTCCGCATGCATGATAAGCATGAAGCTTGCTCTAAATAAGTTATTCTATGTTAACTTAGGAGATTAACTACAAAGTAATAATGTTAATTAATGTTAATTTTACAGTGTACACGATAAAGTCTTAATTTTCAAAAAGCCTCAAATCCTTATTTTTTTTGTAACAGTCATAGATTAAATTCAACGCACATTTCAGAAATATCGACAACCCTGGTATCTAACATTTCAGTGTTTATAACGGACGCGATGAGTTTACAAGTTTTTACGATGGAATGAACTTTGCTGAATAGGGTAAGGTTTAAAGGCAATCTATGTACGAACCTAATAACGTCTGTGAGCTAGATTCCTGTTTACACATAACATTAACATAAATGGAAAATAAGTAGAACGAACCTAATTTTACAGACACATTTTATAAGTAGCTAAGTAGATAAATGCAATAACATTATTATTAACTCTCACTCTCTGCGTCGTTTTCCTCATTACTGAGGTTCGTGACCCCTTTCCATTAATCAAATAATGGTAGGAATTTTCTTGGGATAATAATGCGATGGGTTCCCAAGTCCTTGCGCATACGATTCGACTAAGTGAATAACTCTTAGGTTTTTGATTATTATCAGATGTTAGTGATAATAACCGGGACCGACGGCTTAACGTGCTCTGCAAAATACGGAGGAAAATGCCATATTTGAACTTCCATATTCGGTCACCCATCCAGTTACCGACTTTGGTCAACGTTGCTTAACATTCGCAATCGACTGATATGCGTTGCCGAAGCTAGGCCACTCGTTCCTCTAGTACAACTTAATACTACTGATTAATAAAAACATCTACCACACCACACACCTACCTAGTGGCTAGTGGTAATCGATCATAAACAACAAAAACAAACTGCATAGTGCCCGCGAATAATGCGAAAATGGAATGAGAATGTGAACTAAAACGATCGCACACTAGAGGCGAGCTGCCAGAGGTTCGAGAGCTGTAAAAGGTCGAAAGCAATGCCTTTTTTGCATGACAATGACGTGGAGTTTCTATCTCATAATATCTACGCTGTTTTTGAAACTTTTATAGAACAAAAACACTTATAACAGAAATAGAAACGATACTGTAACTAAATCAATCTGTAACCGTTAGTATCAATCTGTAACAGTTCAGTAAAGATAAAAAGAGACAGAGTTACGTTTCGTATATTACTGTAGGGGCAAGAGAGAGAGGTGCGAGCACACATTTTCTTTCTCTCTTTCTCTCTAGCCAGTTACGTTTCGTATATGTATGTTTCAGTTATGTATCTTATTACTCATACCATAAAGGAGTTATACTTCAGTCGTTTGGTCTAAAGCACACTAGTTTTTTTTTCTGAATATTTGATATGTTCAGCGCGTGCGGCTTTTGCTGTAATCTGCGATCAGCTTCATTAGAGCTGTAAGTGGAAAAAGGTACCGGGCGTCTATAGCCCGCAAAATTTTCCACTTTGCATCTATAGTTGTTGACAATGACGTATTATAAATAGTAAATACATGTTAATTTGGGTAATAAAATGTGTTCATACGTATTTTATCAAAACAAATTAGTGCTTGCTTATATTGATTTAAAAAGTAGGTATTAAGTAACAATTAATATCATCTATACTAATATCATAAAGAGGTAAAGTTTGTGAGTTAATGAGGTTGTAGGGGGTAATCTCTGGTTCTACTAAACCAATTTTGAAAATTGTGGTGCCAATAGGAAGCCACATTATCAGTTATCACATCCGCGGTCCCGGGCATCTACTTGTAATGTCAATAAAAGCAATTCTGCGACGCATACATGAAATATCCAAATTACTTAAACAGAGAAAAATGGAAAAACATCATCAATAGGGAAGGGACGATCCTGAAAGTTGAGAGAACTACGTTTGAAGATACTATTCATATCAGGAGTAAAAGATTAACAATGTGCAGTTGGCATATTTGGCTTTCATGAAACGTCCCGTAAAATCGATCCGAACACAAAAAGTTTTAAGAAAAACAACGCAGCGCCCGCGAGTAACGTAATTAAAGCGAAACCGCTGGCGAAATTGAACGCGAAAATGGAATGAGAATGTTAGCCTAATTAGAGCCGTGGGCGGGAAGACGTTGCACTGCGCCCTTTAGCGCAGCCCTGCTAAATGTAACGCTTAGCTTCTATGTCCATGCGATTAAGGCAATCCGCAGTAATTATTTTTATTAGTTAAATTAATTAATGGACTAGGAAATTAATCAACTTATATTAGATCTTTTTTTTGAAATTACTTACTTATGTAATGTTTTATTTGTTCTAAAATTTTTTTAATTAAATAATCAACGAAATTAAACGTTAACCTGGAATGAGAATGTTAGCCTAATTAGAGCCGTGGGCGGAAAGACGTTGCACTGCGCCCTTTAGCGCAGCCCTGCTAAATGTAACGGTTAGCTTTTTTTTTTTTTTTATCCACTACAAGCTAGCCCTTGACTACGATCTCACCTGATGGTAAGTGATGATGCAGTCTAAGATGGTAGCTTCTATGACCATGCGACTCCTTGATATTTTTAGGTAAATTAATGGGTAGGACTAGGAAATTAATGAACTTAAATTAGATCTTTTTTTTTTAATTTACTTATGTACTTAATTACTTAATATTCTAATTTTCCTAAAAATTTAAAAATTAAGTAAATAATTAACGAAATTGAACGCGAAATTGAAATGAGAATGTAAGACGTCGCACTGCGCCCTCTAGTTCAGCCGTGGCACATGTAACGCTTAGCTGCTATGACTCCATCGTCGCGATTGAGGCAATTGGGCAGTAATTATTTTTATTAGGTAAATTAATGGGAAGGACTAGGCAACTAATGAACTTAAATTAGATCAATTTTTATTAAATGATTTATTTATTTCATGTAGGACAACTTATGATACGTTAAGAGTTTACCACCGGTTCGGAATTCTACTGAAAAGAGCCGGCAAGAAACTCAGCAGCAGTTAAAAAAGAAAAAACATTTTTTAGAATTTTTGGCGACCTCCGTGGCGCAGTGTGTAGCGCTGTGTCTTAACGTGCGGAGGTCCTGGGTTCGATCCCCGGCAGGGTCAATTTGGGAATTTATAATTTCTGAATTTTCCCTGGTCTGGCCTGGTGGGAGGCTTCGGCCGTGGCTAGTTACCACCCTACCGGCAAAGACGTGCCGCTAAGCGATTTAGAGTTCCGGTACGATGCCGTGTAGAAACCGAAGAGGTATGGGTTTAATATAACTGCCATGCCCCTAACAAGTTAGCCCGCTACCATCTTACACTGCATCATCACTTACCATCAGGTGAGATCGCAGTCAAGGGCTAGCTTGTAGTGGATAATATATAGATATATAGCGTACTTTGACTTGGCTCAGTCTTTACTTAAACTTTACATAGTTAAAACGAGATGGACTTAAGGCCCAGTGGCTCAGTCTTTACTTAAACTTTACATAGTTAAAACGAGATGGACTTAAGGCCCAGTGTAGCGTAAAAGGGGGTATTTAAAAGCAGAGTATCCATCAAACGGAGACATAATGTATGCTTGTAAAAATAATTTGCTGTTTTCAGGACCTTTAAGCATACATTGACGCATCTCAAAACACAATTAAAAAAAATCTCTGCATTGAAATTTATTTTAAACATAAACATAAATTTCAATGCAGAATAAATGCTTAATTTACCTTTTAAAGCAATTTTTCTCCTTATTGAAACTAATAATTCGCTCTAGAAATATAAGATAAAATTTACATTTCTAAATCAAACACATTGTCGGATTAATTTGTATTTAACAGTAAATATTTTTTTTTACAAATGATTTCTTGCATTTTTCGCGACATGCGCTTCCTCGATTTCACCCCCGCGCGCCTTTTTTTTGATCTCGTGCGCTCACAGCGCCTTAATGTGAGTAACATAAATCAATCTCGTTTAAAAAAAATATTATAAGCGATAAAGAACTCAATATAATTACAATCTTGCCAGACTACATTTGGCTAATAACTAAGTAATTTTACTTAGCTTATAAATTATCTAATATACCTATACTAAGAAATTTGCGAGAGTCGAGACTAAGAGATTGTGATTATGCTGTGATAACGTAGGTATCTTAAGCCTTTCTTGATGATATAGCCACTTTGGCCACAATTCCTGATCTACTAAAAGGATTGAAGTTTGAACTTTACAATTTAGATCAGTCTGAATCAAACTGTAGTGTGAAAAAAGAATTATGAAGTTACATTAAATCCGTCTACTTGAAGGTATTAAGACGCAGCGCCCACGAAGAACGCAATTAAATAATAATAATAATAATATTCTTTATTAAAAGGTACAAACCCAATACAATAAAATAATATTTAAAACAATGTCAATTAAAAACTAAAATAAAATAAAATCATAATTATTGCCAATGGCAATACTTAATATAATTCATACGTACCTAAATGGTACTTTTGTATCAGGTTTACTTTCTATTTGCCTCCTGGTGCACTGAAAGCCAGTGTTTAAACATGTAACAGTCTAGATCCTCGGTCAACGTACTGAGAATCTCGTTGTTGGAGGCTCGTAAGCGACTCCAGAATGATGCGATTCGCGATCTTATGATCGCAAAGAAGTCCGGTACTCTGGCCTTAGCGAACATGTCCGACGCGCTGCAGTACCGTGGCAACTTCATCAGGATACGATAGGCGTCATTGTATTGCACCCTGATGTTGCTGAAGGCACGCCTGGTAAACTTGACCCAAAGCTGACATGTGTAGAAACATAAGCAATATGCCCTAAACAATGTCACCTTCACATCGTCACTACACTTTGCGAACCGACGTGCGAGCATGTTGCATCTAACAGCCAGAGCACGACGTTCCCTCTCAATATCCTCATCATCAACGAGACCCTCAGTCAGTATATGTCCGAGGTATCTGAACCGATTAACCCTTTCCAGTATATCTCCATCGAGAGATACTGCTGGAATCGTCCCCGGACCTCTGCCTGAACGGAAAACCATCGTAACTGTTTTTTTAACGTTATATTTAAGACCATGATCTGCAGCATAACGCTCACAGATCGCTAACAGTTTACGAAGCCCCCTGATTGAAGGACTGAGGAGCACCATATCATCTGCATAGCTGAAATTATTCATACAGGTGGACCCTATGTGACAACCAACCTTAGTGCTTCTCAGTTCCGCAATCAGGTCGTCCACGTAGAGGCTAAAGAGGTCAGGAGAGGTCAAACCACCTTGACGAACACCGCATTCTAGCATATATTCGCTAGATGTCGCGTCGCCCCATCTTACACTGTTAGTTTGATTTCCATACCAATATTTCAACAGATTCACCGTTTTTGTTGGAACATTGGAGCCGTGTAGTTTTTCCCAGAGTAAATTATAGTTTACAAGGTCAAAAGCACGACTCAAGTCAAGAAAGCACGCGTAGACTGACGTACTTCTGTTGACGTAGTGGTTTACGGTCGCCTTTAAACTAAAAATCGCTGAATCTGTCGAAAGTCCTGGACGGAAACCAAACTGTGCATCATTCAACTTAATATTTTCATTTAGACTTGGATGTATCAACCTTTCCAGTATTTTACCAAGTACTGTGCCTAACGAGATCGGTCTATAGTTCTTGAGACTGGAAAGGTCGCCTTTTTTATTCTTTGGGATAGGAACCACCACTGTTCTCATGATTTGCGGTGGCAGGTAGCCAAAGTTTATGCAGGCATTATACAAGGCGGCTAAGGCCTCGTATACTGCCTCCCCCGCATACACAACATGTTCCAAACTCAAGCCGTCTATTCCCGGAGATTTACCTCTTTTCATTTTAAGGACTACAGCAGCCACGTCATTAGCCGTAAAACATACATTGTCAGTAGCTTCTGCAGCTGTAGATGGTGTGTTAGGCATGCAAGCAGTACGAGCAGGCAAGGGATTGACCCTGAAGTGGTGTGAAAATAAGTCGGCAATCTTCTTTCTATCGTTAATACCTTCCACGGACACAGGTACACTCGTTTTATAATTTAGAGAGTTCGTGGTACGCCAAAATTTTATAAAATTTTTATCGGACCTGTGCATTGCTAACATGTCTAATTTTATATTTTCCTCATTATTTTGACACCACTTCAGTTTATTTTTGAAAGCAAAACAGCCGAAATTAAACGGGAAAATGGAATGAGAATGTGAGCTTAATTAGGGAAGGGGGAAGACGCTGCACCGGTACCCTCTCCCGCAACGCTGAGACCCGACGGTTTGTCCCGCTTTCCTGCTTCTCCGGGGTAATACAGAAATTATACTTTAATCTTTATTGATAAACAGTTTCTATAAAACAATTATAATATCATTTGGGGATAATTAGTAACACAATTCCTGGCTGCTATTTATTTAATACAGCTGAATTGAAACCTCCTTATTTGGGCCACAATGAACTGAAAAAATATGGCTATATATAAGTAAGTGATTGGAAATGATATGGAAAACAATTTTTACTTTTAAGAAGAAAGATAAATCTTTTTAATTCATTAACTAGATATCAGTATTCTAGGATATCAGTGTAGATAAATTAAATTAAACGATCGGCCCGCGATGGTGTGAAACACTATTAAACTAATTTGGTTTCCTCACAACCACACTAATTAAAAAACTGCGGTCAACCGGGGCCCACTCCCGCCGAACATAAAACATCCATTTCACTGACGACCCGCAACGTTGATTAATTTTGTCCAATCGGACGAGATTTTAAAATTTCATTCCCATTCTCAGAAATCATCTGTAACTGTAAAAAAGCAGAGTTGAAATTATCTTTGTTAAAATTACTCGTCATAACTTTTGCGCGAGATTTTACGTTCATCGAATTTTAAGTAGTTTTGACTTTTGGTTACCTCACGTGTATTACTGGAAAACATACTTAAACTACTAAAATGAACCAATTCCTTTGTAAGAATAATAAAACTGATCATACCTTGGAACCAAACAGGTAAGTAGGTAGGTATGTATTATTTTTTGATTAAGTAAATAGTGTATTTTTTTAATTTACGTTTACCTAGCTCTTGACTTAGTAAAAGTATTACAAAATGTAACTATTAAGTAAGTATGACTTCGAACATATTTATAGACAAGTACATATTTCAAAAATATAAGTAATAGGTACCAGCCATTACTTTGCAAGTCACGAAATAAGCTTTAGTAGGTACAATTTTCTTATATCAGTTCTCTGGTCGAATGTATAATAATATTGTTTAATGAGTAGGTAGGTAGTTAAGTACTTACAGTAGGTACTTGTTAATGTTCAATATTATTTGCATATAATGACCGCTAATGGCGCGGGCGCATTATTCATGGGACGTGACCTCAAAACAGCCATTCTGTCTGAGTTTTGAGCCTCTTTGAATATAATATGAAGAAATGTTATTGAAAATACGAATGATACGCTGTATTATTCTTTTAGTACTTATCAGTAGGTACAGAGACAGTTTCAGGTGCTAAAACTAAGATTTTTGTTATAATTCGATGGTTTACAAAATAAGTATTAAAAATCAACATTATATAAAATAGGTAAGTTAATTAATGTACCTACTACTGTAAAATTTACACACAGAAAATCTTAAAATAATATGATAATTTTTGCTTTCCAATTTTTCCAATATGATTAAAACCTTAAATTCGTAGACATAAATCAAGAACTTGGTTGTTCGTTCATGCCACTGGTATAAAACTTCGCAGAGGAGAAAAGTAATTTCATGTAGTTTAGTTATGAGAAAATGACGGATTTTCGAGGATGTGATGCCGCTTTGAACAGCCGCAGTAAGCTTAGTTGTTCATCTTGCACATACAGATAAGATTTTATCTCGGCATAATTACTTATCATACTAAGTAATATTATAAATGCGAAAGTGTGTATGTTTGTTGGTTTGTCCTTCAATCACACTGCAACGGAGCAACGGATCGACGTGATTTTTGGCATGGGTATACATAGTTGAGGACCTGGAGAGCGGCATAGATAGGCTTTTATCCCGGAAAATTAAGGTGTTCTAGCGGAAATAAAAAAAAATAAACGATGCAGACGAAGTCGCGGTTATCAGCTAGTATTTAGGTAATTACTTTTGAAAGACGAAAATGTATGTTGATCACAAGACCCAGCCGCCAAGACCGGTGCGATCTTATCAGAAAAATAGTTTAGAACTCTTTTTGGCCACTATTGCCAGCGGCCAGCGCAAAGGTTCTGGTGGGAGACTAGTTACCACCCTTCCGTTAAACACGTACCTACTGTCATGCGATTTAGCGTTCAGGTACGATGCAGTGTAAAAACTGATTAGGGGTATAGGTTTTATACCGAGTATTTAACTACCATATTTTTAACAGGTAAGCATTTATGTACCACCAGGTGAGATTGCAGTAAAGGGCTGACTTGTAGTGGAATAAAAACAAGGCAACACTAGTTAGTCAGTTTTATACAGAACAGGTTTATGTAGATTATAGTTATCCGATTAAACTCCTTGTTCCGCCTTCGCAAACTCCGTGCAAATAATCGTCTACACATTTCATTAACCTCATATAAAATTTTACGGGGCAAGTCGCACGCGTCACGCATGCTAAGTGGCCCGTTTTGCTCGACACTAATGAGCCAGGATTTGTCATTGTCGAACAGGTGTGTCGTGACGAAAAACACGTGTAATGACCATACAAATGCATACAATGTACGGCCAGATCGCGCTCTCGCCGGACCGTAATTAGAGGCGGCCAACCGTGCCACGCGGAGCTATGAAAACCAATCTAGTTTGGTACCTAACGCAATTTGTGACTTTGTTCTAAATTAAATATTCTATTCGGTGTGCGGACCTCACGTTCATTACATTTCACTAATGATTAATTGTTGAGCTTGGAAACGGTTTAATTCGTTTACTGGGTTCTAATATCTAACTGGTCTAAAACACTATTTAGGCATTTTACGCCATCGTTAATTTGGCCATACAGTATTCAATGTAACTAAATACTGCTTCGTAATCCTTATTAATTGATAATGCACAGCTATGCATATTAGTCAATATAGACTTATACTGTAGAAACTTCTAGACATAAAAATAGAGGTAGGTATACCTACCTATATCAAAAAGTGAGTCAGATAAGGTTCATATGTCCAAGTTCTACGTTTTTTATTAGCTAACTACGTCTTTCACGTAGACATCTTCTAGGCAAGTGCACTTCACCGCTGCATCACCACTTGCAACCAGGTCTGATTGCAGCCAAGCGCTAGCCTATAAATAAAATAAAAAAGAACTTCTGTCTTACGAAATAGCTGCAGTTTTAAAGTTTTAAACATACCATATCCATATCAAAGTGAAATAATAAAACACCTAAAACATCGTGTCCAGCGGAGCGACTCGTCATGCCGGACTGAGCACGGTGCGTCCGACAAATATATTAAGTGTCCGTGATAGACCAACGGTATGTAATTTTCGAACGTTTCCAAGGTACGTGAGCCTCGGCTCTGAGGGCTAGATTGACTTAATGCTTACAGGATTTCGGAGATCTTTTCTTTTGTGTTGCGAGGTTTTTGAACGAAATCTTCGCAAACCTTTGAGTGAATTTGCTGGAAAACGTGCTTTACACGTACACGTATATGTATACATTAATATACAGGTCATATTAATGTATACATATACGATGATACCTCTAAGGTAGGTATGTAATTATAGGTCGTTTTAAACATTGCTGCAAATTATTTGTGTTGGCCGATGATCTGCTGCTGCACATATTTCAAGAAATTATGGTATACAAGTCCGAAGGTGCTTTATAATAGAGAATACAACAGCTGCTTTATAATAGAGAATTCCATCAAGCTATTGCCCGACTTGGTCGGTCTGCTTACAATAAACAAAACCTAAATCATAAAGATGAAAGTAATTTGACAGGGGGTATTTCGCATGGCAGGTACGACTATTTGACGCCGAGTTTATTTACCAACATTAATACAACTAAGTAATAATTATCACCTATTATTACACATTTCAAATAATCTCTTAGAAATTAATTCGTTTAATTTTTATGAGCAAAACTTTCGGTGTTCATACCTTGTCAATGGTAAAGAATGACATCACGCAATTGCGATTGCTGATGGGCCAACAGCGATAAGGCAGTACCTATTGTTCCCAGTCAACGCACTTTGCACAATCAGGTAAAATACACGTAGGTACAAATAAATAATAATAATAATTAGAGAAAAGAATGGTCCATTGTCTTGCGATTTTATCGATAGAATAACAAGAGGCACGTGTTTCAATTTGTTACGACACACTTTTAAAGATGTTTTTCTATAAGTGGCCTTTATCATCTTCGTCCTTGTGGTGCCATGTTTGTGATAAAGTTTGTCAGTCAAGCTGAACGCTGATTGGCTACTACAGTTTGAGAGATTGCTTCCAGCATAGATTTTCTCCATCATTATATGCTTCGCCTTTCATCGAGGCAATCGATCACGGCTTGGGCATCCGAACGGAATCATTTGCGTTACTTACTTAATGGAGTTATCACAACTTTTTTTTTTAATTTTTTTTTTCTTAACTTCTTAAGAGCATCTTAACTTAAGCTTCTTCTTTAGGCACTGTGGCTGCTAGAGAGGCAAGTTCCCCACGCATTATAGATAGCCTATCACATGTCAAAGGCTTGGACTTCTTCAACTTAGTCTTGAAACCATGGTCCA
Source organism: Erebia aethiops (assembly GCA_923060345.2). Taxonomy (NCBI): domain Eukaryota; kingdom Metazoa; phylum Arthropoda; class Insecta; order Lepidoptera; family Nymphalidae; genus Erebia; species Erebia aethiops. The sequence goes on along the minus strand of OV281090.1, from coordinate 14,197,460 downwards.
TGATATTATCGATAAAAATAATAAAATTTTAGCTCTCCAGACAAACTTAGTCACGAAAATTGGTAAATTTCTGTGACCTTTTTTCACGTATCACTTCCTTCAACCCAATGCCGGCTTTAGTACTGAACACGAGTCTCCTCTCAGAATGAGAAGGAGTTGATCCTATCGCTTGCCAAGTGCGTAATGGCAGACGTCTTTCACGTAATCGTAGACCTGAATTTTCTATCTTTATTTAGAATGGTATCTAGTACTTACCTACTAATCAATTAAAATACCTCAGTGCCTGGTGGTATGTAATAAATAATTCATAGCTCACAATATTGCAGATTTAATCTTATGTTTATTATGTGTTGTCTACAAATTTTAAATAACGTCTCTATGGCGCATGGAATCTTTTACATGCGCCGGCGCAGGACAATACGCCAATGTCATGGTAATATATAACCTGTTTATAGGGCTGTCAATTTGTAACATTTCGAACTCAAAATTCAGGAAGGTTGTTTTGAAGTAGCTTTGGAAATTCGTTACTTATACGAAACGATATCTATACCGGTTGATCTAGATTTTGCCCACGAATGTGGGCGCGCAATACTATGACCTTGTTTTAAGCCTGTGTAAACCACTTGCTTTTCCGGGTTAAAATGTATAAGTTTTGTATTTATCGGTATGAGAGATAGAGAGACTGACATATTATGAAAAACTAGATTTTACAAGTACAAGCTTTTATATAGCTTATCTGTCCCGGTGCCTGTCTGTAATTAATTCATTAAAGTTAAATTTGACCCACTTCCCGGTTTCCGATTGAGCTGAAATTTTGCATACACGTTTAGTTTGGATGACTATGCATGGTTAACTAATTGACGTCATTCTAGATTCAATATATGGCGGACTCCCAAAGATGGTGGACTAGATATTTTTTATGCTCCACCATGATATGGTTATTAATTAAAAGAATTTGCTAAGAAGAAAACGAAATATATGACGTCACACAGTACACTAAACACAATATTGGGGTTGAAAAAATTTTATATTTAAAAATGTTTTACTTAAATATTATCTTGTTTATAATTTAGTTATACCAAGTTGAGATAAAACTTTCCTTGATATTTCTATGAATATCCATTTGAAACAAAATCAATTTTCATTTAGTAAGCTTAGGTTAAAGTACGATTAAAGATTTTAGTAAACTACTTATTGCCGACCCTATAGTCTTTAAGTATCTACTATAATATTATGCACTTTCCATCAGATACAAGCAATAGCCGTGTTATCGTCGAAGATAATATTTTATCAGTAAATAGCATTGATTTATGTTCAGTAAATCTATCATTTGTCATGTTTTATTATTTACTATAGGCCATTTACATTGAAAAATCGAACTTATCCGAAGATTTTAGATATTATACTGGCGACCCTATTTGAATAATCGTATTCCAAATACTGATATTATGTATGTACTTTGGAAGTACATACACAAAGTACTACTTTCGACATACTACAAGTAATAGTGTTGTTATCGTCAGAGATATTTTTTATCAGTGGAAACCTTGATTTATGTTCAGTAAAGCTATCGTATTGTCGTTTTTAAGCAAAAGCGATAGTACGATTACATACGATACGAATGCTATTGATTGATTAAGTACGAATTACGATACGACATTGAAAAATAAAAATCACGTTTGCAGCTCAGCTTGGTGGACTTAGACCTAAAACATACCTAATTATCTAAGAAACTTGTCTGAAGCTATGCATTAGATATCTAATGCAAAAAATCGCATTAATCGGTCTTCCAGAAAAATGGTAACAAAAAAGTGCACAAATAAACAAACAAACAAACGCACAATCTCTTAGGGCAAACACATATACCGTCTGTCGTGGGTAAAACAATTTTAAAATATAATATCTTTTTCTAAAAAATGATATGAAATGTGCACATTTCATACCCTGTAAATGAGTTCGAAAGTTAAACTTCACGGCCTAGGCCAGTAAATAATGTATGTATTTTCATTACATATCATAAGTTTGAATTTGGAATCTTTCTTCCTGAATATCTTGTAACTTGTTATAATGTTCTTTGGCCTGATTAGTTTAAATTTGGAACTCTACCGTATTACGCGTTCAGCACTCACAGCTCAAAAAAAAATTAAAAGTATAAATATAACTAATTTAACTTTTAATATTTCCTAAGTAGGTTGCTTTTTTATTTACTTTCTTACATAATATAATATATTTAAAAAAAGTAACTTGTTTAATTTTTTAGAAAAGCACTATACATACCTCGACCGGGAGAGCATTTCTGGTCTCGTATATAGCCGGCCTCGCGTAGCTCGGCCGTCTAACTAACACTCGACCAGAAAACGCGTAATTCCCGGTCTCGCGATGTAATGTACTATAATGAGGCAGCTTATTTCACGTAATTTGTCATTTAGTACCAAGTAAATTTTTTCAAGTTGCTACATGAGCAAATTAACCAATTCCAGCAAGACACCGAATATTTAGATTTATTTTCAAAGGAATACAGTACAATTCTTAAATCCATACTAAGCCCATACTATAATATTATAAATGTTTCTGTCTGTCTGTCCATCTGTATGTCTGCTACGCTTTCATGGATCATATTATGTTTGACCGATTTTGATGAAATTTGGTACAGGGATGAGTTGTATCCCAGGGAAGGACATGGCTACTTTTTATCCAGGAAAATTAAGGATTTCCCGCGGGAATGGAAAAAAACTTAATTCACGCGGACAAAGTCGCGGGCACCATCTAGTATGAAATACTTACGTGCGTTTTAAGTAATTTAAAAAACACTTGTTTTGGGAAAGTGCATTTTACGGAAAAAATAAAATCAACCAAAATGTTTTGGCCACTTTTTATTCACAATATGTAGGTACAGTTATTATAAAACGGTAAAAGATGTACAACCGTTAAACGCTCATGCAGTGTCAACCACAAATAGAGTGGCCAACCGTTTTATTTTATAAGGTCATGTCTTTGTTTATTTATGGGTGACTAGCTGATACCCGCGACTTCGTCCGCGTGGTTTAAGTTTTTTTGATTCCCGCGGGAACTCCTTAATTTTTCGGGATAAAAAGAAGCCTATGTCACTCTCCAGGTGCAACTATACCCATGTCAAAAATCACGTCGATCCGTTTCTCCGTTGCGGCGGGATTGAAGGACAAACCAACAAACACACTTTCGCATTTATAATATTAGTATGAAATGATGGGTATTGATCATGTCAAACCTATTACGTAGTTAGTTATTTTTTAAATCTTTATTTTTGGAGTTTGCTCCATAAGGAAAACACCACTCCGTAGGGCTTATAATATTCCACACAAAAAAGGCTGGGCCAGTCTGATAAAGGCTGGGCCAGGGCACTGTTACAGACACCAATCGGCCACAGTGATGGAAATTTAGTTAAAATCTCACATCTCTCGGCCTCGTTACGGACACATTCCAATTATAGTGTACGTCTTCAGGTCTGTCCCAGTCAGGACAATTACTTAGCTGAGTTATCCAGACATAATATATCTACTTTTATTTATCTAGATCATTTTAAAATCCTCATAAAAATATATTCTACAATTTCAATAAAAAAAAAAATAACTTTTCTAAAGTTTGGCTACCCGAAACGTTATGAATTCTTCACTTATTTTTCACTATAGATAAATCCCTATTGCATGAAATGCGATTCATTTATTAAGTATTTAAGTATTAATAAATCTACGTTATTAATAATGTTAAATGAATCGCCATAATTAATGTTCTCTGAGCGAGACGGGATGGCCAGCGGCTAAAGAATATAAGCTCAATTATAATAAATGTAGCTAATTTCAATCAAATAATACCACTAATTACCAGACATCGGATCGCTTTGTAATGGCCGCTCGACAAATGACTCAATCGGCGATTTTAATAGGTTCTTAGGCTGAGGCACGGCTGAGGGTTCGGTATAAAGGCTTGGCTAGATGTAACGCGTGATGGGAGCGTACCTACATTAAAAGACATGGTTATACATACAGGTATATTATATAAACTAGTTACTAGATGATTCTCGCGCATGGACTGATCAATACGTCCATGTTTCCGCGATTTCGTCTGCGTCTTGATAAATCTCCTAGGAACTTACTCCTAATTACTTCACTTTTAAAAGTGAACATTTTAAAAAAAAAGAATTGATTATTTAATTACTTACTTAAAATCAGTTTTCTCAAAACATTACTTTATGAAGGAATTTTACATCCCGAAGCCGCCTTCCTTCATACATTTTAATTTTTAACAGCCTTATTGACCGCGCACAGAATAAAAGGTACTAAAAGCGTTAGTATGCTGTGCCGTTATCATTGTTTCTGGTGTCCGGTTGAGTTCGCTTCAGTCGAGTCGTATATCTGCCCAGACCCTTAATAAGTTCGTACTCGTAGGCTGAGGGATATAATAATATGTGAGTCCGTCGGCATATTAGATGTCGGTAAAAGTGACATAAAAGAAAAGAAACGTATTAAGAAACCTGTTGGTAACTTATGAACGTGTAGCTAATAAAATTGGCGTGTTCAGACATTTTAGAAACAAGAAGATAATCAATATTTAATAAAAGGAGCGCTAGTGAGTGAATAAGTACTAAATTACAAGTATAATATTATTATTCAAATGATTTATTCTTTAAATTGCATATTTTTTTCTTTTTTCAATTACTTACTTAATTAAACGTATTCCACGAACATGTAATTGGTAAATAAAGACTACGTGGTTAAATATTTTGTGAATTAATAATTTCTTCCTGCTGGTTGATTGTTGGATTTTTGATGTTGATGTTTGTAATTTAGAATTTGTCAATTGCAAAGATGCGCATTCTACGTTTCTAGCCAGTCATGATACCAAAGTAGCGAAACGTAACCTGACACGTTATTAATCCTTTCCTAAGTATTATTAAGTGCATTGACATGCATAATACCCATAATTTTCAGCAATTGAGCTACCAAGTGGGTAATACAGTAAGATGGTAGGTACTTTTAGTTAACCTACTTACATACCAGTGTTGTTAGGGCTGCCTGTTCTATCCTACCCAGTCTTATACAAATAATATTTTCAATATTAAGTGAAAATAATAAATATATATATATAGAAGTTATGTGAATAGTATTTAGAGATCGTCTAATCTAAAAAAATATTTGTATTTGAATTCCGAGGAGGAAGAGCCCCCCCCCCTACGGACACGGACCTATAGAAATTTCTATAGGTCCGTGACTTCCATTTGCTAACAAAAATTTTGGTCAATTTAGGTTCTAATGACTCTGATCCGCAAGGTCAATAGCCTATAAAAAAACAAGTAAGTTTTATTTAAATATTTTCTGCCCTTTGACAATACTTAATTAAGTACCTCTACTAACGTTGATAAAGAGTTAAGTTATGGTACGAAGGAAAATATTAAGCTAGACTCACACGGACAAGCATACGGCACATTATTTTATGCCGAGACAAATTCAAGCTCGACTTTTAAAAAAAAACTTTTAAAAAAATAGCTCTTTTTTTAAAAGTTTGCTTCTAGTTTATTAATGCCTCTTAATTGAAAAACAAACCGTCCATAGGCAGATCATAAAAGGTTCATTATTCCTAGCCGTAGGCACCGCTTGTCATTTTGCTTATCAAGTACATTTGTACCTTAATACATACATTCATTGTACATTTGTAAGTATTACCTTTCTAATATGCTATAGAGTATTTAAGTATTTTCGTTTGTATGTAGGTTTATGTACTGCTATGTGTTTATATTTATTTATATTTAGTTATTTATGTATCATTAGTATGTATAGTTTATGTAGTATAGTATTGTTGCATGCTTATTATTATTGTTGCACTTTCCCGCTCCTTTTTAAAGTTCCTTAAGAAATGGGTTGTCTGGAGGAGATCACTTTTAGTGATAAGACCGCCCTTGCGCACGCTGTTGTTTTCTGTTTTTTGTTTATAATTAAGTTTTCTCTTTGTTATGTGTGGCAATAAAGAATTTATCTATCTATCTATCTACATTTGTTTTAAACTAATTATGAGTTTACCCGGCCCGTGTTCTGCTGTCCTGACAAAACAATGCTCATTAAGCATTCTCCAGGATAATAATTGCTACACGTGGATCCTTGTCGACATATTCGCATTTGGAGGAAGCGTTTCCACTGAGGCGGAGGCTAGCGGAGCTGTAAAATAAGCTCAGAAACCGAAAAGCTTAGAACGCTGACGAAACAGTTTAAAATCCGAAACAGGTTAGCCCGCTACCATCTTAGACTGGATCATCACTTACCATCAGGTGAGATCGCAGTCAAGGGCTAGCTTGTAGTGGATAAACAAAATCGTTAATGTGATTTGTGAGTGTAGGACCCTATATCCTGCACTGAAATTAAAACTAAAACTTAATTAAAACTAATATAAAACTTATCCCTAAAACTTAACATATAAACTTAATCTATAACTTAAAATCTAAATAAATATAAAATATATAATTATTAAATATTTATCATAGTTACATTCATACTTACAAACATAAATATAACACGCATTCATACATACACCAACGTACTTACCGTTCGGTTGAAAGTCTAACTGACCAAGCCGACGAAATGCAAGTTTGTCTCGATGCATACGTAGGCCTTTGTCTTCAAGTCATATGAAGTTAGCACCGCGCGCCGCCTTTGCTAGCGATTACGTGCAACCGGCGCGAGCTTCAGAATGGTTCGACTGTTGTGACGTTGCGTTCGAGCTCAGCTCTGTTAACTTACCTTATATATTTCATAAAATAAGTGATCACGAAATTGTTATTATCGATAATTATAGTTTATAGTTCATATTGACAATATAGTTAATAACTTTGAACGTGTGAGTGTGTTATTTGGATCACCTACCATCTCCAGAGGAAATTTACCGGTAGGTAAACTCACACCCACAAAAACTATAGTGAGCATCACCTCTCCTCTCTACTAGTTCCTCTTACTTACTTCGCTCAACGTTCTGCTCAGATTCTTTGTCACTATAGTGGACAATACTGACCATAAAATGTCATCCGCTATATTCGTATATTATGTAGGTTCAAGTACTACTACTAAGGTAGTACTTAAATTAAAAAAAAATATCAAAATAAAAAAAATTATACAGTTTTGGTTGGTAGCACTGCGAAAAGCCACGTAGGTCTAAATTGCGTGCTCTTCCGTCAACTATCAATTTAACATAACTCGGGAAGAGTTGTCGAAGATCATCGCTAACACCTAAGTCGAAGAAAACTTTCAATGAAGCGGACGCGTTTCTTCTCTGCTCGTCTCCGTGTCAGTGGAAATGCTCCTTTATCTTTCTTATTCTTTTTCAATGTTACAATGAGGGCTAATGAATAGCGCGCACCTAGGCGGGCACCCACCTACCTAGTTACTACAACAAAAATACGCCTGTAAACAATAAGATTGCCAAGATAAGATAATGCTAAGAAATAATTAGGTTGAAACTTGTAAATAATAAGATACTTGTGAGAGAAAATTTTGAAACGAAACCTAAATTGTGACATCGTTTGATCGTAGAATCGCGCACATTTCTCCAACTAGCTGGCCCGCCCCGGTTTCGCTAGGACGGAATTTCTGAAGGTCTACGCGTGAGTGCCGTTGGTACTTGGTAGTACTTAACTACGTACGTCCGATGAGGCCGTATTTAAGATATACCTAATATACTAGCAGACGCCCGCGACTTCGTCCGATTCGACGAAGGTTTTTTGGTTTCCGCGGGAACTCTTTTATTTTCAGGGTAAAAAGTAGCCTCTCAGTCGAATCCAATACACCTTGGGACCCTGAGACCTCTATTTTTAGACGCGGACCGTGCTGCTGGTTTTTTAGTGGGTATTCTGCTTCCATCTGTGAGTCCCACACGTAAATGCATTTTTCCAGCACAAAAAAAAAGTGTAAAAAGTAGCCTATGTGTTATTCCAGATTACAATCCATCTCTGTGCCAAATTTTATCCAGATCCGTTCTGCCGTTCTGGCGTGATTGAGTAACATCCACCCATGCATCAAAACTTTCGCATTTATAATATTAGTATAGAATTAGTAAAAATCATACTTATCATGAGCAAAGCTGCGTGCAATAGCTGGTTACTATACAATACTATAGTATAGTTAGTGAGAACGAGGTTGACTGTCATCAACCTCACTTTCCTCACTCATGACCACTCGGAGAAAGCTAATTATATGGTTTGACATAAAATTACTCGAATGTAATACGCGACCTTCATTAGTGACCGCTATCCAAATCTAAATGTTTAAAAATAAAGTGGCTAAATCTAAATATAATAATGTGAAACGCTGCACCGAGTCTAACAAATAATACTAGATAGTAGTTACCTAATACCTATGTAGAGTGAGTTTCTTGGGGGCTTCTTATCAGATCAGGGCGCGTTTGGAACTCCCATAGCTCTAAGTTTCAACTTAAAGCTGCCGTTGTTAATTAACTAATTTCAATTAGACAATTGACATTCAAAAAGTGTACCTGTACATTAGTAAATTGCGAGTGGCGACCCCTGCTCTTTAAAAAAAATGCAAATTATAATAACAATATTAAAGTGTAGGTATTAAGTAGTAGTAGTAGTAGTAGGGCTAGCCTGTAGTGGATAAAAAATAAAAAAGTCGCAGCAGTGGATTTGACTCACTCCAGCAATGTTAATACTGGAGTGAGTCAAATCCACGCACTTTTGTCATTTACATACTTAATCTTCAAAAGCATAATCTTTTTCAGTACCATACTATTATTGGATTTCTAAAACTTGGGTAAAGTCAAGTCTAAAATGAGTTGTGGAATGTCATTCGGTTAAAAAACAATAATACCTATAAGACACGGGGTAATGGACAAACCACGGACAGACACACGACTGACGTTTATTTTTTGTTCTACGAATACATAGTGACGTTGATGGACACGGGCCTCGGATGAAGAAGTTGAATGGGTGGTCCTATAATATTAGCTTGTACCTACTAAGCATGCCCCTGGTTATATATTTTAAAAAAAACCTTTATTAAATGCTCTTGCCCGTACTTAGATTTCGTTAAAATAGTGAATTTGTATAGTGGGTTATTCAAAACTATACTTACTAGAGTCTAGAAGATTATTAGTAGAATTTAGTTATTTGAACACTCACTGCTCATTGACCTAGAGCTCGATGAGCATATTATATAGCAAGTAAGTATATGGCATATACCGAGTCTGTTTTTGAAATGTCGACAGAGGATAAATTTATCTATATATAACTACTCTGGGGTAGAAACCTCAAAGACACTCATACTTTTTAACTTCAAATTAATTAATACCTGGTTAAAATTACGAGCCGCAAACCGTGAAGGAAATGGGCATGAAATCCTAAATTCAGTTACCTAGTTAGGATTCAGACCCAACTACCCTCGCAAATGGCCAAATTATTACAAGTAATAATAAAGTAAACTTAAAAATTAAAATAATGAAAGACTTATTAAGTTTAATAAGTTTTTTAATAAGTTTTAAGTATGTTGTAGATTATATTTGTGTGGTTTTGTAAGCTTTTTTGGAAAATAAGTTGACATTAATTAAATTAAATATAAGCATTAAGCAGGGTAGATATACATTGGCAACTACTAACCATGACTAAAAAAATTCTAACTAGCTTTCAGTTGCCATAACCATATGCCTCAAAAGACCCAGTAGTTATTATTTTAATCATGATTCTTATTCCTATGATCTTAGGGACCATATTTCATAGCTTTTACCAGATGCCCGTGATAGTGACGGGCACACGCCAGGTGGTGTTGGTGACAAGCTCTCTGACCCGATTCCGTTCGTCACCCCAATTAAACTACACACAATAATATTTTATTTGGCTGTCAGATTAATATCGCATTAAAATTGAGTTGGAGATTTTCTACTCGAAATGACGTATTTTTATTGGTAATCAAATCAAAACAAATCAAATATTCATTTATTCAATTTAGGTAAGTACACTGTAGTTACACATATTGACGTCGATTACTTACTTATTAAACATGATGGTGATAATTTGATACGGTATCTTAAAACTAAATCTTTAATATATCTTAAACGAGGGTACTGAGAAGAGCCCACAACAGACTCAGCCGGGTTTTTTTTTCATTATCACCATCTCAGAAATCATCTTAACTAAGGAACTATCAGATCCATTAGAGCAAATTATTGCCAAGCTTCCTTGTCATTTAAGTAATCCTTTACATATAAACAGAACTAGCTTCTGCCCGCGGCTTCGCCCGCGTGGCCTACAAGAACCAAATGTCATTTTTTCAGAAACAAACATCATAAGCGTTCTCACTCCCTCTCAATTGAATATACAAACTGACAATATCTCAAACAAAGCAATAAGCACGAAGTTCTAAGTTCTATAACTAAACTAATCTCTGGAATGAGAGTAGTACGGTTTTAACAGAACTCAAAGCGTGTGTGATGAGATCTAAATAATTTCCTAATTACAAAACAAACCAGAAGTGGATAATAATTAACATTGTTTACCATCAGAAGAAAAGCTAATCGACATTCCAGCTTTTACCAGCAAAAATGTCATAATACAAACTTTCAACCCCTATTTTACCCTTTGGGAGGTGAAATTTCGAGAAACCCTTTCTTAGTGCAAACCTACTCTTCACAAAAAACACACCCTCCAAATTTCATGTCTATAAGACCAGCGGTTTAGGCTGTGCGTTGATATATAAGTCAGGACTTCATCCGCGTGGTTTAAGCTTTTTTCCCCACAGGCACTCCTTGATTTTCCGGTATAAAAAGTAGCCTTTATCACTCTTCAGGTCCTTAACTATACCCATGCAAAAAATCTCGTTGATCCGTTGCTGCGTGATTGAAGGACAAACTCTCTATTTAACGTCCTTGGGGATCAAATTTTCAAAAATGGTGAAAAATATACTTCTTCATATTTAACCGAATGCTCAAATACCAACTTCCATGGCTTTGACTTGAAAAATGAATGACTTTCATACCAACTTTCAACCCCTATTTTACCTCTTTGGGGGTGGAATTTTAAAAGCTGTGACACACGTACTTATTTTTTTTACCGATAGCCGAAATTCCAAGTTTCGTTGATATAAATTGAAAAAATCTTGAGAAATGGAGGACTTTCATGCAATTTTTCATCCCCTATTTCACGCCTTTGGGGGTCGAATTTTCAAATTGGTGGAACACGTACTTCTTCATATTTAACCAAAAGCCCAAATGATAAGTTTCATGGCTATAACTTGAGAAATGAAGGACCCTTTGGGGGTGGAATTTTGAAAAACTGTTGGTCTGTTGGTCACATACGTACTTCTTTATTTTTTAACGAAAGCTAAAATACTCAGTTTTGTTGATATTACTTGAGAAATATCTTGAGAAATGATGGGCTTTTACACAAACTTTCATCCCCCAGTTCACCCCTTTGGGGGTCGAATTTTCAAAAATGGTGAAACACGTACCTCTTCATATCTAACTGAAAGCCCAAATGCTAAGTTTAATGACTATAACTTGAAAAATGAAGGTCTTTCATACAAACTTTCAACCCCTGTTACACCCCTTCGGGGGTGGAATTTTGAAAGCTGTGACACAGATACTTCTTTTTCTTCGTTAATATGACTTGAAAAATATCTTGAGAAATGAAGGACTTTCATACAAAATTTCACCCCCTGTTTCACCCCTTTAGGGGTGGAATTTTGAAAAACTGTGAAACACATATTTCTTTATTTTAAACCGTTAGCTTAAATACCAAGTTTCATGGCTATAACTTGAGAAATGTAGGACTCTCATATTAACTTTCAACGCTTATTTTACCCCTTTGGGGGTGGAATTTTGAAAAACTGTTGGTCTGTTGGTCACATACGTACTTCTCTATTTTTTAACGAAAGCTAAAATACTCAGTTTTGTTGATATTACTTGAGAAATATCTTGAGAAATTATGGGCTTTTACACAAACTTTCATCCCCCAGTTCACCCCTTTGGGGGTCGAATTTTCAAAAATGGTGAAACACGTACCTCTTCATATCTAACTGAAAGCCCAAATGCTAAGTTTAATGACTATAACTTGAAAAATGAAGGTCTTTCATACTAACTTTCAACCCCTATTACACCCCTTCGGGGGTGGAATTTTAAAAGCTGTGACACAGATACTTCTTTTTCTTCGTTAATATGACTTGAAAAATATCTTAAGAAATGAAGGACTTTCATACAAACTTTCACCCCCTGTTTCACCCCTTTAGGGGTGGAATTTTTAAAAACTGTGAAACACGTATTTCTTTATTTTAAACCGTTAGCTTAAATACCAAGTTTCATGGATATAACTTGAAAGATGACGGACTTTCATACAAACTTTCACCCCCTATTTCACCCCCTTAGGGGTGCAATATTGAAAAATTGTAAATCACTTATTTCTGCATATCTAACTGAAAGCCCAAATGATAAGTTTCATGGCTATAACTTGAGAAATGAAGGACTTTCACACAAACTTTCAACCCCTATTTTACCCCTTTGGGGGTGAAATTTTGAAAAACTGTGACACACGTACTTCTTTATTCATTACCTAAAGCCAAAATACCAAGTTTCATGGATATAACTTGAGAAATGACGGAGTTTCATACAAACTTTCACCCCCTATTTCACCCCCTTAGGGGTGGAATTTTGAAAAATCCTTTCTTAGTGTGCGCGTACGTCATAAAAGTAACCTACTGTCAAAATTTCAAGTTTTTAGGCCCAGTGGTTTAGGCTGTGCGTTGATATATAAGTCAGTCAGGACTTTGAATTTTATATATATTATAGATTAAATGGAATTTGTATACATTATTTACTTATGGCAATACAATAAGTATTTCTACAGTAGGACGGTACTTGAATGCAGATAACAAGATAAGAAGATACACAATAATATTGAAATTCTAGCCAAATTCAATCTTTACTTTTAAAACATGTATCATTCAATACACATTAAACGTCTCTATACGAATGTTTTAACTAAACACAAACAAACCTACGGACAATTAATTAATTAAACTTAACAAGTACTAAGTTCTTCTCTTACAACAAAATAACTTATTATGTTAAGTATTATAATTAAAAAAACACTGGACGTTTAACGTGTGTCAAAAAGATAAACAAAGATGCGAATCGTCATTTCATCATCATCAATCAAAATTCAACAATCATGCAACTCATAGTTATTTGAATGGCGACCACGAATAAGATTACTAAAACTGATAATCCGCTCGGTCTAGATATCATCCACTACACATTCGAGAGCAGAACAAATATAAGCTAGAAATTTTAATCAAGCGTTATAGTACGATAATAAAGCTAAATTGATTAGCGGTGGTCCCGCGCAGGTAGGCCGCATTCCATCCCCCGCTCCCCCTCTACTCCCCGAACGAGACGAGCGACGCGGGAATGTTTGTCATAATGTAACCCGACTTGGGGTTTTAATAAAAAGTATGATTCTTCAGAATAAGGGACAATAGACGACAAAAAATGTGTCCCAAACGATTGAAAACCCTTTGAGCTGTTTAGTTTATCTAATAACGATTATAAAGTTAAGAAATTCAATATAATTAAGTAAGTAGTAAAACTAAGATACAGAATATATAAAGGCAAAGTGTAGATAAAGTAGCTACATTGAACAAGTAAGTAATTAACCATCTAAAATTAGACACTGAACGTTACTAACGCTGCTATATCTAAGTAAAAGGAAAAAGCGCTATACGTATGAATTTATTGGTGAACTATTAGGTTGATGTTTATTTGGGTATTACTTACTTAAATAATCTTTAATTACAATAATAACTTTGATACATGACACGAATTATAGCAATCTGCGCAAGCGCATGGTGTTGTGGACGAGGTGAAAATGAGCATAAAATTAATATCAGGCCAAGGATGCCATCAAAGTAACGTTTGGCGTACAACCAGTGTTTATATCATGTCATGGAGTAAACATTAATTTTATCCAGACTGCACAACATAATAAGTAAGTATATCAGTACATCGCACATGCCTGCTGTAAATGTTTGGGTTACCAACGAATATAATAACACACAAAAGCTAAAGAAATAATAATCACCAGGAAAACATCTATTCACAAATCATATTGGCAAGCAAAGTTTGGGGATTATTTATTTTTATTACGCGTGAGAATTTGAATAGAATGATAATAGAGGAGTATTTTTATAGTCCACGCTTGTTATTCGCTTACTCTACATTAAATTCACGGTCACAGCTAATTATATTAAGTAGGTACCTAAGTATGTATATTAGGCGATCCAATTCCTGCATTTAACAGGTTTAAAAATAATATAAAATGGCGGAGCTCAAGTCGGATCTTCTTTTGGTCTTTAATAGCAGTTCACAGTTGCAATACTATTCATTAAGGAAACTGCGTCCGTATTCCAATATAATTTTTAAAGCTTCATCGAAGCCAAGTCTTTGAATATCGTCCTTGTGTTATATTTATTTTACTGTATTCCGAACATTTTAGAGATCTGGCAGCGTGGGCGCATCGTAGGTATAACTACGAACCATAAATTTATTACTGCTGGCAATAAAAATACTACTAACACGTTTCCTACACTTTGATTTGACCTGTTTACACAGATCAAAGCAGCAGAAAATAAAGCTGGTCATATCAAAGATCATAACTTCTACTTCTGCCAAACAATCTGCCACATAAAGACGTGCTTTGCACCGCGGTGTTAAGACACAATGATGCTAATTTTGTTGAATACCTCTAATTAGAACATTCTAAAATTAACTCCTCACTCTTCAGCGTCATGATCCTCGTTCTCAGGTGGCAGCAAATACAATAGTAAATCTATATATAAACGAAATAGAGCTAAAATTTATGTTCTATTTTTATCAAGAAACATAATTAAAAACAGATTATCTACAACGGAATTTGGTATCAATTACCTACTTACCTATTTAAGTGGTATAACAATAAATTATTGGTCTGGTTTTCTCACTGGTGTGTTAGTGACAGAAAGAAGGCTGATTAGATTTTATTTATATTTTGGATCCGCTTGGTTAGCCGCAAATCACTTTTGATGCGTTACGGTCAACGTTTCCCTTAAAAGTCATGGTCCCCATTGATTTACTGATACAACACTACCTTAGGAATCAGAGATTAAATAGTAAATGCATCGTTTAATGTTGTACATAGCACATAAGTAAGTCGTAATTGATGAGTGAGACACGTGGTAGCCGGTGTAGTGGCTTTCCTCGCGTGAAGGAATCCAAGCTCTAATGAATGAACACCGATCGAACTTCCATTCAACCCGTTTGGTCGCGCACTGATTACCGCCTGTTCTTTTCCAACGTAATCTACTACGGCAGCCACGGTGACGGAACGAAATGGTTAAGAAGCTACAACAGCGGCCAGCCATTCGGGTGCACGCCGAACAAAAAGTGGCCTCCTCGTTTCTGACGAATTTCCTCTTTTCATTCACACCTTTTTGTAACCCTTTTTTCATGAATGAAGTCGTGTTGAAGATAATTATTGAATTTCAACGATTCGATACGAATATCGATGAACCGGAAGCCAGTCGGCGCGGGTGATTGCGTGAAGTGATCAAATTCCGTCGCCCAGAAAGTAATTTTATGGGTTTTAAAGTAGACTTGAGTTTAATGGGCGTTGTGATTTATCAATTAGGAAGAGTATATATTAATGTTTATCTTTCCTCTATCTAAACCTCATTACATTAAAAATATTTAGGTAACTCGGTTAATAAGACTTATACTTTGATGTCTGGATGTCTTGGATTTCTACAGGCATTACCTAACTATAGGCCGACCGTTTAACTCGCGTATCGCCTGCGCGGTAAGAAGGGAGCGGAGTCAATAATCCAAAGATTTATCTCGAGATAGACATTGTTGGTAAAGAATAAAATAATAAGTATCTTTTTTTTAATCCTCTAACATCTCCCCCCGCTCCCTTCTTACCGCGCAGGCGATACGCGAGTTAAACGGTCGGCCTATAGATATGAGGTCAGCTAGGGATCTGACTCATAGGTAGAAAAGTCATAAATTAGAGCGCTATCGATCGTAAAAAGCTTTGAAGATTTTAAGAACTTTGAGGAGAAAGGGGACTTGCAAAAACCTGTATTTACTTTCAAAAGTAAGTACTACCCTAAATTATGCCTACTTATAGGTATAAATTTATCGTATTGAATTTTTTTTAAGGGCAATGGCCTGTAAGCACACACTGGTGTGTTCTGTGTGCTTATTTGTATTTTGATTTTATGCTGTGACAAGCAGAAATCGATGGTTTATCTTCTTGCAAAAAGGCATATGCTAGTTGAGTTACTAGTATATTGCCTAGGAACGTGAGTTTACAAATAAATAAATGGATGAAGATCATATTTGATCAGATCATTACAAAGATTATATCCCACGTCTCGAACACAAGTTTATACGTGCTGACTATTATAGGTTAGACAATATTATTAGAACCGCGCCGGACGTTAGTGGGTAATTTATATCGTGACTATCGGTGTCGGCAAACTCATGGATCTATAATTGGTTCCCGATAACTGTAATTTGAATTGTCGTATTAAATTTTCTATAACAAACACGAATACTACAGTCGTACGGGTATTAGAGCGGCATTATAAAACGAATCAGCGGTAATAACGCAGGGGATCTAATTAAATTGCCGCCGATAATAATGGCACTTGGGCTCCCCTCACAGACCCCTCGACATTTATTATTCCTGCAACAGTTCCCCGGAACACTCTGCTTCAGTTTGTTCAACATGTAAATGGAACGAATTACAGATCCAAGATACGTTACCGATCGAGCACTTATACTTAATTTGTAAATGATCATCTGTAACGCGAATTATAGCTTTTAATATTTTGCTTTTTTTTTCTTAAACAACATGTTTTTATGTTGCTTTCTCAATTGTATTATGAAAAGCAAAGCAACTAGACCTAATTTAAGTATCCAGAGGTAGCTATTCTTTCTATTCTCTCCGAAAATCGCCCCTATACTCGCACGACCCAATGTCGAATTGCAATTCACGGCAATTCAGACACCTTTATATTGTTATATCTCCATTTCATTTCATTGCTCGCTTGGGACTACATCTGCTCTCCCCCACCCCGCGCCCTTCCCCCCACGTCCATTAGTGTTTTGTGAATGATTTAAAAGCTCTTTCGGATAACTACTCTGTAAGTGAGTAATTTAAGACTTGCTTCCCATTTTATCAGTGCTCCCTAATTTTGAGTGCGCATTAAAACATTACAAGCGAATATTGCTTGCCTAATGATGAACCGTTTCTTGTGAAAGTATTTAATTTTTATTTAATGCCTACGAGGGATGTACGAGAGCTCAATCTTCATCAGCTTTGCCGTTTGAGGATTATTTTGTTATTATCCTATTGACGTTCTTTTATCTTTAACTCAATAATTAACTGAGCCGAATATTTGTAAAACTTAAATATAAACGTATACCCACAGACAAATTCATTGTCTATCAGGTTCATTTGCGTGGATTTAGGTTTTCGCATCCCATGGCTGGGTACACTTCGTTTGTCTTGGATAAAAAATATTATTAAGGATGCAAGATACCTGTGTGGCGCTTTCAAGAATCAAGATTTATTCAGCAGTTACTTAATAAATGATGTACAGGTAACAGATAAACCGATAGAATCACATTTACTTAATTATGAATTGCTTTTCAAGTTTGTAGATTGTTCGGCATATTTGAAAACTTGTCAATGTGGTGTGTAACGCTAGGGGGATTTTTTTAAATCAACTAATAGTAAGTCCTTAACTGCAATCTCAAGTGATGGAAAGTGATGATACAGTCTAAGATGTTAGCGGGCTAACCTGTTAGGGGTATGGTAGTTATAGTAAACCCATACCCCTAATCCGTTTATACACGGCATCGTACCGGAACACTAAACCGCTAGGCGGCACGTCTTTGCCAGTTGGTAACTAGCCACGGCCGAAGCCGAAAGGACCGAAAGGATCGAACCCGGGTCCTCCCACGTTAAGACAACAGTGCTTGACACTGCACCAGGAAGGTCGTCGTTTACAATATTTTAGGGGCAAAATAATATGAAACCTAAGCATGATAAGGAATTAAAATTGAAAATCAAAATAACAAAGGGCAACAATTTGAAAGCCACCAACAAATCATTCCAGCGACCCACCATCGGAATAACGGAAGAAAATCCGTCATCTCCCATTCGTAAATAATGCGCGTCGGTACATGCAAATCAGCGGCGCGGCGAATTGAAGGTGGATGCAGATTAGCTTTATTTGTCGCTGCGTTCTTTATTTGAAATCAAACTCAAACTCAAACAGGTTTTATTCAATTTAGGTAGGTACACTACACTTATTGACGTCAAGTTACTTATAAAATACTAGTGGTTCGCCCCGAACTGAGACCTCGCGGCACCATCTATTGACATCAATGTGAAGTTCTGTTAAAAGTACTGCAGCTCATTAAAAATAAATATAATTTCGTTTTTCGTAACTAAGGAACTATCAGAGCCATTATGATCAAATCATTGCCAAGCTTCCTTGTCATTTAAGTAATCCTTTACATGGTAATAAGATTTTTTAATGAGTTTACAACGTAATCGAATGAGTAAATATCTAAGTAATCAATTAAAAAAAAATTAAATATTATATAAAGTATTCTACACATTCTTTTCCAAAGAAAGAACACCTTGAAAGTAATTTTAAAACGACTATTAAGAATAAACAAATCGTGTTAATGATTGCAAGATAGCCCGTAAAGTATCGCCATACTAATATTATACCTAAATGTGAAATGTGTATTGTTTGTTTTACGGCTAAACAGCTGAACTGATCTGGGCGAAATATGGATGTAGAGATACCTAGCTAGTCTTCCCGGAGACAGATAATTTGAGATTCGGAAGTTTATAAAATTATAACTAATCATTGGAAATCAAAAATTGACATGAGAATTTTAACAACTTAAATCCACGTGAACGATGGCATGGACGTCTCACGTCATCTAGTACAATTTAGTATGATATGAAAATAATAGTAGATTATACACCAAGGGGATAAAGCACTGTTTTATGTCACGGGCGCTACATTGAATCCTGAAAGTAACGAAGGACTCCAAATGTAACTCCCGAGCGCAGCGAGGGTGTTATAAGTTAATTCCCGAGCAAAGCGAGGGAATTAAGATTGAGTCCTGAGTGCAGTGAGGGATTCAAGCGCCCAAGAAAAAAACAGTTTTATCCCGGTGGTGTATACTCTAATTTTCTCACTTACCACCACCTTATTACCACCAGATAGTGTTTATTACAGCAAATTAAAAGTGCAAATTGATACGTTATATTTAATAGCTTCTGGAGTCAAAATACTTTCATCACTCGACATTTTTGATATTTTTTTTGAAATATTTATAGAATCTTGTTTGACGACCACCGTGGCGCAGTGTGTAGCGCTGTTGCCTTAACGTGCGGAGGTCCTGGGTTCGATCCCCGGCAGGGTCAATTTGGGAATTTATAATTTCTGAATTTTCCCTGGTCTGGCCTGGTGGGAGGCTTCGGCCGTGGCTAGTTACCACCCTACCGGCAAAGACGTGCCGCCAAGCGATTTAGCGTTCCGGTACGATGTCGTGTAGAAACCGAAAGGGTATGGGTTTAATATAACTGCCATGCCCGTAACAGGTTAGCCCGTTACCATCTTAGACTGCATCATCACTTACCATCAGGTGAGATGTAGTCAAGGGCTAGCTTGTAGTGGATAAAAAAAAAACTTCTAAAGGTACTACTAGCTACAGCAACTTCTATCAGCTGGCGTGGCCTAGTCGATTTGACAAACAAATGAAGTTCGTCTCAGTGCGAACCACGCCACAGTGATCGCGTGATCAGTGGGCCACGGCTTCGGTTTTAGAAAATCGAGTTGGCCGCGCCCGCTGAGAACACATTCTGTTAGCGAAATTAGACTTTATGCACATAGCAATAAGAATTATGAAAGTGAAAATCACATTATTGACCAGCGGGTTATAATGAAATTCAATAGAACATTATAACCCGGCTAAAGCCAAGAGATCATATAATGTCTTGCTTTCGGTAAGGTTTACATGACATATAATTCGGCATTGTCGAGCATGTGGTGTGAAAACATAATTATTGCGTTCGGAAATGTATTGGGTTTTCTCTCCCAATCGACATCAGATGCTTCATGCTGTTATCAAGCCAGTTCGCTTGTTTCTATATCACAGTTCCGCACGCAGCGTCATAGACGCATTGCCTGTTTTAACCGTTATGGTAATATATCGGGATGGGGCGGTAATGATAAGATAAGGTATTGTTGTGGCCGGAGATACGGCTCGTTCGCTTGCACCCGCTCCACGCCGCCGCACCGCACGAAACAGTGGAAACACTTTTTTTACCACAAAAAAAAAACAAAAGGTCATATCAGAACTCGTCCGCACGAAGAACCGGTAACCTGAGTAATGTATTGAGTTAAAAAATTCTCAGATGCACAATTGAGCATAATTTCATCAATTAAATCCTAGTTACAGTAATTATATGATTTAGGAGGATTATGTTACATTAATGCTAATTGAATTTTGGAGTTCAGTATTTTGTAAATTAAGTAAATAACTATTAATTATACTTGCTTTAAGTAATAGTACTTAGTAATAATATAACATTTTTACAAACAAATTCCAAGCAAATGAGAAAGCAGATGAATTTAATAAAAAGTGCTTACTAAATTAAAAAGATTAGATTAAGAAGAAAGTGCTTAAAAAGATTTTTGTTACTAAAGCAAATTGAGTATGAGAATATTGCGGCCAATATTTCATTAATTTAATATTATATTTGTTTGTAAGTTTATGTGTATTGTGTAATTTTCTTGATATATTTATTTTTCTTGTTTTCATATTATTTGTTAATAGTTTTATATATAGTATGTTTTTCTTTTTTTCTTTTCGTGCAGCAAATGTGTAATATTATAAATTACATATAATATGAGTTCTTGCTGCTTACTTGTGACTGCTTATAAAATTTACTTATGTTTTATTATATTAATATTTTTTGTTTCTGTGACGTCACCCGGGTCACAGCTGAAAACCAGCGCCCTGCTTTGTATGCAATTTATTGGCATACAATGCAGGGCTTAATGCTGAGCTGTACTATTTTTTTTTTACATAATATGTAATCTTTGTTTTGTCTGTGATACCATTGTCGAATAAACTGTTTTTCTTTCTTTCTTTCTTAAATACTCAATATTTTATTTACTAAAAATCGATCTATGTAGACATCTATTTCGTAGAAGTACTTTTAAGGATAAGTTCTACGCTAATGTTAAATATAAACGACACAAGAATAGGATAAGAGGAGTATATATCATCAAATCAGCCAAGTTCGCTTTTTCGAGGATACAATAACAATGTAAAATACAAGGTAAAGAATATGAGTGATGCGCTTTTTATGGAAAAAAGATTATGGTCGGCAGTGAACGAGTACTAAGCCGATATTAAACTGATGATGGTATGGTTTGGCTTAATAAACTGCATATATTCATAATACTGTGTATTTTTATCTGTGGGATATCATGTAAATCATGATAAACAACAATTACGTGGGATGGGTACATTATCAGTACGATTCATCAATCGGTAATCCGCCATATCGATACAAAATCGCAGTTAATTTTCTCACTTAATGTTAGCTGTCATCGAGTATTAACAATAGGATAGATTGGAGTAAATTGGCAGATAAAAATAATTTATCTATTTTTGTGTATTAACGAGCGACGCAGCGGGATTCTTTATCCCCTGCTTCCCGTTCAGACGTTTTATCGCCATTATTATCATTTTTATCTATTTTCAGAGTTATTTGCTTAAACTAACAATAATTTAAATTTTGTACACTGCTATTTATCAATTCATCTAGTATTAGTAGTAGTAAAGATAGTGCGTACGCGCAATAAAGAAGTTTCTGCAAAGATTTCTAACCACATATAATTGCTTTGTTTTGGGTATGGGCATGCTTATACCTATAATTTGTACTTAAATAAATTATTACTTTGATTTGATCAATTAATTTTCTGGCATAAATATTTTAACACAGCTAAGATTTTTTTATATAAACTTATAAGAGCGCATACGCGTGGGGGGGGTCAGGGTAGCAGGGTCATCTATTGTTCTCCATAATAAAGGTCAGAACAAGGGTCACATCAGGATCATCACATGCATAGTAATTACTTACATGCATCGATATATATATGTAGGTACTAGATGGGCCCTTTCATAGAAAAACGCCGGGCGTCCGAGTTGCTGAACACGTTCCGCACCTGTCTTTGTTCCCGTCGTAGCGCTGTCACGATCGCTCGTCGTGCAGATAATTTGTTATTATTAAGTTAACATCTAAAGTTTAATTAGTTTGGCACTGTATAATTTTAATTTTAAGGTAAGTGTGAAACACATTCACAATTATACATTTCCAAAAAAACGTTATTTAATCTTCCTATTTAATATTTTTATCCATTACGCAATCATTTAATTTCCGCGGCAAACTGTATGATTTTTTTTTTTACTAACTGGCCTTACGGCTATGACCTATATTATCTATGACCGAGTCATACGTTTTCAAGCTTTCATTCAAGATGTTGCAAGCAAGTTCCCGCTTTTCAGACTAGATGGCGTTGATGGCGTTGCTAAAAATACGCCCACATTCTTTGTTTGACAGGGCCCGTCTATGTAAATTAAGGTCGTTGCTTACATGTAGTTAGAGTTTTTGAAAAAATATGTGTAAAGCTGTACACTTACTTACTGTACTTACTACTTTAAATCTATTTTAGTTAATGCCAAACTTAAAATCTTAAGTATGTTTATCGAAATACGAAGAAGAGTAAGTATACAGTTTAGTGCAACGTTTTATTCCAACTCAGTCCATAATTGAATACAATTTGAGTTAGTACCTACTTAATTAAATCATAAATAGCAATTCAATCAACCTACTTAACGCAAGTTGCATAAATCATAGTAAGTAACTTATATTGCGTGCTTATATAAAATTTTATATTTACGTGTTCTTTAAATCTGCCAATCTGCGACCTTAGTTAATGCAAGACGTCTAAACATAAATCGTGTAGTTCCGTATTCTTGAAAACTGCCAATCTGTGACCTACTGATCTCATTACCATCACCCCAAGTTACATTTAAAAGATGCGTAATTGATTGGATCGACGCGAGCTCATTTGGCTGATTGTACGGAGCACCAAATTGCGTATTTAACGTATGGGAAGGACCCTTTTGAACCGTTGCCAATTTAGCTCACCCTCCGTCTCGGGGTGAGCGTACTGTTTATGTTGGATTTGTATTATTTACGCATTTTTTTAATATTTTTTTCTCCACCGTTTTCAATAGTATATGCTAGAATTTAACATATTAATGGAAGTGATTACGTTAATGATGTTGATTTTTATTTTTGAATGGCGATACAATTTTTTGTGCTGCTCATTGGTTTGGTTTTTTACGTTTTCTAAGCATCATTATAATTTATTAAAGCAAGGCGATTTTAAAATTCTTGCAAGGCATTGAATAGGTAGATATTTGTATAATACCTACCAATCATCTCATTGGTGTAAGTTTTTTTTAAAAATTGCTTAGGTGAATATTCCTTTCTATATTCCTTGAAATTTTATTTCAGAATGAACAATAGGCATGATGACAGTAACAAAGAATCAATGAAATTATAAATTTATCTAATAAAATTGGATTCATGGATTATAAAAAACGTATTTATTTTCCTATTTCGAGTAAGATTGCTATTTATTTTGATAAAATAAAACTATAAAACACAGCAATCCGCCATATTGGTTAAAACACCAAATTCAATATGAAGCGAATGACGTCACAATTATTTTCGAACTTTGACAATCACACTATTGTTTACTGTACACTGCACAGAGTACATTGGTAAAATAATAGTGACGTCACAAACGACGCCATGACACCGCCGAACGTTTTGGCGTGAATTTTAAAATTTAAATTTCAAATGCCAATTTCATCTACCAAACCTTATTTTTCTGCTGAAATAAGATATTTTTTCGAAATAGTAGATACTTCCGAACATAATCTGACCATTTTTCAAAATCAGTCATCATGCCTATCTGCCAATAGAGAATTAGGATTTAAATCATCAATGTTTATAAGGAGATTTTACATTTATTCAGAATCGTCAAACTTTTGAATTATTTAGGTGCTCGAGATGAAGTTTTATATTGGTGAGGATGGAAAATTTGAAGCTAGAAGAAAACACAGTTACTTAATCGCGCCGTATAATGGGTCATTTGCCATATTATCAGCGTACAAATATCCCACCCTGTGCAGATTAGATAAACCACAAGAGACGGGCTTCAAACTACGTGGGAAATCGCCGAGTTCAGAACAAATATTGCACACGTTTAACAAACCATGAAGATATGACATATTGTAGAGGAGTTTTACTATAAACTGAATAAAAGTAATTCATAATTATCTGCAACTGCATGACTATAGGCAAGTAATTAACTTAAAGTATATTATTTTACTTACGTAAGCAATAAATACTTAATATATAAAATACACGAACTTTTTTTCAATTCAATTAGGTACTGAATAACTAAAGATCTTTTTAGGGTTCCGTACCTCAAAAGGAAAAAAACGGAACCCTTATAGGATCACTTTGTTGTCCGTTCGTCTGTCTGTCAAGACCCTTTTTCTCAGGAACGAATGGAGGTATCAAGCTGAAATTCATATCAAATTCAACATACTCAGGTCTACTGTTCTTTAGAGCTGTGAAAAAATAAAACTCCTAAGCCAACGCAATCGAAAAATACAGCCGTTTATGCTGCAAATTTTCGACACTCGCAAGGGAATCAAATCCTACAGGGTACTTCCCGTGAACTCAGAATCTTGAAATATGGTACGAAGCAACGTCATAAAGCACTGATAAAGGAAAAATTGCGAAAAGCATAAATTTTTAGTTACATCATATAATAAAAATAATTTTAATAATTTTAAACTTACTACAGGTTTGTTCGGAACCCTCGGTGCGCAAGTCTGACTCGCACTTGGCCGGTTTTTTACTTATTTATTATTTAATTTTCGAGAGGATCGAAAAAAAATTCGTCTGCCCCATTTCTTGTCCAAACTTGTCATTTAAATTCACTAATGGCGTATTGTACAGGCACGTCAAAGTAGAGATTTATGTTCAACCATCATTAGAACAGGTAAAAATTATCACAGACTCATATTTTATGATTTTCTTATTGTCTGCTGTGCCTGTCATTCCGGTCATTAGAAATAATCACACTTTTATTATTTATTATTATGACTCTATTTCTGGTTCGGAAATCAGATTATGCTGAGAACACCCGAAATAATAATAGTTAAAAAAAACTAAAAAACACGCTTTTGACGCAGACACTCCGGGTCTCAGGAAAACAAAAAATCGCTAATCCTGATTATCCTAGTAAGGATAACGGGTCAAACTATTTAAAATATTGAATTGTCATCGGTCCTTAATAAGTATGCCAAATTTCGAGTTAATCCGACGTTTTGAAGGGGGTCAAAATCATGTTCAAAGATTCCGTTACATACTAACATACATACGTCTGAAGCTAATAAAAAGCGTGTAAAAAACTCAGCAGTTATACAAATTACCAACGAAAAAATACATTTTAAACTTCGTTTGGCAGTTACACTTTTCAAAACAAAAGTTTGGTCCTTAGCCATCCTTAAAATGTATCCTTGAGATTACATAAGTGTATTCCTGTCAAAAGGCCACGGCTATCGTCACTCGTCGCCCCAGGAACAGATGGCTCATTGTGCTTGCATCTTTGATAAATCTATGCTTTACTGATTACTCGTTCCAACAAGATTGTTAACTCCTGCAATAAACATCCGAATACATGATGAATTTAGTGGAAAATTGGGTAAGATAGGCGGTAGTGAGTTAAATTATCAATAGAAATGTATTTAAGATTTCTAGCATAGTTTTCTGTACATAAGATGTCCTCATGTAGTTTGGATTGCTTGAAAAGAAAAATCGTGAAAAGGAAATTTAGAATATGGACATAAAGACAATATCGATTCAGACAAACTATTTCTCAAAGTTCAGAAGAATTTACACATTGTTTCCTAAAGACTGTTAAAGTGATGCCACTTGATACTAAACATCAAATTTCTTTTTTCTGTTAAGTAAATTAAGTGCTTACTCTGAAGTTATACTAAAAATGGTCGGAACTCGTAAGTCGGAATATCAGTCAATCATCCCCCTTAAAATTTATTTATAATATTCATTTCCTAAGTAAATAATTTGTATCAAACCTACAGTTTAAATAAGGTAACCTATATGTCTGAGTCAGGCTACATAAATAGACATTGTCTGTGCCATTATAAAATTAATAACCGCAGTGAGTCAGCTTCTAAAATAAATTTAATTAGATGGTTCAATATAATAGAAACAATGAAACAAAGTATGATGTTAAAAGTCGCAATTAATAGTAGACAATGACTAGAAGACCAAGTCGCCTCATCAATCAGGCATCTTCTTCCCCTCCTTGCTCGTTACACATAATTAATCATGGAATATAATTAAAATTCCCGATGACATGGCGCAATCACCACAAAATGAGGAAGGATTGAAAAATTGGCATCATATTCATAAAGGGTTAACTTGACTTTCATCACGATGTCTAATCAAGAGGACGGAAGGAAATCTCTTATGACCCTTTTTATAAAAAAAATTGCCGACAGTTAAGCATATAGGTACCTTTGATTTTATCACCACCGGCCTCTATTTTTCTCTCTTCAGGACTCTCCCACTAGTGTTACATTTGGCTATCATGTAGTAGGTACTTCATTAAAGTTAAGGATTTAGATAGATTATCGTGTCTCCAAGAAAGTGAACTAACTACAATAATAACTGGTCTTACTTTATATTGTAATAAGTGATTTAAAATGTTATATATGTCAGCGTAAGATTGCAAAAACCGTTAGATTGTAATCTAACTAGCGCAATTGTAAACTGTCGACAGATTACAATTTAACGCATTATTTTTCGGTAGATTGTAATCTGTTAGGTATATTAACCCGATAAAACCTAAGTGCCCGGCCGCATGATTATTTATGTCGAACCCTAACCTAACCTTCAAGGAGACAAGAAAACGTAAATACAATGAATACTACAAAAATTGACATTCAGAACATTGAACGGTTCACAATCTGTCGACAGTTTACAATTTCGCTAGTTAGATTACAATCTAACGGTTTTTGTAATCTTACGGTGACAAATATAAGTTTATTAATATAATTATGCAATGGTTTATTTAAAAAAAAATTCATGAAGATTTCAACACGAGCTCATAATAATGATCCAAAAGATAATGTTAGATTTGAAGCGCCTTGCAGGCGTCGCGTCTGCTGTGGTGTAATTACCTAGTGACTCAGCATGGCTTTGTTCCTTGCATAGGATCCGCGAACAAACTTGTTTTAATTAATTTCGTGTCTCGAACAAGCCTTCAAGCTGATTGTTATCTACTTAGTTGCTGTAAGCGATCCGGACGCCCCGATAATGAAGCAACATATTGTTCTAAAGTCTGGTTATGATTTTGATAAGATTTAGGGTTACCATTTGCATCACGTCACTGTCACTTTCATCTACCATCGCACACGTATCTAATAGTAATAGTGTATGGGAAGTGGGAACCATTAGTTACTATAATAAATCTCAAAACAAAGATGGATAAAAAATAAAATATGATTATGCCGCTGGCATGCTTGTAATTAGTAATGTATCTTTTGAATCAGGAGTTTAAGCAAATCAATTACTCCGTAACTAATGCAAAGGAATGCGAATATGAATTAAATGAACAGTCGTACGAGTTTTTGCGAACAAACCGAGACGTGGACTTGATAGTGGACATACCGCTTTTACTCCACTCTCACCAGTTCCATACTCAGTAGAATTCATAATCTCACAGCGTGGCGCGTGTTTGTTGCGCGTTGCTATGGCGACGGGTGAAATATGGGTTCCGTCTTGCCAGTTTTATTGCCGTTATTAGCTAACGATAGCCATTTATTAGGAGTTCTAACACAATTTTAAACCAAGAAATCTTTTATCGATTATTGTTCAAATTGAATCTGATTGAATCACACCTATAGATACCGTGATACGGTAACATATCCGTAACCAAATTTGTTTAACTGGTTATCGATTATTTTTAATGTATTTAAGTAAGTTGATTGCATGTCAGTTATTAAGTATTAGACAATCTAATTTGTGACTTTGTATACTGTTGTAAATTCGTATTTGTAGTAGACTGTACTCAAATGAATAGAGTTATAACTTCATTTCTCCATTATAAAAGGCTTAATAAAGAACTGAGGTGACTGTAATTGCTTCAATAACAAGTTACTTCTAATAAAGAATATGACTTTAGTTAGTTCATACAAAATAATTTACAATCATTTGAAAAGATTTCAAGGCAATTATCTCGGCATGATACGAGTTTTATAATGACTGAGATGAGGGTCGTTCCTCTAAACAATAATTAGTACCAATTACTTTAGTAAATTTCCTCCATAATCAAATATGATGACTGGCACATATTGGGTGACCGCACGCAGAGGGAACATAAGGATAACCGGATTTTATTTATCTTACAGTTTAATTTTAGTTGTCTTCTAGTTATAGTTTCAGTCCATCTTTTAAATAGGCGTTAGATTTGAAAGGTCTAATCTTTGTACTTAGTAACATAACTATAATTACTTAACTATTTTATTAAAATCTCCAGGATTCGTAAGACTGTCAGTATTTTAAATGTAAAATGCATTTTAACTAGTTTAAATGGTTTACCTAGGAATAAATAATACGTTTCATTTTTTATAGTTATTTAGAAATTAATTTCGTACATAAAGTAATTACTTTCAAATCTCTTAGATTAGAATGACGATAACTTCAAATTACTTATTAAGTAAAATACGTACTTACTTACTTAAATGTTTTTCATTCCTCTGTATCATTTACTGACTAAACTAGTGGTTCGCCCCGAACTAAGACCTCGCGGCGCCATCTATTGACATAAATGTGAAGTTCTGTTAAAAATACTGAAGCTCATTAAAAATTAAATAATTCCGTTTCCTTACAATATTTATCTAATTTTAGTATTTGTTGTTCAAGTACAGGATATAATTGAAATAATTGATCAAGTTTCAGGCTCATCCTTTCAGAAAATTTAGAGTTCTGAGGTCATCTTTGGACGTTAGAAAATCACCACTTTGAAAGCCCCCCATTTCGTCAATTTTGGGGGAAAAATTAAAAAAAAAATATTTTTGGACCCTATTCCTAATTATCTTTAAAATGATATACCGCAACCTTATGTAACTTTATAAAAAATATTTTAATTCGCATTCGCTTCTATGAGAGCCCCCCTGAAATAAAGATTTTTATTATTTTTTAAGCCATATTCGGCGGGAGGCCATTGGTTTACATATTATATTTAAAGCTGAAGTAATTGCGTTCAGTAATTCAGAAGTTATAATGCTCTGACAGACGGACGGACGGACGGACGGACGGACGGACGGACAAGTGCCAATTCACCCAAGTAGACTCAGAGACCTTCGCTTCGCTCGGTCAATTATTATAACTCTCTTATTAATTGCTTGTAATAAAAGTAACCTATCAAGCTCATCTTGGCTAAGTACAAGTTAATTTACATACCTCGTAACACTACATATATTCATAAACCCCAAATTCTTACCATAATCATTGGCTTCCGTTCATTGGATTGTATGGAGACATTCTCCAGAAAACAAATAAAGTTCGGGCGACTGTTTATTTTTCTACGTACTTAAATTGGTTATTCCTGGAACACTGAGAAAGATCGGTAATCGCTCGGTAAATAAGTGTACGGTTAACTACGTCTACAAATAATAATAGAACCCGAGAATATTATTATAAGCATGGTAAGAGAGTTAAGTCACAAACTTACAACCCTAAGGGAAATGTTTTAAGAAGCAATGTTATATATATACAAAATAAAATATTTTAAGTAGCTGTTGAGTTTCGTACTTAATAGAAAACTAAGTATTTATAATCCCTAATAAGGAATGTCATCTCCTGAATTCTAATAATAATGTCAAATAAATAAAAACTTTATATAAAACCTTATCTTACACTTGTACTTATAATATATTTACATTTAATGATATTTGGGCCTGTATCTCATGTCATCGATCCAGGATCTCATGTCATCGATCTCTGTGAACTAAATTTTGTCAAGATCGGTTCAGTGGTTGAGCCGAGAAATGGAGACAGACAGAGACACTTAAAGACATCCAAATAAAATTTGGATGAATAATCTTTCTATTCATAATTCTAATATTTATTTACCCATTATCACCATCATGCTTTTTAAGTAAGTAATTTTTAGACGAAAATAAGTGTACCTACAGTGTACCTATATTTAATAAATGAATTGAATCTTGAATCTATTCTATAGTTATGAATTTGTAACCTTTGTTGGAGTAATTAATTTTAGCCTCGTGCAAAACCGAATTTAGTTCATGGATAAAGATTTGTTTCCGCCTAAGTAGCTTTGTAGTCTGTATAACCTGTAATCGAAACCGGTTCGACCAATGTGGACTTACGGACTGGAGAGGGCATGCGCGATACTAAAGCAGGTGTGAGCCTACTGACTCAATGAGAATTCCTTTTCTAGCTTAAATTGTATAGATATATATCAAGATTTTATTTATGAACTAGATAATCTAGGGCAAAACAATACATTATAGATTCATGTACTTAAGTAAAATTGAGGCAATGTAACTAGAACAATCATCTTTGAAGAATGAGCAGATGAGAAAATCGAAACGACTGGAACGAAAAGAACAATTAGCAATGTCATTAAAATCGACTGGATTAACTAGTGACGAAGAAATATTAATTTTAAAATCGACCTATTGTATAATATTCAAAGACGTGAGTTGCAAAAGAATGGCAAACGTTAAATTTGAATAAATGTTCAAACAAACTTGAAATTAATGCTGGTTAACAATACCATAAATTGCTTTATTCGGATACTTATATTTAATGAGGTACGTGAACATAAGCAACTGACTATTAAGTTTGTTTCAAGATAAACACCAATACAATATGGTGTCCGTAAAAAATAAAATGAAACCTTCATTCAAACTTGCCTACAAGTAATGATTCAGCGATCTTGGATATCTACTTGGATAACATCAAGTAGATATCCAAGATGTTAGGGTGGCGTGTTTATAACGCTTGTTTAATAATTTAGCAGCACCGGCGCGCAGTCCCTTGCCGGCCTGGGTGCTGAATAATGGATGCAACAATAATATGAGTAGACCGTCTACATTCAATACTTTAACGTACGCGACTGGCTCTTGCAGACATGGCAGACTAATCATGGTAATGAATTGTGTAATATTTGGGAAGAACTAGCTAAACGCCCCCGGCTTCTTTCGGCTTGAATTTCAGAAAATTATTTTCTATAATGGCCAAATTATTGCTTGATTTGTGAGTTGGCTGGTGCTGTTTATCTATGATAATTTCGTATAGTTTTGTAAACTTTTAATAAGGACAAAAATATTTACGTTAAGAGGTCTATCGTACGTTAGAAAGAAAATCTACTAAAATTAAAAAAAAAAGGTGAGATAGAGGACAAAGTTAGTTATAGTTACTTATATACTAAGTAATTATATTTGTCTTCTTTATTGGCCCAACATGTAGACAAATTTGCCGGTTCGAGGTAACATTTTACAATGAAACATTAACGTTATCAGCATTTAGCTATCTTAAAAACGCTAACATCTTTAATATAAAAATGCAGCAAACGGATGATATTTAAATTACTATTTACTTAAATACTTAATTTCGTAATCACTAAGTAGTAAAATTATAATATGAAGACCTCGAGGGAATCGCTTTAAACTTTTTACTTAACATAAAAGATCTAGAACGAGTGAGTGAGTTAATCAATTTACTTGATAAAGTACTTGTAAACTTAATCTCCCTTATAATAATATAATTGTGTAATTAATTACACACAGCCATGTCTTATGCAATAACTTATACGGATATATATCATGTATTTGCATGAGGGTGCAGTAGAATGCATTTAATTCGTTAATAAATCAGGCAGCAGGGAGGTGCGGGTTCATTAGGCAGATCGCCCGGGGCCTTCCGGGGAGCTGCCCACTCCATCCGTCCTTCTATTGCTTGATGCATTTAATTTAGCGAGCAATGCATGATAGACTCCCCGCTAATTTGATTCGCCGGTTACATTTCTGTTCCTACAACGAGCATTTCAATGTTTACCCAACGAGCTTTACAATTGAATAATTCTTGTTTTCATCGTGAACCGATTTCCGTGTAATTAAATTGTTAATCAAAAATATTGTATAACTAGCTGATGCCCGCGACTTCGTCCGCGTGGTTTAAGTTTTTTAAAGTTAGCCTATGTCACTCTCCAGGTACTCAACCATACCCATGCCAAAAATCACGTCGATCCGTTGCTCCGTTTAACAAACACACTTTCGCATTTATAATATTAGTATGATATGATAGTGACGATTGATAAGAAAAATAACCTGTAACTACATTTATTAGTGAATGGCTAGGTGCATTGCCTTATTTTATCGGACAAATTGATGATAACGTCGCGTTGACTGCCGCAGACTTGATTGTTTGCAGGAGTCATATACCTATTACTTAGATAAGTGAAGAAGATTTGGTTATCTCTATACAATTTAATTAATTAGGTCTGAATTCCAAACAAATTTTATCGCACGAATAAATCAAATTTTTTTAGTTTACAGTAAGTACCTAGTTACAATAGTCAAAACTCAAATAACAATTCCTCAGATATTTTGGCAATTGAAAAATCGGCAGCAATGTTTATGATATTTTGAAGATAATAGTATTTTTAAATACTATGCCTGTGACCTAGTAACCATATTATAAATGGTTTACTAGGTCATACATACTGGCAGCAGTTATTTGACTATAATTAATTCATAGACCATCGTGATAAATAACCATATTTTACAAACCTGCTAAACTAAATCGGTCCCATTTGTGTAGTATAAAAACACATCATGCGATTCATTAAAGCTCCTTATCTTTATAACAGTTGTTGATAAAATCTCACCTAAAATAAGTTATTAATTGGCTCTCATAACTCAAGCTTATCGCCGGCATAAATTAAGGTAGATATTCGCGCGACGCTTCGTCCACGCACGTAGTGAAACTTTTAATTGCATCAAGCTCTATCACTGTCGTCAACACTACGAGTTATGAACGCCCCAGTGCCTGTACTCTTTGGAATATACTTATTGGAACGTAGAGGTATCCTTAAATTATCTCAACAACAACTGTGCTTAACTTAAAGATCTCTTTTACCATCATTTACACGAAGTGGAACAGGTTAAGTAAATACGTAAGATTTTCCAGTTGCTCGTCTTGCCACTGATTATGCTGCTCACGCTGTTCTTTCAATAGTTACTGCTGGAGAAGGATTGAGAAAAAACTTTACTAAAGCGCGAAAAGCAGTTGGAGAGCATTGTTAGAGGGGAGTAAAAAGTTCCTTATTTACTTTTAGTAGACAATTAAAAGATCTAATTTAAATAAAGTCATATTGATCATTATCTGTGATTATGCTCCCATTTTGTATTGTAAACAATCACTATAGTGTGAGTCAATTATTCAACCATTTCAGTTTAATTTATACATGAAAGAACTTTAAAAAATGTGTAACTTTTTACAGCTTTAACATCTTTAGATTATTAAATTAATATTGTTAATCTTTTGTGGTGAAGCTGATATTATAATTTTACTTCTAATAACTGTTGTAATAAGTGTATCCGTTAAGTGAAGAGTAAAGACGAATATTGTCCCTTCATCTGTCCATCTAACTAATTAATTGTTGAAAGATATTTTACTCGCGTGTTGCCAAAAATTAAGAAATATGATAGGTAGTTACTAAGTTGCCAAAATATTATATTGAGAACATTAATTATTTGCTTATGGTGATATATTCAGAGTTACATAAATTTATAAAACAATAGAGGCCAGGACCGGACGAAAGTCTCATTAATTTAGATGATTGTACAATTATCTAAATATAAGCAGAGCGAGACGCCCATGCGGGGGTAGGGTATACTTCAACCCGAAAAGGGAGGGGTGCGGGCACTCGTTTTTAATTAAACCGGCGATGAAATGAAGTGGTCCGTGTAATATTGCTTAGACATATTTTAAAAATTAATTTTCACCCCAACTCTTTAGCAACCATTTCAACTGCTAAATGGTATACATGGACCAAATTCATCAACAGTTCTTTGTGAGCTTGACTGTGAGTAAGACTTCAAAAATGAGCTTTTACTAATTAATGACCTATTATATCAAGTAGTTAAATGGTATTAACATTAATTTTTAAAGCGTAGTTCTCATGGTAGTAGATGCGTAGATAAATAATTATGTTTGCTTCTATACTTCCTGATGAATATTGTAAATTGTTTCACTTTTAGCATCATATCATTTCTTATAACTTAATATGGACAAAATGTCTTTACTGATATTTAACTTAAAATATTTCATCAAAATGTCTAACGAGACTTTCAACTTGATGCAATCAATCCTTTTATTGGCTCACAAATCACAATCCTCTGCTGATCTTCGGATCGCTAGAATTAGACAGATTTCGCAAATTAGCAAAAATTTCATTCATTTATCCTAAAATATTGCAATGCAAGGCATGAATCAATTTTTTTAAAGTAAGTACTTACCTGCCTATATCGAATACTTTAACATACCAACTGTTAGCCTGAACATTATATGTCAATTCTATGGTCTTACTACGGTCTTACTAAATTACTACCTCTACGGCTGTTGACAGTGACAGCTCGATTGTCAGCGCTTGGCGGGATATCGGGGCGTAATGTCAAAATGGCCACTGTGTTTGTGATATAAAATAAGCATTAAATAAATAATAATGGAGTGAATAACCAGTGTTTCGATTTAATACTACCTACTACCTAAGTTTCGTTATGTTGATGGTAGGTTTAGCCGGTTCTGCATCCAGGTACCGTTATGTTTTCATGAAAGACTTTTTAAATGATTTCCGAAAATTCAAAATTAAGTAGGTAGCTTACATAACAAAAATTACAAACAGTTAACTGTACTAGTTCTAACGGTTTCGTTTGTCGAGTGATTATGCGAAAGGGTTGTGCGGGTTCTCTATTTGTTTTTCGTTAGAGCTTTAATTAAAAGAAGGTAGTTTTAAAGAAAACGAATGTCCAAAGTAAATAAATCTTTAATGGTTTAATTATCTTTTTTGTAATTAAGTTTCACCTGACGGTATAATAATTAATACTGCGCGCACCCAATCTCTCTAATTGCTGATTTAAAGATAGCGTCTATTTGAAACATATTAATTAAAAAGGTTTTTTGTTTTTGTTTTGAGCGTAGCCTTGCAACACTCGTAGATATTAGGGCTTATCCAACATCGTCTGATTTGCAATTTCAATCCATGTCTTTCACTAGATCTGCCAAATTCACGTTAAGATTATTTTAATCAAAATCAGGAGTTCAAGTATGGATACCTTTTATAAGTGAGGAGGTAAGCATACTCTAGAATTAGATACTGATTCTACTAGTTACATTTATCATTTTACCAGAGCAACTTACTTAGGTACCTAAACTTATTAGAACTTTATTTAAGTAATTAATATCTAGTACTTAACTGCTTAGATAATTAGATATTTTAAATTGTCTACTTCCTGACTTGTAAACTAATCAACTACATAGGTAGGTACTTTAAACCGTTCAAGTTTTAGGGCCGCTTGCACAAGGACATTTAAACTGATTTAGTTAATTTTTTGTAATGCTGTCCCTTTTTGGCAAATGCGTATTGTAGTTTCGAAAAAGGGACAGCATTTATATATTTAACTAAATCAATTTTAGAGTCCTTGTGCAAGTGGGCTTTAATATCAACAATTGAAAAGGTCGACAGGTAAGCCGTAAGAATGACAGTTACGTTTAACTTTAAACATCTATAAGTAAACAAAATATTAACTGCTCTGCATATGACAAAAACTAGCGTATTATAAAGGTTATTGTTGTATTTCTAAGTAAAGACAGCTTGGAATAGGAAAGTTAAGGCTGGAATACACTGCAGCTGCACGTGGTATTTGTTCGACGATACTCCTAGACTGTCGTCGTTCTCCGAAACCAAACAATAACATGTCAAAGTATTCTCCATTCATCATGGGTTGTCATACTAATGTATATTTGTACAGTCCAGAATAATACAAAGCTACACCAGGTAGTTTATTAGCGCAGTTTGTTTACAAACAAACCACATTGTTCCGTTGCTAGATTTGGCATCCACATTTTGGGCTATCTATACTATGCACAAATTCTTCAAATAGTTACTTACCTAAAGGCTATGTCTCTTGAGATCCGTAACCGTGAATCCAGGCTTGGTGCCTCGATAGACGGCCGAACACCGGACCGGCACGATGCACCAAACAAAAAAAAAACTCAACAATAACAAAAATTAAAAAAAAACACCAAACGTATTAAACTACACCGCCGAATGCAGTCTCGTATCCTTCAAGTTCGACAGGACAAAAGACTCAGAGCACAAAAACCTTCTCGTAAAACTTTAGAACAAAAACTGTACAGAGAACTTCGAAAAAAGTAGACCCGTTCGCGGGGATCGACGACACTTCCCCATGCGGCGTTTCGGTCGCGACTGAACCACGCGGTCGGGCGCGGGAGGGGAGGGAACGGGCGGGGGGGCTGGCCCCGCACCTCCGCGGTATTATTTGATTAATTCGCCTCCCCTTGTATACTCGGCGAGTCGTCATTACGACAATGAACGTTAAGTTTTTAAATTCCAATGAGAGGGCCGCAACCTTCACACTGTTTAATTATTTCATTGAATACGTTAAGATCACCCGTCGTCGCCACGAAAGATTAGACGTTAATAAGCAAAATACTGAAGGACTCGTCCCGTTCATGGTTAATTACGAGTTACGACGTCGCAGTACGGTTGCACAGAAAATCCCTCCTCAAAATAATGAGTAATACCTACCAAGAAACGTTAGTCCCGCTAATTGGAGTGCATTTGCATACTGAAGTAAAATTAAGTCGGAGTGAGTTATTTTGATGAAGTTGAAGCACGGCAAACAACCAGCTAATAAGGCGAATACAAATGCATGTGCCAAAGACAGAATTATTTAATTAAGAAGTAATCTTTTTTCACTACCAACTGACAAAATAATCGTGTTTCATCTTTAACACTTAATAACTACTACTAATTTATAGAAACAAATTAAGTACTTACTTACTTAAATTAATTAAAACCAAAATTCCTATATTAGATTTAAAATGTTCTGTCGTCCCGGATTCAATGAGAAAAAAAAAGTCAAGCACAGAATCTGTATCAAACACTACAAGGAATTTTAGGGACAATAATTTGGTGGTCCATTTATCGGGGTAGATTGATGTCGATGAAGGCAGCGCGTGCGCAGGTGGTCTTGAATCGAATTTATTAATCTAACCAACCAGAAACAATGGAATATATGTTACTAGACCACGACTTTGTCTGCATAGATTAAATTTTTAAAACCCGTGAGACCTCTCTAATTTTATGGGATGAAAAGTATGTCTAATGTCCATCCTCGGCATGCAAGCTCACTCTGTATTACATAATATCATTAATATCCTTTAAATGCTGCTGCCATGAAAAAGTAACCAAACGGACAGTCAGACAGATAGACAGACAATCTACAGTCATTAAAGTGGATTCTACTACTAAATAATGTTAGTGGGGGGCAGGCGAAAAATATAATATGATGAATAAGCCAATGAACTCTAAATTCAAAATGTATCTTTGTTTAAACGTAACGGGCCTTATTAATCACGGGCATTATGTTTAGATGAATGTTATGGGGTAATCGATGACTCAGTACTTGGGTACAGAGCTTTTGGTTACAAAAGATGTACCTAATTAGTAAGTACCGTTATGCCGATGTGATACTTATTAAAATTATCACCATTAACTTTTTTTAGCTTAACATCTGTAGTTTTAGTTAGCATTTAAACTGCAGAAGTAAAAAATCGACATAATATACATTTATAATTTTTTGTAGTCTTGCCATCTATTGCTAAAATAATCTATATTTAATTTTTACATGTGTTATCAGTCATCACTCATCATTTCCTACCTGCTTTACATATCACAATATTTTTTAAAATCATATTTAGCATTTGTCATGAGTTCATGAACTATTTTGTTTATAAATTAACTATCCTTATTCCTATACAAATATTTTAATAGGACGTAAATCTCAGTATGATAATATATTTAATGAAATCCTTTGCCCAAGCAAGCAAGAAATATCTCCCTCTTTCTCTTCTTTTATTTAATATCAGTGTTTGGTTACAATTATGCAACGATCACTATTTGTCATTTACATTATTGACTCGAATGATGAGTTCCATTTCTATGGCCTTAAAAATAGAGTCCAATTTAAAACATTAA
The DNA here is from genome assembly GCA_923060345.2 of Erebia aethiops. Lineage (NCBI taxonomy): Eukaryota > Metazoa > Arthropoda > Insecta > Lepidoptera > Nymphalidae > Erebia > Erebia aethiops. Next base: position 14,158,866 of record OV281090.1, on the reverse strand, counting down.
TTTAGGGCATAGATTAGACTGACAGGTGAATGTAGTATTATTAATATTATACATTTTAATTGGATACGTGGATGATAAGTTATTACAGGCGGTTAGAAATTTTAATGGATGTAAGTGGGCACGGCTGATATTATTAAATTTGTTTTGGGCATTGCCTATGAGTAATGACTTTTGTTAGGCTTTTAGGATATTAATGGAAATTGAAAGTGCAGGAGACGCGACGTGTCCATATTTTATTATAAACTATTTATAATACCTACCTTGTGAGCTTTGGTGGTTATATGATTATATCTAGTTCATAATATATTAATCGAATATTATTTTATCCAGATATCTTACGGTTACGATTACCTAGTTCTAAATTGATATTATGAATAATGGAGGGAATGCAAAAAGCTACATCAAACATTGTTACAATCTCAAATATTGTGATTGGCTGAATAATTAATGTAGGCAAGGATTTTTTATATAAGTAATATCTATTTAACTATGTATATTGTTTTAAATAATAAAGGCTTTATAATAAAGTATTTTTGCTACGACTAAAAATAGCGAAAGATTAATTCTATTATCCAATCAGGTGTGTAATTTTATCACCGTCATCGTCTGGTTCTTTAAGCTCTATTAGATGGTTAAGCTCTTTTTAAGTGTCATAATTTTTTTATTTGCAACTGCTAAATAATTTTAAATCGGAGAATATTGCTAAGAAATAAGAATAGTTAAACAAGAGGACAATTAAGGCGCTTACACACTGTGCACAAGAGCGACCACAATGTGTCAAATGAAGTCCGCACGGTACGCAAATGAAGAATATTGTCGGACGCTCTGAATGCTCCTTAATGACGCACCAAGCCCCCGCGTGCTAGAGTCTAGACTAGGCATAATTATTTGTGCAGTAAAGATAATATATTGACCCGTTTGGTTGAAACTAAATGTCTGTCGTAATCCGTGGCACATACTTAAATAAGTACTTGGGTTTTATATTGCGAATTGCGATGAAAATAGTAGATATAGTGAAGCTTTTATTTTTAAAATGACGAAAAGAAATATGCCAATAAAACACATTAGTGGTAACAAAAAATCAAAATGGTTAATATACCTAATATATTTAAATCATTTCGAAAATTCCACAATACGCCTAGTGAAAATCAATTCTAAGGGCATGTCGCGTCGTTTCAAAGTCGTATAAATTAGATAAAATTAAAGATAAACTATTTTAAAATGTATTATTATTTTAAAATGGTCGTTGATAAAAATTAACGTATAAGAAGACAAGGGTACAATTAAGGCGGGAGCACACTGCATCGCTGCACAAGAGCGGTCACAATGCTCCAAATGAAGGCCCAGTGCCGGTACGCAAATGAAGAATATTGTCGGACGCTCTGAATGCTCCTTAATGACGCATCAGACGCCCGTGCACTGGAGGCATCACCCACACGGCATTTGCGCGATTGTTGACTTGTTAATTTGGCATTGTTGTGCAGTTTGTCGAACCTAAACGCCACTATGTTTGTTGGTTTTCTCTTTGTCAAGTATACGTTAAATAATAATCATTCACTTACATCTAAATATAATATTCCTAGTGAAAAACCTAATAAGTAATGAACTTTTAAAGTTCATAAAGATACTATTTGATCAAAATATTTTTGATTTTATATTCCAAGTTACGTTGATTATTCTTGATATCTTACATTACTATTTACTTTAATTGTTACATACGAGATATCACTCTATTATAGTGTGAGAGTCCCAATGATTTTATTTTTGTAGATAACCATTAAAAAAATACTACAAAAGCTTGTGTTGTATTAAAAAGAATAAATACTTGGTCCATAATTAGAAATTATTGCCAAAACTTTTGAAACAAACACAAAAAGCATCAAAACAAGAGTTTCAAATGACATATTCCCACGTTAAACGCTGCTAACCTATTAAAGTTCTCGAAATAGTCACATTCTGGGAACGCTAGAAAACTCGTCATGTCGCATTCTGTTATATTATTAGTGGTTGTAAAATCTACAGAGACAAACGGTTATTATAATACACGTTACGAGGGCACTAAATGTCGGAGTGTCATTTGCTAGTTTGAGCAGAGCTAGAGAGATGCCACATACCTAGACTAGAGCAGGCATTGTCTCGCAAACGTATCTAGCCTAACTGGTGTACAATGAACACCGGTCATGGTTTTTGTCATTTACTATATGTGGCACTCGACCAGCATTCCTTCTGTCTTTCAATGACAGCTTTATCAAATGTTAATAGGTAGTTAGCCAAATTAGGTAAGTCGATTGAGTCTGTTATTTTAGTAGTTATTCCAATTGTACATGAGTGTGGTTGCACAAGTGTGTGTACAAGTTCTAATTCCCCGAATCTAAGGCCCGACATGGCTATTCTACGTATGACAACTCTCTGGCATGGGCTGATGCGTCATTTAGAATAGTACCCATACCTAAGTTATTCTGAAAGGTTATTTAGGGTTCCGTATCTCAAGAGGAAAAAAGGAAACATTATAGGATCACTTCATTGTCCGTCTGTTTGTCAGTCAACCACCTTTTTCTCGGGAACGCGTGGAGATTTCAAGTTGGTAAATCGGTTCACGGTCCCTTGAATCAGTAAAAAAATCAAGCTTCTAAGCCAACGCAATCAAAAGATACGGCTATTTATGCCACATATTTTGGATATTTTGACACTCACCAATAAATCAAGACCCATTTGTATAGGAAGTATAGGAAAAAATTCGAAAATCGTATATTAGGGTTCCATACTCATATGGTATAGAATTGTTTGTCAGGCGCTACCAGCTTCACGTCATAATTATGTTAGAGTTATTTCACAATTGATAACGTGTCGGTATGACAGTCATCTTTCTTGCTATTTACAAAGAGAATTTATATTGTGTGGTGGTACGGAACCCTTTGTGCGCGACCCTGACTCGATCTTGACCGGTTTTTGTTACATAGTTCAGAAAATTGCAACAGTCCGTACAAGAGAAGTTAATGCAATTTGTGTTTCTCTTGATTAGCAAGGACTTGACGAAGTGATTTATTGACATTTGAAATAGGCAGAGTAAAGGTAAGCTGCAGTCGTCATATTCGAATTCTAGCTTTAACAACAGTTTTATTGTAACTAATGTTAGCTCGGTGGTTGAATCGCGATTCTTGAAGGATCTTGAAAGGGTGAAAAACTGAAAACACACTACTAACAGGTTAGCCTCAAATATACACTGACGGGAGCAAGATCGGGGGGAGAGTTGGAGCGGCTGCAACCATATGGAAAAATAACGCAAATAATGCATTTTATTACCATCACTCTTGCTGATTATTGTTCAGTGTAGCAGGCTGAGCTAGTCGCTATACAGGGGGCGTTGGAAACCATGGCACGAAACAACGTAGTCCGCTTTGGAGAGCATAATAAACCCAAATAACCTGCACCCGCTTGCGGCTGATCTCCACACTCGCATTTGCGAAATAAGGAAAAAAGGGGGGGAAGTAAGACTTCATTGGACTCGGGCACACGTGGGTATTCCAGAGAATGAGCGTGCCGACGAACTAGCAAAAGGCGCAACTCTGAACCGCAAGTTACGCACCCACCTACGATCGACTCCCTCTGTCCTCAGCCAAGCGGCTCATCAGGGGCCCAACACTCAAAGCCTGGCAAGAAAGATACAGCACAGCAGCAACTGGAGCCGTCACGAAATTGTGATTTTGATTAGTGATTGTTTATCTGGATAAATTGTAATATTTTAATAACTAATTTTCTATAAGGTTTAATGTGTGTAAATTTGAAAGGTGTCATAGCTGATGTATGAATTCTTCTTCATTTGTTTAGTTTACTTAATATTTGATCTGACATAAGTTTGACAATTTGTATAATTTTGACATAATTTTGACTCTTACATAATTTATTAATCAAATTTTTCTAATTTATTTACCAATTGACATTGAAAATGAAATTTAAAAAAAAATGATTTATTTCAACATACATTATGTTTGATTGTATATAGGTATTGATTTTTTTTGTATTATATAATTATATATATATTATTATTATTAGTATTATATTAGTATAAATTATTACATTATTATTATTTCCTCCTAAACTTACGTACACCCTCGACTCACTAGGCTTAATTCCTATAAAGCGTGGTTGCCTGGAAGAGATCGCTTCAAAGCGATAAGGCCGCCATTTGTACCGATTTTCTTTAATTATTTTTATTGTTATTATTTAATGTATTTTTTTTTGGTGTACAATAAAGAATATTTCATTCATTCATTCATTATTATATTGACACTTTTTAAATTGTTAAACTTTGACATAGATTTATAAACTTTTCATTAATATGTCTGTGGACTTTGGGGAATTATTTTGGATATATATTATAAATAATTGATAAAAAAGGTTGTACATGTACCTATATTTTTGCACACTGCCACTGGCAGTAAATTGTGAACGGGACTAATGATAAGAAAACAACTGTTGTTACCCACAATTTGGCAAAATAAAAATTATGAATTATGAATTATGTGCTTTCCAGAAGTCCTAGAAGCTTTCAAGACTATGAAAAAGATAAGGCTTAAAATACCATGTCTCAGCTTTTCACGGGTCACGGTGGTTTTAAAAGCTACCTATTTAGGTTCAATTTTTTTGGACTGGTAGTTGTGATATTGCCTAGGAATACTTATTGTAAGAGTAAAGGTTGCTACATAATAATTAGTAGCAGGAACTGAAAAAAAAAACTAACAGGTCAGGGAAGCGCGTAACGTCTGCACTCTGCATAGTATTAGTAGCTCACACTTTAAAAAGTAACTAAGTACCTACTAAGTAGTTTCTAAGAATGGCTATACATGTGAAATTCGCAATCTGGGTACAAACAAAATGAGTACCTGAGTAACAAATAAATATTTCTGCATCTTCACACGAAGCGATATAGAAGACATAAAATAAAATAAATAAAAGTACTTACTTAAAAGTAATAAATGGTTTACAGTTGACCCCTGCCCACAAATTACAAAATTACATCACAAAGAAAGCGATGACGTGACCCTCGACACCAATGTGACTGATCTTATGACCGAATATATCAGCAGCTGTCATCCAATTCATTTATTAGCTACTATTATAGCTGATGCCCGCGACATCGTCCGCGCGAAATAAGTTTTTTAAATTCCCACGGGAAATCCCTAATTTTTCGGGTTAATATATAGCCTATCACACTCACTCACACATAATATAGCTTTCTTTTGGTACCAGAATTTTCAAAATCGGTTCAGTAGATCCAGAGATTACCTACCCCCTACAACGTCACAAACTCACAAACTTTACCTGTTTATAATATTAGTTAGCTATTGGGGCTGATTCTGCATAACACAATCTCTAAACTAAACTAAAATGGCAGCTTTAAATGTAGTTCTGTCCCTTTCCGTAGGAAGTATTATGAAAGGGTTAGCAATATTTGTAATGCTCTAATTTTAGTTTAGTTTAGAGATTGTGCACTACAGAATCAGCCCCATTAGCTTTACAGTCAGCTATATAATTTACGTCGGTAAAAGTAGAACAAAATCACACGTACCTTTGCTTACGTAGATCGATCAAATTGAAGAATCGTGGCTTTTTCAAAATTGAATTCCAAAAATGATTCGAAATACATTAATTGGGTAGGTACATTTTAACCAGTGGTAAATCTGTACCTAATCGAAATAAACATTAAAATACAAAGTGCTAGTAGGTACCTAACAAAGTGTGGTTCAATAGTTTCTTTCACGTAAGATGTATTTATGAATATTCAAATGTTTCGTAATAAGCATTTAAAGTAGAAGCAGACATTTGCAGAATATCTACCTACATACATGCAAAAATAAACGTGTTACATAATGCAATAGGTCATCAAAATACATTTTAAGAGACTGTGTATTGCAATTATTACATTATGTGCGATTTGAAGTGTGTCAAGTTTTATGTTTTGCATTAAATTTTTCGTAAAAACATCTGACAAATATTCCAAGGATGAGTAAACACTAGTGGACATCGTAGGGAAGGCTTTTATTTTTCACATCCCTAATACTTTCTTTTCCACGGTGACCACCGAATCAGTTTAGGCTACATTTTTAGTATTTTTGATTCCAAAGAGCTTCAGAACTCAAAATACGCAAAACCCAACCAATCCGCATTCCCTGCGTTAAAACAGATCTATTGTACTGCCGAAGTTCGGCAAAGAGCTTTTGGTTGTCTGCAATCGAGAGCAGGTAACCAAAACCTTTTATGACTTGGGATTAGAGCGAGTTTAAAGAGCACTGCAAAAATGATGAAATTGGCGAGAGACAGGACAACCGGCTTAGCGACGTCATCGAACGAGCGCAAGCATTACGTTCGATTGTAGGGCCAAACGCGGCCTAATTGCCGGCATTGTGTCGGCATGCAGATGTGAATGGGCTTTGATTTGGGCCCAAAGGCGCGGGGGCCGGGGCCAGGGGACAAATCGCTCGTTACGGCTGCAGGTAAACTTTCATTGAGCGTCGGAAGGCGTCGGACGTGAGAGGCGGCCGACAAAATGCCCTCGTTATTCGCCGCCGAATCACCCGCTCATTGTGTTCGGGGAAACGGTAGACGCGGTCGCCGAATCACGAAAAGACTTTAATGAGGCGTGAGAAAGCTCCAAATGAATGATTGTATAGGGCTCGGTTTAATGAAGGATTTATGTTTAAGTAGCCTTGATTAAAACTCTCGCTCTCTATTATAAAGTTTCTATATAAGTTTCTATATAGGAAACTCCCGAGATAATAAGATAGTGCTCCGGATAACGGTTGATGCATTACGAAAAATCCTTCATGAGGTGAGAGAAAGCTCCAAATAAATGATCGTATAGGGCTCAGTTTAAATATTGAGGCCATTAAAACTCAAGCTCTCTATTATGAAAACTTTCTACAGGATACTAATGCAAATATTCTATCTTCAAAATATTGTGCTCCGGAAAACAGTAGATGTACCAACACAGAAAATCTAAAATTAAGCGGTGTGGGAACGTTCCAATGAGCTTGGTTTTGTGTTTACGAATAGTAGCCATGATTAAAAAACTCAAGCTACAATATTGGTAATAGTGGCCATATTAGCACCACATAATTACACAAGATTACCTTGCACATTGTGTTCCTGTACAATCACATTTCATTACATCCTAGTAACCCTAGGTGGTAATATAACGAGTTTGTTTGACGACCTCCCTGGCGCAGTGTTGAGCGCTGTTGTCCACGGCCCTGAGTTCGATTCCCGGCAGGGTCAATTTAGGAGTTTATAATTTCTGAATTTTCTCGGGTCTGGTCTAGTGGGAGATTTCGGCCGTGGCTATTTACCCGAGGGCTAGCTTGTAGTGGATTAAAAAAGGATAAACGAACAATTCTTATTTCTATATATATATATTATGTAATCTGAATCTCGGAAACGCCTCAAACGATTTCATGAAATTTAATATGCAATGGGTTTCGAGGGCGATAAATCGATTCATTTTTAGGAAATGTCGTTTTATCCGTGTTTTCAGGCAATGAAAAACTGTTACAATATCACTAGAATACGAAGGTAAATTTCACCACTATCTACAAGGTTATCTTAGGCTCAGGTGGGAAATGGGGCTATCCCGAAACCAGAAGACCCCGGTTCGAGTCTGCTTCCAGCCCGATTTTTATTTTAAAAATAATTTCCAAAAGACACTATTAGAAAAAAAAATACCGAGCAAAGATCGCTCATCCAGGTACTAAGTAATTACTATACAACATAATATGTATCGTACGTACTATGTATACCCCATATCCCTGTGACCTGGCTGCATAGGACAGGTGGCGGGAATGCCCGGGGCACAACGGCGTATCAGCCACACAGCGCTGCATATAATTGCCGACATGTGTTGGTGGACAAAAAGTGGACTAATGCTATTGTTTTTTACAATTTGTTGAAATTACTAGGCAAAAACGCTCTAACCTTCTAATTAATTATTTTTACGTTGTAATATTTATCTGATAAGTAGGACCCAGGTACCGACGTGGAAATTTTTCCAAATTTTCTGAATCTAATGTATTTGTGAATATAAGTATGTACTTGGACAGTTTCATATTCAATTCTGTTTCGTATACACGTTTCGTGTATAGCTATTCTATACTAATATTATAAATGCGAAAGTTTGGATGGATGGTTGTTTGTTACTCAATCACGCCCCAACGGCGGAACGGATCTGGATGAAATTTGGCACAGAGGTAGATTATAGTCTGGAATAACACATAGGCTACTTTTTATCCCGGAAAACTAAGGAGTTCCCGCGGGAACCAAAAACCTCAATCCACGCGGACGTAGTCGCGGGCATCAGCTAGTATGCTCTAATTTAATGAATGAATAGTTGTAATGAAATCGCAAATTTTCTTTAAAAATTCGGATACGCCGCTAGGGATGCCAGCTAGTCGACGTTGAAGAATATCGATAGACACATGAGTCATGACTCATCACGTCACACATCCACTGAAATGTCGCCATTTTTATTAATTAGATCAGATACAAATCAGGACTTTAATAGGGATGATGACAACTCAATCAAATCAGCAACTCTTTATCAAACTTAAAAATGCACTTCTAGTATGAAAGATGTACGAAAATCACAATAGTGAAGTCATCAAATTTCAACGCACTTTTTTTCTTTAATCTAGGTATATTTTAAAATGGTTATCAAACTTAAAACTAACCGAGGGTTTGAATTTTAGGTCTTTTAGAAGACCCTCTATTTAATAATCAGTTAGAAATAATTTATTTTTGATATAGGCATCATCCCTATTGTTGACTTTCACATCGCGTAGGTAGGTTTGACGATCTCTGTGGCGCAGTGTGTAGCGCTGTTGCTTTAACGTGCGGAGGTCCCGGGTTCGATCCCCGGCATGGTCAATTTAGGAATTTATAATTTATGGATTTTCCCTGGTCTGGCCTGGTGGGAGGCTTCGGCCGTTGCTAGTTACCGCCCTACCGGCAAAGACGTGCTGCCAAGCGATTTAGCGTTCCGGTACGATGCCGTGTAGAAACTGCCATGCCCCTAACAGGTTAGCCCGCTACCATCTTAGACTGCATCATCACTTACCATCAGGTGAGATCGCAGTCAAGGGCTAGCTTGTAGTGGATAAAAAAAAGGTACAAGTCCTGTGTCTTAATAATAGTTTTAAAAAAACGCAAATTAAACAGAACAAAAACAATAGATAAGCTACGAAGAGGAATCGAGTGTCAACTACCTACTAGTTTTTTTGGTGATTCTAAGTGCGCCTGAAATAGTATTTGTTGACAAAAACACACTAAAACTATCCTCTGCTATATTTTCTGTGTAAAATATTACTCAGTACATTATCATGTAATTGTCCCTTTGTCCGGCATACGAAATGAGTGTACATTTACATTCAATACAAGTACATCCCATCGTACGTGTAAAGTAATTAATACAATGTAATCCGGCAGCATAAACGTAGCTTTTTCTTGCTGGTGTCTATTAACATTGTGCACATATTCCTCATAATGCTTAATTTCTTGCGACGGAGTCTCACATTCACGTGATTTCAATAATTCATATCAAAGGCTACGTTCACACTAGCTGCGGTCGGCTCGGGCCTCACGCGTTCCACTCCTGGGTAAGGCCGTAGATTTTGCCACTTTCTGAAAAAAAAATGTGTCCAATTTTTAAGTTACTAATTTTTAAAAAAACTAACGTGATTATTGTAGTGAAGATTTTTTATAAGCTTGCGGCATACCTATATCTTAAGAAAATATATTTAAATTAAATTTAAAGATCGCCGTGAATATTTTAAAAAATCGCAAATCTTCAGAGACCACGAATTTGGGTCCAAAATACGATGTCTTTCGACCAGACTAATTTCTTTGTTGTCCTAATTTACGTCTATTTTCTAAGGTAGTGTATTACTTTTTAGTTTATTTTAAATCTCAGACTGTTCGGCTGCCAGTTTATGGTTTTAAAATATTAAAATACGTGTTGTGTATTGATTTATCAGTTTTCAAACATTTGTCTCCGTTTTTTCGCTTCTTCGTTACTTTTTTCTTCGTTACTAACATTTACCTCAAGAAATGTTTAATTTGCAATTATGGTAGGATTTAAAAAGAGACTCTGGCAACACTAAGAAGCCATGCCGAAGAGAAAAAGCTACGCCATTTTGTCTTGTCTATATAGTGTGTCAAAAGTGCCGGTGCGTGTTTCGTCAGTGTGAATTAAAAATTGTTTTCGGAGGTTTTAACGGTAAGTAACCGGGTTTTGACAAGTAATTGTATAATTATAAACGTAACAGTAATTGAAATGCATTTTTAAATTTAATTTCATTCGAAATTAAGCGTAGTTTGGAAATTATAATCTATACAATCCAAATAAAATAAAGCTTTCGCGTTACTTTAGCGTTACTCTTACGTTACCGTAAACAAAGATTCTATGTTACGTAACAAAGACAAATCTTAAGGGTAGTACATACTATTTAATACTATAACTACCCCATTACGCGGAGAAGTTGCGAGGGCTATATTTTCTGGTGCACTAGTGTTGGTATATAATCAATGCGCACATTGTGTCTTACTGTCTTATCGTTAATGTTGTTAATTATTAATATGATGTAAACTTAAAACGCAATTTAAAACAAAATACTATAAAAAACTTATTAATATTATAATGTATGTATAAGCTAATTGAAATTATTGAATAAATATGTTTATTACAAATAATTTAATGTTTTTATTTTGTGTCCAATATTATTGTACATTGTATGTAATCAGCTTTACAATTTACTAGCGTTACTCTCGCGTTGCTTTCGCGTTACCGTAACGAAGAAGTTTCATCGTTACTGTATGTTACTAAGTGGCAAAATCTACGGCCTTACCCTCCTACAATTACGCGCCTGTGTCATATTTACAGCCCAGGTAATTGCCATTCAATTACGAGGCCAGCCCGCTGTGCGAGCAAGAGAGGTTATTGAGACCCAGATACTGCCCTCTCGTTTCCACACAGCATGCAGCAGGCTAGCCAGCTGAAGGTTTACCACACGTTCCACTGCGACTTAGGATTATTGTGCCAATTATCAATCATAACCATATTTATCTCAAATTAGACGCAAGCTGAGCAATTTGATTGCTGTTCACGACAATCATGCATAATAGAAAGCAGTGATGATGTCTAGGTAGAAACGCGCTTGGCTAGACGATGTCTAACTACTCTGCCCTTCCCTATTAATAAACCGATATGCTTATCTTAATAAAATGATTTATACATAAGTCAGAATCTAAAGAGCGACACAAAGAAAGCGTACCTTAAGAACGTGAACACAGAACTAAGAACGCGTTCTTAGCTGATGTCGGCTACTTCTCAAATATTTAAGCTTTTACCTATTTGACCGAGCGAGCGAAGGTCTCTGAGTCTACTTGAGTGAATTGGCACTTGTCCGTCCGTCCGTCCGTCCATCCATCCGTCTGTCAGAGCATTATAACTTCTGAATTACTGAACGTAATTACTTCAGCTTTAAACATAATATGTAAACCAATGGCCTCCAGCCGAATATGTCTTTAAAAGTTATAAAAATCTTCATTTCAGGGCTCTCATAAAAGCGAATGAGAGTTACATAGGGTTGCGGTATATCGTTTTAAAGATAATTAGGAATAGAGTCCAAAAAAATTTTTTCCCCTAAAATTGTCGAAATGGGGGGCTTTCAAAGTGCAGATTTTCTAACGTCCAAAGTTGACCTCAGAACTCTAAATTTACTGAAAGGCTGAGCCTGAAACTTGATCAATCATTTGAATTATATATCCTGTACTCGAACAACAAATACTAAAATTAGATAAATATTGTAAGGAAACGAAATTATTTAATTTTTAATGAGCTTCAGTATTTTTAACAGAACTTCACATTGTTGTCAATAGATGGCGCCGCGAGGTCTCAGTTCGGGGCGAACCACTAGTAGTAATAATATGATTTCAATGAGTAGAATATTATGTTGACATAAGCTGGAGTGTAGCTTGTACACAAGCTTAGACAGTCTAGTTTCTAATTTGTGTAAATTTGTATTGTATGACTATTAACTACCAACTCAAACTATCAAAAAAGTGACTTCATAACTTGTGACGTATAATTACGTAAGTATGCTCAGGCTCTTTCCCTACCACTCTTGTCCCGATTTATGTTTTCGTATTTATGGTAAGCGTAGCCATCAATCATCGAACACCCCCCGCTGAACTGATCGCGGTAGGGATGGGACTCGTCACAAAGCGTATCTCAGTTCAACTGTCCAACAAAGCTCGGTAAGTGGGCAAACGCCACGCTAAATTGATTCGGAACCATTTCTATTTCGGACGTTGTTTAGCTGTATTAATTTAACTTGTCCATTATTGCGCCCGAACTCGATTATGGACGCTGTTCAATCGAATCCAATTTGTAGCCGTCCGCGCTGATCGTTTAAAAATATATTTTTTAGTGCAGTGCGGAGATATTTGCAGAATGATTGTAGGCAAAATTGTTAGGTAAAATTTTGGCTAGGCTCAAATCCTGAACATTGAATATAATATTACTTACATATTATATTTTGTTTCCAAATAATGTTTTCCTAAACAGGTTCTGCGCCCCGATTGAGTAAGGAAATCGTAACCATTTGTCAAATGGATAATCCAACCTGTTTAAGGAGTTTACAGATGCCTGCACGTCAAAAAGCATGCATGAACTCCTGAAACAGTTCGAGTAATATGTTTTATGCTGTCTTTGGTAGACGTTTTGACGATTTGCTTACAAAATTAGGCCTCAGGAAACTTAAAATAATACACGTATCAGAAGTTTCAGGATATACAGCCAACAATACGGTAGATAATTCAAAGACAATAAATAATATATGTTGACCAAACATTCTAGAATCTAGAACCTTGGTCTCAACAATTGTTCTTCATTTTTTTATTCAAATAAAACATCCCTATGCTCACCAAATATTTAATAATTTAATCATATTATCATTTACAGGTATTTCATAATTGTTTTGCATTAACGTAAAAAGATAACTTTTGTAATTTAAATTAATTACATACGAAAATACCCGATTCGGGTATCACTAATTAAGACTTAATTTAACGCTGGCTGTATGCGCGAGACTCAAGCACATTAATGATGTTTTTCCTTATTTTTCATTTTTCATATCTACTTAATTAGTACGAGTTTATATTATAAGACCGTAGTGTTATGGTGCTACTAAATGAAACAATTTTAATTAACGTGTTAACGAGTGTAGTATGCAACTCCAATTTAAATTATACAACTTTAATATATATGCTAGTAGGTATTATACGTTATTTGATATGTATATGAAACCTTACTTTTATCGAAAAATATCGATACATGCGGAAATAGAGTATCGATAATAATATATATAAGTGACTGACAACCCTCATAATACGAGTATATTCGACGTGGACTGCCACAGGTATGAAATCTTTCGCTTTATGCCTTTGCCCTATTGCGCTCCGATTGTATACACTTCTTTTTTTATATAAAACTAGCTGATTCCCGCGACTTCGTCCGCGTGGAATGAGCTTTCCGTAAGAAACGTTTTCGTTCGACCGTTTTTTCTCCGTCTTACATTGCAAATCCGACATAAAATGATATTGCGGCTATAAATTAAGATGTAAACTATCCTATCTTTCAAGTTGGATCAAACTGCACACGGTGTGCAAATTTAATTTAAAATCGGTTAAGTAGTTTAGGAGTCCATCGCGGACAAACAACGTGACACGTGATTTATATAATATATTTAGAAGATGAAATGTAGGTACATGCTATAATTTAATAGATTTAAGGTTAAAGCAAAAAAAATACTTGAACAATAGTTAAGTAAGTTGACCCATTGGAAGCAAGGTCATTTTGTATGTTCCAAACCTATATTTAAAATTAATTAAAGATCTTAAAATCCTAGACAACAATTACTTTATTACTTACTATAATTATTACTTATTACTCAAATTGCCAGACCGTAACAGATAAGGTGTGAATGCAAATATTAAAATTATATTCGAAATAACCGAATTTTGAAAATATAATTATACTTAATGAAAAACCAAGGCGTCAAATTAGATATAAAATATTTTAATTTACTACTGGAAAACTTACTTATGGCTAGAGCTAGTCTTTACGAGACCAATGCTAAATCTATGGCCTAGAAATATAATAACTAGCCATAATTTATAGTGGGAATACAGTTTTTTGGCTTTAGGTGAAGCGGTATTGACAAGGGTATTGATTTAAATTATGGCGTACAAGAAAGTACTTCAAAGACTCCAGAGCAAAGCTGGGGTGGATTATGGTCTATGGATGTCATCAACTGACAGACGACCACTGCTGGATCTGGATATTGTCTCTTGTAAAGGCTCTTGTATGACGACCTCCGTGGCGCAGTGTTGAGCGCTGTTGTCTTAACGTGCGGAGGTCCCGGGTTCGATCCCCGGCAGGGTCAATTTGGGAATTTATAATTTCTGAATTTTCCCTGGTCTGGCCTGTTGGGAGGCTTCGGTCGTGGCCAAGCTATTTAGCGTTCTGGTACGATGCCGTGTAGAAGCCGTAGGGGTGTGAGTTTAATATTTCTGCCATGCCCCTAACAAGTTAGCCCGCTACCATCTTTGACTGAATCATCACTTACCATCTGCTGAGATCGCAGTCAAGGGTTATTTTGTAGTGGAAAAAAAAACACAATACCTACTAAGTACTAACTCCCTGCGCACTCTTTGATGTCATCCGTCCACGGGTCAGCCAACGCTGCTTTGTGGTGCGAGTCCACCATTCCAGCATCTTGGGACTACAGCCCCGATCTGATAGTAATAATCATTTTGCCATGAGAAAACTACGTCACGTCTACCCCACACCAGTGGCATACATAGGTTTTGAAGCTAGGATAGGCATTAGATAGTTTTGATGAAATATTAGCATTGACATGTTTCCATTTTGGTAAGCAGTGCTTTTATGCCTCTATGAACTGCACGCCACTGCCCCACACTCGCGAGCGTGGAAGAACTCTTACCAAGTTCGAGTTACAAGGCGTACCCGTTGTGATTAATTAGTGAGGTAGCTAATTAGCGAGCAGAAGTCAAGTCATTAGTAAACGTACTTAATTGAAACAAGCACACCGTGTTTTCTAAGAAAAATCCCGGATTAATTTGCCTGCGCGACGCTCTGCCCTAAGCTTTCGAAATGCTGTTTTAGTTTTAGTACCTACTAGTAACGGGGTACAATAATCTTAAGTCCCGGTTTTCTATTAAAACAATTTTATAATGGGTAAGTAATACTTTTTACTAAATTTTATTACTTTAAAAGATTTTTTTTTACTGCAATAATGTTTAACACACCCATACAAAGACAATATTTGATTTCCGATAAAAAACTGGAAGTTCAAAATAAGTTTTATACAACACAGTTTTTAGTACAAATAATCTTAAAAAAAGTGTGGTGTCGTGGGACACCAGTTGGAACGAAGTTCCTTATTAAACATAAATATTAATTTCATGTTCTATTTTTACGAATACTTTTTTTTTATATATAAAAAAATATGTATAAAAACCTTAACACTAAAGCATTTAAGTTTAATTTCGAATGTAGTATATTTATATTTAAGACCTTCTGTCTATGTAAAAAAAATCTTACTCATTTTCGTTACGGACATTTTTGCTGGCTAGGGTACCCCTCCGCATCGTCAACCAGGGAACTTCGTTCCAAAAACTAGGATATGAACTTGAATCCATGAAAATGGCGTTAAAAACATATATGAAAAATGTTACAATAAACGTATCAATCATAGTATTATTTTAATAATGTAATCAATCGTGTCCATCGATAAATTAATTTAATTATAAACAAGCACCAATAGTATCATGACTCCATACTATCAGATGAGATACAGTGAACGGGTTCACAGATACATAATAATATTAAAGTTATTTACATCTATCCAATCTGGTTGGTGCTTACAGGTCGTTGGATTAAGTGGTCAGTGAATAAAGTCTCTACATTACTACATTAGCGTAGCGAAAACTAGTTAATGACCTATATTTTTACACTACAGCGATATAAAATATGTATGGTCGGATGTGTACAAATACGTACACATATTATAAATGCGAAAGTGTGTCTGTCTGTCTGTCTGTCTGCTACGCTTTCACGGCTCACCAGTTCAACCGATTTTGAAGAAATTTGGTACAGGGAAGGGATGTCCGGGGAAGAAAATAGGCTACTTTTTATCCCGGAAATTAAGGAGTTCCCGCGGAAACCGAAAAAACTTGGTCCACGTGGACGAAGTCGCGGGCGTCATCTAGTATTTCCATATTTATGTATGTATAATATTATATTATGTAAATATTTTAAATATTCATGATTCAAATAATATAAATAAGAAAACTATAGTCCGTGTCACGAAATAAGTACCGAGAAAAATTGTGTTCTAAAATTTACATTAAATTAAAGAAACATGCGACTATTTGCGCTGCCTCAAGGGGACTTCATACGTGACACGGGCTATACTGATCTAACTGACATGACCATTGACCAGACCGAATCCATCACCAGATATAAAAAATAAATAAAACTTTATTTAGAAACATTAACCAAGGACTTAAAAACTTATATGAACGATAATCCTGCAAAAGTTAAAAACTGCGTTGCAGTGATAATCGCCCTCCTCAAACATTGTAGTGTTTCATGTTAGATATAAGACAATGGTTACTAAACTAAATTATTAAATATTAAGTTTCACATATTCACAATATTTTTTTTTATATCTAACAAACAAAAATTTAGTAACAAAGATTTAGAAAAGTCACTTAACAATCGTACATCGTAGTGTAGAGTGAATATCGCGGGCATCAAGTGCAAGACACGCACTGTACCACATAGATTTGCCTTCTGTGGCGGTTTATAGCGAATTAAACTTCTAGTTTTTTTTATTATCATGGCCTTCTGCATAGTAACGCCTGCTTTCTATCCAATAGCTATCAGTATCACTTAATGTCCTCCCGATCGAATTTCGAACACGGCGGCCAATCTCCACAGAGATTAGCCATCTGCGCGGGAGATGTTATAGTGCACAAGAGTGTGCGCATACACAGGTGCACTCTCTGTTCCTTTACTCTCATAGCCCGATGGGACGGAAGATCCGACACGACCGGAGAGATATCAGGCGCAGGACCGACGGCTTAACGTGCTCTCCGAGTCACGGGGGTGAAACACCGCCAACTTCCTAACTCCGGGCTAGTACTGAGAATTTCTTGTCAGAAAAACCCAACAATTGTTATGGCCCGACCCGGGACTCGAACCCGAGACCTCCTCGGCCGCAGTCGAACATGCTAACCACTAGACCAACGAGGCAGTATCACTTACCTACGATCTAACCGGTATAAAACCTGAATTTATGTCACAGTGATCGATCGCACTCGCTTAGCATAGTGATGAAGAGGTGGCACACAAATTTCATTATAATCTTACATTAACGTATCCAATTAAGTGCATTACGCTTATCTCGGGCCTCTCATTATGGTAAGTGATGGTGTTGTAAGTGGTACGAGTAGTGCTTCATTATTTACTGTCACAGATTGCGACTGGAACTACTCGAACTCGGTATTAGATAGCGCCCGTACAACGGTGCATGAACCAGGTGTGTTCCCGGATGGGTATAACACAATTACTCCAATGAAACGGTAAAAGGTAGAACGACTAATCGAATGTTAAACAAACTGCCTAAGAATATTAAAGAAAGTAAAAGCATGCACACTTTCAAAAAATTACTATAATATAATTTAATAATTTTTTACACAAGACACTTCTAGTTAAGATATATCTATGTTCACACAGCTCCTTGGCAAACTATCGGTGTATGCGTTGGTATGTTTTTGTACAAGTCGTAAGACTACCCTCACTATAAATTAAAGAAAGAAATTAATATTTTGCATCGAATTGTAGAGTTGAAATTTATCCTAATCTTAATCTTGTAGGCTCAAAATGCTTAATCTCCTTAGCCTGTAAGTTTCATATAAGTGAATTGTTAATTCTTAATGAAACAATAAATATCTTAAACCAGAATGTTAATACGAACAACTAGCTGATGCCCGCGACTTCGTCCGTGTCGATTGCGGTTTTCGGTCCCCGACTCCCCGCGGGAACTTTTTAATTTTCCGGGATAAAAAGTTGCCTATGTCTTCCCCTGGATACAACCTATCCCTGTACCAAATTTCACAAGCACTGAAATTTGTATAGGGAAATTTGACGTGAGGTTTCTTAAAAAGAAAGAAATTAAATATCCGCTTGCTTCAAACGGTGAAGGTCCATTGTGAGAAAACCTTTTATGTCCGAGAGTTCTTCGTAATGATCTCGAAGGTGTCTGAAGTCTGCCGATCCGTACTTGGCCAGCATGGTGGACTATGTCCAAATCCTTCTCATTCCGAGAGGAGACTCGTGCTCGGAGGAGTAGTGAGCCGGCAATGGGTTATAATGATGATGTACTACAATGCTAAAATTGAAGAGATAGAGACGCTTATCTTAGCATAGAAGTAGCCTGCTAATTAATTTTATCTTAGATTAACTTATTCAAATAGCGTTTATCTTGGGCTTTTAATTATGATAAGAGGTGGTGTAAATGTTACGATCGGTGCTTCATTATTTACTTATCTACAGTTACAGATTGCGATGACAGTTCAGTAGGTACACTTACCCTAAGTTTTTACATTGCAAATTCGACTACATCCCAATAACGCCCCACTGCTGGGCACAGACCTCCACTCTCATAGGAGATAATTAGAGCCACCACGCTGCTACGACGCGTGTTGGCAAGCTTTAACGACTAGGTAATAACATGGTAGTGATAATAACCAGGACCAACGGTTTAACGTGCTTTCCGAGGCAAATGGGTGCCGCCGCCGAACAACTTTTATGCCCAACCGGGAATCGAACCCAGGACCTCGTGATCTACAGTCGACTATGCTAACCGCTACACCAAAGAGGCAGTTGCAAATTCGATTGATCGTAATCGAGCGTTGGATCACATTGGCGGTATTGTTAACTGCTGGATGGGAAAATTAGCATGAGTGTGAAAATTATGTTTACCGTGTACTTAGCATTAATTTGCGGGTATGTGCAAAGTATCTACATGTTCTATACCATTAAATTAGAATGGATCATCTCGTGTAAATGATTATTATGAGAACTTATTGTACCTTTCCTCAAGATTGTTTTCCTAGATGGTAGACCTAGTGATAGGTATATAATTGCTTAAAATGTACGCAGGGCCAACGGTCTTCTGTCCTTTTTTTTGTTGTTTACGGGGGGGGAAAACTTCGAAAGATACCCGACCACATAGGATCGGGTTATGTGGGATTTATACCCACTAAAACCCCCTCGGTTACCGTCCTCAGCTCTTCTGTCCTAGGTGAGCGAAAAAATGATTTGATGAAGATAACTCCATAGAAAATGACAAACTTATGGAGTTATCGTCAGCCTCGTTGGTCTAGTCGGTTGGCATGTTCGACTGCGGCCGACGAGGTCATGGGTTCGAGTCCCGGTCGGGCCATAACATTATTTGCCATAATATATTGGGTTTTTCTGACTAGAAGTTCTCAGTTCTAGCCTTGTTGGCGGTGTTTCACACCCGTGCCTCGGAGAGCACGTTAAGCCGTCAGTCCCGGTTATTATCACTAACATGATAATAGTCGTTAAAGCCCGTCAACCCGCACTGGAGCACGCTGCTCCAGTGGTAGGTGAGAGTGGAGGTCTGTGCCCAGCAGTGGGACGTTAATGGACAAAGGGCTGTACTGGTAGTGGTGATGGGTGGAGGGTTAGCTACTGCTTTATGCTGTCGCGTCGCATCGTATCGAGTCGCGTGGTCGCGTTTGCCGCTCATGTAGGACAGGGCCTTGGACAGTATCAAGAACACAATCAAGGGCGAACTTATCATAAAATCAAATATGTAGCTACTAGCGAATGCCCGCGACTTCGTCTGCGTGGTTTGAGGTTTTTTGGATCCCGCAGGAACTCTTTAATTTTCCGGGATAAAAAGCCTATGTGCTATTTCAGACTATAATCTATCTCTGTGCCAAATTTCAGCCAGATCCGTTCAGCCGTTGGGGCGTGATTGAGTAACAAACATCCATACATCCATCCAAACATTGCATTTACCTATAATATTAGTATAGAATAATATAAGATTCCAGAAAATGGAATACAGTCCAATACTCTTTACTTCTACAGCCTGGTTATGATCATTTTATGACTAGCAAATAAGTTGCCTTATTCTATACAAACAGCCTGCGTAAAGCTAATTAGATATTTGCATATTAAGTGACATTTACCTATCATGGAGTAATTCAAGCGAGTCCAATGTTTGGTCTTAGTAATTAAACTCAAGCTTTTAACATGTTAATGCAATTCAATTAAATGAAAATTACGCCCGTAGTTTCTTGTTGATACTAACTTGCGATTGGTCTCTTCCGCTGATGTTATAAATAAAATTTAAATAATGCTGCAGTAGCAGCTACTCGATCGTAAAGATAGACTGTCTGTGTGATATTTGAGTCTTTTTCCCATTGTAATTAATTAGTCGTCAATTAAAATCATACGGAAGGATAATTAGATCATTGACCTTAAAAGATAATAGGTGTAAGACAAAGCTTGCCTAATTTGCCTTACCTTACTACAAGCTTTTATTTAACTATTAACATTTAGCAATAATTATTAATCAATAAATGTTATATCAAGCATTTCTATCATTTTACGGTTTAAGACAGACGGACTGGGCTATCACCGTTTCTTTTGGAATGAAAGTTCCTTATGGGACGATGCGGAGGGGTGCCTTAGCCGGAAAAAAACGTCCGTAACGAAAATACGTAACATGCAAAAAACGTCCGGAACGAAAATGCGTAAGATTTTGAAGTGAAAACGTGCTCATGTTGTTACGAAGACAAAAGGTTTTAAATATAAATATACTACATTTGAAATTAAACTTTAATGCTCTAGTGTTAAGGTTCATATTTCATTTTTTTTAATTAGAAAAAAAATTTAATATTCGTTTTCGAAATTCGAAAATGTGACTGCCAATTTTTTAATGCATAGTTTATGTATGTGCTATACAGTGTCTAATTATGAGTATATATATGTATATATTTTTATGAATCATTGTGAATATAAAATAAGTGTTAAGATAAGTTTGTAAAGTAGTTTTTGATCTTTATCGATAAAAAAATTTATACATGAATAATTATTTTCTTTTTACCTCGACTAGAACTTGAAATTAATATATATGTAATAAGGAACTTCGTTCTTATCTGGTGTCCCACGACATCACACGTTTTTTATTATTATTCTTTTAACGGGTGCAACCATTGATGTAGAATTTTTTTAGTACTCATTCTATTTCAATGGGTGCAACCATCAGTTAATTAAGCTTCTAACTAAGTATGTACCACATCATATTCTAACTACCAACAAACGTAAAATTAATTGCGGCATAACATCTAAAGCGCTCTTTGCGAAAATATGAATAAATTATGCTCTATTACTGAACATACTCAACCTATTAATTAGAGATTTTAGAAACCAGCCAGAATTTTAAGCGCTGCGATACCAAACACTACACGAAATCGGAGTCCTCTCATTGGCAGTGCGATCGACGTTCTCCCAATCAGCCCCATCAAAACTCAAGCTCATTACTCAAAATCAATTAGCGTTATTAGTGCGGCGCGTCTTCGTTAGCCCGTGATGGAGGGTAATTTATTGGCATCTCTTAATTAGGGATAAGTCTAATTGGAGGCTTAGTCGTAACGAGGCCCTCGAAATCTGACGTCCCGGCGAATAAATTGGTCGAGCCACGGCCTCCTCGCACTCCAGCCGCTCTATTGCCGCTCATATTGACGCTCGGAGCTAATTCTGTGCACTCGAACATCTTAGTTTATAAGGTATTTTCCACTAACTTGATTGTTTTGGTTAGGCAATGGAGAAGTTTCATGATGTTGTGAATATCACATTTAACGCAACGGAAGTAAAATATAGATTTTTAAATCCATCAATAAATTACTGAGAAATTAATTATTTAATAAGTTTAATTATTTAATCCTACACCGATTGCTGTATCTTACTCGAGTGAGAAATTTTGTGAGTTTTTACCTAGCCGAGATTTAATTCGGCTTTATAAAATCGGTTGATAGGGTCGTGTGACGTCACACGACCGCAACTTTAAAGTTGCATAACATTTTTTGAGATATTTTGATGATTCTTTCATATTTTTGTTTTATTTTCATAACAAATTTAAAAAAATGGTAAACTTCTCCATTAGTCATTTCTTACTTAGTAGTGAAAGTTTTTTATACATATAAATGTTTTTTGGACTTGAGTCAAGCTTTCGACCTGGTGAATTATAATATTCTCTGGGCGAAATTATACCAATGTCTACGACGTCTAATTACTATAAATTAGATCGCGGAGTACGTCAGGGCGGTATTACCTCTCTGGATCTTTTTAACTTGTATGTAAATGACTTGATAGAGGAACTGACAACCACAAACATTGGATGTCATATCAGTAGCACGTGTGTTTTACAGTCTCAGTTACGCTGATGACATGGTGGTTCTCAGTCCCCCTATCAAGAGACTTCGAAAGTTACTTTCAGTCTGTGAGCATTATGCCAATGCACACGGGTGAAATATTATGTCAATAAGTCAGAAATGTTGGTCCGGAGAGGGTACCTGAGGTTTTACTCGATGGATCGGCATTTCGGGTTGTGAAAAAGTTCAGGTATATTGACATGTTCTTACTGAGAATCTGAAGGATGACTGCAACATTGAGAGAGAGAGGAGGGCACTCTCGATTCGTTGCAACATGCTAGCCCGAAGATTTGGAAAATGCAGCAAATCGGTCAAGATTGTACTGTATAACGCGTATTGTCAGTGTTTTTACACCTGCCAACTATGGACAAGTTTTCTCAGAAGGTCCTACACGACAATACGCGTGCAGTACAATGATGCGTTTCGTATATTGATGGGCTTGCCGAGATACTGTAGTTTTTTTTTTTTTTTTTTTTTTTTTCTATTATTGAGTACCAATGAAGGGTGCTCAATATAATTACAATCTAGCCAAACTATTTGACTAATAAGTAATTTTAATTTAACCTAAGCTTATAATTAACTTATGTACTAAGAAATCGTCCAATGACTTATCTTAGTCTTTCTCGTTGCAAATAGGCACTTTGTTCATGTGTTCTTTTAGGCAGCACTTCACTACACTATCACTAGTCACTATACACTAACTCAAAGGGTTTTGTCCTTTTTAGTCTTCTCACTAATTGCGTAACGTCGAGCAACTGGATTGCCTCGACGTTAACGTGATGGTGAAGCCGATGATCATGGACTTCTGCGAATTTGGTGATCACTTTGTCGACGTATTCAATTTTCAGGTCCCGATGAATTACGTCATTTCTAATGTACCAAGGTGCATTCACGATGTTGCGCAGTACTTTGTTTTGAAATCTTTGTATTATTTGAATATTTGATTTTTTAGTGCAGCCCCACAGCTGTATGCCATAAGTCCAAATAGGCATTAGGACTTGTTTATATAATAGAATTTTATTGTGTATTGACAAACATGATTTTCTGCCAAGTAGCCAATACATATTTTTATAACGTATTTCTAGCTGTTCTCGTTTCTTTTTAACATGCGTTTTCCACCTCAGCTTTGTATCCAGAGTCATACCGAGGTATTTAGCTGTATTAGCATACGTTATCTGTTGCCCATTAATGTAAATCGGGTGATATTTCGGTGTTTTATTTGTGAAATCTATATGGACCGATTTTGATTCGTTCAACTTAATTCGCCACCTGGTCGTCCAGTCGTAGACTTTATTAATAGAAGTTTGGACTTTTGTGACTGCTTCATCGTGACTTTTTCCGATTCCTATTATGGCAGTATCGTCAGCGAAAGTAGCAATCACATTGTTTTCTGACACCGGGATATCACTGGTGTACAAGAGGTACAGGACCGGACCAAGTACACTTCCTTGTGGAACCCCAGCTTTTATTTCCTTTAATTCCGAATATGCATCTTCTTGACGAATTCTGAACATTCTGTTAGTAATATATGATTTCAAAATTTCTGAATATGCTTTGGGCAATATAATATTCAGCTTAGATATAAGTCCTTCGTGCCATACTTTGTCGAAGGCTTGCGCTACATCTAAAAATACAGTAGTGCAAACTTTTTTTTCTTCCAATGTTTGCTCAATTATGTTAACTATTCTATGAACCTGGTCAATTGTAGAATGCTTTTCTCTGAATCCAAATTGGTGGTTTGGTACGATATTTTTGTCATCTATTATGGGTTTAATTCTCTTAAGCAATAGCTTTTCAAATAGTTTGGACATTATGGGTAGCAGTGAGATTGGCCTGTACGACGTTGTTTCTTGGGGAGGTTTCCCTGGCTTGGCTATCATAATGACTTCAGCAATTTTCCATAAATCAGGTACATACTTAAGTCGAAATGATGCATTGATTAAATTAGTAAGCTTAACAAGGGCTTTGCGTGGTAAATTATTTAAGACTTCTCCGGTGATAAGATCGTAGCCCGGTGATTTCTTTTTGCTCAGGTTATATTTAATTTCCCGTAAAACTTCTTTTGGTGTGACGAGTTTTATATCGATGTCTTCCTCTATTGGTTGAGTTTGCTGGAGGTCATTTTGATGTGCGTGACCATCGTTTGGTTGGAATATACTTTGAAGTTGATTTGCAAATAATTTAGCTTTTTGTGTATTGTTGATTGCCCATTTGCCATTAACATCCCTGATTGGAGGAACTGTAGTGCCTCGGGCATGTTTGCCGAATCGTAAGTGCCGGATTTCTATGCAGTAATGAGAAAAATTTGCCTCCTTCTGGGAGAGGCTCCATGCATCGCATAACAGCATCCTCAAAATGATCTGTGACGGAATACCTAGCAGTATCTTCACATATTGGCTATCTGTGCATCGAAAGAATAATCGGAAATAGTAGTAAATATAGTAGGTAATTTTTTATCATGACGCCTGGAAAGAGTTTTTTAACCTTCCCAGATAGTTTATAAGTTTTATGTAGGTACACTTTACTGTATGTAGTTAGGTACTTTTCATTTTATTTTATTTTGTTTACATATTAATTATTTGTGTCAATTATGTACCTATACTGGACAACTTAGACTTTAATAAAAACCTCATTATTATTATTATTATATAAACTTCTGCAAGTGCTTTTGGAATTTGAATCGTCAAGATAAAAACGAAATACACCGTACGAATATGCTTGTTACTCGTTTTTAGCTTAAACTCAAACAAATTGGTACCTACACAGTACACCTTCTGAACGTCACGTTTACAAAGTATAAATAAGAAGACGTGAACTGTCAACGGTAGCTTAAAACAGCTTACGTTTTAGAAATCACTAGGTGGGGACACGGGGACTTTCGAGGGCTATGTCTGCAGCTAGTACCTACTTGGCTTGAGTAACTTATTGCACTCAAAGATCCATTTGCGGCTTGAAATATTATATACTTTGAGCTTCGCTGGAACGTGCTGCGTTAAGCGATGCGGTCGACTCGGCCGTTCAAAGGGGTATAAGAAAAAAAAGGAGTCACAAATAAAATACTTCGGACAACGGCATGATCAAGTGCACCGAACGATGTAACGTGATATTTTGTAATGTGCTTTATTTTGCACCGCACTGGCTCGGCCCGTCTGGCCGTCTATAATTAGAATTAAATACTCGCACATCGAAAAATCTCATATTTAAACTAGCTTTTGCCAGCGAATTCGTCCGCGTGGAATTAGGTTCCTAAAAATCCTATACAAATTTTCATCCCTTATCCTTGGGAGTGGAATTTTCAAAAATTGTGAAACACGAATTTCTTCGTTTCATGGATAATACTTGAGAAATGACGGACTTTCATAACAAACTTTCACCCTCTTTTTACCCCCTTGGGGGTGGAATTTTTAAAACTCCTTTCTTAGTAAGTGCCTAAGTCACAAAACAAAATTACTGTCAAAAAGATATTATTTAGTTTCATAATTTCATAATCCGTTTCTCAGCGAAAATTACGATTAGCTAAGAATAATAATCTGCTATAATTTATTTGAACCTGAATTTGCACTTAGTACCTACATAATATCTACTTAAGTGCTTAACCTAAAAATTCATCGTACGAACTGAACACTTAAAATAAATTAGAATATTAAAAATCGTCGCGCAATGTGAACACTAACCCTAATTACCTTAAGGCCCAGATAAACAAAGCGCGACAAATAAGTTGTGTACAGCTGACCTTATAGCTTGAAGCGCTAAAGGAGATTCATCGATCCTGCTACGGTACGAGGTGAGGCACAAGCAACGGCTGGGACATAATATTATGACTAACTTTTATTTCATCTAACTATCTATTTTGCCTTGGAATTGGTTACTTTATTAGCCAACCTTTTATTTCCCGAGCAGCATGAAAGCACAAATTATTGTTTTTATACCGAAGTAAGTATATCAAATTTAGCTTGAAATTTTATCAAGAAAGAACCCGCACGTCGGTTCTGCCGATAGGCCGTATCTAATCCATAAACATATTATAAAATATGGCAGTGTAGCTGATTTTGTCAAAATTTTGTAAAGAGGAGGAGGAGGAGAGGACTAAGCTCCTGGAGACGGAATAAGATCTTTTTATCCTTGAAAATCCAAGAGCCTCGACGAGATTTTTCTCGGACGAATATACGACTCACGGGAATCAACTTGCACCTAAGTAATGTAATAACCTAAAAATAATACGCTTTCAGCGTGAAGTTCTGCCGTGATAATGTCGTGACGCTCTCAATATGTCCAGACCTTAACTTGCGGTAGTTAGACAAGAATAAATTGCAAATCTAAATTAAAGTAGTAGAACCAAAAACAGCGAAATACAATTAAAATATATGGCAAAAAGACGCACGATTTACTACATCTTAGTGCGTTGTAGCATAATTAACGTGAAGATTAATTTGTTATGGTTGTGGACTAGTTTATACAATCTGAATAATGAGAAACGGTTGTACCTACTTTTTTTACTTTTGATGGAATTAATTGGCCAACATAACAACGTTGGCAAACTTATCCTTTGGTTGAGTTTGCCGGCTCTCATTAGAGTCTGCTTTCCAAACCAGTAAGTAATAGAATCAAGATAAGAAATTACTTAAGTGAAACAAGTTGTTCTATATGACTATAAATTCGACTTTGAGTTTGATAACACTAGCCGTGCTATAGGTATATGGGCACTGGAAAATAACAGGATTGGTGATCCGTGGGGTTAGGTTTTTCAAAAATACCTTGGGAATTTTTAGATTTTCCGGGATAAAAGTTCTAATGTCTTACCCCGGGATGCAAACTATCTCTGTGCCAAATTTCATCAAGAACAGTTCAGATGTTGGCGTGAAAAGGTACCTTACCTTACAGACAAACAGACATTCGAATACATATTTTATAGTATTACATTTATATTACATATGGATTTTAATGAGTTCAACTGCATTCTTCTCTGGATTATCCCAATATTTATAACAGGGATTGCTATAGGGAATAACAAGGATTACTATAGGGGAATTCCTTCTTCACTCACAAATAGCAGAAAAGGTACAGACTACAGTGTGCCTTTAAAATGTAAACCGCCGATTGCGAATTATAAGTAAAAGGTACCTTCTTATCATAAAATGTATCTTAGAGGTCGCCAGGGCCCGAGAGAACAATTCGGCAATTCGTAAAAGCCATAAAGATCTCAGCGCTAATCCAAAAGGAGGCTTTCAAATAAGAGCAAAAGCGCAGCCTACGTGGGCCATACATTACCCTTTCTTAGGACGACGTCTCGGCGGACTAATGCCTACAATGTGTATTATAGCGTTTAATATAATAATAACGTAATGAAACGTCTCGCGCGAGGGGAGCAGGAGGGTGATGGAGGGAGGGAGGGGGGAGGGGGGAACCGCGGGAACCGGTCTGTTGAGGTCATCGGCTGCGAGCCTTCCGCGACCAGAGTTACCAGCGTAGAAATGACTCCATTGCCCATTTGTGTAATTATTCCAACTATTAGACTGGTAGAGGTTAAGTGGGACAATGCAGAACATTAGGTTTCCATTTTAAGATGTGAGCTTGCGCGGTAAGTGGTTCGGAATATATTAGCGATTATTGTCAGTATTTTGCATTTGTATTACCCACTTAGCACACTCGGTTGGCTAAATATGATTAAATTAAAATTAAACACGATTATGTGTTAGCATAATTGTTTTTATTTTTTTCTGTATATTTACGAACAAGCCTACTTAATTTGGAGAGAATTAAATGCAAATAAAAAATATGCTGACGTACGAGATCTTTTAGATAAAATAACAGCAGTTCTAATTTTTCATGCGTATGGAAAGAATAGTCCACATAATGGATATTAGCATAATTATTGCATTAATTAGTTTTCATTTTACGCATTTTTTTTCTTGATATGGGCAATTTATGCAAATATAAATAATATGCTGACGTTAGACACGCACGAGATCATTTAGATAAAATAACAGGTTCAACTTTTTGTACCTAGTAGTAGTTAGAGAAAAAACCCAAAAGTATTTCACTAACAAAAAAATACGCGCCGAATTGAGAACCTCCTCCTTTTTTGGAAGTCGGTTAATAATACAACATAAGTTTGATCAAGTGGAACTTTTGAGAAACATTTTTGGTCCCCCAAAATTTTCGAAAAATCGTGAAACACATAAATAAATTATTTTCTTATCTTTTAATTGACACAACGCGACGGCACAAATATTTACCTACCAGTTTTCTGAAACATTAAAATGCATCTCGAAAAATTACGGATTTTCATGCGAAATTCTTGTTTATTTATGGCCTTTTGGGTGGAATTTAAAAAAAAGCTATTGTAAATTTAAAAAACTACAGATAAATATCATATTTCCAACTCCATGTACTTCGGTTGTGCATTTACAGACCAGTCGATCAGTCAGTCGGGCAGAAAGGAACGAGACTTTATCTAGAAAATTTTGTAAAAAAAAATTGAGGGTAATTTTTATCCATATAATAACAACACCACGGGAGTTAAGGCATAGGTACGTACACAGACGCGCCGATCGCGCGTATGTTAATGCTCCATTAAGATTATACTAATTGAAAGCCAATAAATACAACAGCTATGAATATTAATTTTATTTGGCTTCGCGTGGTTAAATCCAACTTGAGTCTTAAAACCGGATGGGAAACAAGTAGGTATTTCGCGTGCGCAAATTTCTCTCCAATATTTTATTATTATACCCATAATTATTCCTCAGAGACAGTCAGCGTGATATAAAACCTAGGTAATAGGCACTTACACTTTATCTTGTTATTGCACTTTTTTATTAGCTTTTATTGAAATTCACTGATCTGCAGTATTGGTAAGCACCTACTAACGAGTGGGTCTTAAAGTTGCACACAGTTCAAACTTCCCATAGTTTATTTGTGTACGGTAACCTTCGGTAGATTTCCGCAATATTGGCTAAGAGTGTGTTGTCCAATGTTTTATTTAGGAGAATATCATTCATCCCTGAGTAATTTTCCTATGCAGAGCTTTAGAAAGCTGTTCCTTGATTAAGCAACCTTTGGCATTCACAGCGTGCCATCTCCGGCGAGCGTGACGTCTGGATGTTCCCGTCAATCCCGTTCAGCCGTCGATTACGCAGGACAAATCAATTACCGTTCGCATTCCACCGGCAGCCGACCGACGAATTCTCTGTCATGATCCTATCATCGATGACCTCTCAGCGCAGTCCACTGCGCGTCTAGCTGCGGAATGCAGGACATTGCGTCTGTCCTATCCGAAACCTATATTAAGCCTGAACGCAATGGAAGACGCGCTTCAATCAACACACCGTGAATTCCTTGCATTCAACGAAACATATGGCCTGTCAGAGAAACGTTATACACCTCAAGTATGGCTCAGATTTGACCACGTCAAGAATTTCGTGTTCGAATCCTGAGCCGGAATGTTATCAGTGCTTTGCATCGGCGCTCCACAGAGTCCACATCAAACATGTCAGACTACATTTCTACGTTTGTTAACGGTTAATCTTAAATACATTTATTAATGCATTGTACTTTGTAATTCTTTAAGATACTCTTACGTCGCGTATAGTATCGCTGTATGTTTAATTAATCTGATTGGATAAGAGATACTGATATCGCGAGCAATTATACATAGCTTTGTTTGCGTTAGCGCTAACCGGATAAAAATCGCTTTAAGGTGACTTCAACGGTGAGTTGTACGAGTAGGAACAAGTTCGTCACAAAGATATTGTGTTGTTACATAGAAGCTTTATGCGACAGCTTATTCAATGGGCTTGTATAAATCTTGTTACTTGATATTCAGATTTCCAAGGATTTTGATACCATTTATTATTTCTACCAGGTCGAGATTTTGGCTAATAAAACACCAAGTGCCGCTTCAATGCAACTAAGACAGTGGTATAGGCAACTACTGTACAAATACTACTACAATAGGTAAAAGTACTACTATCATATCCAGATGCTATGAGGATAATACTAAGTCCTTTTCTCTCAAGTGACTGTAACGTAGAGGAAAGAAAGAAAGAAGAAGAAGAAGAAAGAAAATACATTTATTCCACAATGGTGACACAGACAAACATTTAACATACAATTGTACATAGGAATATTGAATGTGACACCACCCAGAATGGGTGTACAGTACACTGTACAGTACAGCTCAGCTTTCTGCCCAACATTATTAACCTACAAATGCACGCATAATGCCGGGCGCTGATGGAAAAGAGATGAACCTTTTCTTATTATCCTAATAGCATCTGGGTACAACAGTACATTTGAGTTTTGTGGTAACCATTGCACAAACCTGCGTAGTTACCGTGTAATATTTTCTATACATCATCGCAACCGCATTTCGTCATAGAAGAGGTACCTTCGGGTCAATGTCGGCGGTCGCGGTTTGCTTTCATGGAGCCGTGAGGTCAAGTAACTGCTAATTATTATTTGGCCGCCGTTGCGAAAGAAACGTGGTTTGGTGGTCATGATCTATTTGGAATTATAATCACGTGGTTAAAGGTGATTAAGAATCTCCGTTCTCTGAGTATACCTTCCTACTTTAATCAGCGAAAATCAGCGAAATTGAAAAGTATAGGTAATTATGAAAAAACTAGAAATTTAATTCGCTATAATCCGCCACAGAAGGCGAATCTATGTGGTACAGTGCGTATCTCGAACCTGATGCCCGCGACACCACAAAAACCCTCAAAAATACCCTCAACGTACGTTTCACTCCGACACCGGAGCATCTTCAGGAGATATTGCCTCCACAATGCAGATGCTCTCTCCTCTCCTCACCTCTGATTCTGATTGGTGATCGGAGTCAGCTCTGATTGGTTAATCAAATAAATAAAAGTTTATTGACCAACACTAGAGAGGTGATTCCGATTTCCGATCATCACACTTCAGGATTCGCAGCCAAAACGTCAAAGCACACAATCTCGCATTTGTTTGAAGTTACAGTCTCTATCAAGCCCATAGTGTTGAGTATCGCAGCCAGCGCCCACGCAGCGTCCTTTCCACTTTATGTTAATCGAAGAGTCATGTTCAACTCGAAATATAGTATTAGGCATGACTGTATAGCGAGACACAGAAACACATTAAGTACATTAACCACAAGCAATTTTCACGTTTACGACTTTGGATTGACACATCGTAAATACGGTTTATGGCAATGCTATTACCTTATTTGCAGTTAAGATAATTGTTTTCGGTGCTAAATTCCGTGAATAATTGTTTCTATTTAGATTTTTAAAAACTAAATTGTTCGGTAAAACTTTGTAGACTGACTAGATAATTACCGCGACTTCTTCGGCGTGGTCTAAGTTTTTCGATTCCCGCGGGAACTTCTTAATTTCAATGGGATAAAAAGTAACCTATGTCCTTCTCCGGGATATAACCTATTCCTGTAACAAATTTCATGAAAATCGGTTGAATAGGTGGGCCGTGAAAGCGTAGCAGACAGACAGACACACTTTGGCATTAATAATATTATATGGTTATTTGGCACAATCGATTGCTTTAAAATTAGGTAGATGAGGCTGTTAAGTAGATACATGATAACCTTAGAAACCATTTGGTATCTCAAGTCTATTCTGGTATTCTACTACAAGTTAGGGATAGGTATGTCAGTTTAATATTTATTCATCAATCCACCCAGGTTCTTATTAAAGGGGATGTCATTAATTCAAAATGCATTTCTCTGGTAGAGTTATCAACTTAAACTAAGTAGGTATAATCAACATCCCGTTACAAACACAACGCACAGAACATTGAATTTCCTCAAGTAAAATCCTTTTCGAGTCACCATAATCTTGACAATTTCTCCTACGCGCACACCTACTCGATCAATGCCTGCCTCAAGATTGGAAAACGCAAATATCCTGTATTGTAAATGCTGTGTAAATTGAATGGTCATCTACACATGTCATTCCATTGATATACGCACTTTTATTATTTATATCATATTATTGTAATAATTGCAATAGAACAGTGACACAATCTGTACTAATATTATAAATGCGAAAGTTTGGATGGATGGATGGATGGATGGATGGATATTTGTTCTCAAAACTCAATCACGCCAGAACGTCTGAACGGATCTGGATGAGGCACAGGGATAGATAATAGTCTGGAATAGCACATAGGCTACTTTTTATCCCGAAAATTTAAGGATTTCCCTTGGGAACCAAAAAAATTTCAATCCACGCGGACGAAGTCGCGGGCATCAGCTAGTCTATACTAATATTATAAAGAGGTAAAGTTTGTGAGTTTGTGACGTTGTAGGGGATAATCTCTGGATCTGCTGAACCGATTTTGAAAATTCTGATACCAATAGAACGCCACATTATTTGTGAGTGTCATAGGCTATTAATATATATATATTTAATATATATATTAAGGTAACTGAACTATTAGTACATATCTATAATAATAAAACATATAATAATATATACAATTTCTTAAAAAATCTTTAAAATCTAAATTGAAAACTAAAAATTAAAAATATAATCTATGCCGCTGCAATGAGGCAATGTGCCCAGAACGCTGGCTGCGTTACCCCGCTGAATAGCCAAACCTATATGTTGGCCGAGGTAACTGCCAGCCCTCCGGTCACCTGTGGACTATGTGAGACGAGAAGATTAGCATATTAATATATTATTTAATATATATATTAATCCGAAAAATTTGAGAGTTCCCGTGGGAATTTAAAAAACTTATTTCAAGCGGACGAAGTCGCGGGCATCTGCTAGTATTTTATATTTCGAAAATCATTCGAAGATAAGAATTACTTATATTCTAAAATCGTAATCTCTAATCAAATAATACTAATAGTATGGAATTTAAAAAATAATTTAAGCCATTTTAATTCAGAATTATCTGAAGTATGTTTTCCAGAGTTATAATTAAACTTTTTGCATAATTGAAATCGATTTCAGTTATTCTGCGTATCTAAGTTCCAAGCGCGTGAGAACAGCCCTCTAAGGAAACTAATTACAGACTCCGACTGGGTCTTCAGTTAATTAGAGGCTGAGTGGCGCAACCCTAATTAATAGACCCTCGAGATGATCTTCTTACGCTTATCTCGTCTGCTTTGTTTCAATTGTTAATTATCTAATAATAACTATAGCTTAGTAAATTAAGTTGTTCTTACTTAATCTAACATTAATTTATAAAAAGTTATAGTTTAGTAACCAGTATTTAATGTACCAGCATAAATAAATTATTACATAACTAGCTGATGCCCGCGACTTCGTCCGCGTGGATAAAGTTTTTTTGATTCCTTCGGGAACTCCTCAATTTTCCGGGATAAAAAGTAGCCTATGTCACTCTCCAGGTCTTCAACTATACCCATGCCAAAAATCACGTCAATCCGTTGCTCCGTTGCAGCGTGATTGAAGGACAAACCAACAAACCAACAAACCAACAAACCAACAAACCAACAAACCAACAAACAAACTGACTTTCGCATTTATAATATTAGTATGATTTTAAATTTTTTTTTTTACTAGGACACTTACTCCGAAGGTAAGTAACTCATTTCAAGTCTTTTTCCTCCTCCTCCTCCTCCTTGTAGATTACAGGAACAACTTTGCATTTAAAAGTTTATTAATAAAATAAATACCTACGTAAAGCTTATTAAAGAATTAAATTAAGTACTTGCTCCATAATAAGTAAATACTATAAATAAAGTAATAAACTATTTCATATAGAATTTATTTTTAATAAATCTTCGACTAATCGGGTCCATTTTATAGGTATAGTCCGCTTAATAAAGTAAACCATATAAGGGAGTGTTTACACCAGGCAATTGGCTTTTGACCTTCGCGAACCGTTATGGATATACCAGTAAGGCAGTAGCGCATACATTTGACCATTTAGGGTTAGCGGTTGATATCAGATAATATGATTGATAATAACCATGAAGTGCTCTTCAATCTTTTTCGATCGTTGCTACGGTATACCGACACGACCATGTAAAACCTATAGGTTTTACCCAGCGAAATATCAATTTTACCTTTGTTACTTTGTTTTCGTTATGTCCTCTCTAGCCAAGAGTTTCTAGAGATTATTTACAGCAATAAGGCCTTCACATCATCGATATATATGTAGGTACTAGATGGGCCCTTTCATAGAAAAAAGTTGGGTATCCGACTTTTAAAGCGCGGTCCTCACCTGTAGTTATAGCCCTGTCCTTGTCCCCGCCATAGCGCTGTCCCGCTTTTCAGGCTAGATGGCGTTAGTAAATTAGGTCCACATTCTTAGTTTGACAGGGCCCGTCTATGTAAATTGAGGTCGTTGCTTTACATACATAATATCATTACGTGAGATACCTATATATTTTGACATTGGCTTTTACTTTCTATGCTTAACTTTATGAACTGTACTTTTAAACTTCAAATTTATTATAATATTAGGTATACACCATTGATGTAGAATTTTTTTAGTACCTATACTGAAGTTAATTATTGCCTATTGGCTATTGAGGTCCAAATAGAAACCAATTTTTTTCTCTTTATTGGTAGTAATACAGCATTAATATTAAGCATCAAATGGCTACTTAAATCTAGTTCGTACATTCGCCTTTAAAGTATTCACTAACAAGCTAATTTTAATGGTTAATGCGGGAGTTATTCTTTTGAAATCCGTACTTAATATAATATTGTAAATTCGAAAGTGTGTCTGTCTGTCTGCTACGCTTTCACGGCCCATCTTTTCAACCGATTTGGATGAAATTTGGTACAGATATAGGTTGCATACGGAAGAACATATAGGCTACCCGGAAAATTAAGGAGTTCCTGCGGGAATAAAAAACTAAATCCACGCGGACGAAGTCGCAGGCACCATCTAGTATAAAATAAATTTAGAAAAAAAGCAATAATACATAGTAAAGTTACAATTAATTTTAGTTTACAGAATTAAATTTAGTTATTACTATTCGGTGAAGGAGTCCTTAGTATGCGTGCGTTTTGCATAATTCAAGTCTATAAAATGCCTGTTATTCGGCGTAGGTATTTCTGTCGCCAGGCCCGTGAGAACAGCTCTCCAGGGAAACTAATTAGTGAATGCTGGCTGGTCTTCAGTTAATTAGAGACTGAGTGGCGCAAGCTTCCTAATTAATAGACCCTCGAGAGGAGCTCTTTAGTCCTTATGGATATCTAGCCCGTTTTGTTTCCATTTTTTTTGTATCAAGTACAAGTTAGCCCTTGACTGCGATCTCACCTGATAGTAAGTGATGATGCAGTCTAAGATGGTAGCAGACTAACCTGTTAGGAGTATGGCAGTTACATTAAACCCATACCCCTAATCGGTTTCTACACGGCATTGTACCGTGTTGTTCTACTTTGCCGGTAGGGTGGTAACTAGCCGCGGTCGAAGCCTACACACTAGGCCAGACCAGGGAAAATTCAGAAATTATAAATTCCCAAATTGACTCTGCCGGAGATTGAATCCGGGACCTCCCACGTTAAGACAACCGCAAAATTCAAAATTCAAAAAAAGCAGTCAAAATTGTAGATATTGTTGAAATTGCGATGAAGTAGGAATTCATAATAAATCCGCTGGAATATATACGCATTAGTAGAATTCAGTAGCATCTGTAGAGGCTAGGCTGTTTTTGGGATTATTCTAACCCCAGCGCCCAGCGGCTTATAGATTTAAAAAGCAGTCAGTAATAAGCAGTAAGCAGAGCAAAAATATTTTTTTTTACAAACATACATTTATACCTAACTTTAATTTTATTGTTTGATATCTCCTAAGACTCAATTCCATTAGCTCCAAAAGTAAAGTCTATATTTTTTTTAATTTATCAATAATCCTCACTTTATACTTAATAGCAGCTGTAATGTCATTACTTTCGGTCAGCTGTCGCAATTTGTCGCGAGTATCATGTAATCAATAAATTAATCTCCCCGCAATTAAATACAGGCTGTGCGTTAAATTGAATGGCTCCATATTTGGTGAATTGGTCACCAACTCCAGTGTCATTACCACAACCTGCCTGTCAACATAAGAAAATCGTTACTTTGTTTGTTTTTATACGACTGCCTGAAAAAAGGAGTATATTGTTTTCAGGGTTCATGTAAGTATGTATGTATGTGAGTTTGTATATTCCACCATAACTTCTATACGCCTGAAACAATTCTGATAACTGAGGTGTAGTAGAGTCAAAAATATATAACACTATAGTTCAATATCCAGTGATTGTCAAATAAATACCATTTAATAAAAATGTGTGAATGTGAATAAGATTCCAAAGGTAATTCAATACGGGCTACGGCAGAGCAGTCGTATTTTTTAATAATTTTAATTATATTTACTTGTTGATTGAATATATACGTATTTTTAGCAATGTAATAGCTAGATAAAGTAATTATTATACAATAATACACACTTGGTTTAGTAGGTAGGTACCTATAGGCTACATTTCCGCGCTAAACAGCTAGGCTACTTTGCACAAATGTGACGTTTTACTAAATAATAACCATAACTTTAATGTATTTCTATAAGGCACCTAATAAAACCCCATGGCCCCAGTTTTTTACGGAAAATTGAGAAAATATTTAGCCCTCCATAGGTAATAGAGAGGCCAAATAAATTACTGTGTCCAAACATGATACTAGCATAGCATTCAAACTTATGCGAGCCTATGTAACCTCATTGTAACCTCTGGCTAACGATAAATTTACCCCATGATTATGCGACGCCCGATGCCCATGCACAGGTATAGACCTCGTACCTGAACCAGCAACGCGCTTGTACAGGCATAGAACTAAAACCTGACTCATTGCTGAACAATAAGTACAAGGCATCGAGAGGCTGCCGCGCTAAGTGAAGACCCTGCTAAATAGATCTCAATCATAAAATAGTTAGACGGAGATACCGGTAAAGAAACCGAGTAATTCAACGGTCTATACCGTATACCACCTTCATTTTAGGTAATATCCTAAAGGTCAGACTTACTATAGTATAATGATCCTGTTCATTTGATAGAGATAAATTAATAATTACTTGACTATTTTGGTAAGTCTAACGTTTAAACATTTAAATAAAGACCTCGTCATCCTTTACATAAACTCGACTTAGTAACCTTATAACTCGACTTTATCAAATAATCTTTTAACATCCCAATGTACCTAGCTATAATTAAATAATTCGACTTGTCGACTCGGCAATAAACGAAACACACTAAACAAAAAATAACCCAAGTAAGTACTCTCAAAACAATAATACCCCCGACGAGGGCGGTCGGGAATCTTTATTAAAATCTCGAGCGAGTAATAAAAGCACAGTTAAATGCAGAGAACTCTGATGAAAATATTAATTAATGTTTCAGAAAGGGAAACATGTTGCTAATTAAATGGCGATATCGCATAAAACGTAATTAGAGGCCGGGTACGTTCGTTTCTCACGGGCGATGCCCCGGGTCCCGCCTCGCAGTCCCGAGCGGCACCGCGGCCCCTTGGACCGTCCCGTAAGCAGCATGTCGAAAATATTCACGAATGGAATGCAGGGGTTATACCTGTGTACTAACACGAAAACAGGTTAGATATAGGGTTCCTAACTAGCAAGGTCAAATTGATCAAAATAAAAACAAACGGACGGACAGACAAACTCTGGTGTGATGCACATGCATTCTCTGATAGTTGTCCAAAAAGAACCTATAAACGGTAATGAATCATTTGATAAGTGTGACTATTTGGTGAGCTTTTATTTAGGCTAACGTATCGCTATAATTTTATCGTTGACAAAAATGTCATAACCATGACAGTACTTACTACAGAATACTTAATTTAATAGTACCCAGTAGTAGTGAAATAATAGTATTTCACGGTAATAAATACCTACAATACAAAAATAACTAATAAGGGCCAGAATAGAAATACGACTTAGATTTCGATGTAGTGGGTAGATTTGCGATCAAAATGATCACCGGGCTCAAAGATCTCCCAAATCTTACAGTAATCTGTATCTCTATCTCTTTAAACATTTCTGTGGTGGTGTCGTGTGGTGCGGGTTGTTACGTTCCCTCAAATATGGTCGAGCGAAGCAATGGCTGGATCATGCGTCATGCTCGTGAACGGGTGCCACCGGCGGGAATGGGGCTACTTTCTGTCTGCCCGTCTTTGACATGAATTGAATAAACAAATTTAAGAAATCCATTAAAAGTATGCTCCTGAAAAAAGCTTATTATACTGTTGAAGATTATGTAAATGATAGAGGAGCATGGATTTGATCGCTCCAGCAATGCTGGGGACAGCGGTTACTTATGTACACATTGATATAGTAATTGTAAATGAATTATTTAAAAAGAGCAACCACCGAGTTTCTTGCTGGTTCTTCTCGGTAGGAATGGCATTCCGAACCAGTGGTAGATTCACTTGACGATTCAAAAGTACTTGTAAAAGTTTATTTTAATACAAAAATATTTGATTTGATTTGATTTGATTTGATTATCTAATTCGTTTGGAAAAGGCACATAAAGGCACTAAAACCCCTATGCTAGCAGTACGCAAAAAACATTTTTGTGTCAGATAAAAAGCAGATAACATAAAACATAATGATTTAAAACGAAATAGTCTATAATTAAATAAAGATGAACCTTAATAAGCGTAATTAGAGACCGCTAACACCCATATTTCACGGAAGATATACTCAGCGACCCACACTAAACGGTAAACTGTATCGTGCACTCTAAATCTTCGTACACCAGATTTACGAAAGGAATGCAGATTGTGGCAATCATACCTACATCCAAACTGGTTACACTTAGGGTTGTAGCTTCTACAAAAAGTATCCATACTAATTCCATACTAATATTAT
Organism: Erebia aethiops; assembly: GCA_923060345.2. Lineage (NCBI taxonomy): Eukaryota > Metazoa > Arthropoda > Insecta > Lepidoptera > Nymphalidae > Erebia > Erebia aethiops. The sequence continues at coordinate 14,119,422 of OV281090.1, read as the reverse complement.
AAATGCTAAAGTGTGTCGTGTGTATTGTAGCCTGTCTGTCTGCGACGCTTTAACGGCCAATCCGTTCAACCGATTTTGATGAAATTTGGTACAGGGATAGGTTGTATCCCGAAGAAGGACATAGGCTTTTTATCCCGGAAAATTCAAAAGTTCCCGCGAGAATCAAAAATCTTTATCCATGCGGAAGAAGTCGCGGGCATCATCTAGTTTTTAATAATTAAGTATTTAATAATTTTGGCAATTAAATTTGCAACATGTTAAAATTTATAATTTTAGTTTGCGTAATACACACACACTTCAATAAATTGGTTCGTATGATTAGAAAACAATTTTATTTAAATTCATTAAGACGTCGCATAGCTTGGAGTAATGTCGCGTATTACACTACGTAAGTTTTCATCCTTAATCCATACTAATCAAATTACTTATTGACGTTAATTATACTATATATTACATAAATAAACGTAAGTAATATTATAAATGCGAAAGTGTGTCTGTCTGTCTATGTGTCTTATGTCTTAACGGCCCATTCTTTCAACCGATTCTGATAAAATTTGGTATAGGGATAGGTCGCATCATGGGGAAGGATTGTACAGGCTAGGTACTTTTTATCCCGAAAAGCTGGAATAAAAAAAAACCACGCAGACGAAGTCGCGGGCATCATCTAGTTAATAATATAATGACGTATCTATTGTGGTAGCGGTTGATAAGTGATAACCCTAGCTGCAGTCGTCGATGACAGCGGTCTAACGTCATCACGTTACTAGGGGCAAATGATGAATGCAGGTATTATCTACGCATAACATTCTTCTTCTTCGTCTTATCGCTCTTGTCAGAGTGGTCGTGGTCGTCCCTTTGGTGTTGTGGCACGCTTAACTTTAACGAAATTCCACTACCTATTATAAACTTGCCTTTACACAAGTTTAAGAAAACTGCAAAAGCATTAAAAATGCTCCTGAAAAAAGCTTATTATACCGTCGAAGATTATATAAATGTTACTTATGTATCCTTGGACTAATGCAATTGTAAATATATTTTATTTTGCTGGTTCTCCTCGGTAGGAACGGCATTCCGAACCAGTGGTAGATTCATTCGACTATTCATAAGCACTTGTAAAAAGTCTATTTGAATAAAAACATTTGAATTGAACTATCCGTCTCCGCTCTTCTCTGATAGCAGCCTTGCGAGTGCATTCGTGTAAGGGGACGTCCACCGCAGCCCTCACTTGGTCTGTCCACCTTATGGGTGATCTGCCGCGTGCCCTGGTGCCCTCTACTATTCGCATAACGTAGCCACCTATAAAACATAAGTCTTTATTGGCGTAAACATAATTTCTATTGAGGATACGTAAAGCCATTTCGCAAACCAAGTACAACCATTGCGACAAGACAACGATTTATAGTTCTTGAAATAGTCGTCACAGATGCTACGTAAACTTCTGATATATAACTTATAACGAGAGCGGAAATTCTTGAAAAATTGCATCTAAAAAGTATTTCCAAAAATTAAGGCTCCATCGATCTCCTTATTAATAACGTACTAGTGGGACAACAAGTAAAATAATAAGTACTATTATTCATTTATTTTTTTTCGCACAGATAATAAAATTGTTTTGAATATTAACCGCATGTCTTTCATAACAAACCGTCGTTTAATTTCTTGGTCTGGACTGGAGACTATTGAAAAATTCTTTAATCGACTTTCAAGTTTATAGTTGAAATTCCGCAAGCGAAACTATGAACATTCCCAAGTCGTCTTTATTAAATACACTGACTGGCAACTCGTGATGACGGGCGGTTGAATGGGCGGCGTAATTAAAAAAGTCAATGATCACTCGTTGTAATTAGCGGTTTATCGAGACCGACAAAAGGTAATAATTGTTTCTCGACAGACATCAGTCTCGGGTCTCACTCTGACAACACGCGCGGGTCTTGATTCTCACTATTTTAAATGTTACCATATGAAGTCTCATGTAACAGGACATTTTGGGTTCACTAGAAGTTTCTATTTAGTGTTATCTGATCTATACTAATATTATAAATGCGAAAGTGTGTCTGTCTGACCGTATGTCTATCTGCTACGCTTTAATGGCCCATCTTTTTCATCAACGACCAAGCGATTTTGATAAAATTTGGTATAGATATACCTAAATATAATCAACCGATTTTGTTGAAATTTGGTATAGAGATGGTTGGTTGCACCCTGGGTGAGGGGTAACTTTTATCCCAGTTAAATTAAAGATTTCCCGAAGAAATAAAATAAACTTAATTAACGCTGACGATTGGCGTAGTCGCGAACATCATCTAGTATACCTACTACATAACTTATTAAATCAATAGCTGATATAGTCGACTTTGTTAGGTCTTTATGATATCCCAATTGAATTTCTCAAAATCTTTGGGTAGTTTAATTCTACGCGGAGAGAACGTACGTGCAATTTGTTTAGTTTCTATAGATCCAGCCATTTACCTAAACCTTAAATCGATGGATCCAGCGGTCAAGGCTGTACGTTGATACAAAAGATTCTTACGAGTACATTCAAGCTTACAGTAAAATATTGTTATGATGTATTGAGCTTTTTTCCCCAAACATTTACCTACTTTTTAGCACTAGAATATTAATATTCCGCCACTGCCAGCTAAAAAACATCTGAAGTGGCAGCTTTATTAAATAAAATCCATCTGGCAATTTATATTTATATAATACAATACCGATCGGCTGAATGGGCGTAATTAAAAATGTCAATGATCACTCATTGTAATTAGCGGTTCATGGAGGCCAGGCGAAGGTAATTTTTTCACTGCTGCCATCAATCTGCCGTGTCCTCGGCCTCGGTCCGACAACACGTGCGAATCTTGTTTGTAACTGTCCTTCTATGATTATGGTGTATGATATTTTTATACCAGTTTTGCTCGCTGTGCCTACTGCTACTACGCTTTAAGGTGGATGACAAGGGTCTGCCCGCGAAATTCAAATTTAATTTGGTTTTTCACAATTTGTAAACTAATACGACAAAGTAGGCTTATGGCATTCAAATTGCGAGCCTAGGAATATCATCTTCACAGGTTTATATAAAAATCTTTACTTGAAAGTGCCCAGTTTAAGAAATTAGTCAAATTAATGACTAATTTGTGAGTAACTCACGTCAAACTCATTATTTTGACTAATTTCTTAAACTGGACACTTTCAAGTAAAGATTTTTATATAAACCTGTGAAGATGATATTCCTAGGCTCGCAATTTGAATGCCATACGCCTACTTTGTCGTATTAGTTTACAAATTGTGAAAAACCAAATTAAATTTGAATTTCGCGGGCAGACCCTTGTCATGCACCTTAATACGCATGCTATTTTAAATAGTATGTACTAATAATTTTCTAAAAAACTCCTACTAATATTATTAATGCGAAAGTTGGGATGGATGGATGGATGGATGTTCGTCACTCAATCACATCTAGATGAAATTTAGCACAGAGATAGTGTCTGTCTGGAATATACATAGGCTCCTTTTTATCCTGGAAAATTAAAGAGGTCCGCCTCAGATACCATATCACACATACGAACGCACTCGATTACCATTGACTAAACCGATTTTGATAAAGTTGGCACATATTGGTATCAAATAAAAAACTGGTAAATCATTTATGACTATTCTATAGAGAATCCAATTATATGGTAACCCTACTTGTCGCTCCAATCGTGTAATCGAGACCAAGTCTTTCAAACAACACTATATAATGGATTGTAAATGATCTTGCTTATAGGTACATATTTTTTAATTGATACTGCAATATTAGTGTATAATAACTCTCTATAGAAAATTCCTTTTACCAAAGAGTAATTTCCAATAACGTCGGTACTGGATCATAATTGGAGCATATTTTTATCATAATCCCTCGAAAATATTGTCGATTCATCTTATTAAGTGTTCACCTTATAATAGGAAGTTATAGATTCATTAATTCCAATGAAAGTTGACGATACTAGGATACAAATGGTTTTAACATGGAACGATCTGAATTCAAGTAAATAAACATTCCGTGCAATAGTCATTACAAACGAAAATGATCTTATCCGACAATCTAACAAACGGCAGAAGCCCAGCTATTTCATAATGAGGTTATTGCCTAGCATTCTAGTCCTTATCTGTCTAGTATGCCGTAGCGGAGAACGAAGAGCAGCACCAAATTGGCGTGGCGGAATACAGCGCAGGCGATCGCCCAGAAGATATAGCTAATTAAGGGCCGAATGCGCCGATCTATTTGGCAAGATCTGCTCGCTGACGTGTGAAAACACCCAATTAATTAACGCGAAACGCTCACCGATCGCGTGCTATAAAAGACCTAGCCTAGCTCCCGAGTTCGCGGTTTAATTTGAAACGTTTTCTCGAATCGGGTGATGTAACTGTTCATATGCATATCGCGATTTGCTTTATAGTTGGGACCTTTTGTTCAATGCAATAATTATGTTGCGTACATTTGCTGGGTTTGTAGTGGTACTTCGTTTTATTAAAAGTCTGTTTTAAATGCAGTTTTTTATTACGTACATTTTAAAATGTAACATTAATGAGGATTGAAACGCATGTTATACTACATTACATGCTTTTTATTTTCATTTAGCCACGTGTTTTATTTTAGTCCTAAAACTGATCGTACACCCCGAGAGACGCAAAAGCCACGCGGCGCACATTTTCGTTTTTCTCAATACAGAAAGAACTATTACATTTTAATCCGTTATGGTTATATGGTTGTCTGGTGGGAGGCTTCGGCCATGGCTAGTTACCACCCTACCGGCAAAGACGTGCCGCCAAGCGATTTAGCGTTCCGGTACGATGCCGTGTAGAAACCGAAGGGGTATGGGTTTAATATAACTGCCATGCCCCTAACAGTTAGCCCGCTACCATCTTAGACTGCATCATCACGTACCATCAGGTGTGATCGCAGTCAAGGGCTAGCTTGTAGTGGATAAAAAAAAATATCCTCACTAGCAAGACGAACGCAGCGGGTGCATTATAGAAATAGGATGGAGGTACCACCTCTTTGGTCAAGTGCGGATTGGCAAACATCACACACCTTTCTTTTTTTTGTTAATTGCTAGAAATGCACTATAAATTGTATGACAAAATAATGTGTGCCCCAGGATCGTACCCTCGACTACCCGAATCTCTCGGCTCGGCGTTAATATAAATAACCGGCTAGGTTGTCACACCTTTACTAGAGTGAGCGGTAGCTATAAGACTATACTCTTCTTTTAAGCTTTGATGGCGAAAATGAGCTTAGAGCACCAGAATGTCAATTAAACGCAGTAATTAATGACTACACTGTGACTATTCAGGCATGCAGTGTGAAACGTAGATCAGTATTTCAGTAACGGTAGCCAGTCAATTAGCTCGCACGATCGATCCATCAAAAGGCCTCCTGTGAACGTAACCTGACGTCGTTTTGTACCAGCGTGCGTGAAATATCTATGCTATCCTAGATGCAAGTACCTACTGAGGGCTTAGAACACAAAACACGGGACGGAAACGTGTACAATGCGGTTGGTAGAATTCGTTGTTTTACTAGCTGATGCCCACGACTTCGTCCGCGTGGTTTAAGTTTGTTTTTTTATTCCCGTGGGAACTCCTTAATTTTCCGGGATAAAAAGTAGCCTATGTCCTATGTAGCTCCAGGTCCTCAACTATACCCATGTCAAAATCACGTCGATCCGTTGCTTCATTGCGACACTTTCGCAATTATAATATTAGTATGATGATAAACCTAGAAGTTCCCGGTGCTACGCTTGTCATGGGGCGTCTTCAAGGACCTTTAGCGCCTTATACCGTTATAAGAGTCCTTTTGTATTACAAATATTAATAATAAGTAAAATTCCTGTCGCGCTTGCCGTGCCTTTGACACGTTTTACCCGTTGTCCTAGGTGAGCGACAGAAGTGACGCGACGCTTTGCGACGTCATAGAAAATGACACGTTTCTACGCGACAACGTAGACGTATCGTCATTTTCTATGGCGTCGCGTCGCGTGGTTTCCTAGGACAACGGGTTAGTCACGTTTGGGTATTACCAGTAAAATACTGGTAAATCGTTATTGGTAAAACCCTTAGAAACTCTACGCTGCTCTAACTATATAAGAAAGTACTGATTACCTATTAACTACTAACTATTAACTATATGACATGCCATAATTTCACTTCTGCGGCTATTGCGGCGCAGTAAAGTTCATTGCTTTACTTTACATACCTATTCCACTATGCAGTATTTTCGTTCGGACACTATAAATACAGATTTATATATCTTAACAGCATAATGTTCTCTTATCTTAAAGTAATCCACAAAACAAATAACAGGTAGGTAAACGAGCTTAATCGTCGTAAAAACGTAATGAGCATTAACTCCAATTAGACCTTAAGTTCACGCTAATCTGGCAAAGCTTAAGATAGGATATAATAGATTGCAACGGGCGGTGTCGAGTGCTTAGCGAGTGTTAATGGGCCGTTCGCAAACGCCGTCTAATTGGAGGCGCGGGCGCACGTTCCACCGCAAGCAAACACGATATCGGAAACGCTAGAAGTTGAATTACGTGAATTTAAAGGTTTTTAACATTGTGACTTTCAATTAATTTGACGTATAGATAGATAGATAAATTCTTTATTGCAAGAAACTGCAGAAACATCTTACTTATTAGTATAGATAGTCACCAAATTCCCAATCTATTAGCTGCATTGGTCACGTGACGCGATTCATACCGGGACGAGCCCGGTCGGTTTAATTTCCTGCTGACAGCGTCTATTGATTGTGCAGCACTCACTGTCGAGAAGAGTTGCGCTTGTGGTTGTGTTCTCTGCTTTATATTCCACTAGCTGATACCCGCGACTTTGTCCGCGTGGTTTAAGTTTTTTTAATTCCGCGAGAACTCCTTAATTTTCCGGGATACAAAGTAGCCTATTGTCACTCTCCAGGTCCTCAGCTATACCCATGCCAAAAATCACGTCGATCCGTTGCTCCTTTGCGGCGTGATTGAAGGATAAACAAAGTAATATACCAACAAACAAGCACACTTTCGCATTTATACTATTAGTATGATATAATCATTTGTACTATGATATAATTTTTACATTCATTTTACCGTTGTACCGGAAAAATAAAATCGCATGATAACCACTATAATCATACTAATGTTATAAATGCGAAAGGGTGCTTGTTTGTCCTTCAATCAAGCCGCAACAGAGCAACGGATCGATATGATTTTTCGGTTATAGCTGAGGACCTGGAGAGTGACATAGGCTACTTTTTATCCCGGAAAATTTCCCGCGGGAATCCAAAAAGTCTTATTCCACGCGGACGATGTCGCGGGCTGATGCCCGCGACATCGTCCGCGTGGAATGGTATATAATAATGAAATATAATAATGAAATACGTAAAATTAGAACTGAAGCTGCCATGGTTCCAAGCGCGCCTCGGCTTGAGAATCTCTGAGAGGTCTATAATGAAAGTACAAACATACATAAACAACCTGTAATAAATATTAAACGTAATAAACCGATGAGTTTATTAAGCAATAGATAATCAAATGCACACAGGCTCAGACGTTAGTTGGCGGAGCTGAATCGCGCAGGAAATTAACAGACTACGCCCGGCTACTGCTGGCTTGTCGGCCGCTTAATTACAACCACTTACTTCACGCACAGATGATAAAGCCTTAACCTCACTGACTGGCTGAACAATATTATCGGAATAAACCACATTTATTATGACTTTAAATAGGTAAACTTAGACTTTGATGTGCTTAGTAATAATAATTATGTTAAGGAAACTAAATATTAAACGTACTAAACTGATAAGTTTATTAAGCAATAGATAATCGAATGCACACAGGCTCAGACGTTAGTTGGCGGAGCTGAATCGCGCAGGAAATTAACAGACGAGGCCCGGCTACTGCTGGCTTGTCCGCCGCTTAATTACAAACACTTACTTCATGCACAGATTATAAAGCCTCGTCCTCACTGACTGGCTCAAAACAAATAATGGAACAAACCAAATTTGTACTACGAATTGTAATAGGTATAGACTTAGAATACAGACCACATTTATTACGAATTTTAATAGGTATACTTAGACTTAGATAATAGCTTAGTCATATGTTAAGGAACCTAAATATTAAACGTACTAAACCGATAAGTTTGTTACGCAAAAAATTATCGAATGCACGTCAGTTGGCGGAGCTGAATCGCGCAGGAAATTAACAGACGATTACAACCACTTACTTCACGCACAGATTATAAAGCCTCGTCCTCGCTGACCGGCTAAACAATAATATCGGAACAAACCACATTTATACTACCAATTGTAATAGGTATAGATTTACAAAGTAGATAACTTAAAGTATGAAGCAACCGAAAATTTTATAAGAAATCAATTCATAGAAGAATTCATAGATTAGTGGTCCAGGGTAATTTAAGACAATTGTATATTTCTTTTGAACTTTCTACTATTTCGTCTTTTAAAAATAACGTCGATCCGCAGCTGCGTTGCGGGCTACGGCATGATTGAAGGACAAAACAACGAACAATCACACTTTTGCATTTATATTACCTATTGATACAGAAGTGTACGAATGAAAAAGAGGGCGGCATGCGCGCTGCAGCCGAGCCGGTTAACATATTATTATGTTATCAGCCAGTAAAAAAAGGAAATAGGTATGGTAGGTCCTAGAAGCTATTTCATTCTTCTTCTTCTTCCTGTCCCTGTCCCACGCTACGTGGGGTTGGCACAACATGTTTTCTTCTTCCACTCACTTCTGTTATCCGTCAACCTATCATTCACCCCTTTTATACGCATATCCTCTTTCACACAATCCATCCATCGTTTATTTGGTCTCCCTCTACTATTTTTTCGTTCCACATGCATATCTATCATTCTTCTCGTAATATGCCTTTCTACCCTCCACATTACATGCCCATACCATGCTAGCCTATTACTCCTCATCTTTTCTATCATTCTATCACTGGCGCTACTTTCAAACTTCCCCTTATATATTCATTATTAATCTATCCATTCTAGTCACACCACACATCCATCTCAACATTTGCATTTCAGTCGCATGTAGGTACTTTTCTTTCATCCGTCCCTTTCACCGCCCAACATTCTAAGCCATACAATGCGACAGGTCTAACGACTGTCTTATAGATTTTCCCTTTTAGTTTATGAGGCTAGAGGCTATTTCATTATCAACCCAAATTCCTTCATCTAAACTGCGCCACGAACCGACCAATCCCCATAATACTAGACTGGCACATGCAAGTCTCAAGAAGTTGTGGTCGGCGAACAAAACGATGCTGATTTCTGGATGATTCAAACATGATGCCTTATCCAAATGTAAATCCAGATGTCTTCATCTCAATGACTCAAAACAAATGGGATAAGTTGAAGTCTGATAGATCAGCTTGGAGAAGAATAATGGCTTTCATCTATCACGAAGAGTACACTAGGGCTAGGGCACTGGAGATAACTTATATTCATTTACCAAAAAAAGAATATAGCCAACAAAAAAAAAGTAAATCAAATCGAGAAACCTACAAATTATTCATTCAGCTGTTAATTAAGTTGTATACCTGACACACCCTAACGCCACTAAATACTTGTATAGTCACAAGTTGCCTAGGTACAGTGTTAATAGAATCTCCTAGTATCAGATCGCTGGCAGTGGCCCAGGCGCCCACTGCGAAGGAAATTAAACGTCATTCGGTCACTTTCTTCCGCACAATGCAGATTAATCTGCAAGACTCATTAAGACTGCGAGCTGCGACGTAAATAGGATGCTTGAGGTTTGTTAATCCAGGCTGGATCTGAATTAAACATAAGTATAATACGTACTTAGTGGAATGAAGAGTTTATTTCATTTTAACTAACTACACTTTATTAAAACTAAATGTCTTGTTAATTATAGAGAGCTCGAACTAGAATAATCATACTAATATTATAAATGCGAAAGTCAGTTTGTTTGTTGGTTTGTTGGTTTGTTGGTTTGTTGGTTTGTTGGTTTGTTGGTTTGTCCTTCAATCACGCTGCAACGGAGCAACGGATCGACGTGATTTTTGGCATGGGTATAGTTGAGGACCTGGAGAGTGACATAGGCTACTTTTTATCCCGGAAAATTGAGGAGTTCCCGAGGGAATCAAAAAAAACTTATTCCACGCGGACGAAGTCGCGGGCATCAGCTAGTAAGTAATAACATCTGTTTCTAATAAGGCTTTTAGTAAAACTGTTTTATTACAGACTACATCTACGTGTGACACAAAAGTATCCAATACCCAGCCGGGCCTTTATTTCGCGTCGAAAAAAGTTGGAATTTGACAGAGTTGAAAACTGCCTCGAGGCAGGTTCAATTACTCGAGTGCGCGCAGCCAATAATTGGCACCGGAGTCCGCGACAAAGGGCCACAATAGGCACTGATTAATTTCCGAACTAAACCCGAATTCTAGCTCGCAAACACGGCACGAGCGACAGTCGGAGCCGGCGATATTGCTTCCTCGCTTTTTGGATCGTAACAAGATCGTACGCATCTATATTGATAAGCTGAAATGCGCTTTCAATTTCGTTTTCATTCAAATGTATATAGATCATACCGTAACTGACTATTTATGACCATCATATTTTATGAGTAACTGAGTAATTTCAATAAGTGTACAGTGTACCTAAATTGAATAATTATGTACTTTGTATTTTATTTTGTTTTCAGAACCTAAGTTATTATTAACGGATGTCTTAATCCCAACAGTACAATAATGAATAAGCAGATTCCTATTTCTTTGCTCAGTCCTGTCTTCTCTCATACATTTTTCCTGTAGGAACGTGTAGAAGCGGGAGGGCGGGCGGCGACTATAGATAGAGCTGCATAAACTGTACCTTGACAGATTTGTCTACTTTTAATTGGTTATGAAAAAATAATTGAGTTGAATTGGTTGTTTTGTCGTGGACTTCTGTAAACGTCTGATTTTATCCCACATTTTTTTTCCTGTAGGTACTTTACCAATACAAAACTGGGCACCATGCTATAGACAGATCGTAAAATATTAAATAGATTCTGATGCTAAAAAATATTTAAAACATTTTCCATTTCCATTATTTTCTTACCAAAGCTTGCCATAATATAAAAAAAATCATGATTTAAAACGGTTAAAAATACCTAGCGCCCTTGCGTAAATCTAAAAGTCTTTAAAGAGTTACAAATGTAACCACATCACGTCACTGCAGTTTGTACAAATCGTCCCAATCAGGAAAGCTCGGGCGAAAAAATCTGAATCGAGCATAACCCGTGAAATGCAGTTAACAAGCACATCATAAGTAATCACCTGCGAGTGAATGGAATAAATTGCACGTTCACATTTAAAATATTCGATTTTTAACAAGAGAGCTTGCAGGAATATTTAAAGATGTGCTTAATAATAGCTAAAATTGTGTGATTCTGTATTCCTACATAAATAATTATTGTGAATTATATAAAAACTAGATGATGCCCGCGATTTATGTTTTTTGATTCCACCGGGAACTCTTCAATTTTCCGGGATAAAAAGTAGCCTATGTCCTACTCCGAGAATTAGCTTATCTCTCTACCAAAAATCACCAAAATCGGTTGAACAGGTGGGCCGTGAAAGCGTAGCAGACAGACATACACACTTTCGCATTTATAATATTAGTATGGATTAATGCAAAGTGGTGTCTGTTTGTTGTCCTTTCCATGGCTGCAACCAATATCTGTACCAAAATTCGTCAAAATCGGTTGAACAGATGGGCTTTGAGAGCGTAGCAGTTAAACAAACAAACTTTCACCTTTATGATAGACTAGATGATTCCCGCGACTCCGTCCGCGTGTATTAAGATTTTTGATTCCCACGGGAACTCTTAATTTTCCGGGATAAAAAGTAGCCTATGTCCTTCCCCGGGATACCATCTAGCCCTGTACCAAATTTCAGCAAAATCGGTTGAAAAGATGGGCCGGGAAAGCGTAGCAGACAGACAGACAGACAGACAGACAGAAACACTTTCGCATTTATAATATTAGTATGGATATTAGCATGGAGTTGAAGAAAACTTTAAGAAATCTAATCTCTCTAACTACTCACCGTGGTTCGGGTGGCAAGTTGAGTGAGCTACCTTTATTATATAGTTTACCTTTAGGTATTCAGGAAAGGCAGGCGATACTTAGCCTCAAAAACTTAGCTTTTTTCCAAATAACCCACCGATTCTCATACTACACCATATGAAAAAAATGCATGGAAACACAGTTGGGTCGGCCTCGCAATTTCACCGGTTGTATGCGCGGTGCAATCCTGTGATTAATTACAATAAAATAATTTGCGTGAAAGCACAAATATTGTTCTATGGTTTTTCTTGTTGTATGTACTTAGGTACTTATTATACTTGGATTTTATATTTGATACTCTATGACTGAATAGAGGCTGACAGAAGGGAAATGATTTTCTGTCCCTTAAAAAAGTTCGAGAGATTTTTGAAGAAACAACTGAAAAATATATTTTTTTATTTAAAAATTTCAATTCACAATCACGTTGACCGTCGTGACTCTTCCTAACTTAGAACGCGGTTACCCGTTGAACCAGTGCAAGCTTAGAGTTCATAATATCTGATCTCGCCTATGCCATGTTACCCTCGGAATTGAAAGAAATAATTCAAGCAAACAAAAGTGCAAAATGGGGGAAAACGGACCATAAACACGTTTAAGTGTAAAAGGACAAAGCGCAACCGAAGCTCATTCCCAAACACCCCCGGTCACTTATACATTTAAGAGGACAATAAAAAACAAAAGCAGCTAAGTCCTAAAGTACCCACGTAATGCAGAGGGTTAATGAATTTAAGCGTACAGTCCTAGGGTTAAAGCGATGGTATTAAGGGCTGGGGCAGACACAAAGCGCGACGAAACTGCCTGATACTACATGACGTGTACGATTTATTTAACAAGAAGCTGTTTATACAGCACATTCGTAGGTGTTAGATTTTAGTTAGGGTCAATTTGAGCATGTATTCATGTGCAAGAAAAGACGTACATACCGCCAAGTGGTAAAATATGTCGAAAAGAGCAATATGTGGTGGAGTATAGAGTTGTTTGTCTGGAGAAAACTGAAAAACAGCGCTGGGTACCTATTGCTGCTAATGCCCATCACAAAGCTGAGTTTTCGACAAATTATCTTTTGTTGTCTTTTAATTTGTAAAGTCTAATATAATTAATGTACATATTAGGAGAACAAAAGTGGAACACAATAAAAGCTTTATTTATTTATTTATTTAAGTGTTTTTTTCGGTACGATGACAATACCTCTATAGCAGTTTGCAGTCAAGGGCTAAATCTTCATCAATTAAAAACTCATACGTGGCGCATTCGTTTCCTAGCCGTCGCACTGCGCTGCCGCTGCGCGTTGTTTGTGTCCAACCCTAAAAAGCCAAAGCATTAAAACAATGGACTGTAACGTGCTGGCAACCGCCACCGAATTTACATTCCTCATGGCGAAAACGCATAAAAATGTTCTCATTAACCTGGGGTGGTCAGAAAAACCACCCGCTTCGCTTGCTTGCCAAATATTTGCTTTTCAACGAATAACGGTGCGTCTTTTCAGGAATGAGTGTTATTTCAGTACATTTTGGTCCTAACTTTAGCTAAGGTATGCCAAGCCTCCAGAGAAAGAGGTGCCATAATATGCCTCATATACTTATGGTTATGTCCGATGACAAGCCGCTCTTTTCGACATATTATACCAGTTTACTGGCACTTTAAAAAATGTCTATCTTTGAATAATATTTCCGTCTTAAGTTGGGGACTTTTTGACGCATTTTGATGTATATAAGTATGAGTATTTATGACGTTTGACCAACATTTGACATAATTAATAACACGAAAAGATTACAATTATTTTGCTATAATCCAACTGAAAAAAATCTGTATGGTCAAGCATGCAGTTACAAGCGAAGCACCGTTCCTTCCCAACCAAGCAAGAAAGCCAAGTTCCCAAGCAAGCAATGCCACCACCACTCACATGCACACACAAGACTTTTATACTATTCTCGACGCACGTTTCGCCCCGACACCGGAGCATCTTCAAGAGATGTCGACTTTACAATGCAAGACTCGATTTAAAATGCAAGATGTCGAATTTTATAATATAATTAATAACTTCTTATAAAGATATATATATAAGAGAAGACAAGCAGTGTACACTATACAAGTAGTAAAAGAAAATTAAATTACGGTCGATCCTACAAAATTTTGCATGATTTCACGTTCAATCTTGCAACTAGGTTAAACCTAGACTCTTTAGAACCAAGGTCGTATTCATAATATATTTAGTACTCGTACTTACACACTCGCGGTAATTTGCTAAATTCAATTTTTAAAAAAATATGACGAAAGATTAAACTAAAATATTCTTTTTTTCCAAAAAACCGACTTCGAACGCCACTGTAAAGTAAAAAATTTTGATTTCTACCCACTATGTTGAAGTCGGGCGAGCCTGATGTGCCAACTTTGTTTATCCTTGTTATGCCCGCCCGACTTCCACCAAAATTATTTTTTATTTTACAGTGGCGTTGGAAGTCGGTTTTTTGGAAAGAATTTTTATTTTTTACTTTTTAGTGTCAGGGTTAAGGATTTGGAGTCAGAATTTTTTATAGAACCACCTCGAGAGCTCTCTCTCCACCTCTAACAACTGATAGTTTCCGTGGTTTCCGTGGTCAGAAACCACGGAAATATGCACCGACATACATTTAAAAAAAAAATACGCGCCCAATTTACAGCTAAGCATATAAGGGGGTACATGAGTTGAAACGGAAACAGCTAAACCAAAATTTTTATTAGTTTTAAGATTTTACTATGCACCTTGTTACCTTTTAAGAACATTTTTGGAAATAAAGCATTTGTATTTGTAATTGAGAACCTCCTCCTTTTTTGGAAGTCGGTTAGTAATATAAGTATGCACTCTTTAGTAGCGAACGTTGAACAACCTACAGGGTTGCCTAACAAAGATCGGCCACGTAATAATCGCATATCCGCTTGTTTTCATTACAAGCTGCTTAACATACCGGGGACACTCTGTATACACCGTGTACCAACATTCCTCGGACAGGACTTTTATTGTATATAATGCTCTTGCCGCGGCTTCAATGTTTTTACTAAATGAAAATTCCCCGGTCGTCATAGAGAAAACGGTAATGTAAACGAGTTGCTAGACTCGCTGTTAAGTGTACTTTATAAATAGCTCTCTATTATTGACGTTCTTTGGAGTCGTCGCCGGTACAGTCAACCCCAGTTACTGCTAAAACTAATATAAGTAAAAGATAAAGCTTATTTCACATTGGACTACATCACAGCCGCTGATGAAACGTCACATCTGTAAAGACTTTTTTATCAACTACAAGTTAGCCCTTGACTGCGATCTCACCTGATGGTAAGTGATGATGCAGTCTAAGATTTTAGCAGGCTAACCTGCTAGGAGCATGGCAGTTATATTAAACCCATACCCCTAATCGGTTTCTACACGGCATCGTACCGGAACGCTAAATCGCTTGTCGGCACGTCTTTTGCCGGTAGGGTGGTAACTAACCACGGATGAAGCCTCCCACCAGACAAGACCAGAGAAAATTCTGAAATTATTTTATTTCAAAAATTGACCCTGTCAGGTTTCGAACACGAGATTTCCCACTTATAAGACTACAGCGCTCACCACTGTGCCAGAGAGGTTGTCGAATTTTTCTTCCACTGTGTACCTACTTTGAACTGCACCTTATACATGCTGAATGATATTTAAATTTGTGTAAAATGAAATGTAAATTTAAATTATAAATTGCCAAATTGATTCTGCCGGGGATCGAAACCTGGACCTTGGGGATTTTTAAATCTACCGCAGATTGAAAAATCAGATTAAGTATACCGATACCGATAAGTATTTTATTTACTCCAGCATCGAAAAGTTCCAATTTCGAATTTGACAACTATATCGAATTGAACCCTCTTTCGTGTTTGCTTCTCATAACGATACAGTTCGTTGTATGGGAGCTGTATCGTTATGAGTCGTAGCTGTATCGATATGGTTATCTTCATAAATAGGATACCTATAGCTTAGCGGCTCTGGGTTCTGGCACTTTCCCAACCACAGAGTTATTAGTATCGGCAAGCCTCGTATCAAAAAACAGCACTCGAATTAAAATGACCCTCATTACGATACAGTTGCATAAATAGCTATTGTCTATATATTCTACCTGTGATTAGCCGTGAAAAGGCTTTCGCATTTTTAATTACAGTATGGGTAGTGGATACAGTAGGTTAGTATATAAGTCGACTCATAGGAAAGCAAACAGAATCACTATAACAAGAGGAAAACAAAACTTCATCTATATGTATACTAATATTGTAAATCCGAAAGTTTGAATGGATGTTTGTTACTCGATTTGGATGAAAAGCACAGCGATAGTTATAGTCTGGAATAACACAGGCTACACTTTATCCCGGAAAATTAAAGAGTTCCCGCGGGAACCAAAAACCTCAATCCTCGTGGACGAAGTCACGGGCATACGCTAGTTATTTTATATTTCAGTTCATGTCTACATTGGCATGAGGACGAGGCCCTGTCAGGGCATTGCCAATCTTAAAATAAATTATTGTACAATTTATACAATATAATAATACCTAATACAAAGAACATGAATATGGATGCAATGTAATTAATTATCCCCTTAATAATCTTCGTAAAAATCGAACCAAGCAGCTATTTATTTATAAACTAGCGAATGCCCGCGACTTCGTACGCGTGGATCGAGGTTTTGTGGTTCCCGCGGGAACTCTTTAATTTTCCGGGATAAAAGTAGCCTATGTGCTATTCCAGACTATAATCTATCTCTGTGCTAAATTTCATCCAGATCCGTTCAGCTGTTGGGGCGTGATTGAGTAACAAACATCCATCCATACATCCAGACATCCATACATCCAAACTTTCGCATTTATAATATTATATATAATATATAAGATATAAGATAAGATAAGATAAGATAAGATAAGATAAGATAAGATAAGATAAGATAAGATACGTATTGACAAATACGTCAATTATTAAATATTATATTATGAAAATTGGGATTCGGCTCAACCTGCCACTATGTATTCTAAAAACATTTTATTAAACATAAAACTTTACGATTTAATATTTCTAAGAGTACGATAAAAGCTCTCAAAAGATTATATCAAAGACGTTGAGATTTCATTAAATCCGCTTATCTTTTAATACGTATCATAATAATTTATTAAAAAAGATGTTCTTAATATAGTTGATTTAAGAGGGTTAAATCAAATTAATTCAACATGTTTTTTTTAACTTATCATTATCCGAGCTCTGCGCTAAGTATTTGGTAAAAACTGTATTGAGCAAGTTCATCAACGAATCGTTCATTACTTAGTAGTTTCGACGAGGTCCCGGGTTCGAGTCCCGGGTCAGGCCATAACAAGTGTTGGGTTTTTCTGACAAGAAATTCACAGTACTAGCCCGGAGTTAGGAAGTTAGCGGTGATTCACCCCCGTGCCTCGGAGAGCACCTTAAGCCGTCGGTCCTGCGCCTGATCTCTGTCCGGTCGTGTCGGATTTTCCGTCCTATCGGGCTATGAGAGTAAAGGGAAAGAGCTAGTGCACCTGTGTATTGTAGTGCGCACACACTTGTGCATTATAATATCTCCCACGCAGGTGGCTAATCCCACGTGGCCGAAATTCGGTAGGGAAAACATTATTAGTTATAGGCTATAGCAGCCCGAACACAATCAATGCGACATAATATCTATCTCGCGTACGTACTTTGTCGACGAAAAAAATGCGAAAAAATCGCGTTAGTTCTTGTTCTGATAGTGATATATGTACCTACCTACTTATCTTTTTATTAAAGAGTCTCAAGGCTAGTAAGTACTATAGCTCTTAAAACAACAAAGGATGGAGGTAATAAAAAGTAGGTACCTATAATAGGTACTAGGTAGGTTCATGTCTATCCTTACCACGTTCATAATCACGCGGTTTTCGGGGTTGGTATTAAGGCCTTTGCGTTGACATTGTCCCATTAACACAATTTTATGCCCGCCATATTAAAATAATAAAAACTTATGCCTCTCTTAATTAAATAATTTAGCGACGGCCTGAGCGGAGATATGTAAATTGTTTTAGGGGATAGATCAAACAACCCTTTTTTATGACTTTAATATGCGGTTGGTGAAGCGGGGAGGAGGCCGTGAGACAGAGGCGCGCGGCGGGGGGAGGTAAGTTATGAAATATTTAATAACGGCGCACACGATTCCATTTGAATTACTTTCGAGGAAATGACGACGCCTTAGGCTAGTGGTACATCGGGCTTACGAGCCGGTCCAAGACTTATGCTGAGATCTACAGAGCGTGATTTGACTTCGCTCAGAGTTTACTTAGAGTTAAAACGAGATGGACTTATGTGTGTAACATAAATCTGTCTCGTTTTAACCATGTTTTACGTCTAAGCAAAGTCAAAGTTCGCTCTATAGATAACAATGTCCAGTAACATTAAAAATAAGTAATTCATGATCGCGCTGAACGATCAACTTACAGTATTATAGTTTGAATAAAACTAATCGCATGTGCTACACGTTTTTGTTAGAGCTACAAAAAACCGTCATGAACAGAAACTTTATCTAAGAGACATTTACTTTTTTTTTGCCACTCATAATTGTATATAATGTGCAACCTCATACAAAACATAATATTACACTGTTTACAAATGTAACAAATTGGATTCATTTATTTATTTATTTGAATACTAGATGATACCCGCGACTTCGTCCGCGTGGACTAAGTTTTTTCGATTCTCGCAGGAACTTAATTTTCCGGGAAAGTAGCTTATGTCCTTCCCCGTGATACAACCTACACCTGTACCAAATTTCATCAAAATCTGTTGAACATAATATTGTGGGCCATGAAAGCGTAGCAGACAGACATACTGACAGACAGTCAGACAGGCAGACGGAAAGACGGACGGACAGACAGACACACTTTCGCATTTATAATATAAGTATGGATTTTTTATTATTAAGTTGGATTGGAAGGATTTGAAAATCGACCCAACTGTTAAAAATGACTCGTTCTTGCTCCTGTTGTGCCACCGGTTTTGCGTAAGTCGCTTCACTGTCTCAAATACCGGGGGAGTGTTTTAATTAATGTTTCCCGACAAATTGCGAAAAAACCAGAGTAATGACGTCACATCGTGCATGTTACACGTAGACATGTAACGACGCTTATTACCATGATGGGCGCTACCAAATGCGGCTCTTTTAGCCAATGACTGCGGGAGTGAAGAGCCTTGTAAGGAATAAGGGCCTCGAGGCGGTAATAAAGTCATTGTACGACACAATTAATGCAAAAATGGTATAATTAAAAAACTTTTAAGCAACTCCCCGCGACTTTTATCTGGGTCGGGAGTTCTGAGTGATGTTTGAGCAGTGTAATTTAGTATTTTTAGATGTAATGGAACGTGCATTAGCCATTTTTGATATATTGCTTTTTACTTTGACGATGAAAGCTAATCGGACACCAAAAAAACTTATAAGAGTGTAGGTAACAACTTTTAAATGTAATTGGGATTTTGATTGGGGCCTGTAACAGGGTACTGTAATTTATTTATAGATTCTTAGGTCAAGCCAGTCTAGCTATCAGCCTGTCATCATAAGGATCAAGTATCTATACTCTATACTAATATTATAAATGCGAAAGTTTGGATGGATGTTTGTTACTCAATCACGCCCCAACAGCTGAACGTATCGGGATGAAATTTGGTACAGAGATAGATTATAGTCTGAAATAACACATAGGCTACTTTTTATCCCGGAAAATTAAAGAGTTCCCGCGGAAACCGAAAAACCTCAATCCACGCAGACGAAGTCGCGGGCATTAGCTAGTTATTAATAGATGCGACGTTACTGAATCGAATGATGAATAATATCTACTATCTGAGGAGCATTTTAGTATTTTCAACAGTTTTGTATATCCCTGGTCTCTATTAATCTTGATAAACTGTTTTAATAGGCCATAAAATACACAAACATGCAAAAAAATTCTCAAATAATATAAGGACCGGGACAGTTACAAAGCGCAACGATATCGCAACGTGCAATGGTAACAGAACGGCAGAATCTCTGATCGCTTATCGCAATGAAAGCGCGACATTGACGAACTGCGACAGCAACACTTCCTGGCACTCCAGCGTCCTCGTATAAGAATAGCTAGTAAGCCAAAGCCAAAGCAATACGGTGCGACATAGGGGCATGCCACTGAGACATTGATTATCATGCCGTAATATTTAAATTCTGCGACGTTGTCTCGGCACTAAATAGACAGCTGCATTCTGCTTCAGGCCGCTAGATTAATGTTTCTATTTCTAGCATGCTTTAAATTGTCACATGCTACAGATTGAATTGAAAAGAGCTGTTGAGCGGTGTAATTATCAGTATTGAAATATTCGTTGTATTTACGTTTTCTTGTCTTTTTTGTAGGTTAAGTTAGAGTTCGACATAAATAATCAGGTAGTGTATAATACAGATTTAATCTACTAAATTCTAAAACATCTATTTTTCGGTAGATTGTAATAACAGATTACAATCTACCGAAAAATAATGCGTTAAATTGTAATCTTTCGACAGTTCACAATCTCGCTAGTTAGATTACAATCTAACTGTTTTTACAATTTTACGGTGACATATACATAACAGATACTTATAAAAGTTATAGAACGCGTCCGTAGCCGTTACGTCGCGCGTTCTATTTTACTAAGCCCCTAATCTTTTCGGACACCGACAAAAGGAAAGAAAAGTACACGAAGATCGGACGGGTCAAACATAAAAAGCACTCGCCATTACCAAACCACTAAAGCCGTGCTCAATCGGCAATAATCGATGCCTTACGAGATAATAACAAATATACATTTTTTCTTCGCACTCTCTTCGCTCTGAGAAGACCGAGAGGCGCGCTTCTCACGAATTAAATGACTAGGGTTGTCAAATATTATAAAAAACTCATTTAGCCCTTGACTGAGATATTTCTTGACGACAGGCGACGAGAACAATATCCGCGTTTTCTTAACTCCAGCGAAGAAGTCGCTGAAATTTATTTGTATTTTAATTTGGTATGATAAATTTATCTCAAAAACGATAGTGTAAGTCTATGAATGAGCTACTATTTTTTTGTTTTATGCGATGTTTTGTGTTTTACAATAATAATTTTAAAAAAATACAATATTTACAAGAAAAATGTAATCTTCATTTACTTCTGCCCGTTTTCTAATTAATAAACATAGCCTGCACTGCAAATTAATTATCAATTGAAATAGTCATAGTAGGTAGAACATAATTTTCTCAGTACTATGATATTAAATGATTGTATTTATGGTTACCCATACCATATTAATGACGTATTTCACCTACTTTGACCCATCTATTTTTTATTATCTCATCTGTATTTAATCTAGATGAACGCAGCCCTGATCGTCACGTACCGGCCGTTATTTCAAACCAAACATGCGGTTTTAAAAGCGCTCTGATATGATTTTATAAAGAATTCAATGAATACCTAAGTACATAATTTAAAAAATTCATGTAAAACGGTGTATAAAATCGACTTTACAAAATAGCATCACAGTCAATATAGTAAAGAGGTTGAAAGCACAGGTAGACAAACATTTTTTGGCTTGGAAACTCGATAGAATGTTTTTAATGTGTATCCATAAACATTTTAACCTAATAAAAATTTAAGTATCTTTACTTATATACCCCTAACAGGGCCCACTACCATCTAGATTGCATGATGACTTACCAGCAGGTGAGTTAGTAGTAACGAGCTACCTTGAAGTGGAATAAAAAAACGTGAGCTGTTTATGTATGTTTTAAAAGTTTTAAAGAACTCAATATAATAAGATAAAGCACTTGCTATTATTGCTTGCTATTCTTCTTATTTGTTAGATGCCTAAGTCTTCGTAGAATTTCATCAATAAACTGGACCGGAATGAATCCTGAAAATAACAGCTCTCGTTTAAATCTGTTAACGACGGGCGTGACGAATATCAGGGCGGTTATAACTACAATTTTTATTACACGCTCATCGCAAATTCGCATATCAACAATAGATTGTACCGACATCAGATTATCTTCATACAAACGCTGAAGACAGCATTCATCTCGCGCCTTCGGGCGGGGGCGTGTATCATGGGGCCGTGAAAACCATCGCCCATCGAGTTGTAGGAAAGCTTTTGTAGAGCTACGAGTATGTACCTACATCAAGAGACAATTAATAAGATCTCTCAAAGAAGTTCAGTAAGTTCAACTTAAACAAAATTATGCTGAATTATAACACCAAAAATAATTTAAAGCAAAACATGGTTTACTTTTTTAAAAAAAATTACCTTTAATAACAAAAAATATTCAATTAAAACTATGTAATACATAATGGTTTACTTATGATAAAGATAGTGATATGATTGACAGGATAATAAAGACCCCTAATTACTCAACGGTATAGTTAAAAGGTAGTTTGATTCATTTTATTAACTTACATTAAGATACTTGGCATAATTCATTTTATGAATCGTTGCTTATCAATTCGCTGCTCAATTCTTGTAATTATTCCTAATAGTAGCCTAATAGATATTCTTTCATAATTTTGATCCTATTGTGACCAGTTTGGTCTAAGGATGAGGATTCTTCGGATGAATATGAGGATAATATTTCCACCTCTATTAGATGTATGACAGCTCACTGGCATCGGCAGATAAATCGATGGCTAATTCGTAATGGCTCATTGTTGTCTGCGTTTACAAAGAACACAACTTTCTCGTCTATTGCCTTGCACAATAGGGCATACTTGCCAATAACATAGTACGTGGACCTGACTGAATTCCCGCGTAGGTTTTACACATTTTATAGTGTCTGTATGTTGCTACTCGTTGGTCTAGTCACTAGTGGTTAGCATGTTCGACTGCGGCCGACGAGGTCCCAGGTTCGAGTCCCGGGTCGGGACATAATTAAGTATTGGGTGTTTCTGACTAGAAATTCTCAGTACTGTCCCGGAGTTAGGAAATTGGCGGTGTGTCATCCCCGTGCCTCGGAGAGCACGTTAAGTCGTCGGTCCTGGTTATTATCACTAACACGATAAGCAACGGGTTTAAGCTTTAATTCCCTCTCTCATATGAGAGTGGAGGTCTGTGCCCAGCTGTGGGACGTCAATGGGCTGTAGTGATATGTTGCTGTATGCATGTGTGTGTGGTGTTTGTTGTGTACCAATTGGTTCTGGAAAAAAAATATTATCTATCATAGTGAAAGGGGTTATAGCATCTAAATTGTTATTACTTGTTTACATTTAACTTTTTTTCAGCGAGATTCGATTTCTTATGCAGGTATTGGAATGTTGTATACCTAAGTAGAATTTTAATAAGAATAGAAGCGTAAGCCTATTCTGCAATAAAAAAAAAGCCCCGGCGAATGATATAATGACCGAGAATAAGACGAATTATAAGCCAGCTTTACAAGATTGTGAGCACAAACATAAGGGCGTGGACATAGTGCGGCGAGCGGGCACGCGTGGGCCACAAACATGGCGGCCGTAACAACTTAATAAGCGGTTGTGGGTGATTTACGCTCGCCCTCGGCGCCGGCGCACTCGCCTGCACTAACATGTTTATACTAATTTATGACGGATAAACATCGGTTTTATTTTGTGTAACCGATTCGGTTACACAAAATAATTTTTACTAATCCGTCAATGTACAAATTCTCAAAAAAAAACTGTGATGTGTCATCTGTAAGAAATGAAGCATTCAGTCATAATATGCACAGAAATAGCTTCCCAGCTATACATGAATATATAAAGCCGCGATGGTATTTTTCATCTATACTTAATATTATAAAGAGGTAAAGTTTGTGAGGTTGTAGGGGGTAATCTCTGGATCTACTGAACCGATTTTAAAAATTCTGATACCAATAGAAAGCCACATTATTTGTGAATGTCAAAGGCTATTTAATATATATTAACCCGAAAAATTTGGGATTTTCCGTGGGAATTTAAAAAACTTATTTCACGCGGACGAACTCGCGGGCATCTGCTAGTTTTAAACTAAAGTACTAATAAATAAAGCACTTTGAATACAAAGTTAAACCTGCAGCAAGAATACCTTAATTTATTCAGACAATCACAATAAATGAGTTTTTATCAATGAATCATGCAACTTTTTCGCAATCGATCAGCTGCATTGGCAGTGGGATCGACACCCTAATTATATGAAAAATACACCTTCATAAACTCTATTGCAACTCAAAACTTTAATCCAATAAATTAGACACCGGTCGCGGAAAGTTCAAATGCCTCATTAGCGTCGATAAATCTGTATTAATAAAGTTGGCTCGACCACTGAATCGGATATAAATCGGCGCGCCGCTAATTACGCTGGGACCGATAAATATCGGACATTATAGACAGGAAAATAAAGGAGAAGTTCACTGATAAAGGTCATCGTATACCTACCTCAAAATGACCTGCAAGAAGCGAAAATGGTTCAAGGACTGGAAGAGATGTATGAGACACAAAAGGCGCTAGAGGCGCTAGAGCAGTAAGAGGCGAAAAAGATGCACGTGATGCACTTATCAATACTGAAAATAAGTTCATACTTATTTTCAGTATTGAAAATCCCTTATGAAACCTTATCAGCGAGATTCGGCTGCAACGATCGCATTGATATAATGCAGGTGTCACCAGGAAAGTTTAGCGCTGGCGTATAGCTTCTGCTCGCAATTTAATTTCAGTACGTGAATGAATGTATCGGTAGAAAGTTCAAATTCCTCATTAACGTCGATAAAACTATATTACATGTTAATAAAGTTGTCCCCACTACTGAACTTGAACTTTTTTATTTCAGCTTTTAGGCTTTGGCCATGGCTAGTTAAGTAGGTACATCTGACGGCAAAGCCGTACCGCCAAGCGGTTGAGCATTACTTTTTTTATTATTCCACCACAAGTTCCCCTTAACTGCAATCTCACCTGATGTTAAGTAATTGATGATGCAGTTTATGATGAAAATGCTGCCGAAATCAATTTTCAATACCATAGTATCAGTGCTTGCAGGCTGCAGATATTACAGGTCTTGGTGGCCGTGTGCGATCCCCTTTATTCTTCAAAGCGACATAGGCCATAGACCCCACTCGACGAGGCCCTACAGAGTTATGGCCCTAGGAATGACCGAGGACGCAAGGAGTTATATTACAAGAGCAGCATGATCTTCCACAAAGACTCGACTGCACTGGACATAATTTGTTTCACCAGTCATGTTTTTTTCAAATCATAAAATTGGTGCTAGACTTGTTTTCAATCTTTTTAATTTTTCAATAATAATAATAATAAGCAAGCGAGGCTTCATATTCATTGAGTACCCCCACCGACGAACATTAGCTACAGCAGTACATTGCCAAAAAGTGACAGCATCATAAAATTATTTAACTAGGTAGGTAAGTAATCAGTGCAGTTTTTGCAAGAGGGCCCAGGTCTTTGCAATCAATTCTACTCCATTATTCTGCTGCTCCATGGTCGAACTCAATGCCGGGTCGTAACAATCGGTGTGAATCGAAAATAACCGGAAAATCTCCACAACTTGTCTAATAGCTTATTGTTGTTTGTGTTATTGTTGTTGCAGTAATTCAAAACGACAAAACTTAAGTGCCGTTTCGTGTTAAGGCTAAGGTCGCGCCAAATATTGCTAATGCTGCTATTGTTGAATAACATTTTATGAGCGAAGGCGAAGCTTAAAATCTCGCACTTTCGTAATCTCCTCGTTTTAGCACGTTCGCACTCAAATTATACGTTACCTTACTTAGAGCCAAGTCATATTGAGTCGTAAGGAAATAAAGATATTATTGACTACTTAGATGCCAGTGACTTTATCCACAATAAATTTTTTTTTTTAAAAATCGCACCCCATGTACCTACTTAAAATTTTCGGAATAAAAAGCCTAAGTAGATATGTCAACTCCCGGGATGCATATTTTTGTGCAGTTAATGCATTAGTGTGTTAAATTAAGTAAATCTTTAGCATATTTTACCGTAGGTACATTACATATTATAATTGCGATATAATAGTGAAATAAAAGAAATATACAGTATGTAATAGCTATTTATGCAACTGTATCGTAATGAGGGTCATTTTAATTCGAGTGCTGTTTTTTGATACGAGGCTTGCCGAGTATCAAAATAGGATAGTACGAGAATTAAAATGACTAATTACGTACAGTCAGTACAGTTGCATACAAGATTTTATCTACGACAAGGACGTCTTTATAATTTTTTACTTTGTAAATTAATAAAAAAGTCAAATCAATTGACTGGTTGGGAAAGTGCCAGAACCCAGAGCCGCTAAGCTGTATCCTATTTATGAAGATAACCATATCGATACAGCTACGACTCATAACGATACAGCTCCCATACAACGAACTGTATCGTTATGAGAAGCAAACACGAAAGAGGGTTCAATTCGATATAGTTGTCAAATTCGAAATTGGAACTTTTCGATGCTGGAGTAGATAAATAAATTAATAAAACTTTATTTAGAAACATTTAACTAAGGAATTAAAAACATATGTATATGAACGATAATCCTGCAAAAGTTAAAAACTGCGTTGCAGTGGTTATCGCCCCCCTCAAACATTGTAGTGTTTCATGTTAGATCTAAGACAATGGTTACAAAAACTTAACTAAATCTTACTAATATTATAAATGCGAAAGTTTGGATGTATGGATGTCGGTGTGGATGTTTGTTACTCAATCACGCCCCAACGGCTGAACGGATCTGGATGAAATTTGGCACAGAGATAGATTATAGTCTGGAATAACACATAGGCTACTTTTTATCCTGGAAAATTAAAGAGTTCCCGCGGGAACCACAAAACCTCGATCCACGCGTACGAAGTCGCGGGCATCAGCTAGTCATTAATATTATGAAGTTACACATATTCACAAAAAAAATCTAATATCGAAAAAACAAAAGTTTAGAAACAAAAATTTAGAAATAAAGATTTAGAAACAAAAATTTCGAGATTTGTTTATCAATTATTTAAATTTACTTAATTGTAGCTATACAAGACAAAGACGAGTGGGAATAACTGTGCTAGCTCAAGCAATGTATTTAAAATATTATGTGAGTGTTTTATGGTGTGTGCAAACTTCTTATAGAAATATTGGGAACCACTCAGGTGCTCAGTGGTAGAATATATTCATAATTCTGTCATTCAGTTTGTGCGACAGCGCGGTGGGTTTGATAGGCTTACAGCGTTCGGTCTACGGGTTTCAAAATATAAATGTCTCACAAATACCGTTTTGTAGGAATCATATCAACAGAAATGTTAAACGGAGAAAAAGTTACATGACGCTTCTGTTGAAAGGAATATAATAAAATACGGTAGAAATGAGAGCAAAAATTCGACAGTAAAATTCAATACAATAGGTTTAAAAAAGATTAATAATATAACATCTATAAAAGTAGTAGGTATAGATTTGATACGAAAGGGTATTCACATAAAAATAAAATAATATCTGCAGGTTTGATTACTTCTTAAGGTCAAGTTCGCAGAATTGAGAGCTCCATGAGTTGCACAAAACAAATTTAAAATTTTAAGTGGTGATTAAACTAATTTAATCACAAGACATTCATACAATTCCTACTATTGAATTAATATAATCTCTACTTAAATTTTTGGATTTGTTTCGTGCAACTCTTTTAAAATCCGTTAAAAACCATCATTCTTCTAATATAAATGCGAATGTTGGTTGGTTTGTCCTCCAATAATGCCGCAACGGACCAACGGATCGGCGTGATTTATGCCATGGATATAGTTGATGACCTAAAGAGTGACATAGGCTACTTTTCATCTCGGAAAATTAAGGAGTTCCGATCAAAAAAACTTAACGCGGACTGAATCGCGTCTTCAGATAGTATATCTATAAACCGCTCGCAGCAAACTCAATTAACACGTAACAGTCATAAAATACGATTCATCACAACAAATACATCAAGTAATAATCGGATGTGTATAATAAAGAAATGCCTATTTATTACCGGCCGGCCACGATAACGTTGGGAAAGGTATAATTAGGGATATCGGGGGGGTCATTTTCGATAATTCATAATGTATGCTAATTATGGAGGGCCTGTTGCCTCAAGACATCCTTGTTGCTGGCCCTTATCGAGTAATGGCTTGAAATATTGTGCACGATACCCAAGTATTAAGACTTTCAACTTTCGATTAATCCACGCCTCTCTATTTATAAATCTATACCGGGAACTAATACTAATAGAGTACTTATTATTTGTTAACAGAAAGTATTACATGCGAATTGGGCCGACATTATTGGTCCTTTTAGGATTTTTTTAATACTACAAGTAAGCCCTTGACTGCGATCTCTACTGATGCTAAGTGATGATGCAGTATAACTTACAAGATGGTAGCGGGCTAAACTGTTAAGGGCATGGCAGTTATTATTAACCCATACCCCTTATCGGTTGAACTACACGGCATCGTACCGGAACGCTATAAATCGCTTGGCGGCACGTCTTTGCCGGTAGGGTGGTATAACTAACCACGGCCGAAGCCTAAATACGGACGGCAGTAAGATTGAGGGCAAAGTGGGTGCGGCGTTATCCGTATGGAATGGCGCCGCCGAAACCAAAACCCTCAAGCTTGCTTTGCCGTCCTACTGTACGGTCTACCAGGCGGAGCTCCTGGCGTTGTGCCGGGCGGCGCGAATGGCCGCAGAAAAATTGGCCGGATCAATCGGTATTTATTCCGACTCCTTATCGGCGCTCCAAACGTTGCAAAATCCCAAGGCCCTCCATCCACTGGCCGTAGAGGCACGAGAATCTCTGCGTGGTGCTTTTCTCCAGAACAGACGCATAAGTCTGTTCTGGATCAAGGCCCACGCGGGACTGGAGGGAAACGAGCGTGCCGATCATCTGGCCAAGGAGGCTGCGCTGAAGTTGAAACGCAAGTTCGATTATGACCGCTGTCCTGTTTCATTCGTCAAGCGGAGCATTCGCATGCGATCGCTTGACGAATGGAGCGACCGATACCGAGCTGGTGAAACCGCCGGCGTCACAAGGAAATTCTTTCCCGATGCCGTGGCGGCCTACAGGATCGTAGGCAAGATGGAGGTGGACAGGCTCGTCACCCAGGTGTTGACGGGGCACGGCGGATTCTCCGAGTACTTGCATCGATTCAAGTGCAAGGAGAGTCCGTCCTGCGTCTGCGACCCCGGGGAGTCTGAGTCTGTCTTTCATCTCCTGTTTGACTGTCCTGTCCATCTTTACGAACGATTAAAACTGGAGCACCAAATAGGTATTAACATGAAATTGGACAACATTGCTGATATTATGAAAGACAACAAAAATAGAGCCGAACTCCTAGAATTTTGTAAACATATTTGTAAAATAGTAAATAAAAGAAATAGTAAGTAAGATATGTTGGTTAGATATAATTGTATATTTTTAATCCAGCATAGGATTATAAGTTTGTTAATAGGATAGGCATTTGTAAATAATAGATAATAATGAACAATAGTAGTATTGTATAGTTATTATTTTAATGTAAAAAAAAAAATGTATAGACTAAGCAATTAGACATAAGAACTGTGTATTAATGAGAAATTAAAAATAAACAAATAAAGAAAACCCTGTAAACCCTGAGAGACTAGAAAATAGGAAGGGAACCCACCCATAGTGTGAAGGATGATGGACGAAAGAAAGAACTAGAATGAGGAATGAAAGTACGAGCAGTATACGAGCGAGAACTAGTATGAAAGAGTAGAAAAAAAAAAAAAAAAAAAAAAAAAAAAAAAAAAGCCTAACACCAGACCAGACCAGGGAAAATTCAGAAATTATTAATTTCCAAATTGAACCTGCTGGGGATCGAACCCAGGACCTCAGCGCTCAACACTGCGCCAGGGAGGTCGTCAGGTAAATCACAATCACGCAACAGATCATCAGAACCAGTCAATTAAGAAAAGTTGTTACCGAAGCGGTCCTATGAAATCAAAGTAGAACTTGAGCACTTAAAAGCGAGCTTTTACATCACAGACTTTTTAGTTGATTGGTGTATTCATTTACCATGCTTTTAACCTGACGTCATTGTTTTATTACTCTCACATATATTCATTATCTTAGAGCCAGCAACGAGTCGCAATTAGCGGTTCAACCGTAGGTACTTTGATACGAAAATTCTGCTCGCTAACCGTTCACAACACTTTTGTGTGTGTTTTTAACGGCTCCAACGAGCGATACTGAAAACTGAAAAGCCTGGCTCCTAATTAGACTGGAGTCGGACGTGCCAATTAATTCAAGTTTCACTCTGAAACTTTGCTGCATCAATTAATTTCATAGTTAATTAACAGACAAAACCGCGTCTAGGAAAGAAAGGCTAACGAAGCCAGCCCCCGGCCGCCCGGTCCACAATGCGGCAATTACATCAGCTTTGTTGTGTACCATTACTATCACATGCTCCAGGCTCTAACCATCCCCGCTGTTTGCAGCTTCAATTCAATTCAATCTACAAATTATTATTCCTCTTTTATATGCATATTCATATAGCCACTAGCCAGCGGAACAATGATCCACTTTTGGCAGAGCTATATTTTGAAGGTATGCAGCGTTTTTTCGCATATGGCACGTAAATAATTTACACGTAGGTAAATAGATTACTTTAAAACCGCTTGAAAATCAAATAATATAATATCTATCTACTAATATTATAAATGCGAAAGTTTTAATGGATGGATGTTTGTTATCACGCCAGAACGGCTGAATTGATCTGGTTGAAATTTGCCACAGAGTTAGATTATAGTCTGGAATAACACAGGCTTCTTTATCCCGGAAAATTAAAGAGTCGGATGCGGATGAAGTCGCGGGCATCTGTTAGTTTTCATTCATTATATCATTGAGAAATCATTGAGGTGTTCGGAGCTGATATACATTCCGCTATACAGCTTGTGCAAGCTGCGCGATGCTTCACAACTCACAACAGCAGGCTTATGGGACGTTCGCTCTACAAGTCTGAGAACCCTTTTGACGACCTCCGTGGTCCTGGGTTCGATCCTCAGGGTCAATTTGGGAATTTTATAATTCCTGCATTTTCCCTGGTCTGGCCTGGTGGGAGGCTTCGGCCGTGGCTAGTTACCACCCTACCGGCAAAGACGTGCCGCAAAGCGATTTAGCGTTCCGATACGATTTTTTTTTATCCACTACAAGCTAGCCCTTGACTGCGATCACACCTGATGATAAGTGATGATGCAGTCTAAGATGGTAACGGGCTAGCCTGTTAGGGCATGGCAGTTATATTAAACCCACACCCCTTCGGTTTCTACACGGCATCGATGCCGTGTAGAAACCGAATAGGGGTTTAACTATCATGCCCCTAACAGGTTAGCCCGGTACCATCTTAGACTGCATCATCATTTACCATCAGGTGAGATCGCAGTCAAGGGCTAGCTTGTAGTGGGTAAAAAAAAAGAAGCTTCTTGTGAGCAACGAGTAAGTATTAAGTTTGTATTACCATAATCCTTGTAAAATGCTTAACATAATCCATACTAATATTATAAATGCGAAAGTGTTTCTGTCTGTCTGTCTGTCTGTCTGTCTGTCTGTCTGTCTGTCTGTCTGTCTGCTACGCTTTCCCGGCCCATCTTTTCAACCGATTTTGCTGAAATTTGGTACAGGGGTAGATGGTATCCCGGGGAAGGACATAGGCTACTTTTTATCCCGGAAAATTAAAGAGTTCCCGCGGGAATCAAAAATCTTAATCCACGCGGACGAAGTCGCGGGAATCATCTAGTCCATACTAATATTATAAATGCGAAAGTGTGTCTGTCTGTCTGTCTGTCTGTCTGTCTGTCTATCTGCTACGCTTTCACGGCCCACCTTTTGAACCGATTTTGATGAAATTTGGTACAGGGGTAGATGGTATCCCGGGGAAGGACATAGGCTACTTTTTATCCCGGAAAAATAAAGAGTTCCCGCGGGAATAAAAAAAAACTGTCTCTTCACCCGATTTTGATAAAATTTGGTACAGGGGTAGATGGTTTCCCGGGGAAGGACATAGGCTACTTTTTATCCCGGAAAATTAAAGAGTTCCCGCGGGAATCAAAAATCTTAATCCACGCGGACGAAGTCGCGGGAATCATCTAGTACATAATAAAAATCTGAATCGTCATCACTTCAACCCTTCGCCGGCTCATACTTTATACTTATACTGAGCACGAGTCTCTTCTCAGAATGAGAAGAGTTGGACTTAGTCCACCACGCTGGCCAAGTGCGGAATGATAGACAATAATTAGCAACAAAATAATTTAAATACATGTCAACGCAGAGCTCAAAGTATAGACTAAAAATTTGAGATTATGCATACAGAATTCTCAAAAAAAAAATTTGTAAAATTCCACTCATGTGAAACTAGGGCGGAGTAGAAATTACTAATAGTAACAAAATATTAAGTCAAGTATTTACGGAGGGACGCGAATGGCCCAGTTGTGAATTGTGACAACGCATATCAGTCGGTTGCGAATGTAAAGCAACGCTGACCCAA
The DNA here is from genome assembly GCA_923060345.2 of Erebia aethiops. Taxonomy (NCBI): domain Eukaryota; kingdom Metazoa; phylum Arthropoda; class Insecta; order Lepidoptera; family Nymphalidae; genus Erebia; species Erebia aethiops. The sequence continues at coordinate 14,086,772 of OV281090.1, read as the reverse complement.
GTCGGTGATAGGATGGGTGACCGAATTTGGAGGTTCAAGTTTGGCCTTTTCGTTACCTCCGTGCCTCGGAGAGCACGTTCAGCCGTCGTCCCGGCTATTAGATACCACTAACATCTGTTAATAATTTTACAAAAACCTGAGTATAATACTCTTAGGCGAGTCGTGTGCGTAAGGACGTGGGAACCCACCGCATTATTAGCCCAAGAAAACTCCTACCATTATTTGATTAATGGAAAGGGGTCACGACACTCAGTAATGAGGAATACGACGCAGAGAGAGAGTTTACATGTGTAATACATGTTTTTTGGAGGAGGGAAGAGTTAAACGGAAACTACATCAGTCAATCAATCAATCAATCAGTTTATTCGCTTGAAACATTGTACAATTATGATGACAGTCCAAAATAATTATAAGTTAGAGAAAACAGCCACAGGTAGAGCAGCTATACGAGAGCTATATATATACCCCACCTATACGAGTGAGAAATATCGACGCAGAGACTTCGAAAAACTGTTTAAGACATTTTTCCCAACTCCGGCACTTTCCAACAATCAAGCCTAAGCTAAGACCTCTCAAATAAAACGGCATTATCCAAGAATCGAGAACTCTTTACCGCGACGAGGCCCTCCTCCGCTAACGAGGTGATTCTGCATTACCGGACAGGTCATTAAGGGTCACTCCACTCTGCGGCGTTGCTTCAAATATTATAAAAATACTGCTTTATTAAGATCGCACACGGCTGCGAATACTGAAAAATCCGCAGGAGGCGCAAGAGCCGCCAGGGCCGTTAGATTGAGGCGTAGTTTAATACTGACATAAAGAGCGAAAACACTGTACGGAAAAATTTCAGCGTAATGTACTTTTTCGTATAATACGTATCCGCGACACACTAGTAGCGCGAAATGACAAAACGTCGTTCCCCTCCGACGCAAAGATTTCGCGCCGACGTTTTGCGGTTGACTGAACAAAGGCAAATCTTCAGATTTCAGGAGGTAGGTAATTTATTTATTACTAGATAGGCTTGCACTTGTCGACAATCATGCTTATGAAAAGCAATAATGAGGTCTAGATTGGAGCGCGCTTGCCTAAAATATGTTTATTCACTCTTGCCTTGAAGGTACTCAAGTCACACGTAGTAGGTACCAGACAAAACGGACACCGAAAGAACGTTCCTGCCAAACCTTAGCGTTACGTATCAAAAATGTGGAAGAAAAACGTTTTGTGCGACTTAGGTTAAACATCGACCACATTAGCAAAGCTCTCTGTTTCTTGCAGTTCTGTGGTAAATTATATATTCATGTGGTTAATTAAGGAGGAACGAGGTTGCGAAGTTCTTCATCGCGCTCTTCAAAGTACATCCAATAGAAGACCTATCGGTCTTAGATCGGTCGGCTGGCGATAGACATGCCATATTATGGAACATGCTTGCGTCTCTTACACTGCTGGCGACACTTTATCGCTTTTTGCGCCTCTTGCGGATCATAAGGCCGTATGCGATCACCCTAAGGGTCACTCCACTCTGCGGCTTCGCTTCAAATATTATAAAAATATTGCTTTATTGGTGACTGTCTGCGGGCGAGAGATAATAGATTGTACATTTGATTCGTGCTATAAACTCAAATCTCATAATCGGTTGGTGATTTTTATCGCGCATTCGTTTAATAGGTAGTACTTGCCTTGGATTGCTTTATGATTGTATAATTTAATACCTACATTGCCATTAAACTTAAATTGATGAATTGGGCAAATCATTGTTTGATTTAAAAAGCTGTTTCGCTGACAAATATTTTACTATATGTAGTCAAAAGCTGATATTTTTTGCAGAAAAGTACAAATCATATTATAACGGCATGACCATGAAAAAAAGCAAAAATCACAATTCTAAATTTTTCCAAAATTATCTACCTACTATTTTATAGTACAGTGCACAGGCCAGAGCTAAGGTTTCATAGAGAAAATTCCTACATGGGAAATAGTGGCAAATTCTCTATCGCTGAAGGAAATTTAAGAAATTAAGTGGTGATAAGACTAGTTTTATCTCAAAACTCCATACTAATCTTGTGAACCAATTAGTTTAATTAGCACCTAATTTTCTGTTTTTAGTAGTAACTCAGCATAGGTTAAACAATAAGATAAATTTATAAAAACAAATATAATATTTTATGAGTTAATATTATTTCTCTACAAGTACAAAGAAATACTTTATCGAACATGAATATATTAAAACTTGCAGTCGGCGAGCGGGCACGGTTCCCTACCTTGAATGTTTGTACGACCCGTCATAGTTAGGTGCTGAATATTATGACGGGAACGCATATGTAAATACATTCGCATACATTAGTGCGGTTTGTTAGTCCGCACTCGCTCTTTGTGAACTTTAACTTGGGCTTTTTAACTTGTTCTTAGTGTCGGAGATGCAAGTATGTGTGTATAGGCATTAGGCACATACGTAGTTCTCGCAGGTTGTTAAAATTTAAAAAAATATTTCAAAATTATTTTAATGTTTAAACTGTCGTGATACTGGTTCCCTAGTGCGGAGACCAAAGTTAAAATTACTGTAACTGTTGTGTATTGGCAATGATTTCTTTTAATCCATATCCATAGTCATAAATATTTACCGGTTATAATTCACGTGTTTTTGTGTTTTTTGAAAATGCCCGACAGGATTCGAACAACCGGACGGGTTATTTATATTCATAGTTAAAATTTCAAAATTAAAACATTTTTTATTGTGTATATAGTAAACATATAAATGAGGTCGATTGTAGTAAAATGATAGCTACATTGTAAAGTGCGAAAGCACTCGATCAACTAAATTATGTATGATTTTTTATCTTCTGTTTTCCTATATCTACTCTTTTCTATGCTTTTTAAATAACATTAATTATTATCTACTAAATGATAACAATAATGACTTCGTCCGCGTGGATTAAGGTTTTTGAATCCCGCGGAAACTCTTCAATTTTCCGGGATACAAACTATCCCTATACCAAATATCATCAAAATCGGTTGAACAGATAGGCTGTGAAAGCGTAACAGACAGACACACTTTCACATTTATAATATTAGTATGTATTTATAACATTTCCTTCTTATAATAATAAGTATGTATTTACTTAAAATATCTAAACAGCTCTACGGCTGTAGGCGTACAAAATTTCAATCCAAAGTTCAATACAAAGTTCCCGCCGCAAAGTGAGGAATAAATAAAATTATTTTGTTCTATTCGAAGGCATTGTCTTGGACCAATAATAGGCCACGAACGAGCCCGATATACCGAGGAGAATTTAACGACACGCCAAGACGGCATTCGAGCAATAACTCTGTGCAAATAAAATTTTAACCTCTGCTTAATATCTCGAAGAACGCTTCAACGAAGTGAACCCGCCAAATTGACAGACAGTAAAATATTTTATTCGCGCAATAATTTCATTTAGCAAGAAAAACAAGGAGGACGCCCCGCAAACATCTTCCACGTGGATTAGCCTATTATGCCGAACTCCGGAAATAAATTTCACTTACAGAACTCGTAAAATCTTATATTTTCAATGTCATAAAATTTTCGAGCTTCGAGTTATGTTTGCTCGATATTTTAAGCTACATTAAAACTCAATTGTGAAGTTATAGACGTATTTATTCACTTTGTACATTCATCTTCTATAGGACTCGGAATAAGTAAGTCATTAATTAAGGTTCTGATACGTTTGATAAAAATGTAATTGTTTTTCTGCTACAGAAAATATGTTTTTCAACACACTTGCTCATAAAGTGGCTCTAATTTCACCGCAATTAACTCGTAATGACACCTATAATCAAACTGTGACTTTTTCATTGCTATTATTCACAAGTGAGTAATAGAGTTTTTTATTTATTTTATTCTACTAAATAAAATTATTTTTTAGTATTATTTTCTTCACAAGTGTGTTGAAAAACGTCGTATGATACACGTGTGTATTGATGATTACCGTCCTCGGCTATCTTTAAGACCCAATGGCGCCTCAGCGGTAATCACCAACATTACACACTAGTACTATAATGTACCTACTATTTGCTGTCTATTAAAAAAAATACAAAAACTATTCCAAATTATTAATTCCAAATTTCTAGCACTTTAATGGCAGGCCAGATTTGCGATCGGAACTTCGGAAGTGAACGCAGAATCTATCGCTCGGGTTAACACTGCGCTGCCGGTGAAAGGTCGAAGCGGCCCCGTTGCTTTGTTTTCGCGATGTCATTAGTGGGAGCCCTCGATATTTCGCGAGCATCGATTATTTTTAATGGGTCGCCAGCGGCCACGATGGTCTTATCCTATAAGTTGCACATACTAACTTTATACTCTGCCTCGTTGATCTAGTGGTTAACATGTTCGACTACGGCCGACGAATTCCGGAGTTCGAGTCCCAGGTCGGGTAATAATTAAGTACCTACCTGTTGAATTTTTCTGACTAGAAATTCTCAGTACTAGTCCGGAGATAGGAAGTTAGCGGTGTTTCACCCCCGTGCCTCGTTAAGCCGTCGGTCCTGCGCCTGATATCTCTCCGGTCGTGGTGGATTTTCTGTCCTATCGGGCTATGAGAGTAAAGGAAGAGAGAGAGCATCTGTGCACTATTAATATCTCCACACACTTGTGCACTATAATATCTCCCGCGCAGATGGCTTATCTCTCTGTAGATTGGCCGCCGTGGCCGAAATTCGGTCGGGAGTACATTATTACTATAACACTTTGTCAGCAAAGATTTTACACTGCTTTTTGTAGAAATAATTTTTTACCGCCTACTTTCTAAATTTAGTTAGTAGTATAAAAATAAATAAAAAAGAAAATAGTTTAACTTACGAGTTTAAGCTTGGTGCTTCCTTTGATGGTAAGAGCCTTTCCGCTAGAGCAGAGTTTCTTGCTTGGTAGGAATGGCATTCCGATCTGCAGCCCTATTCTCTAACTCAGTGGCTATCAAAAAATGAAAATCACTTACATAAATTTTTTATCCATTGAAGGTTTGCTACGAAATAAAAATTTAATTTTCATAGCAAACCTTCAATGGATAAAAAATGTATGTCAGTGGCTTTCACTCTTTGATAGCCACTGAGTTACAGAATAAGGGGGCTGAATCAGATATGTCAGAACTCATGAATGTACATTCAAATGACTATTCAAAAGCACCGATAAAAAAACATTTGAATTTGATTTTTCAAATCAAATCAAATCAAATCAAATGTTTTTTATTCAAATAAACTTTTACAAGTACTTTTGAATCGTCAAGTGAATCTACCACTGGTTCGGAATGCCATTCCTACCGAGAAGAACCAGCAAGAAACTCGGTGGTTGCTCTTTTAAATAATTCATTTACAATTATTATATCAATGTGTACATAAGTAACCGCTGTCCCCAGCATTGCTGGAGCGATCAAATCCATGCTCCTCTATCATTTACATAATCTTCAACAGTATAAAAAGCTTTTTTCAGGAGCATACTTTTAATGGATTTCTTAAATTTGTTTATAGGCAAGTCCAAAATAGGTTGTGGAACTTTGTGATAGAAAAGAATGCCCATTCCCACGAATGACCTTCTGACTTTTTTGAGGCGGAGCGATGGAGTCACGAGCTTATTACGGCCTCTAGTTGGCCTATCGTGCAGATCATACATTTTTTTTTATAATTATGGATGTGCTGTTTTACAAAAATTATATTACTGTAAATATATTGCGAGGCTACTGTTAGAATACCAATTTCTTTAAATTTCTCTCTAAGTGAATCACGCGGTTTTAAATAATAAATTGCTCGTATTGCCCTTTTTTGAAGTACAAAATTTTTTTGAATATCTGCCGCTTTACCCCAAAGTAAGATTCCGTAAGATATAATGCTATGGAAATAAGCAAAATATACGATCCTGGCAGTTTCGATGTCAGTTAAGTGTCGAATCTTAACCAGCAGCACGTTCATTATTATTAGTGTTGCACATTGTGGCTGAGTATTGTATATTTATTATTTAACAATAATGATTGGATGAAAATCCTTGCAATTAAATGTTTTATGGGGAGAATAAAAATAAAAGCATATTTTGATGGTAAACCGAAGCGCAGTCCAGGGGCACGATCATTAAGAAATCATTAAACGTTAACGACAACACTCGACGTCACCCCCGGGTCCGCCGTTTCACACGTCACCTGCCAGCGAATGGTTCTAATGGGAGCCTACACTCTCGCCTTGCGGCGCTAACTACTGACTAACGAACGAGACTGCAACGATCTGTTTTTAATAACAAAAAATATATGTTTGACCGAAGATTTCAAGACATACAAATAAGTATCTAAAATGATATTAGGTTTTAGGAAGTTTAAAGTCTATAGTAACTAACAGTTTTGAGAATAACATAAAAATTTTCATCATATTAATATTACAAGTGTAGTGTATCTGTTGCTCCGTTGCGGTGTATATGTCACCGTAAGATTGCAAAAACCGTTAGATTGTAATCTAACTAGCGAAATTGTAAACTGTCGACAGATTGTGAACCATCAATGTTCTGATTGTCAATTTTTGAAATATTCATTGTATTTACATTTTTTTGTCTCTTTCTTTTAGGTTAGGTTAGGGTTCGACATAAACAAGCAAGTAGTTCAACTTAGGTTTTATCCGGTTAATATACCTAACAGATTACAATCTAACGAAAAATAATGCGTTAAATTGTAATCTGTCTACAGTTTACAATTTTGCTAGTTAAATTATAATCTAACGGGTTTTGCAATCTTACGGTGACATATATGTACACGCCGCAACGGAGCAACGGATTGACGTGATTTTTGGTATGGGTATACAAATACATAGTTAAGGACATAGAGAGAGACATAGGCTACTTTTTATCCCGGTAAATTAAGGAGTTCCCGCGGGCAGATTTCCAATACGTATTTTTTACTGTCAAAACGTCATCAGTTAAACATAAGTTAGCGTTAAAAAAATGGTTTAAGAGGTATAATGATTTAGATATTTTTTAACAAACCTAACACCTATTATATTCTGTTCCAGTTCCGCAAACAAACCTTATTTGTATTCAAACGCTACAGTCAGCCGTAAACATGCTCACATATTATAAATCCAGGCTCATTACGCGCACCGCAAATCAAAATGCATAGAGTAATGCACGTTTATATGACACCGATTTATCAGTGAAGAGATACGTACTCGTTAGAATCTGTGGGGGTGAAAAGAGTGCTAACAAAGTCGGTGCGGTGTCGCGGCAAGCAAATGAGGCGCGACGCTCACTGCTAACTAAACCAATCGGCCGTGCTGCCAGCGCACACGGGTGGGCAAACGCTGTGTTCATTTTATTTTATTTGAATTTTTCAGATGAAAAAGAAATTGCAATCTTATCTTTTTTATAAAGCTATTAAATTAATCATCATGTAAAGATTAATTGAGACAACAATTATTTAGGACTTTTCATTTAATTGACAGTTGTCTTCATATAATAAAATATATGTATATGATAAAATATCATAGCATTAATGTCACGTTTATTGTATGTTATGACGTTATCTTGGAAATATTTCAAAAATTACCATCTCAAACATTTCCAATATAAAGCATTCAGTATGACGGTAATTTCAAATCAATGTTGTTGTATGTATTGTATCAAATTTGTATTGGAAATCAAAGCTTTTGAAATTATTTATTAAGCCTATGTGTTTTCTAATGTGCCAAATAATGACTCCGAAGACAAGAAAATAACAACTAGAACTTAGATCAGAAATGCAACAACATTCAAATCTAATTTTTTTTAAATAAAACCGTAATGGCAGCACGAGCACCAACTTAAAAGTGCGCGTTTCTAACAATCTCTAATGCGTTTTTCTAACGCAACTCTACGTCACCGTACAGCACCGAGCACACTAACGAACCGCACGACACATACCAGCCGTCTGTAACCGATCTGTTATTCATTCACCGAGTCGTTAGTCCGTGCGAAACCAGCGCCCGTTTGAAGCTATCATTTAGCATCGTTTACGGCATAATCCTTTCGCGCTCGCTGGAAGAAACGTTCCTGATTTCAGGTAAGTAAATCTTATTATGAAAGTTTTTTAATATTGCAACTTACTTTTAGTCTTTTGAGATTAAAATATTTTTACGCATTTGCAATAGTTAATATTCGTAATAATTTTATACCTATAGGTAGCGCTGGATCTAAAACCAGATATTTTGCACGTACCTTGGTTACCTTTATAGCCTAAATCCATGCGGACTAAATCGCATGGACCAAATCCTACAATATTATATTAAAAACTGGAGGATGCACGCGACTTTGTCTGCGTGGATTAAGTTTTTTGATTCCCGGGGAACTCCCTAATTTTCCGGAATATAAAGTAGCCTATGTCCTTTCCCCGGGATATAATCTTCCCTTATACCAAATTTCATTAAAATCGGTTAAAAATAAAATATTTAAGGCAGTTAAAGCGTATAGCAGGCAGACAGACACACTTTTGTGTTTATAATATTAATAGAAATATTGATACCTTATTGATTTTTATGAACAACTTAAGTAAGTATATCTTCAGCTGGTATACAATACAGCCCTTGAGCTTACTGTTGCATAGTCAATAGCATGAGGAAATTAGAAACACAGTCACAGGCTCACAGTTCGTTATCCGCAGCAATTATAGTCGCACTCTAATGAGCTGCTTCGTCTCGGAAGCTCTAATTCTGCTTATATCACCATTGATGAGTTGGGTATTCATAGGGAATATCACATATTCATGATTGGCAAAGTTATGATCACGTCACACGTTCCTAATGATCTACTTTGGTCTGTAATCAGTACAATGTCTGCATCATACTAATGTTATAAATGCGAAAGTCAGTTTGTTTGTTGGTTTGTAGGTTTGTTGGTTTGTCCTTCAATCAAGCTGCAACGGAGCAACGGATCAACGTGATTTTTTGCATGGGTATAGCTGAGGACCTGGAGAGTGACATAGGCTACTTTTTATCCTGGAAAATTGAGGAGTTCCCGTGGGAATTTAAAAACTTATTCCACGCGGACGAAGTCGCGGGCATCAGCAAGTATTCAAATCTTTGTCACATCCCTAATACAGGAAACTTATATTAGGTACTAAAGAATATACTCGTACCTAATGACTTCTACCATATGTATTTGCTTTGCTCACAAGCTTGAAGAATCGCGTTTGTTGGTAGTTTCTATTTACTTAGTGTTTTCATTTTAATTTTATAGTTTGGCCACGCTAAGTAAGTCTGCAGAGAACAGATTAAAAATTAATATTTACGATAAAGAATATGAAAATCTGTTTATGGTAAAACAGAATGTACTGTGAAAAAAAGCATTTGATACTTGTGTATTTAATAGGTTTTAATATGTTCGTGATATGTTATTGAGTTGAAAAAGTTTTTATATTTAAGCTCTTTTAACACGGAGTAGAAACGTCAGATTCCAGTGCCTCGTGTTTTCTTCGAGTAAGTTGGAGATTTTACTCAAGATTTAATTCGGTTCCTCTCTCACCTTTCTTCTACAACGTCACGCGTTGCTTGAAAACCTAATCTTCTTGATTTCTATTTCAAACCGAAGAATATACAGAATAATGTTATTTCAATTTTATTATTTCTCTTAGGTGCGCCTTCAAATAAAGCGTGAATACGAATAACCGTATTTTAAACTAGCGAACTAGGCTTATCATAATGATAAGCCTCACTTATCAACGGATTTGCTTTCAAATGTACGAATATGGACAGGAATTTCTGTCTGTTTCCCTAGACTCATTGCCTGCACTGAAGTCTCTGAGTCCTAGTTACGTGTTATGGTGTTCATATGAAGTGCTGTCAGTTTTCACGTCCTGAAATACTGTAACGATTGATTGCTATGCAGAATCAGGGTCCAGCAGACGCCATACTTAACGTGAGTACCTACGTCGGACGTTCCACGTAGAGTCGCGTACCTTCGACGCGTCGGTAACGAGTGGTATCATTATCGGCGCGGCCTCATTACGCGACATCATCACGCTTAGCGTCTATTACCGCTTGCTCTAGTACTTTGTTTGTTCTAAGCTTCATTTTTGCTTAGACTACGACTGCAGACTGAAAATCTACATAAAGTAAACACAAACGTACCTGTTTAGACGGCATAAGTGTAATATTGGTTCGAATTTGCTGATACCGCGAAAGTTGCTTCTAGTAAGACTTGCTCATATGGGAAAAGCAGAGCGAGTCAGAAGAAGAAAGTTCCCTTTCTCTTGATCCTGTCAAATTATACAGTTTTGCATGAAGAACTGTAAAGTTTCACGTGCCAAAATGTAGTTACAATACGATTTGTATGATATAATAGTTCTGCACCAGTCATACTAGCCAGAGGACGTCGGATGTTAGAGAGTGGTACGTTCGACGCGTCGGTAACGAGCGGTATCATTATCGGCGCGGTCTCATTACGCGATATCATCACGCTTATTACCGCTTGCTCTAGTACTTGTTGTTGTTCTAAGCTTCATTTTTACTTACACTACAGACTGCAGACTGAAAATCTACATAAAGTAAACAAAAATGTACGTGTAAAGTTGATATAAATGTAGCCACTAATATATATCTAATGTTTGAGTTTGCTGATAGTGTGAAAGTTGCTTGTAGTAAAAGTTGTTCATATGGGAAAAGGAGAGCCAGTCAGAAGAAGAAATTTCACTTTGATCCTGTCAAGTTAGACAGTCGTGCATGACGGACTGTAAGGTTTGTTAAAGTCCCAAAATGTAGCAAATTTTGCTGCTGATTTATTTATGTGGGAATATCCAAATACACACACAATATCTCGATGGAATATTTAAAGATCTGAAAAAAAAAACCATTATTATTATTTTGCGAAAATGCCCATCTGTACCTATGACCGAATTTGACGCAGACAGATTTTTTTATCACGGAAAATCATTGATGTAGAATTTTAGTACGGAAAATCGAAGCTTTTCGACGGGATTTTAAAAAACCTAAATCTACGCGGACGAAGTCGCCGGCATCATTTAGAATCTAGACGTTTTAGACGACCTCCGTGGCGCAGTGTGTAGCGCTGTTGCCTTAACGTGCGGAGGTCCCGGGCTCGATCCCCGGCAGAGTCAATTTGGGAATTTATAATTTCTGAATTTTCCCTGGTCTGGCCTGGTGGGAGGCTTCGCCCCGTAGCTAGTTACCACCCTACCGGCAAAGACGTGCCGCCAAGCGATTTAGCGTTCCGGTACGATGTCGTGAAGAAACCAAAAAGGGTATGGGTTTAATATAACTGCCATGCCCTTAACAGGTTAGCCCGCTACCATCTTAGACTGCATCATCACTTACCATCAGGTGTGATCACAGTCAAGGGCTAGCTTGTAGTTGATAAAAAAAAAAACTACTACATAAATTGAATGTACAGTGTGTTGTACTGAACTTTTAATTGGCCTGAATAATGAAAACGCTTAACATCTATTCTACACTGTTTCTCAGAATCAATGTAGAAAGATAATTGGGGGCTATGTTGTTGTATCGTTGTTATGGAATTGTTTAGTACCTACTTAATTTCAAGTCTTTGTCTCTAGCGATGAATTTTTTAAAGCTTTTATATTTTCATGATTAGGGACTACTTTTGAAAACGTTTTTTCATTCGCCGATACGATAAAGATATTTCCTTGCCGATATTGCCGTTTAGTACTAAGTTTCATGTCTTTGTTTGAAAGCTTTTTTCTCTGTGGTGGTCTGTGGCGTCGCCTGCAACAAGGTCTCGGCTGAAAATCAGCGCTGTATGGTTTTTATATTGCTCTTGTGCATATTCAAATCATACAGCATTCTGCTGAACTGGAGCCTTTTTTCGGGTTATGTCACACATTACTCCTGTTATCCCGGCGCTTCTGTCACCTGTCTGATGATGGAGGCGCCGGGGTAGCATACTTGAGGTAAGCAAATGTGTGGCAAAACTGGAAAATAAATGTTTTTCTTTCTTTCTTTTTTCTTTCTTTCTTTTTCTGCTGATTTTCATGACTGCCTGCTGACGATACCCAGCGAACGATAACATTGTTAATAATTTAAAAAAAAAATTGGCAGTCATGACTGCCGATAGAAGTGAAAACGAATATTAAATTATTTTTTTCTAAGTGATAAAAATAAATAAATATATATATATTTATAATAATAATAACAAAAATATTTCAAATATAAACCTTAACTAAGGCATTAAAGTTTAATTACGAATGTACTATATTTATATTTAGGTAAGACCTTAAAGTCTTCGTAATAACGAAAGGTGTCGGTCTCCTTTCCACAGCACTTGTTTTAAAGCCTTAAAACTAAGGCATTAAAGTTTCATTACGAATTTACTATTTATGCTTAAGACCTTTTGTCTTAAGAAGAACGGTGTCGTTCTCGCGGTCGGTCTCGCTTATTCCACATTTTTACCCCCTACCAAAAAGTGCTCAACGCGCCTAAAGAAGTTTTCACTTCAAAAATTAGATAAGCAAAAATTATTGCTCAGTTAAGTAATTCTTGTAGCCCGCTGCACACTTGCCTGAAACTTGTCAACACTGCGCGAATAACAATTATAGATTTAGTATTGGGGCTAAATCTATATGATAACAATATGTCCCGGACAGCATCACTGACTGTGGTTACTTGGACATCTTTTCACACACTCTAGCGTGCCAAGTGAGGTCGCAGTCAATGGTTAACTTGCAGTAGAGCAAAGAAAATGTCCTACACTCGCGCGTTTCATAACTTTTTGTAGTGGAGTTAGACAACACCGCTGACATCGAACGGTGGACGCCGCGAAGTGAGAACGCAAAGCCCCGTTGCCCCGTACACTATTAATAATTCCGCATTATTCGCGAAAGACCGCGAATTAAAAAAAATATGATAATGGATAATTCTACTTATAATTAATATTAAAAATGTGAAAGTTTGGATGTATGTAAATTTTTAAGTATATCAATTTGGATGTTTGTTACCCCTTCACGCCACAAATACTAAACCAGGAAATGGAGGTAGGTTATATTCTGATTTAACACATAGGCTGGATTTCATTTCATAGTTTAATACACGAATAAAATTATACCCAACATACCTAGGATCTACAATCGCATATATTACGCGGTAAACGTACGCAAGTAGGTAGAGAGTACGTTAGCCAGTGACTTGTAATCGTCATTGCGTCGGTAACGAGCGGCATCGTTATCGGCGCGGCCTCATTACGCGATATCATCGCGCTTAGCGCCTATTATCGCTCGCTCCACTGCTTTGTTCTAAGCGTATTCTTGCTTGGGCTGCATTGTTTTCAACTTTTCAAACGGATCACAGAGTTAGAATGATAATTGTCATGTGTTTAGAGTGTATTTCTTCAATTGAAGGCGGATAAAGACTGACTAGTAAGTAGTGCGTAATATAATAGGCTTATGCAGCAATAATGCAATTTAAAGTAATAAATCTGTAAACTTCTTTAGGCGCATTGAGCACTTTTTGGTAGGGGGTAAAAAGGTGGATTACGCGTGATCGACGCCGTTCTTCTTAAGACAAAAGGTCTTAACTATAATAATAATATATTACATTCGTAATTAAAGGTGTATATTAATAAGTACCTACATACTGTGTAACCGTGGGCGACACCTCGCGTATAAGCGATGATGCACTCTAAGATGGTAGCGGGCTAAACAGTTAGAGGTATGGCAGTTATGTTAAACCGATACGGCATACCCATAATCGGTTTCTACGCGGCGCGTACCAGAACGCTGAAACGCTTGGCTGCACGCGCCTTTTCCGGTTGGATGGTACCGTGGTAACCTGCCACCATCGATATATATGTAGGTATATCGATATATATATATGATGGGCCCTTTCATAGAAAAAGGCGGGCGTCAGACTTGCTGAGCACGTTCCACACCTGTCATAAGCCTGTCTTAGTCCGCGTCGTAGCGCTGTCGCGATCGCTCGTTGTGTAAATAATTTGTTATTATTATGATAACATCTAAAGTCTAATTAGTTTGGCATTGGGGCTGATTCTGTATAACACAATCTCTAAACTAAACTAAAATGGCAGCTTTAAATCTAGTTCTGTCCCTTTCCGTAGGACGTATTATGAAAGGGTTAGCAATATTTGTAATGCTCTAATTTTAGTTTAGTTTAGAGATTGTGCACTACAGAATCAGCCCCACTGTATAATTTTTATTTTAAGGTTGTGTTTCAATTCACAATTATACATTTCGAAAAAACGTTATTTATTCTTCCTATTTTAATATTTTTATCCATTACGCAATCATTTAATTTCCGCGGCAAACTGTATGATATTTTTTTTTACTAACTGGCCTTACGTTTAAATATGACTATGACCTATATTATCTATGACCGAGTCATACGTTTTCAAGCTGTAATTCACGATTATTTATGTATGGCATTAATATGTTGCAAGCAAGTTCCCGCTTTTCAGACTAGATGGCGTTATAAATAAGCCCACATTATTTGTTCGACAGGGCCCGTCTATATGTAAATTGAGGTCGTTGCCTGCCACGGCCGAAGCCTCCCACCAGAATAAAATAAAACAGACGTAAACGACGACTTGACGAAAGTATGTCGCACTGTCTGTTTCTTTACTTTTACAGGGCCCATCTGATGATTAATTGATTTTCACGAAATTCGGCACAGACAAAGCTTGCATCCCGAAGGTTACTTTTTATGTCGGAAAATTAAAGTATTCCCTCGGGATTTGTAAGAGACCTAAATCCACATGGACGAAGTCATCATCTTCTTTTGCGTAATACTACTACTTAGTATACTATACCTACCTAATAATTATTATAAATGCAAAAGTTTAAATGGATATGGGTGGATGGAGGTTTGTTACTCAATCACGTAACGGTTGAACGGATCTGCATGAAATTTGGCACAGAGATAGATTACAGTCTGGAATAACACATGTTATGCTACATTTTATCCCGGAAAATTTAAAAGTTCCGCGGTAACCAAAAAACTAATCTGCGCGGACGAAGTCGTGAGCGTCTAATATGCTAATTGCTACGTACCTAAGCATAATTCGTAAGGCTAACTGTTGTCTCCACATCCACTTGTAAATCTTTTTGCTTAAAAGAATAAGAGGCGATATATAATCTTCTTTATTAGTCATAAGATGAATAAGACATTGGTATTTAGTAAACCTCACAAGTTATCTTACTTCACATCATCACGCACAATCAGATAAGATCGCATCGCCATCGTGTACAAAATATAGAGAGCAATAAAAAAAACCGGCCAAGTGCGAGTCGGACTCGCGCACCGAGGGTTCCGTACAAACCTGTAGCACAGTAATGGTATATAGATACCAATAGGTACTGTGCCTGTAGGTATATAAGTAAAAGTTATGGTATTTTTATTGCTAAATTAAATCCATAACATTAGTAAATTATTAAAAATATTTTTATTATATGATGTAACTAAAAATTTATGCTTTTCGCAATTTTTCCTTTATCTTTGAAATATTGTTCACGGGAAGTACCCTGTAGGTTTTGATTTCCTTGCGAGTGTCGAAAATTTGCAGCATAAACGGCTGTATATTTTGATTGCGTTGGCTTAGAAGTTTGATGTTTTCACAGCTCCAAGGGACAGTAGACTTGAGTATTTGATATGAATTTCAGCTTGATACCTCCATGCGTTCCTGAGAAGAAGGGTCTTGACAGACAAACAGACGGAAACAAAGTGATCCTGTAAGGGTTCCGTTTATGCCTTTTGAGGTACGGAACCCTACACTACACACAACTACTAAATTCAAGAATACATTAAAAAAGTGGCTGGCACAAAATGCATTCTATTCTATAGAAGAATTTTTGCAATTACAAAACAAAAAATGACTTATTAAATTGTAATAAATTCTAATTTTAATTATTATTAATTTAACTATTGACTTAATTAATCATAGATTTGGTATTTTTGACATTTTAACATTGACATAACATTATATACTTACTTTTAATTTATTAATATTATGACATTATAGCCATTCATTACATTGTAGCATAGACTTATTGTAAGATTAAGATTAAGTAATGTGAATGTCACTTGGTCTACAAAACCTGAGTCAGGTTTTGCAGGTTACCTAACGTTATCCGTAATTAATTAACTGTTCAAGTCTTTATGAAAATTATTCAGACCTACGAAGTGTTATTCTAATACTAGAACATACTTGTACCTACTATGACATTTAAATATTAAATAACTACAAAAAAAAAAAAAAAAAAATTTGTACGTCAGGGTTGCCTGATTGGATATGCTGCAACTTTTCATACTGTAACCATCATTGTAACACATATTCAGACAAATAAATTCTATTCTATTCTATTCTATTCTTCATACAAAACGAAAAAAATCCTTTATCTAAGTTCCTAAAACGCCAAGTCGTATTGGATTCAAACGAATCGTTGATATATTCGATTGGAAACGTTTTTCCAGTACAAAAAAACCCGCCCAAAGCGTGTAGTGGTAGCTCGGGCTTCCGCGCCGCACCGCCCCCTACCACATCATCGCTGACAATGCTATTCGTTTTATTGGCATCACAATCTTTTTATAGCAATCCTAGGATTTATTTTCGGTTACGATACTTTACTCTACGTGACTGTACGTACGTCGATGTAGTTCTTTCAACACAAGAAAATTTCAGTATCTATGAAAATTTGTACCATTTTCATAGATACTGAAATTGACATTAGGCATTACCGAAAAAATTCATTCTCTCTATTATAGTCAATTTGCAATCATCAAATGAAAAATTGCAATTGTACCTAATTTTTCTGATTTCATCCTTGTAATGGTATATTTTTTTAAATTAATTATATAGGCTTACGCTTGACCACAATCACAACTGGTGGAAATTGATGAAGCAAAAAATCCTGCGAAAACTTTCTAACTTTGCCAGTACCTTAAAATTCGCATTGGTTAAATAGCGTAGGGACCCACGTGCATACTAAGGATTAATTTTACGATGAAAATAGTGAAAAATTAAATTAAACTAGAAAAAATTTCCTACAGTTTATTAAAGGTACAAGAGGTATGGGACCCCTTAATTTTTTATTTTGATAATTTTTATTTATTTACAATAATAAAACATATAATAATATATACAATTTCTTAAAAAATCATTTAATTACCTTTTTTGTAAAATCAATAGTTTCATCGTACGAGAGTTTAAAAAAATTTGTATTGTGTTTATTTTACAAGTTCTTTAAACTAAATTAGTCTAGATTTAAGTGGCTAACTCAAGTCAATTCAAAAGTCAAATTTACTCTGGTTTAATTTTTTAGAAAGATAAAAAAAAGAGGAAATTCGGAAAGCGCACGTCGAAATCTATAAAATATACAAATTTTCAAAACTACCGAGAAACTTTCCAGATAACCCCCTTTTTGAGCACTAAATTACTGGGTTACGAAGCATCCCCAAAAATTTACTTTCCTTACAGGAAATCGAACCGAGTAGATATATGAGGCTACAGAGGTCAAACTGCGGATCGTTTCCTCGCTCATAAGAAAATAATTTTCTTCCGCATCTACTCACTTAAAATTAAAATACTTACTTAAAATTATGCTTTTAATTTTTGTAAGTATACTAGCTACTTTAGAGCTTGAATTGTTCATTTGATTGCAATTAAAAAGGAAATTAAACAAAATAGTGATCCAAACGCTAAATCGCTTACATCATTGCCGGTAGGCTGGTAACTAACTATAGCCACGGCTTAAGCCTCCCACGAGGCCAAGACCAAGGAAAATTCAAAGATTATGAATTCCCAAATTGACCCTGCCGGGGATCGAACCCGGGGCCTACGCACGTTAAGACAACAGCGCTCAACACTGCACCTCAGAGGTTGTCAGATGGTCGTATGGATTTAGTTTTTTTTTTTAGTTCCCTTGGGAATTCTCAAATTTTCTAGGATAATAAATAGCACATGTCCTTGCCCGGGATGCAGTCTAACTCTATTAAAAATTTCGTCAAAATCGGTTTTATAGGTGGGCCGTAAAAACGTAGCAGACAGACAACTCATTTTCTCATTTAAGTAAGTATTAGTATGTTATTTGAAGAGTACAAGCGAAGAAAGAAAACCGCGATCGACAAAAAGTCCCAATCGAATTGGAAAAACGATCCGCGGATTGCCGTAAAAAGATCGTTGGGCCAATAACGAATCGCATTGTCAGCAATGATGGGCGCGGGGTGCGGCGCGCAGGGGCGGGGGGAACACGGTTTGGGCGGAAGGTTTCAGTGCTAGAAAAACGTTTCCAATACGAATAGACAGTTGATTTGTGATATAAATAAAGTTAAAGTTTGCTCTTGTGATTTAGACTTAAAATCCATACTTCCATACTAATATTATAAATACGAAAGTGTGTCTGTCTGTCCGTCTCTCTGTCTGTCTGCTACGCTTTCACAGTCCATCTGTTCAACCGATTTGGATGAAATTTGGTAAAGGGATAGGTCCTTACCAAAGGGATAAAAGGGATAGGTAGCCTATGTCCTTCCCGGGGAAGGACATAGGCTACTTTTTATCCCGGAAAATTAACTAACTAACTAAGATAAAACTTAATCCACGCGGACGAAGTCGCGGACTTCATTTAGTATGTTTACTATATTTCCAACCACACATTGATAATTTCAAACTAACTAGTTAATGTTTTGAGCGTTCAAAGTTTAAAACTTTCATTCTATTAACGACAATTTTATTTAATGTGTTGTATCTTTGAAAAACAACTCTCTTTCCGATGCAGTCGAGTATAGCACAGCCTAAAGATGATTGGCATAATAAATTGGTGTTCATCCAGGTACATTCATTAAATGTAAAGAATACAAAAAAGTTGGATTTGCAATCTGTCTGAGTTCTAAAAGAAAACGACTCATCATTGACGACAACAATGAAGACTCTACTGCATTTATTACTATGTTCCTACCTAATTAAGACATACAACATCTTAGTTACATGATTTTTAATACAGTCTGTAGTTCTAATTAAGAGGTAAGGTAAAATTCAAAAACAAAACTCGTACCTAAGTATATATCTACTAACTTACTTGGCGTGTATGTGAGGTCGTGCGACTGTTATCTACCTCAAGGGAACGCCAACACACAATAAAACCAGTCACCCAAGTCTCATAAACTTTGAACGAAACTCGCAAAATTGGCGGAAACTTATTCCGCAGTCCGCGCGAAAATGAGCAGCGAACGTCGCGTCAGCTCGCCGACTGGAGCCATGAGCGAACGCGACCACGTTCCCGCCGGCAACTGCGCCGCGCCGGTAGGCGGAGACCGATCTCTCGCCGCCTCGCCCCGCCCACCCCGAGACACGCCCACCTGAATTAATAAAGGCGGCAAACACCGCCGGACACGCGGACAATGCCGCATTGTCCGGCGTCCAAAATAGTTTCAATTAGAATCGACGACAAGACACAAAAGCCTCCACCGGTGACTCATTCACGACGAAATTGACCGCTGCATGGCCGATTAGTGAAAACCACACGGAGCTATGTCACTATTAGTTCGATTGAGCTATGACTCTGCTCGATATCGGAGAATTGACAGAATATTTGCTAGCAATATTCGGGTAGGCATCTACCTGAACAAAACGTGTCCAATTGTCCATCTATGACCAAATTACTTCTTAATAGCAAAAAGATACGCGCTGAATTTAGAACCTCTTCCTTTTTGGAAGTCGGTTAAAAATATTGTTTCGTTCTAAATAGTTTAAATTAGAATCGATACGACACCAAAATTCCCCACCGGTGACTCATTCACGACGAAATTGACCGTTGCATGTCCGATTAGTGAAAACCTCATGGAGCTGTGTCATTATTAGTTCGATTGAGCTAACGTGCTCGATATTGGAGAATTGACAGATGTTTGCTAGCAATATACAAGTGTGTATCTACCTGAACGATACGTGTCGTTCTAGGACCAAGTTACGTAATAGAAAAATATTGTTGTGTTCTAAATAGTTTAAATTAGTATCGACGACAAGACACAAAAACTTCCACCGGTGACTCATTCACGACGAAATTGCCCGTAGCATGGACTCGATTGAGCTATTTATATGCAACATCGTACGAAACAGCACTAGTTTACTGCTAAATAACATATTGTCAGGGTTTTTTTAATAGTTTTAATTACAATCCCAAGACAAAATATTGCCTCATTCACGTCGAAATTGACCGTCGCATGGCCGATTAAGGCGCTGTGAGCTCACGAGATCAAAATACAGGCGCGCGGGGGTGAAATCGAGCAAGCGCATGTCGCGAAAAATGCAAGAAATCATTTGTAAAAAAATAAATATTTACTGTTCAACACAAATTAATCCGACAGTGTGTTTGATTTAGAAATGTAAATTTTACCTTATATTTCTAGAGCAATTTATTAGTTTCAATAAGGAGAAAAATTGCTTTAAAAGGTAAATTAAGAGGTATGTTTCAAAATAAATTTCAATGCAGATATTTTTTTTAAATTGTGTTTTGAGATGCGTCAATGGCTGCTTATAGGTCTTGAAAACAGCAAATTATTTTTACAAGCATACTAATATTATGTCTCCGTTTGATGGATACACTGCTTTTAAAAACCCCCTTTTGCGCTACACAGGGCCTTAATTAATTACTGAAAACCACACGAAGCTGTTTCAATAATAGTACGATTGGATTGAACTATCAGTGATATCGAAGAGTTGACGATGATGATGAGATGAGATATTTGCTAACAATATATTTGAGTAGTTATCAAACAACGCACTTATGTCTATTAGGTACTTTTAATAGGAAAATATAAGTATGATAGAAATGACGACAAGACACAAAAACAGCCGTTATTTAGTGACTCATTCGTGACAAAATTGACCGTTACATACATGACCAATCTTCTACCTATCCTCATTTTACGTTATCGTTTATCCGTTTATCCAACCAATCGTTTCTTGCCTCACTTCACCGGGCACTGGCCAAGTATTTGTTCTAACATCGGATATTTGATGGCAGACTGGCTGTTTGCTCGGACAGGAAATCCTTCCTCGGCAGCTAAGCAAACCGAGAGCTCAGGATTGGGCGACGAGCTGTGATGCGTGAAAGGAGCTTAAATAAAGTCATCGAATCGTCGACTTTCGTAGTTCACTGAATTTTCGTTGTTAGGCACGTTACAAGAATTTTTCAAATATTTTTTGGTGAAATTGTATTGCCTGTTTTACATTTAAAACAGGCAATACAATTTATTTTATTTATTTATTTTCTCTCGATTTAGGATAATGATATAGTTTGCAAGATAAATACAAGCCCTTGAATCGGTGTATGGAACGGACGGCATAGTCTCCATTATTTCAGTCATTTATTTAAGTTTAATATCCATACTTATATCATAAATGCAAACGCGTGTCTGTCTGTCCGCTACGCTTTCAGGGCCTATCTTTTCAACCGATTTTGATAGGTTGCATCCCGGGGACTTAGGCTACTTTTTATCCCGGAAAATTAGAGAGTTTCCGCGGGAATAAAAGAAATATCCACGCAAACGAAATCACGGGCATCATTTTAGTTTATTATAACTAGTCTGGATTCTACTAAACCCAGCTGCCGATGTATTGTTCTGGTAGTGAATCCGTGAAGGCTGTATAGTTTTCATATCAGAAAAATCCTTCATGTCTTCTGTAATCATAATTAATGTAAAGAAGTTACAGACAACAACTTCCGAGGCTGTTTCTAGAACCTCTTGCAGGATTCGATTCCAAACACTATCTGATTAATAAAAGGCTAGTAATTATTATGAAATACTGATGAGATGATGCCCGCGACTTCGTTCGCATTGATAGTTTTTTTCTTATTCCCGCGGGAACTATTTAATTTTCCGAGATAAAAGTGGCCATGTCCTTCTCAGGGATTGAATTTATAATTAATAGTTAATCTGCTATTCGGAATTGAATTCGACTCCATACTAATATTATAAATGCGAAAGTGTTTCTGTCTGTCTGTCTGCTACGCTTTCCCGGCCCATCTTTTCAACCGATTTTGCTAAAATTATATAAATATAATTTAAAAAAAAAACAGGGGTAGGTGGTATCCCGGGGAAGGACATAGGCTACTTTTTATCCCGGAAAATTAAAGAGTTCCCGCGGGAATCAAAAATCTTAATCCACGCGGACGAAGTCGGGGGAATCGTCTAGTTGCTAATAAAGTAAGAAAATTTAAACTAACCGATAAATACGTCGACATTTTCCATTGAAGTGGAGAGCGTAACTTCGATGGCTTATCGGGGGTGCAAACACGATGAAGGAGACAATTGTCGCTCGGTCACGTGGCTCAATATTTATTTTACCAATATTCAACCGCTTCGCAGCGCTTGTTTGATTTCATCTTCAGCCATTGATGTAGAATTTCAGCAGTTTCCGGAAAGAAATCATTCATCTTATACTTATTATACATTTGAACGATTGATGAACAATCTACTATTATTACACGCTTGTGTGACTTATGTTAAGTCAAGACTCTACCACCGATTCGGAAAAATGATTCTACTGAGAAGGGCCGGCAAGAAAAACTGTTTCTCTTTTAGACGTATAGTTACTTAATACTTTTAGTTAGACGTACACAGATAGTTTGCATACCGGGGAATGACAATGGAAACTTTGTCCTTCCCCAGGATTCCTACTTTTAAAATGATTTCCAGAAAATCCAGTTCCATTTCCCACAGGATTTATCAAACACATAACTGCGTGGATTTAGGTTTTTTTTGGGATGAATTTCTACGAAAACAGTGAACGAAGAAGTAGAGTTAAAGTTTGAAATGAGATTAATTTTATTTTTTGATTCGAAAATACCTTAAAAAAGTCCGTAGGTATATATAATCATTTTATAGCCCGAGATCCCGCTGCATGATTCTACATGAATCGAGTACGTGATCAAAAACAAATTTTTATGTACCTATTACTAAAAATTGGGGAATATAATTATTATATCTGCCAGGTAGCCAATCCAAAAGTGGCCGCTAGTATTTTTAAAAAATAATTGTTTGCGTCTAAGTATTTTAGTTTGCTTTGTGCCACCTAGATGGCATCATTTATATTCTCCAATTTTTAATAATACATAATAATTTGTTTTTGATCACGTACTCGATTCATGTAGCAATCATGCAGCGGGATCTCGGGCTTATTAGAAAGACATATTTTTGAATATTGGCAATTTGCATTGGCAAAAGACGCTTTCAAAAATCCCAATATGATAAAAACA
Source organism: Erebia aethiops (assembly GCA_923060345.2). NCBI lineage: Eukaryota > Metazoa > Arthropoda > Insecta > Lepidoptera > Nymphalidae > Erebia > Erebia aethiops. Next base: position 14,063,565 of record OV281090.1, on the reverse strand, counting down.
TAGCTCGATAATCTCAATATTGGTATTTCGTTAGCGTTTTCCTGTGGCACTTTTCTTCAGTGTTGACAACTCTCACGTAAAAGAGACTCGATTGATATTCAGTGCGCGAAATAATTGGCCGGGAGTTACACTTGTCAAATCGCTTAGAATTTTCAGAAGAAGACTGGTATTGACGACCGCCCTGGCGCAGTGTTGAGCGCTGTTGTCTTAACGTGCGGAGATCCCGGGTTCGATCCCTGGCAGGGTCAATTTGGGAATTAATAATTTCTGAATTTTCCCTGGTCTGGCCTGGGAGGCTTCGGCCGTGACTAGTATCACCCTACCGGCAAAAGCGTGCCGCAAAGCGATTTACCGTTCCGTTACGATGCCATGTAGAAACCGATTAGGGGTAAGTATGGGTTAAAATATGTAACTGCCATGCCCTTAACAGGTTATCCCGCCACCATCTTAGACCGCATCATCACTTACCATCAGATAAAATCACAGTCAAGGGCTATCTTGAAACGTAGTGGATTAAAAAAAGTTATGCATTATCTGTAAACAACATGAAACAAAGCAAAAGCTGGTTTATAGAGTTTATCAGTATTTATTGCTAAGTTTTCTTATTACTATTATAAGTTAAGCGGCCATATTATTATGATTATTTATTTTAACGAGTTACGCGTTTTTTAGTTACTTAATTATTATATTCTAGACTATATGATGCCCGCCGACTTATTCCGCGTGGATTGAGGTTTTTTGGTTCCCGCGGGAATGCTCTTTAATTTTCCGGGATAAAAAGTAGCCTATTTGTTATTTCAGACTATAATCTATTTCATCCGGATCCGTTCAGCTGTTCTGACGTGATTGAGTAAAAAACAAATATCCATCCATCCATCCATCCATCCATCCATCCAACCTTTCGCATTTATAATATTAGCATAGACTAGATGATGCCCGCATCTTCGTCCGCGTAGATTAATAAGGTTTTAATTCCCGCGGGAACTGTTTAATCTATGTATTAATTCATCTTATAAGCTATTTCCATTTCAAATTTCAGAGAAATCGGTTTGGTCATTATTGCGTGAAGGATTTATTGCTGGAATTAGATCTCATATTTAAGGGATTTCTACACTCTCTTGTGTCCATTGGTTTCCTTTTTGTAATATAAAGTAGGTATATTATATATAAGTACATAGCCACTAAGACACCTTATAATTATAATACACTTTATATTTTTATATAGGTAATGTTAATTTGTAAATTTTTATATCATTTTATATAATGACCAGTTAATCCAGGTCATTTCTGCCACGTACCTGCAAATTATGGAACCAGCTTCCATCTTCTGTGTTCCCTAATGATTATAATATGGGGCTCGTCAAAGGCCGGACAAACAAATTTCTGAAAAGCCAGCAACGCATTGGCGGCTTGTATATTATATATAAAAAAAAGAAGACATCGTAAAATATAACACCTTTTTGAAGGACTTTTACGGACACACTTTCCCCTAAATTTCCATGACCATTTATAGATAAGCACTAACCCTAATTCATCGTAATCCCCCAGGGCTGCCGGTTCTCGGGAAGACGTCACGTCACCCGTCCACGTCCGGCCATCATTGTTAGATAACTTGCAAAAATACGCCAAGTATATTCGTCGGAACCTAATTCTGTACATCTCACGTCTCTGTCAGTCAAATTGTAAACAGGGCTGTCACAAAGCAGATACTGGAAATGAAAAAAATAGATTTTTACATACTAATATTAAGAAATGATACTATTTATTTATTTATTGTATTTCGGTATACCAACGGCGAGTACACAAAGCTTAAATTTTAAATAGTACATAATGATTCGAAAGTTTTGATTGATGGTATGTTTTTTTTTTAATATACCACTTCCTCCAACATGATTGGAGCCTTTGCTAGCTATCCTTTCATTCTAGTTCAGGGTATTCTGGGTTATGGTCTTCTTTATTTGGATACAAGTACAGGTGTTTTTAATTTATTGTTAGAGTCTTAATCTATTTCCTAATTTCTATTTATTTAATATTTACATTATGTTGTATGATTACACTCATATACAATATCACCATAATATGTTGCTATCATACTTTGTCTTAGTCTACCTTGTTTCTATTTTTTTACTCTTATCACTATCTTTCTACAGAACTCTAAAAATATATCCCGATCTCTACTTTTGATTATTGTTGATAAATTTTGTACTGTTAAATTAATTTCTAATGTTTGTTCTAGGTCAAATCTGTCTCTAGCGAAGACGGGACACTCCATGATTAGGTGCTCGACTGTCTCATTCGCCATTAATGGATGTTTGTTACTCAATAACGCTAGAATGGCTGAACGGATTGCGATGAAATTTGGCATAGGGATAGATTATACTTTTTACCCCGGAAAATTAACGAGTTCCCGCGGGAACCAAGAAAACCTCAATCCACGCGGACGCGGTTATATTTAATTGCATAAAGGCACAATAGGTACCTACTCCAAGTTAGAGATGCGTGAGTCGTGACTGTCACAGCCTTAACTTGTTTTTATATTTAGTATATCTTAATCAATGTTTGTACTCGTAGTTATTCCGTTAAAGGTCTAAGCATAAATAAGTCAACATTCACTTACAGCCACTAAACGTGTATCAACTCTACAGAAAGGAAACAGTGTATCAGCCCTGACTACTTAGACAAACAGACGTCTTCGTTCGACTGACAGCCGGCGACATATTTTATTCACCGCACAGCGCTCGTAATTCCGTCGATGCAGATAAATTGTTTTACCGCGGAGCTCGGGAGCAAGCCACGTCCCACGACTCCGGCGTTTGCATGATGAACTCGTTTTTTATGCTCGAATAAAATTGTGTTAGCCACCGCCGCCGCGAATGGAGCGACGTGTGAACGCCGGCCCTGGATTCACAAGAAATTGTTTTCGGGAAGCCTGCTTTGATATTTATGAAAGTTGGCATGTCGAGGCATCCGTTTGAGTGAAGGGTACGCGGTGGATTTTCGGAATCCCCTGGACGGGCTAGTCGAGTTATTTCTCTTCATGTTACTAATAATTTTTACAAAGGAAAATGTTAGGTAAAGTAGGGCAAATTGCGGATCAAATTCTTATTAAAGCATTGAAATAAATTTTGATGCATAACGGCTAGATATTCCTCAAAAAAGCTGTCAAACTTAACTTGACATCAAGTTATAAGCGTTAATAGTAAGCTGGGTCCACATGGTATATATATTTAAGCAAAAGCGAGTTACAGTCAGCAAATTGTTTCAAGTTTCAAAATTGCAATTTAGTGCGTAGTACACTCCAAAACTATGTTGGCTCTTAGCAATCTAAGTCTAATCTTAATTTATTTGAAGACTAGCTGATGCCCGCGGTTTCGTCCGCGTGGAATAAGTTTTTTTTTGGATTTCCGCCTATTAGCCTATGTCACTCTCCAGGTCCTCAACTATACCCATGCCAAAAATCACGTCGATCCGTTGCTCCGTTGCAGCGTGATTGAAGGACAAACCAAGAAACCAACAAACACACTGACTTTTGCATTTATAATATTAGTATTGAAGATAACGCGTGCTCTCTGTACCCAAAACAGTTTTGGTAAAAGTTTTCAACGTACAGACATACGTGCATTGGGTAGTTTCACATGAACAAACTCTAGTTGCAAGAGTCGAGACTATCGAAGACATAAAAGATATAAACGTTGACACTGTTGCTTCACGGTCGTCACGGGAGCGTCGCAGCACTCGCAGGCCGCTATCAATATTAAATCCGTCGACAGGTAAACATTCTGTAGTGGAAAGCAAACGCAGAGGTTTGATCGTCATGATTCAATTAGAGAGCTCGCGAGATTCCTTGATGTTTACTTACACGGTAGTTGAAACACGTTTAGCTAATTTAACCTTTCCCCGAATGCTTAACTAACGAGTTTCGTTAAAGAGAATTTGAGTTAAAATTATTTACACCGACAAAATTTAAGCTGGTAAAGTATCCGTTGAAAAGGAATTCAATGTTGACCTCAGCCCGCGCGGTTTCATAGAGGATTATTATGTTTATACTGAAAATAATGCGCGCTTGCGGCCTTCGGCGCAAATATTTGAAGACGCAGTCAAAGGGCGCCTTTTTGCAAAGGTCCTTTGAGCTGGCCGCGGTCTGCGGTCAGATAAACCGATTAGCCACTGTGCTTGGCGACTCGTCAAGGTACCTATAACTACTGTAAAATATACATTAAACATATTTTAACTAGCAGATTCACATGACTTCGTTTGCAACTATTTGTTTAGTGTTTACCTTTTTGTTTTAAAACTTATCTTTTTTATGCTGCATTTAAAATGTGTTGATTAAATCTGGTACCTAGTATCGTGCTGATGGAAATCTGATATTCCACCTTGGTCAACATAAGGTATAGGATAAAACCTTTATATAATGCACTAGCGGAAAGTTTTTTTATTTTCCGAGATAAAAAGTAGCCTTAATTAATATATGTGTTATATCAGACTATAATATTTCTCTATGCCAAATTTCATCCAGATCCGTTCAGCCGTTCTGTCATGATTGAGACAGCAAACATTCATCCATCCATCCAAACTTTTGCATTTATAACATTATAGTAAAGAAGTAAAGATAATGCAGTACCTATCTTCATATTCAGCGCGGTCTATAAGCTGCATAATACCTACGTTGAAACTTGACATGTCTACCAGTCGGTTTCAACTTTTAAATAGCTGCTTATTAATAGCTTTTTAATATCTACACAATATTATAATATCTACTCTATATGTATACAATATTATTATTTTCAATTCGAATGAAGCGGAACAAGTACATCGAAATGCACCACCCCGTATCCACTTTGTTATGTTGTAAAATTTCAATAACACCTTTACGATCTATAAAATAGAGTGTTTCAAATAAAAATGGTAATCACTCAAAATACCTCTAGCTCTTCATGTCGAATGCAACGGCAAGAGCCTATTCCAACACAGATGTATAAATTATAAAATGCACTAGAAAAGTGCACAATACACATGCGATAATATCTCACTTCTTACTTAATATTATAAACGCGAAAGTTTGTGAGTATGGATGTATGGATGTTTGTTACTCTTTCACGCCAGAACGGCTGAAGGGATCTGGATTAAATTTGGCACAGGGATAAACATAGGCTACTTTTTATCGCGGAAAATTAAAGAGTTCCCGCGGGAACCAAAAAACCTCAATCCACCTGGACGAAGTCGCGGGCATCGGCTAATCTAAAATAATGTGGTATGTAAGTAGAAAAAAAACAGGGTTTTTTAGTTTAGATAAACATTAGAATGGTTGCATAATTTTATTATATGTATAATTATTCTTCTTATGATGTTGTACCTATCGTCGTATTAATAATATATCATCGAAAATTATGCAGAAGAAAAACATAGACAAAAAAAACATCGATTTCGATCGAATAAACTGAAAAATGTAGAGATCAAGCTCAATTAAACAACGTTCTTCAAAATTTAACTCTGTAAATTTTTAATATTGATTTCTGAACACATTTTTTTGTTTGGGTAAAGTTAATTATACTCCAATTACACAATGTGATAAGTCACAAATATTATGTCACATAATTTTGAAAAATATATTATAGTGCAATACTTAGATTCATATGATAAGAATTTTAGGGCTTCAGAAACCTCATCTTGTAAAATGTGATACACATAAGTACTGTTCAGAGCAATTGGGTTTCTATTTACTTTTTCGCTATTACAGTATAAAAAGTTTTATTCCGGTCGTATTTTTTTTTCGCTATTAAATTACAGTCAAGTTTTTAAGCATAACTATACTTGCTATACAACAAAATATAACATCAATTTCAATTTTATTTCATTTATTTCAAACAACTTTCGTAGTCCAATGTGATTTAAACTAGAAATTTTATAACGGTCACTTCTAGAAACATGAGAGTAAAAGTCCCTGTTCTGTTGACTTATTCAAGAACCCTTGCAAAGGCTTCGCGGCACTCCACCTGCGGTTCGGTGTAACTTAACGAACCCTCCCTGAATCTTTAATATAGTTTCATTTAATGCCAACTAGTTGCAAACTTTACGAAAGGCCCACGTTTATTTTGAATGCCATCCATTTTAATGTAAGGGATCCGTGTTTTTGATCCTTAGGTTAAGTACCTACTGAGCTTGGTTGTAGTTAATGACAAAATTATATCCATTTATGAACTTGGATGGTTGTTTTACCTGGATGAGGAAATAAATGAAAATCATGATAAATCACACTGAAATATTTTATACTTCGATACCTTCATTAAGTACCTACCTGATGAAGCATATACTGTATCAGAACACCTAAGTCATTAATGAAAAATGTACTATGGAAAATGGTATTTAGTAACTTCTGTATTTATACAAGCGCTTGAGTAAATTTAATATTGAATTAAAAACCCCTTTTAAAGGAATACAAATTATGTCGTTGAGAAAATCAAGAGCCGAATTAATTCCATTACCAATACAAACAAGCACTTTCAGGCCAGGTACCCCGTTCTCAAACGAGCCACTCGGTACCCTACTTCGCAAATTAGATTTCGCATAAAGCCTATTTTAATTTGCGCCGTCGCTAAACATTTCAGCTCTTTAATGTTTAAACGGGTGCACAAACTTCGCTATTGACTCTTCGGGCCGCGGCGAAGGCCGGTTGACATTCGCGTACAAAGCAAATATGTTCTTGGCGGCGCGACCCGGCGCGATAATAAGCTTACCGGCGAAGGGCGCCGCCCCGCGTCTCCGCCCAGCCATTGTCGTATTATTAAATTCTTTTGTTGGTCCGCCGCAATGGAATTTTCACTTATTTACGTGAGGTCCGAATACTGGTTATCTCAAAAATGCTCCCACCTTTGAACTTTTACGATCGTCGGGTAAAATATTTTCTCGCGAAATCTGGCAAGCTTAAACTAAAGTTCCTCCTGGATTTGAATTTTCCGAGATATATTACGACACATATGTGCACGTGCGAGTTGTTGCTTGTTTCAACGTTTTTATATGAGAAGTTGTTCGCAGCAGGTGCTCTAAGCCGAGTGCCGCTTACACTGTCATTGTGTATAATTGCTCAAGTGAAGGCAATTACAAAATAAACTGCATAAATTAAAGCGTGGAAATCCGAGCGCTCACCCTTTTATGAATTTAGACTTCTAAGCCGGGGCGTGCTTCATTTTCAGAGGCGTACAACAATAAAACTCATTAATTCGCTCGTGCGGTCGCGTTTTATAAATGTTTCACGTATTAATAAAATTAACAAAGGTTGTACGCGAGAGGGCTATTTTCCGACAAAGCGTCGGAGCGTAGCACAATGGAATCTAAAATAAATACGAAGTCTTTAGCAAACAGAGCTTACAAAGCGTCCACCTGACGCGGCGAGCGTACGAGGCTCTGGTCTCCAGACTACCTATTGAAAATTAAGTGGCTCGCCGGACTTCAATTAATGCCCGCGAGGCGTCCAGTGCTAGCGACGCTCTCTTATTTTTACAAACGCTTTTAGAACTCTGTGCGAAGCAAAATGTTACAAAAATAACCTATGCTACAAGACCCTCCGGGCCACATCGACGAGTACCTATCTCTGTCTGTGAGTCTGTGAGTACGAATGCCGACACAGTTGACAGTAGTTTCCAACCAGATTCAGAACATTAAAGTCACCAAAATGTCACCTTAAAGAACAATAAACTATAATTTCCTTATCAGTTTTAAAGAAATAAACTGAATAATTCGAGCCATTGATACATAAACTCAGTAGAAAAGATTTTTATAAGGACCATGGATCTATAAAATAATGTGACCTTATCAAAAATCATCCCCATCAAGCTCAAACAAGCTTACGTTTTATTTAATGCAGTAACGGTGGAATGTAAGCCAATCATTATTTTATTCACCCCATCTAAACCACGTTATCTTACACAAAAAACGTGGAGTTTTTCAGCGAGCCCAATATCGGAGCGACCCCATATTGGCAGATCCCAATCTAGTCCAGCGTTTAGTCGACAAACCGTTGCTTATCTCGCAAATTACACCATTTTAGCGAATCTTCTCAAAAAGCTGTGAAAGGTGAAGCTTTTTCACACAGCCGTACCGTAACCCCTACCATAGATCCGCTTTTCTATGTGTATATTTTATTAGCAAAGGAATTTTCTAGTTTCTTGTCACTTCTGGATTATAGTTTTAACAAGACTGTTGGTCTTTTGCTTGTTTTTTTATTTTGTGAATTCCAAATTGAACAATACTCAAAGCATAGATTTAGCATTGGTCTTTACAACCCAATGCTAAATCTATGACTCAAAGTAAATGAATTCATAATTGATGTGCCACTTGCAGCGTTATTCAAGGTTTTTTTACTGTTTTTTATAGTTTTGTTTTGTTATATAATTTAACTTTGGCACTGTGAAGCTGAAGTTTGCTCTCAACCCGTGCAAAATGTAAAACGAGAAACTAAGCCATTAGTTATTATATTTTTGGTCGAAATAATCGAGATAGAGATGACTCTACAGTCTACTTTCTGGAACCCATAGTAGGGGACGGAGCTTAGTAATCGCCAGTTAAACCCCCGGTGGTGGATTTTATTGCCATTCGTATTGTCGGCCGAGATTTACTTTGACATGTCGGAAATTCGTTTGTTGTCTCTTCATCGATTTTTGCCTTTTTTTCCGTTTTCCACCATTTTGGCTCGTCGCGAAAGGATTAATTTGTCGACATGCAATTTCGTAAAATATTGGCAGTGAGATGAGCTCAAATTTCCATTTCATTCATGAAGATACATGAACTGCCTTTTTACACTAGCAATATTCACAAAAGGATTTTTCATAGGAATTTAGAACATTTGGCAACAAAACAAACATTATACTTAGCTGACACGTCAGGGTATTTTGGGTCCTATTACGTAAAAGTAGTGGTAAATTCACTTGACGATTCAAAAGTACTTGTAAAAGTTTATTTGAATAAAAAAACATTTGATTTAAAAAAAACATGTTTACTGCTGTACTAAGATCCAATAACGGAAGAGTGGCATTTTCCACTATTAGCCTTAAAATACATTGTCGCAGCTAGAATAATTCAGCTAATCACGACAATTGAGACTGTAACAATGATAAATGCAGATTAAATATAGTAGGACTATGGGTTATATTATCAGCTTACACCAAAAAAAACGAGATTTACTACACCTAAAGTTAAAATAATACTAAAAAAACTCCTCCAAAGAAAATAGTCGTCAAAGACTTACGCCGCACTCACACGATCGCAAAACCTTTTATAAATTCACTTTAAATACTGCACTCTTAACACTGCAGTTAAATTATGCGAAGAATGTAGACACGTGTGTATTGGTTGATATACATTTAACAGTGTTTCCGTGGACTCCTTTGTCTGCACTCGAATTACGAGGAAAGGCGAAAATTTAAATACCCGCCGGGACTGTTTTACATGTGAGAGATGCACTTTGCATGTAATGCGCCCATTAAATGAGACACGGTGTTTCGTTGATCACGGAGGTGTTAAAAATTTGTCACACGATGTGTGAAATAAAAAGACTTGAGTAGGGACAAAGCGGGCACTCAGCGGCAATAGAGTGATACTCGACTCTGGACGTGATTAAATAAAACATGAGGAGATCTTTAAAAAACCAGAGATGCCGATTTTTTGTTTAATGAGTTGCGCAGTTAAGTAATAAATGGGGCGCAAAGCTTGGACGGCCGATGGACGTTAAGGTCCTAAGATCCTTCTGCCATTTGAGTCCAGCTTTTGGACGTTTCACACATGGCAAAAGGCCATTTTCGAAATGGCTTTTTTCTGGAAATTCCTACAAGAAATCATCCACCAGTGATCCTCCATTGATTAGAATGAAGAATATGTTGGAGATGTTTTTTTTTTGAGATCACAAGTTTTGTCCTTATTTGGGTGTATTCTTATTCCTATGCAGTATTCTTGTGCACGTTATCCTAATCAGTTTCTACATATAGAAGTTAGCATACCTATACCGCGTCAAGTGGTAACTATTTCGTAACTTGCCTTTCCAGATTCCTCTACTTACCCAGTTAAGAAAAGTCCACTCCTGGGAATGGATAGATTTTAAGCGTGTTTCTACCAGAAATGTGTGAGGAAAATGTGCGAGGCTCGTTGCGGAGCTGTGAAACGGTGATCTGTGTTCACCAAAGATGAGTGGTGCGAACTGTGAGGCTGCGTAGTGGACTCTTTTCCGTCAGCTGTTCAAGGAAGCGCTGCTGCGAACTGAGTAGGATAAACAAATGAAGTAATCCTTCCTATTGGAGGATTTTGATGCACCGAGCGTCGACGGTCCTCTACGAGTCAATACAAAACAATTTAAGTAACTATTCTTTTCTTTATATTCCAATAGCACCTCCATTTCCTATCCTTCCGTGTTCACATATCGCCAGTATACGTTTGAGGGTGACACAAAGCCCAAGTAGGGAACTCAATTAAACCACCTTGTTTCGTCGACCGCTTATATTGTTACGACACAGGCAAAGTTAAACGGAAAAATTAGATGTTAATTTTCGTGGTAAAAGTCTTTGACGCTATAACATAGATTACATTAGGTATTCAAAATGACTACAATAGTATTTTGCTAGCTTCATTGTTCAAAAGTAAGTAGATCACTAGATAGTTTATTAGTAATATGTTTGACTGCGGATGACAAGTTCGTGTGTTCGATTCCTGGTAGTATGGTAATTAGCCACTGCCGAAGCCTCTCACCAGACATAGACGCTTCCAGCTATCGAGACCCTTCGAGATCTTCGTATACGAGAGCATCGAAACGCCAAATCAAACTCAAATTACCTATATTTATTCAAATTAGGTACACTGAACGTGTACACTTATTGACGTACAATTACTTATGAAATATGATGGTTATAATCAGTTAAGTTAAAATTAAAGCTACGAGGGTTCCAACCGCGCCCTAGTCTAAGAAGAGTCCACAACAAACTCAGCCGGGTTCAAACTCATTTGGTGTACAACTCGGTGTACTACTTACGAGAGCAACGATACCGCGTGCGAAAGCTAGTATTGAAGAAAAGCGAAACTGTCTTAAGTCCGACGCGGTCACAATTTTTCCAAGGGGCGTAGACGGGCGTGCCGGACCAATGACCGTCTTGGGGAGGGTGGCCGCGGGTGATAACGACTTAATACGAAATCAACGCGGATCGACCTAATCCGTGCTACAATAGCGTTATCGGTGAGCGTGTGGTTACGATCGAGGTACAGGAATCAGAATATTTGTATTAATATATTCATAGACATAAGTAGGTATCTCTCGAAAAATGTTGATAATGCCTTAGGTCTTTACAAACAAAAAGTTGTTGAGTGTTAATTTTAAACTAACAGTCCTACGAAGTGGCTGTTTATTTTTATTTTCCTTAATCTATTATGAGAAATTCTACATCAATGATTATGAGCTCTGAAAATAATAATATTTACTTACAACTTCTAGGTGAATAAGTATTATTTTGTGGGAAACTCTATCGTGAATACCAATCCACAATGGATTTCCCATGAAAAAATTTGGATGGATTGGATGGATGGATGCGGTGGTATACGCATCCGACGCGGTGCGACACAGCGATGGTTGGATGGATGTATGCGAGGTTTTAGTGTCCATCCAACCATGTGGCGGAGTCTTCAGTCCGACATAACCCTCAGTGTTCCTACGATGCATGGCTGCGGGCTGCGGCCTACGAGATCAGAATTCGCGCGACCCAGCCAGCGGTGCCTTCAAGTCAAGTCAAGTCAAATAATGTTTATTCAATATAGGTAGGTACACTACACTTATTGACGTCTAGTTATTTATAAAATATAATGGTGATAATAATCAGTAACGGTATCTTAAAACTAAAGCTACGAGGGTTCCAAACGCGCCCTGGTCTTTTTTTTTTTTTTTTTAATATATAGGCTAGCGCTTGGCTGGAATCAGACTTGCATGCAAGAGGTGATGCAGCCTAAGGTGCAGCGCGCTTGCCTAGAAGATGCCTATTCACTCTTGATTTGAAGGTACCTATAATAATATAGGTACTAATAATATATAATAATAATATACCTATACGTCTGAGAAGAGCCTACAACAAACTCAGCCGGGTTTTTTTTTCATTATCACCATTTCACAAATCATCTTAACTAAGGAACTATCAGAGCCATTAGAACTTCCTAAGCAGACTATCTTCCAGGTAGGTATCCCAGCATCGTCGGAGGTAGGTACCTACTGAACAATCTAAGTAGATACTTTAACATACTAACCTGTTGCCCATACTTCAAGCAATTTCATTGAATTTTCAATTTCCCCAACAGTTACCATTTACCATCGAAATCATTAAGCCCACCCAAAATTCCAACTCATTCAAAACGAGCGCAACTTGATGAGGTAACTGTTGGACATAAAACGCAAACTTTTTACGTCCTCACTAAGAACCGTTCAAGTGTCGTTACTTGGAACACCTCCGGGTCCCGATGGCGTAATTCATTTTCAAGTTGGCTCATTAATTAATTGGGCGTCTACCGCGGTGCCCGCGTGCTTTTTATGACTACAATAAAGTTGGCCGTGTTACTGTCGCCGCGGGTGGGGTATTTATTTGTAAAGGCCACTGTAACATCACAATAACATTTCTTGTTCGTATAATGAAGCTATTAAAATGTTATAGCGTTTTTGGGCGTTTAATATGGTGCACGTGTCCATTGTTACAGCGTGGTATGTGTTCCGTATAAAGGTCTATTTACACTAGGTAACATTGCTATAAAAGCTTCTTGCAAAGGTGTTCCCGAAACTAAGTTAATCACAGACGTGTAATGTCCAATGTACCTAGCTCCTGTGTGTGTGTCTTAAATATCACTTCAATTGTCTAGCTCTAGGACATACCTAAGCCTTTCCCAACCAACGATACCTCAACTGGTTATTAGCCTTTCTCATCCTACCACCACCACGACTACAGCCCATTAACGTCCCACCGCTGGGCACAGGCTTCCACTCTCACTCTCACTCTCCTTGCGAGCGAGGATGTTAACGCCTAAAACTCGCGCATGCTGTCAAATGCTGCGATCAATAATGATGAGAAGAGAAGAGAACAAGAGCAAAAGAAGAAGAATAATGATAACGAGCGATCGGCATGAAGAAATGCAAATGCGGTTCCGTGCTGATCGGGGAGCCTCGGGGGGGAGGTTGTTTTTAGTCCGTGCGAGCCGGACTCAAACTGCCGTCAGGCAGGAGTCCATAAGGTATTTTTCTCCCTCTCCTCTGGGAAGAAAAAAAAGGCCTCCATTCTCATAGGTGAGAGGGAATTATAGAGCTTAGACCCACCACGCTGTTCCAATGCGGGTTGGCGGGTGGGTTTTAACGACTATTATCAGGTCAGTGATAATAACCGGGACCGACGGCTTAACGTTCTCTCCGAGGCACGGAGGTAAATTCGGTCACCCATCCAGTTACCATACCAGTTGGGTCAACGTTGCTTAACTATCGCAATCGACTGACATGCGTTGTCTAAGATAGGCCAATCGTCCCTCGACATGATTCTTATATTTTTAATGAGTTATACGAATACCCGAATTGTTGAATTTACTCTATTGGACGGCTAAAAGAGATACTTAGATACAGTACTTAATTCTCAAAATATGTTTTCAGCAAATCGGCAAGAAGGCTTGATAATATATTCCATTTTATACTGAAAGAAGCAATTAAACAGTTCTTAGACCAATTTATTTTACGACTCAGCTTCATTCCGCGGGCTTTTTAACGTCGCAATCGGATTTACGATGTTTAACGTCAGAAATTTGCAATTTTACTACTCCGGAATAAAATAATTGATCCTTATTTTGTCTTCAAAGAAAACTTAATAAGTGCATACTTTGATGAGAACTAAAGAGATGAGAGAGACGGAAGGATTTCCAAGTTAAATTCTGCAATGTAAACATTGAAATACTCTTAGTCGATTCGTATGCGGAAGGACGTGGGAAGTGGGAACCCACCGCATCAATATCCCAAGAAAACTCTACCATTATTTGAGTAATGGAAAGGGGTCACGACCCTCAGTAATGAGGAATACGGTGCAGAGAGAGATACTAGATATTCGTCCAAGATGCTAGATAGCGATGCCTATACATGTATATATATATATAAGACAGAACTTTTAAGTTTTAATAGCGCGTCGAATGTAAATCACGCGCCCCGCTAACAGTAGGTAACTATACCACCTGTATTTACGCGTTCCCGCGCCGTACCAATTTTATAACTTCTAAAAGTTGGGCGACGGAATTGTCGTACGCTAGCCGAATACCTATTAGGGGTTAAGCTCTTTTATGATAGTGTCATATATTTTACTGATGTAAAAATATGCCTGCAACTTCGTCCGAGTGGTTTAAGTTTTTTTATTTCCCGCGGGTACTCCTAAATGTTCCGGGATAAAGAATAGCTTATGACACTCTACAGGTCCTCAACTATGCCCATACAAAAAATCACGTCGATCCGTGTCTCGTGCTAAAAAAAATGTTTTACAGATATCTACTTTTGTCCTTTTTCAATCATCATTTGGATCTAGATACTCAGGTTAGAGCTTAGAAGAAATAAATAAAATAAGTATAGAACCAGTATGCTAAACGTCAATTTTATTTAACAATTAAATAAATTTTAATTTCAGAAATATCGTACAAAATTCCGTATGCACAATATTCCGTATAGGTACCTAGTTAATATCAGAATACAATAAATATCTGAGAAAACATTATTTCCCTTCATTTACCTATCTACTCATACCCGTACATGGGTTCAGGTACTTAGTTCACAAACATGCAAAATATTCGAAAAATATTCAATTTTGTACCTAATTGCTAAAACTTGCTTTTATAAACTAATACGTATAATACCATGTTTAATATATTAATTTACATCATAGTATTGAATGAATTAAAATTTAAGGCGTTAAAAAGTAACACACACTCAACTTCTTTAACCAAACCTTCAAACATATCATACAAAAACAATTGGTCCACCAATTTGGTTCACTAAAAACCTCCCTTCTACTATCCTATACAGGAATGACAATACTACATAGTAAATTTAAGTTACATAATATTGTTTAAAATAAACTTAATATGGAATAACATATTATGAATAATATTTACATTTAACACAGGAAATAAATTATAAATTTTTAATATCAAACCACACTACAACTTTTAAGTACATTAAAGATACTGATTATACCAATACTTTAAAGTAGGTACATTTGGGACTTGGATTCTAAAGTTACCTACAAAATCTTTAAGTATTAAAATTAATTAATTATTTCTAAATTCGAATTTATTCTTAAATAAGTAAATATTTTACGCCGTATCACCTACTATCTACTCATCTCGCCGTTCATTTCAATCTGCAAAATAGAAAGTTTTTATTGATAAAGTGATCTAAAGTTTAATATTTATGCTCCAAAAATGATGCACGTTATGTCACCGTAAAATTGTAAATACCGTTAGATTAAAATCTATCTCGCGAGATTGTGAACTGTCCAAAGATTGTGAACTGTTCAATGTTCTGAGTGTCAAGTTTTGAAATATTTATTGTATTTACGTTTGCTTGTCTCTTTCTTGTAGATTAGGTTAGGTTTAGACATAAATAGTCAGGTAGTTAGGTTCTATCGGGTTTATATACCTTTTTTTTTTTTTTTTTGTTCACGTGGGGGAAATCTCCTTAAGATACCCAATCTCCAGGGGGGGAGGTCAGGTTATGTGGGATTTCTACCCACTAAAACCCCCTCGGTGGCCACCCTCTGCGTGTAATCAGCAGCTCCGGAAACTCTTAAAAGAACATGCGCCGGAGCTTCTCTTGCGCGACGCCTATTGGGCTCGTGCTCGATTTGGTACGGCAGCTTGTGCCACGGCAAGCTGTCGTCTTCCCAGGGTTGCGAAACAGATGGAAGAAGAGCGGCTGGAGCCCCCACTCCAGCCACTCGCAACCCCGAGGTCCCTTCACCCGGGACTACTGAACTGCTGAACCAGGGCGCTCGTTAGTACCACCCTGATGCCTCCGTCTCCGAGCGGGATCGGTTCGGTCGCGGTCTCGCTCAGCAGCCTCCTTCTTGGACATAACAAGGTCACAGAAGGAGACCACTGCCCTCCATGCTTCGCTCTCCGCCAGCATTGCTGCGATAACAGCTGGAGGCGTCAGGTCTCTTCCCACATGGCTGACCAGTACGCAGCGCTCGGGTTCCCAAGCCGGGCACTCCTCGAGTGTGTGCTGTGCGGAATCCCGATCATTGTCACAGTGGTGACACCGTGGTGTCGCTTCCCGACCGATCCGGCACAGGTACTCACCGAAACAACCGTGTCCGGTAAGTACCTGTGTCAGTCTGAGGTTACGTTGCCAAAGTCCCTCTCTAGCCAGGCCTCAAAGTTTGGCAAGATGGCCCCGACAGTGCGTTGACATGCATTCCTTTCCTCTTCCAAGCGCTTGCGCCAATTCACTAGTGCCTGTCGGTGCGCTTGCCGACGCAGCGTTCCGACGTCTTGTCCATCCAAGCTCCGACATACTGCGCGGGTCTGGGTGTACACCCTTGCATCCATTTCCGCCAGTATTTCTAAGGGTGGAGTTCGAGCCAAAACCGTAGCCGCCTCAAAAGATATCGTGCGATATCCTCGTGCAATTCTTATAGCCACTTTGCGCTGCGGGTTTATATACCTAATACATATCTACCGAAAAATAATGCGTTAAATTGTAAACAGTATGTTACAGTTCACAATCTTTCGGCAGTTTACAATCTAGCGAGATAGATTATAATCTAACGGTATTTACAATTTTACGCTGACTATACATATCTACATAGATTCATTGCATTTCTAATTTGACAAAAGATTTGCGCCTACTGAATTGTGAATAACCACTGCTAGGTGAACGGACGATCTCAAGCGAGTAGCTGGGAGCCGCTGCAAGTAGGCGTCATAACACCGTGTCCCGTGGAGATCGATGCAAGAGACTCTCCCCCAGTCGTGGACGTCTATCGGTTCACACGACGACGATAACGTCTCAATGAATACACTTTCATTATAGATGCCAATCAGCTTTAACGGTAAATATCATCACAATTTAACGTCACATAATATGATTATTAATAAAAGAATATTCTAGAATTCTCACCTTATCCGAAGATTGGCCAATAATAAGCGGGGCGCAAGGTGCGGTAGGCGAGTCAACTTCTTTAGTATTAACACTTCTTCTAACCATCCCGCAGTTATTATGAGCTTCTGCAGGCAATAGCCTCCATACAATCGGAGTGAATAGTTCTGCATCCATCTTAGTTTCATCTCTCTTGTCAAAGAACCATCCGACTATAGCACCGACCGTCAATGTTGCAAAGAGACCAAGTGGTGCAATCCAGTGGTAGGAGACTCTGAAGAGCGGGAATATTGTGTTTGGATCCTGCGGAACAAAAGACAGAACGTAATAAACACATATTAGGCCACGAAAGTGTAGGTATACCTACTTTTGTGAACGGATACTATAGATGGATACTGCACAGGGGCCGATTCTATGGGTCATAATATGAGGAGTAGTGAGAGAGGCGAAACAAGCACGTAAAAAACTAACAACTTACAGCTAGGACCAAATTACACTGTTAATTATTTATAAAAAAATAAATAATTTTGTTATAACGCCTGACACTATTCAAATAGCACTGATTTACCAAAAATTCTAAATGTAGATGGAATTCCCTCAAGCTTTAGCTTATGCACAATGAATATTTCACCGTAAGATTGTAAAAACCGTTAGATCATAATCTAACGCTTTTTATTTCGATTGATTGTAAACTGTCAAAAGATTGTGAACCGTTCAACGTTGAGTGTCAATTTGTGAAATATTCATTGTATTTACGTTTTCTTGTCTCTTGCTAGTAGGTTAGGTTAGGGTTCGACATAAATAATGATGTATCCAATTAGGTTTTCTCGGGTTAATATACCTAACAGATTACAATCTACCGATTAATAATGCGTTAAATTGTAATCTTTCGACAGTTTACAATCTCGCGAGATAGATTATAATCTAACGGCTTTTACAATTTTACGGTGACATACCTCGTCTTGTGAATAAACAGCTAAGAAGCAAAGTATACTTACAAAATCATTGGAAACAAATGTGGAGTTACGAGCGCACTCCATGGTCATGTTGAGCGGTGGAGCCCGCAAACCAGCGGCGGCGGCGGCCTGCGTGCCCATAGACACGGTGCCAGCTAACAGGGCGCCCGCTATTGCCCCCGCGATGGCGCCCCGCGGTCCCACCCACCAACACGCCATCCCCAGGGTGAAGATGCCACAGGTGGCACTCGCTGCGATCGCCGACAGGGCAGTTGCCACACCTTATTCAGAAAGAAGGTTTTGTTTGACCAGTTTTTGAAGTGTCACAATTTTTAGAGATCAGGATACGCTGCTTTAAACGAGATAATGTGGCCAATTCTGTATAACACAACCTCTAAACTAAACTAAAATGACAGCATTATAGTAGATTGTATTATAAGGGAGAAAAATAATATTTTTACGGCGAGGGCGATTTTTTCAATCCAGAGCGAAGTGAGGAATTCTATAGTAGAATCCCGAGCGTAGCGAGAGATTCTTTAGTAGAATCCTGAACGTAGCGAGGGATTCGAAGTACGTCGCCTGAGCCAAAAAAGATTTAGTTTAGTTCAGAGATTGTGCACTACAGAATCAGCCCCAATGTCAGGAACAAACTAAAAAAGCAAACCCTAAAACGTGCCATACAGAAATTACAGTCTACTCTGCGTTGCTCGGCGTAATAGGCTGACGTTTGTCGACGTAATGTTGCGTTTGGCTGACGTCACTTACAACGCAGCGCATCAGCTGTCAGTACTATACCTACTGGAGCATTGCCAAAATTTCTACACCATTGAGCGTGGATATCTCCGTACTCGTAGTTCACGTTTTCTTTAACCACATTTATACAGAAGATACTCACAGAACATTAATTAACTTTCGAAAAATCACTCGACAGTAATGTAGTTAAAAAATCGTATCAAATAAAGGAAAATTCTTACCAAGGACACCCCCAAGCTTCTCAATAACAACCAGCATGACCACTGAGATCACAGCCAAGGCAGCTGTGACGGATCGCGCTATAATGCCTTCTGTCAAGGGCTTCAGGTGCAGTCGCAACCATCCACGCATAATATCTTCGACCGCTACCAACGCACAAGCGTTTAATACCGCTGACAGGGAACTGAAAAAATCGCATGATACATTTGTGACTATCACTCTTATCTTTAGAGCAAACTAGCAGATGCCTGTGACTTCGTCCGCGTGGTATAAGATTTTTAAATTCCTACAGGAACTCCCTAATTTTTTGGGCCTATGAATCTCACAAATAATGTGACCTTCTATTGGTACCAGAATTTTCAAAATCGGTTCGGTAGATCCAGAGATTACCCCCTACAACCTCACAATCTTTACCTCTTTATAGACTATACATCAATATGGCAATCATATTATTTGACCATAAGTATTTCTGCAATCCCACATAATCTGGTTTTAAATATATAATTTTGCAAATTCGAATTTTAGTTCAAATTCTTGAATCTTAAGAAGCCAAAAGATTTCTGCTCATAAATTGTCTCGGGATGAAAAAAATCGTCATGTGGACGGATACGACAGATTTAAATGATGTGACTAACTAATCTACTGATATATATCTAAGAGTTTATATAAGATTGTTCATCAAGGGACTAAAATGAGCCATTTCATACCAGATGTTTAGCGTGGGGTTTACGTTGAGGGTGTGAGGATAGTACGGCAATAATTAAAAAAAAATACTTTAATCCTTAAAGGCTAAATGCTACCTTTGGTCCGCCTACGCTAATATAATGACATCTTTTTAGAGCAAGAGAGGTGAAAAGTATGTTTAAAATTAATGTCTTTACCTTAGTCCTGCGCCAAAGACTCCAGCAAGGAACACTCCAGCGAGACCCGGCAGGTGCTGCACTTTGGCCACATAGGTGACGAATGCAGGCAGCAAACGGTCATCCACGAGTGGCACGCCCCCAGGGTCGCAGCCCCCCTGCACCCAGGCACCCCACGCGGTCAGCCCGCACCATACGCAGAGGGAAATCGCCAAGATAGCACCGATGCAGAAGATGGCCAGCGCACTATAATAAATAATAAATAATAATAATAAATGTGAGAATAAATAGTTTTTCTTTCTTTCTTTCTTTCTATAATGGGGATGATGCATATGTCACCGTAAGATTGCAAAAACCGTTGTATTCTAATCTAACTAGCGAAACTGTAAACTGCCGACAGATTACAATTTAACGCATTATTTTTCGGTAGATTGTAATCTGTTAGGTATATTAAGCCGATAAAACCTAAGTGCCTGCGGCCGGGCACTACGTGATTATTTATGTCGAACCCTAACCTAACCTACAAGAAAGAGACAAGAAAAAGTAAATACAATGAATATTTCAAAAATTGACACTCAGAACATTGAACGGTTCACAATCTTCGTAATCTGAACAGTTTACAATTTCGCTAGTTACGGTGCAATCTTACGGTGACATTTATATCAAAAATAAATTATTTCTAACTGATTATTAAATATAGGGTCTTCCAAATGACCTAAAATTCACATCCTCGGCTAGTTTTAAGTTTGATAACTATTTTAAAATATAGAAGTGCGTTGAAATTTGATGACGTCACAACTGTGAATTTCATACAACTTACATACTAGAAGTGCGCTTTAACATTTAATAATTATACGGATAAGAAGTAAGTAAGTAAACGTATATCTATCTCCTTAGAGATATTATATGTATGGATTCTGCACAGCATTTTAAACAATCTTCAAATTGTACTTAGCAAACCACTACATTATGCAGTGAACGAGAATATTCTACTTACGTAATAGCTTTTCTTTTAGATGGCAGAGCAATGTACCGCTGGACCATCGTCTGGTTGACGGAGTTGAAACACGTCCAGTACAGGAACCCTCCAACAACGGCACCCCATCCAGTCTGACGCTCGTACGGTGAAAAGCTCCAACTGGAATTTTAAGGTTTATAAAATCCATACTAATAATTTAAATGCGAAAGTGTTTCTGTCTGTCTGTCTATTTGTATGTCTTTGATACGCTTTCACGGCCCATCTGTTCAACCGATTTTGATGAAATTTAGTATAGGGATAGTATCCCGGGAAAGGAAATAGGCTACTTTTTATCCCAGAAAATTAAAGAATTCCCGCGGGAACCAAAAAACCTTAATCCACACGGACAAAGTCGCGGGCTTCACCTAGTCAAGACACGCGGTAGCGTGTCCAAGCCAAGTTCAAGAAAGAAGGAAAGAACTTCAAAGAACTGGCGAGCAGCACCGTGTGTAATATTACACGAACAATTTGGAGCCACTTTTGATAAAAAATATACGTCAAAGCTCACGTATTAGGTAAAATATGACTTATACGAATTAACTTATAAAACCTAATGAATCACCCCCACAAACGCTGAACTCAATTCTGAAGGTAGACTTAATAGGGCGTCAATTCAAATCCCACATTATGGATTCACACGCATTTATTGAAGTGGTAATCAGTCT
Source organism: Erebia aethiops (assembly GCA_923060345.2). Lineage (NCBI taxonomy): Eukaryota > Metazoa > Arthropoda > Insecta > Lepidoptera > Nymphalidae > Erebia > Erebia aethiops. The sequence continues at coordinate 14,041,963 of OV281090.1, read as the reverse complement.
TGTAATAAATGGCTAGACGTTTTTATAAATGAAACATTCTAGTCATGTAAATTCAGTTCATTAATACGTCCATTCATCTCAGTTATCAACAATACATGTTAATAAAAGTTAAAGTTACACGCAAAATCATTTGTCTCCAATATGCTACCTACTATTTAGTCAAGGATACAAACATCATCATGATAGCTCTGTGTCTGTAAACGTTAGGCTCTCAAATCTAAATTATACAAGCTACAATCGTAATATACATTAATCTCAATTAATTAATAACGTAAATTATATTAACGTATCTTGAATTTGCGTTAAATAAATGCATCAGCCATCAGTAGTATTACTTATAAGTAGGTATTATGTTTAGGCATGGGGCATCGAGAGGAGAAATAAATATGCGTATATTTGTATAAGTACATACAAACATTGTAGCATTCTATTTTGGTCATCTTTCGACACAAAAGCAAAGGTCATCGGGGATGAGAGCGCACAAAATAAAAACTCACGCTTTTTGATTAGCGTAATATCAGGTGAGATCGTAGTCAAGGGCTAGCTTGTAGTGGATAAAAAAAAAAAAAAAAAAAAAAAAAAAAAAAAAAAAATATATATTTAGCGTAATAGATTAGGGTATGGAACTCAGGTTCAATGAGAAATTCTTTCCAAACTCAGAATAACTAAAGCTCGAATCACTTTAATCACAGTCCTTGATCATGTAACGCAATATAGGTACATAGTTAAATATAATAGGTAAGTATGTACATACTTACCACGTACAACACAACATACGTTACGTACGTACAATGCATGAATGCACATTGGACGTATTTGGGTAACATTATTTTTGACGACATCTGAATCAATTATTTAATGTTTATTGCTAGATTGTTGTTGTTTATTGTTTTGTAGACTTACTAATACTATATTAATTTTTGTACTTATAGTATAGACTATAGTGCTTGCCGATCTGACTAAAGCGTAAGCGTTAAAGCTGTAAGCAAAAATAAATATAACTAAGTCATACAAAAACCTATTCTAATATTAGATATACATTCAAAAGTTTGGATGGATGGATGAATGGATTTTTAGATGGATGGATGTTAGTTACTCAATACGTCCGAACGGCTGAACGGATCCTGATGAAATTTGGAACGGAGATGATTACTTTTTATCCCGGAAAATTAAAGAGATCCCGCGGGAACCAAAAAACCTCAATCCATGCGGACAAAGTCGCGGGCATCAGCTAATACATAATATTATTCTTTCCTCTCTTAGAAAATAGAATTGTCCTAGGAGTAAGATGGGTGACTTTTAAATTTAAAAAAAAAATTCAAGTCGGTGCTTACACTGTTGGAGCTTGAACTTTATATTAAACGAAAGAAAATGGTAAAGAAAAAGTAAAGGAAGTCTCACTTGGACAGTTCGAGTCGGCCGGATTCCCTCGCAATACCGAGGACAGAGTTTACACCTCCTACGGCGAGCGTGCCAGCCGCTGCCACCAACATAACTCCTATGAACATCACGCCCGTCTGCACAGAGTCCGTCCATACCACGGCGCGGAGGCCACCCTGGGAAACAATACAAATTGGTATCAATTCTATACATACATACTAATATTATAAATGCGAAAGTGTTTGTTTGTTGATGTGTCTTTCAATCACGCCGCAAAAGAGCCACGGATCAACGTGATTTTTTGCATGGGTATCGTTTAGGACCTGGAGAGAGACATAGATTACAGTTTAGTCCCAGAAATTTAAGGAGTTCTCGTGGGAATAAAAAACTTATTCCACGCGGACGAAGTCGCGGGTATCAGCTAATAAAGTATAATCTGACTCACATAATATGTACCAACGCGTCGTAATTATCTTGTTATTAAGCCTAAGATATACTATACTAAGACCTAAGATGACCGTCAAGGCCCGTTTTAATAAACCGACATCAACAGCTAAGAACACTTACTCAGAATATATCGGTCAATATGCTTCTGACCGATCTTAAAAAGATTGACTGAGACTTATGAACCTGTTCTTGGCTGAGTTGCTTTATTAATATAGGCCAGAATTTTTTTATTCCATTTAAGCTTTTCCAGACCAGCTCACACGCTTTTATCTACTTGTAATGTAATGAATCTTTCGATTTAATTCTCATTCACTTCCGGACGACATAAACTTTCCCTAATACTCATAAAACAAAGTCATGTCAGTGATCCGGTATTTCCACCAAGGTCATCAGTTGGTCTACCTCTGCGTCCCTTTAGCACCAACGACCTCAACTTACATTGTGGACCTATTTTACTAACGCCATCTAGTCTGAAAAGCAGGACAGCGCTTTGGTGGGGACAAGGACAGGGCTATACAGGTTAGGAGCGTGCTCTAAAGGTTGAACGCCCAATTTTTTTCTATGAAAGGGCCCATCTAGTACCTACATATATATTTATGTTTAGCACAGATCAAATTATAGTTGTCATGGTTCTTTTTCTCAGAAATGGGTTGAGGTATTAATAGGGGTGATGCCTATATCAAAAATAAATTATTTGTAACTGATTATTAAATAGAGGGTCTTCCAAAAGACCTAAAATTCACATCCTCGGTTAGTTTTAAGTTTGATAACCATTTTAAAATATAGATTAGAGAAAAAAGTGCGTTGAAATTTTATGACTTTCATACAGCACTGAAGTGCGTTTTTAAGATTGATAAACAGTTGCTTATTTGATTGAGTTGTCATCATCCCTATTGTAATAGTTTATGTCTATACGTTCAACTAAAGTCTACTTAAAGCGTGTATTTTTTAAGACTGGGTATTTTTTTTATATATCAGGGTAATTATAAAATATAAACAAAAAATAAGGGTAAGTAATTATGGTATAATGAAGACTGTAAAATAAATACTCACTAACACTGTATACAGTCCACATATCGCGACCATAACACCGCCCACGGCGAAAACATTAAAACCCGTTACTGAAAATAAAAATCAAACTATGATTTTACTAATATGTTTAATGAAATAAAAGTCAATATTTTTTTTGCTACTAAAGTATTTTAACTTACATTGATTAAATGCTAGTGCAGGAACATATACAACCATAGGCAGGAATAATACCTGAAATAGAGTAAAATTATGTACATGAATATACTGAAACTAAATTTATTTAAAACATGTAAGACATACAGGTGTCTCATGTTACGTCATGTTTTGACTCTACCACCGGTTTGGAAGGAAAATTCTGCTCTTTTTTTTAAAAACAAGATATTACAATACGTAGGTAAGTATATAAATTTAATACAATGGTGTAAATTACACTATCCAGTGGGGCGCTGGACCCGAAGTCGATTGCTTCCATACAACTTTGTCATCGACCCAACGAGTGTTGTTTACGTCTTTTTTAAGGCGCTGTCAGCTCTTAAAATCAAAACACAAATCGAGAGGTTGGCTCTCCTCAGTCGTCACCCCTTACGTCAGTTATGCCCACTTCGGCCGGGTGGCGCTCCCGTCGCGGTTTTCATTATTTTCGCGCGCTTGTCATAGCATGTCACGGATGCCCTCGGATGACAAAACACGGTAACTCAAAATTTGTGAAATTGATAGAATAACGTAAGTGAGTAAATCACGTACCTACCAAAGTCTCTTACATGAGTAGGTAATTGACAAAATACCTATTGTAAATCGCATATCGTGTGCAAATCCATTTTAATACTTAATATTATAAATGCGAAAGTGTGATTGTTAATTGAATTGCCCGTCAATCACGCCGCAACGGAGCAATGGTTCGACGTTATTTTTGGCGTGGGTATAGTTGAGGGAGAGTGACTTTTTATCCCGAAAAATTAAGGAGTTCCCGCGGCAATAAAAAAAACTTCAACCACGCGGACGAAGTCGCGGGCATTAGCTAGCCCAGCATACTAATATCCATACAAAATATAATAAATGCGAAAGTGTGTCTGTCTGTCTGCTACGCTTGCACGGCCCAACTACTCAACCGATTTTGATGAAATTTGGTACAAAGATAGATTACATCCCGGAGAAGGACATAGGCTACCCGGAACCATTATCCTGGAAAATTAAACAGTTACCGCGGGAGTCAAAAAATCTTAATCCATGTGGACGAAGTCGAGGGCATCATCTAGAGTTACATAAGTATCTTATTTACATAAACTACTTACGTGAGTTAATTACAAGTATAATTGTGGCATAAATCAATATCATACGCATATACAATGTACTTACCGACTAAGAGTCTGATATTCATTTTTTGTCAGAAACAAGAAATACAGATGTTATTTCAAAAATTTAAATAGCAAAAAGATGTTAGAAATTGATCATTGAAATCAATTTCTAGTCTTTTGCAGACACATAGTATTATTTACAGTGTTTGAAAAATACTCAAAAATAAAAAACGAAGAAAATCATACAATTTTGGTGTCATGATTTTTTATCTTTACATACAGAATTATCTATATGGTAGAACTTCGTAAGAGCCAAATCGCAAATTAGCCAATTTATGTAAAATTTCAAATTTGTACGTTGTTTCCGTACTCTAAAATTATAAGTTTGATTGACAATATTATGTCCGAAGCAAAACCTATTATATTAATTAACTGGACTTAGGTTGGGTGAAACTAAACAAATTAACTTTTTAAAAATCCCACTCAATCAAAATTAAAAATAAATCTCGGGAACGGCAAATTTTCAACTCAAGGAAACGGGAATAAAATTGGCCGATTCCCGGGAATTCCCGAGAATCGGGATTTTTTTAAAAATAGTTATTGCTACTTTTATGTACCTTATATCCAGTTTTTTTAAAATTAAATACAAGTTAGCCCTTGACTGCGATCTCACCTGATGGTAAGTGATGATGCAGTCTAAGATGGTAGCGGGCTAACCTGTTTGGGGTATGGCAGTTATATTAAACCCTAGTCCATATCCCTAATCGGTTTCTACACGACATCCTACCGGAACGCTAAATAGCTTGGCTGCACGTCTTTGGCGGTATGGTGGTAATTGGTAACTAGCCACGGCTGAAGCCTCCTACCAGGCCAGACCAGAGAAAATTCAGAATATTTAAATTCTTGAAATACAATGCAAGAAAATATTGTTGCCGTGAATTCATTACGGTCCTTTAAGTAACTCTTTCGAAATTGTCAGTCAATTGAACAAATTGGTACTCAATGGATTTCTAAAGGTTTGTACACGGTTAAGCTTTAACGGCCCCGAGTTTTGCATTGGAAACGAGTATTGTATATATTAAATTATTCAGGTGTAACAATGGCGCTGACATCTGGTGAAATAACAAGATATAGATAAATTAAAGAGGGACTCTTAAAAGTTCAAACAATAATACATAAGAAAATAACACTTGGAGCTCGTAAAATCTAGAACAAGAAAAATATCCGAGGTGAGATAAAATATCAGAAAGGGAGAATCGAAGAAGACAAAACGCAAAAAAAAATTGTTACTTATAATCATTCTTACAATGTGATTTAATATACTATACATTGGTTGGAAGTTCTACTTATATTTTATAGACGACATTTTACATAATTTAAGTACATACAAAATAAAGAATAAAGAGTTTAAAATACTCAAAAGTACCTACTACGACTATTATAGTTTTATGGTAAGAAAGTACAATAATTCTTAACATTGTGATCAGTGCCCTTACTTTTCCTTTGAGTAATTGTCAAGGTTCCACTGACAAATTGTCCTCTCAAAAATCCTCCAAAAAGTTTGGACAGATGGATGTATGGATGTATGAATGGATGTATGGATGTTTGTTACTCAATCACGCCCCAACGGCTGAACGGATCTGGCCGAAATTTGGCACAGATATAGATTGTAGTCTGGAATAGCACATAGGCTACTTTTTATCCCGAAAAATTAAAGAGTTCTCGCGGGAACCACAAAACTTCGATCCACGCGTACGAAGTCGCGGGCATCGACTAGTATTGCATAAATACTTATAATATTGACAATTTATCATTAATATAAGTTATTGTTATGTTATATTTAAATGTATATTTTTTATCGTAAACTAACTTACTTGCAAAAACAAAAATAAAAAGCATTGTCTATTTCAGAAGTTATATAATAAATTATGACATAAATTTGCCTTTACGTTAGTCAAAAGAACTAAAATTATCAAATTTTGATAGTGTTTCTGTTATTTTATGTTTGCTGTCCTATTTTTGTGATTGGCATGATTGGTAAGACTAGTAAAACACTTCTGTGAATCTTATGTAAAGTTGTTTTTTTAAGTGCCTTTTGTGAGATAAAGTTTATTTACTCAATGGAATAATTCTCCGTCACTTAATTTTAAAATGATTGTTTTTTTTACTATAATTTAACATAATATTTGTAAACAGTGCTACTGCTCATAAAGATAAATAACTAAGAAATACAAATTTATCAATAAAATAACAAAACATGATGAAAAAAAACATCGATTTTATTTCATGTACAATTTTACAAAAATACGCCCAATTCCCAAATTCACTCTGCTGGGGATTAAACCCGGTACATCCCACGTTAAGACAATAGTGCTCAGCACTGCGCGAGTGAGGTACCTAGTCAATAGGGCATGCTCCCGATAATTCCTGGTACCAAAAATTCCCGGTACTTCTGAATAATTTTCAGTCCCGGTTCTCCACACCATAAAACCGGTACTTTTGATACTTTTGAGACTCGAAGTACATACATTCTGTCGATTCTTCTCTAATTAAGTGTGGATATTTCTGCATGTAACAATAATTTAATTCACTATACTGTATTTTATGCTCACAAATTCGAGGTATTAGTTTAAAAACCCCTATTTTTACTTTGGCTATAACGATTATTTTACTGCCACTTCGTACAGTTTCGTATGTTAGTCTTTCTGGTAAGTATTATTTACCAGCAGAGAAGAGCTTTTTTGAAGATCAATGAATTGATGGATCTGTCACTGGAATAAAATTTGTTCAGCCATAATAAATTACAGTAGATTATGCTATATTCTGTTAATTGTATCGTTACTTTAATAAATTTCACATGAAGATTGACAGGAAAATATTGATAGACTGTAATATTAAATATACCTCATAATCCCGAGGCTACTAAATTTTGATTTTTGACTCCACTGTCAATTATACCAATAGCAGAGGGAAAGAAAATATGGATATCCGTATCCATAATTCCCTAAGATGCTCAGGAGTTCTCCATACAATGTTATGTAAAAACCAAGACTGTGAACAGTCCAATCTTTATGTATGGATGTGAATCCTGGACAGTAACGAGGCTCTTTATGGCTGATAGGAAACGTCTTTAGAAAATCCTAGGGTCCTCGATCCTAGGATCCTCCATACGTACGGGGAGGACGGTGAATGGATACCAAAAATTCTAAGAGGTACCATATCCAATATAATTGTAGAGACCAAATCAGCGTGCGGCAAGACCAAAAAACGGCACAGAATAGGAGAGAGTAACATCTTCACGAGATTCTCTTGGGAATACTGAGTATGGGTTGGAAAATATTGTTGATTTAGATTAACATTTGTAATTCTTTGAGGTGAGGTTACTACGTACGCCTGTCTATAAAAAAAGACCCGTAAAGGATCACTTTGTTGTCCGTGTATCCAAGCCTCAAGGCTTGTTTCTCATAAACTGCTTGATGTAGTAAATTTATATTTGCACTGGCTTCTAATTGCTATAAAAGTAGTTACATATGAGCGTATCACGATAAAAAAAATTTCAACTTTTCAAAGTGTATTTTCATACAAGACGCAATCTCTGTAAAACCTATGAACTACAATAAAACTTTGAAATTTGTAACGAAGCGAGTTATGGTACAAGTACATGAAAAAATCATGAATTTACAGTCCTGTGTGAAATATTATGCGATAAATTTTTGTATAATGCCTAATGAATAGTAATATTCAGTATATTCCTGTGTGAAATATTATGCGATAAATTTTTGTATAACGCCTAATGAACAGTAATATTTGGTCTATTTCATACTTTCTGTAATGTCTTAGCCGTGTTTTTGTGATAATTTAAGGTAGTATCGAAAGTATCGAAAGTCCCGGGAATTCCCGATTCCGTGCCAATATCGGTCCAAAATTTCCCGGTACTCAAACACAGCACCGAATGCATGCCCTAGTAGTCAGGGAGAATTATAATAAACAAATAAGAGATCAACTTGTTCTCAAATATTTCTCAAGAGATAAGTTAAAAAAATACTCTGTACACAAAAACGGGAAATCACAAAAAAAACCAACGACGTATTTCCCGGAAATTTCTAACTCCCGGGTCCCAGAAACGAAACCCTAAGGGTATCTAATATCCAATCAATTAGTAATAAAACTTGCAATAGGCACTTATTTGAAGTATTTGAGACACTACTAGATCCTTACTCAGCAAGCTTTCGATATAATAATATTATCTGGTCGGTCTGGTCCAATGAGAGCGGACGAGTAGGCAGTAGCAAGCTGAAGTGGCAATGCTTGATTTTCAGTTTTCCTTTCTGTCTTACCACTGTTTTGTTATTTTCCATTCATATCAAAAATTGCACTGGAGGCATACTACTATCGCTTAAATCCGTATTGTTTTAATATTGTTGACGTTCGTGTTTTTAGAATTATAATCCTTATTTTAGGATCTTCAAGGTACGTGACATAAAACTGACATTTTTAAGTAATACTGCTTTAAGCGATGGCAGTGAACCCTCTGACAGTAATTGGATGTTTGACAATTACTTACCTACTTCTTGGAAATATTAAAAGACGTCATTGTTACAACCAGCAGGAGTTTTTTTTTTAAATAGTGAAGCGACGTGCCTTTTTATGCGATATTTCGCAACTCGTATGTCAATCTAGTAATTACTAGTACGATTTTAATTTTGAAAATAGTTTTCAAAATAATTACGAAGCTGCAACACAAGCTCACTTGATTGTCATTTAAGTAGCGTCATCTTTGGCGTTGGATGGTTTCTATGACCTGCCTTATTGATGTTGCCAAATAATAAAATATACATTTACAGCATTGCTTCACCAAAAATATTTATTTTAATACATAAAAAAGACATTTAGACGCCTGGGTATGTTTATAAAACAATACAAAAAGTTGTAATATCAATGTGTCAAATCGATTAAAACTTCTTCGTAAATGAAGTCGATTGTTGTCAAAAATCGAATGGATAGCGCATTACGGCATCATTATTTCGAGCTGTCAAAAGTTAGGTCAGAGAACACATATTCATACTTTATTTGATTATGTATTTTTAGTTATATAAAAGAAGATAGCTCACGAAAGTTGTAATATCCACGTCTTCTGTCAATTCATGTTGAATAAACATTAGTCTTATTCATGTTATGTTTGAAAACCATTTTAAAATATCGATTTAAACGCTGGAGCAAAGGAGCACAGATCCATCGTCTGTGAAGTTCTTTCGAACACTGGCGGAGGTGAAAATGAGCTAGCGCTTCTCGAAAAACCGGAATACAATGGAAAACAGAAAATATGTGTACATTTTAATAAATATTAATAAATCAATGGATGTCATTTAGAATTTGGAATTTAATGATATATTTTTCAAGTAAATTGAGGTTTTCAATTTGGAGATGTGTTGATTTGAAAACTGAAATAAGAGGTATGTTTGAATTTATTTTTTATGGAGCGAAGTTGTTTAAATCGTGTTTTGGGATAAAACAATATCTGAGTTAAGGTCTTGAAAACATCATATATTTTTTTCAATCTTCCATATGCCACCATTTAATGGATACACTGCTTTGGAGACCCCCCCCTGACCACACACAGCGCCTTAAATTTGTGTAACGGCAAATCCAATAGTTCTTTTGGAGCTATATTATAAAAGCTAATAACCGACCCCACATACATATTATATATATTTGGAAAATGTCATAGATTTTAAAATCTATAATGATTTGAGACGCTTGTGTTGTTGCGTAGTTCATCTGAACACTTTGACGTACCTACTTATTATTGTTTTTTGCCCCCGATTTTCCTGAAAGTATCGTCTCGCGGAAATCCTTATAACCTACGTCATTAATGTTACGCAATAAATTATCACATAGGTTATTCTACCTACTTTAGGATAGGTCGTTCACTTCATAGACAATACGTAAACTAATGAAAATTCGGGCGTGCGTCAGGAGTTAACATAATTATGTTAATATTAAATTGAGCAGAATTTTTGCTATATATATTTTACATATAAAACGATTACATAAACAGTATTTCATAAAGGTTCTTAATTAATGGGTTGTCTGGAGGAGATCAGTTTTTGTGATAAGATCGCCTTCGCGCACTCTTTTTTCTTTTTCTTTATATTTTTATGTACAATACAATATAGCCCGAATATGATTAACTAAACAATAAAGTGCCATTTTTGTAACCCATTTGATCAATAAATTAAAACGACGCCCGAAGCGACGTTTAAATCACACACAATTCACAATGAAACAGTTTGGAATTATTTTTCACGATGGACTTTGTACTATGGTCTTTATTCACAAGACGTGTTGAATAGTCTTAATATTTACCTTCATTAGCAATTTAAATTACCCAATTGACTGCGCCCGCGCACTTTATAGTTCGCAGCATGAGTAAAGTCCAGATTTGAGACCATCCTTGGCCGGCAATTACAGACTGTAAAGTCTTTATATATAGTAACAATGCGGAAGACCGTAACAAATTTAACGGGTTAATATTGATTCGATAGCTATAGGCCAAGTGTCCACTAGCAATACAACTTGCAGAAGTCAAATTCCCTACTAGCGGAAAATCTTGCAGAAATTCACTTGCTGAGTGCGTTTACACGTGCAAGTGGTTTCCTTAGGTGACCTCAGCAAGTTCATTGATACTGAACATATGACGTAAACCTCAACTTCCTGGTTCTTTAAATATTATAATGGTTGATTTAACAATATAAAACATTTTCTCAAAGGCCAACCGAATTTACAGAAAGATCATTAGCCTAAAACAGCTTCTGTTACGAAAACTATCAATTTAATTTTTTTTAATTAAGTTGCAGAAGGATAATATAATTAAGTAGAAGTTGCCTATTATCGACATAATATAATAACCACATTAACAGAGATAGAACCGTAAAATATTATCGCTAACCCGTTGTCAACGAATCTCTCTTCTGTTTGAATTTGCTATACGTTTATCATTTATTATAAATAGTACTATAATATAAATTATATAAATGATTTATATAATTTATATTTTGATATTAACGGCATTCCGAACCAGTGGTAGATTCACTCGACGATTCAAAAGCACTTTAAAAGTTTATTTAAAATAATTTTTGTTCAAATTAGGGACCCTTTTATGTTAAATTATAAAATGTGTCTACGAGTATTATTACTACGTACCTACTTGGGTATATTTTACAGGAAATCTTACACAGTTAAAAGTATCATAATATTATTACAGAGTTATAGTTTATTACAAAATGAGTTAAAAAAGGTTATAAATATTTCTACTTAGCACAATGACACTGGTGCTCTATTATAATTTCAATGTTTCTCTAGAAAGGCTTATGGAAAAATATTCTATTTTCTCATGAAATAATACGATCTTGCTCGCCCGTGGCACACAATTGATGTTTACATTCCTAACAGACATCGAGAGAGCAAAGTCCGTGTTGGTTTTACTTAGCTCTACCACAATTTTACGGTATATCGTAAACATGGTTTTGTTCTACAAAAATGCTTATCGGTTTTATACTTGGTTTTATACGAATAAGGTTTTAGATTAATATCATATGTAATACTGTTTTATTAACATTAGGTACATAGTGTAAACTTTATAATAAAAATATTATACCAATAAATAGAAGTCGGGTTGGCAGATTTAGATTAGGTACGCCTCACGGGTCAGTTTCTTGCATTTTAGGTAAATAACAATTTAGGCATTTTAGTAATTCAATTAGGAAGGTAATGAGTACTTTTAGTTTATCACTAGTGGTTCGCCCCGAACTGAGACCTCGCGGCGCCATCTATTGACATCATTGTGAAGTTCTGTTAAAAATACTGAGAAGCTCATTAAAAATAAAATAATTTGTTTTCCTTATAATATTTATCTAATTTTAATATTTGTTGTTTAAGTACAGGATATAATTCAAATACCTAATTGATCATGTTTCAGGCTCAGCCTTTCAGAAAATTTAGAGTTCTGAGGTCAACTTTGGACGTTAGAAAATCTCCACGTTGAAAGCCCCCCATTTCGTCAATTTTAGGGGAAAAATTAAAAAAATAATAATTTTGGGCTCTACTCCTAATTATCTTTAAAATGATATACCGCAACCCTATGTAACCCTATAAAAATATTTTACTTCGCATTCGCTTCTAATAGAGCCCCCCTGAAATAAAGATTTTTATAACTTGTTAAGCCATATTCGGCTGGAGGCCATCGGTTTACATATTATATTTAAAGCCGAAGTAATTATGTTCAGTAATTCAGAAGTTATAAGGCTCTGACAGACGGACGGACGGACGGACAAGTGCAAATTCACTCAAGTAGACTCAGAGACCTTCGCTTCGCTCGGTCAATAAGCGAAATTTAAGCGAAATCTAAATTTTAACTTTATAGCTCGCATAAGGCAAAAATAGGCTACTTACGTTAAGCTAAGGTTCAAGAAGCCATTTATCAAGATGTAGGTAGTCTAAACGCACTATTTAAATCAAACCGAAAACCCAATTCAAGCGCATACAAAATACACCGAAGCAGTTTTACGTGGTTTTATGCTGATAAGTATTGCTTAATATCAATGACCTCTTAATATGCAACTGATCATGTAACGTAGCTGACCGTATGACCTGACAACACCGTTGTTTCTTTGGCCCTTTGACTACACTACTGTACTTTACGAACATTGACATCATAGTACATTATTGTACTAGTGTGTAATATTATTGGTGATTACCGCTGAGGCGCCATTAAGACCCGAGCCGTTAGCGTTATAGCCGAGGACGGTAATCATCAATACACACGTGTACCATGCGACGTTTTTCAACACACTTGTGAAGAAAATAATACTATAAAATAATTTTTCAACACACTTGCTCATAAAGTGGCCCTGGTTTCACCGCAATTAGGCATATAATGACACGTATAATCAGTGTGATTTTTTCATTACTATTATTTACAAGTGAGTTATAGAGTTTTTTTATTTTATCTCCTAAACAAAATTATTTTTTATTATTATTTTCTTCACAAGTGTGTTGAAATACTTCGTATGATACACGTGTGTATTGATGATTACGGTCCTCGGCTATCTTAAGATTAATCACCAACATTACACACTTGTAACATAATGTACTATTAAGTATACAGTAGATAAAATAAAATAATAACTCACTTGTGAATAATAGTAATGAAAAAGTCACAGTTTGATTATTATAGGTGTCATTATGTGCCTAATTGCAGTGGAATTAGAGCCACTTTATGAGCAAGTGTGTTGAAAAAATATTTATAAAGCCCTTTGGTACTGTACCTAGTGTTTTAATTTAAAATTAGTACACAATATACCTAGTGAGCCATCGGCAGGTCCAAACGAAAGACAGAATGCGATTGCTAAAAAAATGTGTTCTAAGCAAATCTGCACTCAAACTCACAATATTTCAATGAATTGCTTACCTCGTCTAAAAGGAACAAAATTGACGCTACTGCTCGGACATGGCGATTAAATCGGAGTTCAAGGTACTGAAACAAATTAATATTTCCATGATGAACAAAAAAATTTTAAGCAAGTATAAAAATTGTAAAAGTGTAACTTTTCATTGTTTCTGAGATGCGTGCCCAGGTTCGAACCCCAAACTCAATAATAGAAGGCCGACCTCTTTAGCATTTGGCTATATCACCGCTCTTCGCTCATGCTATAGACACCATGTTATTATAGAGTGAAAACACTAGTTAGGGACAGGACTGCGTGGCTTGAGGGACGAATGGCCTAGCTATGACAACGCATATATAATTAAGCAGTCGATTGCGATAGTTAAGCAACGTTGACTCAAGTCGGTAACTTGATGGGTGACCGAATTTGGAGGTTCAAATTTGGCTTTTTCGTTTCCTCCGTGCCTCGGACAGCACGTTAAGCAGGTCGCTTGCGGTTATTATCACTAACAAACCGAAGAGTTTAAATAGTGTGCGGAAGGGCGTGGGAACCCATCGCATTATTATTATTATCCCAAGAAAATTCCTACCATTATTTGATTAATGGAAAAGGGTCACGACCCTCAGTAATGAGGAATACGACGCAGAGAGAGAGCCGAACTTTTTATCAGTCAGATTTTTTGTCCCAGTGGGTCTTGTGTTCCGCCTTTCTTCTTACCTCATACGAAGACGAAAGCCTCAGGGTGCAGAATACTGGTAGATATACAGTGGCCACCACTACACAGCTTAACGTGACGCCAACGATCACCAGCCAGTACTGCGCGCCGTAGTTGTAGATCTCTGCTGGTGTCCCGAGAATCGTTACTCCTGACACATAACTGCGGAAAAAGAGGACATAATATTATTCAAAACATAATGTTTATTTGATGCCAAGTCATGATACTGCCATGTGATCTTGGCTTATCATTTTGTCTTAGTACCTAATATATTGTAAAATGGGCGATCTATGTTTTAAATGATGTAGCTGTTTGTAGACCAAATAAACGAAAAATAATTGTCAGTTCGTAGCCCCAAAGTTGCATCGGATTTTTTGACAACTTCCCAAAAAAGTTGTTGGAGATAGCGGTTCGTGGAACCACTGGGGTCACCACCAGTGTAATCTTCACACTCATCAGCTTCGATGTTACTAAAGTTGTAGTTTGGTTAGTTATTTCAAAAGTTTAGAAGAATCCATACTAATATTATAAATGCGAAAGTGTTTCTGCCAGCTGTCTGTATTTTGACGAAAGTTGCTAGTGCCTTTTGCCTAGGATAGCCACCAACTTGTATAGGGTCATTTTTCCGCGAGATTCTTAAAACCTAAATTCACGCGGACGAAGCCGCGGGCACCATTTTGTCTTATAAAATATGTAGGTATGTTGAATAATAATTATAGATGTAAATGAGGTAAAGCTACAAGTTATTGTCGCTAACTGAATTGAATGACAATTTCAATTAATAATTCATTTACGGTTTGTTATTATCTAACAATAGTTACTTAACTACTTCTTCTAGACTAGTTAGGAATATGATATAATATGTAATGCCCGCGACTTCATCCGCGTGGATTCCGGTTTTTGATTCAACCTATCTCTGTAGCAGACAGACAGACTGACAAACAGACACACTTTCGTATTTATATTTTTTAATATGGATGCTCAAATAGGGTTGCAACAACCTAGAATTTATCTACGTTCTCAAATTTTCACATAACGACTTAGTCTCTATGTACACTGTACTACAAATGCTAATCCAAGAAGATTACCTAATACTGATAATAATCTAATAGCGGCGATACCGTAGTATTCGGGGGTCCAGGTTTAGTTCCCCTGGCACACTAGCCTGGTTTTAAATAGTCATTAAATATCAGATTTTGCTAAAACAGTGAAAAAAATATAGTGAGGAAAGGAGAATTTTCCATAATGTTCTCAAATGTGTCTACTTAGTCTGCCAATTCGCACTTGGCTAGCATGGTGGACTATGGTCTAAAAATATTTCATTCTGGGAGAAGAACCGTTCTCATTATGAGGTTGACAATGACGATGTATTATCAGATCGGGGATTCCCAAAGTGGTCGATATAGACCCCTTGGGGTCGATATTGGTATCTTAGGGGTCGACATAAACGCAAACTGATTTTCGGGGTCGACGAGATCTAAAAATCTACCCCTATTAAAATGTTTTGTTTTCAAATAATAATTACCTACTTAAGTATTTTTACGTAATTTGTATTAATAATTATTAATTAAACTTGATATTTACTGATTTTTATGTCTATTTATTTTATTAAGTAAATTTTGATGAGAAAATGATGTCAAATTAACTTAACCAACCGCAAAGTTTTTGCAAAGAAAAAAACTAGAGATTTGTAAAGTAATTTGGCTATGGGGGTCTGAGGTATCAATTCAATTTGGAAAAGCGGTCTCTTGCCAAAAAACTTTGGGAATCCCTGATCTAGATAATATTAATTTTTAACGCACCTACTTAGATAGGTAGGCACAATGCAATGTTAGGAGCAATAAATTGTGTAGACAAACAGAAATTAATTATATTGTTACAACGTCGTAACACTTTTTTTAAGAATCTGTCAATGTCATTATAATCTCGGAAAGTGATCCGAAGAATTTATGATCGGTATCTCGTTGAAAAGGTATATTATAATGTTTACCTAATACATACATTTTCTCACAAGTCAGGTGACCCAAGAACTGGCTAGGAGCGTATTTAGCCCCAACAGCTAAACGTGCCTATCCAGCGACAGCGAGGCAATAACGCAAGTAGGCTTCATACCAGGGACACTTGGACGGTGTATATTTTACAATAGGTAATAATTTTTAATGGAGAAAACTCACTCACAAAATTTCTCACTCGCGTAAGATACAGCAATCGGTGCACATTAAATAATTAAGCTTATTAAATAATTAATTTCTCAGTCATTTATTGATGGATTTAAAAAAAGCACTGATTTATTCGTTTTAATCTATATTTTATTTCCGTTGCGTTAAATATGATATTCACAACATCATGAAACTTCTCCATTGTAGCGTATAATATGTATTTTAACAGCCGGCAACTTGCGCATGAGTTGAAGGCAACTCGTGCAGATACGCAGTGTGTAGCGCTGTTGCCTTAACGTGCGGAGGTCCCGGGTTCGATCCCCGGCAGGGTCAATTTAGGAATTTATAATTTCTGATTTTTCCCTGGTCTGGCTGGTGGGAGGCTTCGGCCGTGGCTAGTTACCACCCTACCGGCAAAGACGTGCCGCCAAGCGATTTAGCGTTCCGGTACGATGCCGTGTAGAAACCGAAGGGGTATGGGTTTAATTTAACTGCCATGCCCCTAACAGGTTAGCCCGCTACCATCTTAGACTGCATCATCACTTAAAATCAGGTGAGATCGCAGTCAAGGGCTAGCTTGTAGTGGATAAAAAAAAAAACTTAGTATGAATACTATTATACTACCGACTCAAAAAAGACAAAGCGAAGCGAAATAATCTGCACTTCAAATTTTGTCGTCACAGAATTTAACTACCTTATCTTGTGTGAGATAATACGCTGCGGCATTGTATCGCAACTCGCAAGGCCTAATCGGGTGAAGATCATGATTTATGACATTGCTAAATAATTATTATAGTATAGTAACTTGTAACCCGAGCTTTCAACAAAAATATGAACATCCAGCTCACAAAAATACCTAAAGCCTTTAAAAACTATAAATAAGTATTTCACACAAATTCAGAACTGAAAATTCAATGCGAAACTATTATTCATCGTGGGAGTTCATATTCATCTGCCTTGGAACTTGGAACTATCTGCTAGGCACTTCCAAAACTACTGAAAGGCTGTTCATAAGTTGTACAGCCAAACCAAACCCTGCTGAACTGTTATTTAGCACATTTGAAGTGGGCGAATATCAGTTCAGAAGCCCGCTGTCTGTTACATCATTCAAACAAGCTTTCTCCATAATTACCTCGCTATTAATGACATGGCGACTGGAAAAGTAGACATCGCCTTTCCGCCAAGCAAATAGTCTTTGATGTCCACCACGGCTTTGCTTCGCGAGCCTATAGCGCTGTACCAAACCCCGCCGGCACAGGACGAAGCGCATAGGACCCCGAACGCGACATAGTCCCCCACCCCGAAACCACCTTCTTTCATTGTGAACGACATCTTCGTTATCTGTAACAAAGGTTCTATTATCAGTACAAAGTTCTGTGTATAAACTTTATAGTCTGGTTATTGGTTTTTACTCGCAACATCGCGTTGACCGTACCTATAGACTATAGAGCCTCTGTTATACAGGTAGAGCGGTACTAATCAATTAAAAATTATAAATGCGAAAGTTTGGATGTATGGATGTATGGACGGATGTTTGTTACTCAATCACGCCCCAGCGGCTAAACGGATCTGGATGAAATTTGGCACAGAGATAGATTATAGTCTGGAATAACACATAGGCTTCTTTTTATCAATAAATCAATAAATAAATAAATCAATAAATAAATAAATTTAAGAAATCCATTAAAAGTATGCTCCTGAAAAAAGCTTATTATACTGTTGAAGATTATGTAAATGATAGAGGAGCATGGATTTGATCGCTCCAGCAATGCTGGGGACAGCGGTTACTTATTATAAATTAGTGTTTGAATATTAGTATTCAATTCGATGCTTTGATACGGGTAGACTGGGTATGTCACGCTCTCTTTAAACATTTCTGTGGTGGTGTCGTGTGGTGCGGGTTGTTACGTTCCCTCAAATATGGTCGAGCGAAGCAATGGCTGGATCATGCGTCATGCTCGTGAACGGGTGCCACCGACGGGCAGACAGAAAGTAGTCCCATTCCCGCCGCGGCGGGAATGGGACTACTTTCTGTCTGCCCGTCTTTGACATGAATTGAAAAAACAAATTTAAGAAATCCATTAAAAGTATGCTCCTGAAAAAAGCTTATTATACTGTTGAAGATTATGTAAATGATAGAGGAGCATGGATTTGATCGCTCCAGCAATGCTGGGGACAGCGGTTACTTATGTACACATTGATATAGTACTTAACTGTAAATGAATTATTTAAAAAGAGCAACCACCGAGTTTCTTGCTGGTTCTTCTCGGTAGGAATGGCATTCCGAACTAGTGGTAGATTCACTTGACGATTCAAAAGTACTTGTAAAAGTTTATTTGAATAAAAAATATTTGATTTGATTTGATTTGATTTGATATCCCGGAAAATTAAAGAGTTCCTGCGGAAACCGAAAAACCTCAATCCACGCGGACGAAGTCGCGGGCATTAGCTAGTATTCCATAGTTTTCAAGTATATTAATATTCTAGGTTCAGTTAGAATTCGTACAGAGAACTGCTTTAAAGATGCCCCAAAAATGTTATATACGGTATGCTTTGATACTAGTCTAATGATCTTTTTTTAATAACCAGAGGCAGTCATAGTTCATCGTTAGCTTTCGGTTTCACAAATCACATCCAGAGCTTTTTAGAAGCTCTTTCTGGTGTGTGAATGAATGATTATTTTTAAATAGTCTCACTAGCACAATTACTCTCAATTGAATAAGATAGCACAAGGTCAAAAGCCTTTAAAAACAGACCAAAGTTTAATGACCTCAAAGCTTTAATTTGAAGATGGTATGCGATGATGATTAAGTATTGTTATTTGGATAAATAGCTATTTACATATTTTCATTGAAAATTCTTCTTATTATCTGTCGGTCTGTTAATAATTCAAAGATAAAAATTTCAATAAAATTACAGTGCTGATTAGTTCTTTATACGTTGGGTTTGGGTTTACTTTTATAATTAAATCTTGACGATCATAGTTTCATTGCTAAAGTTATCAACATAAGAAAACTCGTCGTCTCAATCAATTTCCTCCTGCGATAAGAAACACGGCGTGACGTATTTAATGTAGGTACTTTTGATAGGCTTTTGATTTCTGATAAAAAATCTACATTTAGAGGTCCAAGTACAAGGATAAATCGATTTGTGTAGGATGTAGGTAAAGGTTGCTTACTTATTTAGAATTGGTTGTGCGACTAACGTTTTATTTCATTACTTTCCCTTAAATAAATTAAATACTAGTGGTTCGCCCCGAACTAAGACCTAGCGGCGCCGCGGCGCCATCTATTGACATAAATGTGAAGTTCTGTTAAAAATACTGAAGCTCATTAAAAATTAAATAATTCCGTTTCCTTACAATATTTATCTAATTTTAGTATTTGTTGTTCAAGTACAGGATATAATTGAAATAATTGATCAATTTTGAGGCTCATCCTTTCAGAAAATTTAGAGTTCTGAGGTCATCTTTGGACGTTAGAAAATCACCACTTTGAAAGCCCCCCATTTCGTCAATTTTGGGAGAAAAATTTAAAAAAATATATTTTTGGACTCTATTCCTAATTATCTTTAAAATGATATACCGCAACCCTATGCAACTTTATAAAAAATATTTTACTTCGCATTCGCTTCTATGAGAGCCCCCCTGAAATAAAGATTTTTATTATTTTTTAAGCCATATTCGGCGGGAGGCCTTTGGTTTACATATTATATTTAAAGCTGAAGTAATTGCGTTCAGTAATTCAGAAGTTATAATGCTCTGACAGACGGACGGACGGACGGACGGACAAGTGCCAATTCACCCAAGTAGACTCAAAGACCTTCGCTTCGCTCGGTCAATTAAATGTGTAGTGTCCTTACTTATAAAGTCATCAAAGCGTAAATTAAAAAACTAGGTATTTAGACTCAAAAAGTCGACGTAAGAACGTGCATAATTTGGCAGGAAAATTTAGGAATGGTCTAATTCATAGAAAATATTTCTCAAACTCCAAATCTTTTAAGTTAATTTGTATAGTAATACCATATTTTAGTATTAGTATAGTATTTTATTTGCTCTTATCTAAATTATTTCGCAAGGCTAACCAGAATTATATTTATAGCGATACCTACTCTACCCATAACACTGACAGGTTTTCATTTGTAAAGGATATCCGCGACAACCGCGAAACAAACAACAACTAGCGACTGTTGACTGAAGACTGAAGAATTCACCAAGATATGTACACAATTGTAATAAATGTAGACGAAAAAATAAATTGTGTTCAATAAAATTCTTACAATAATTTTGCTGAGTTTGATTCTTCTCAGGTCAGAGTGCGTTGTTTCACCCTCGAAGCTTTAAAACTAAAGCTTTAACGTAAGTAAATAATTAATTATCACCCATACTAAATTCAACAATTACTTATTGAGGTTCAAAAAGTGTAGGTATAATGCTGAACCCGCTTTTATAAAATAACATTGACATTGAATTTATTTTGTAAATCAAAGAATGCGGATTTGGCACCTGTCAGTTGGGCATGACTAGTGATGGGTAAAAAATATCTGTAATAAGTTTAATTTTTTTATATAGTGGATAAGACAGATTCTTACTAAAACACACAGGGAGAGGGCGCGGGTCGGGCGCGGGCCGGGTCGGGTGCACGGCTGGTTGAATTCCTTATTAAATGGACGACATCACACAGCGTCACCCGCCCGCGCCCGACCCGCGCCTGCTCCATGTATGTTTTGCCATTTAGTTGGAGGTCCCGGGGTTTATATGTGCGCTTTAAACATATCGCTATAAGAGTCGTGAGGAAAGCTGCATGCTTCTTCCCCACAATAATCTCAAAGGTGTGTGAAGTCTGCCAATCGACACTTGGCTAGTGTGGTGGATGAAGGACTATACTTCTCATTTTGAGAGGGGACCCGTTGCCGGTAGTGGGCCTAGTGGTGATGAGAAAGGCTTGGCTTGGTCGTGACTGGTGCCGTCCCATGGCCTCGCAATAATAACCTAGTCAATAGTACATTTGGGGCCTGCGCTGGCCGACGGGTCTTGAAATATTTCATACTTCTAGATACCTACAATATTTATAACGTATTTCTTTCAACCGTCATTGCTTAGAACCGGTCTAATAGTAGTAACAGACGATCGAATTTGGTACGAGCCGGACAGCGGACTTGGTATGGCGTACCAAATCCGCTAGTCACAACAGACGGCCGGATCTTGCACTAACCGCGTGGCGTACACACAGGTCAGACGTCATGCCTCCGACGTTATCCAAGCGCGCTAAAATTGCGATTGTTGTTGCGGCAACAGTAATGCCGCCACAAACCTCCGTGGCGCAGTGTGTAGCGCTGTTGCCTTAACGTGCAGAGGTCCTGGGTTCGATCCCCGGCAGGGTCAATAATTTCTGAATTTTCCCTGGTCAGGCCTGGTGGGAGGCTTCGGCCGTGGCTAGTTACCACCCTACCGGCAAAGACGTGCCGCCAAGCGATTTAGCGTTCCGGTACGATGCTGTGTAGAAACCGAAGGGGTATGGGTTTAATATAACTGCCATGCCCCTAACAGGTTAGCCCGCTACCATCTTAGACTGCATCATCACTTACCATCAGGTGAGATCGCAGTCAAGGGCTAGCTTGTAGTGGATAAAAAAAAAAACATCACGAATAAAAGAAAGGAGTGGACAAAAATATATTTGAAAAATCGTGATGAATTTAGTCACATGAAGTTAATCAAATAGTTCGATTGCGAAGACTTCCGTATATACTTGCAACTAGATCACGAAGCCTTTGCGGAACTCTTAAATTTGGTTAAACCTCTAATCACGAAAACTGATACAGTGATGAGAAAAGCTGTTACTGCCGTCTTCTGCTGTTACTTCGCGTTCTGTTAAGCTGTTACTTCGCGTTCTGTTAGATTTCCGCCATAGTGCGAACATGCGCTGACGCACGTGCTACCTCCAGAAGGTTTCGATCGCGACTGCCGTGCGTTTGTCCGGTCCGAGCTTACACACCGGCGGATTTGGTACGGAGCGGACCAAATTCGATGCGCAAACCATCGAACCGACCGGACATGAAATAATAATAATAATGTTCGGCAGACAACTCTCCAGACGAACGGATATGGTATGGAGCGTACCGAATCCGCTGTCCGGCTCGTACCAAATTCGATCGTCTGTTACTACTATAAACTAAAACGACCATAGTGCATTAACTGGATACTTGCAATCTTACGATTATTTAGTACCACGTTTGACCTACCTACCTAGACATTTTATCCAAATTAATCTACCTACTTTGGTGTACCTACAGTTTTAAACCAATAAATATATTTCAAAGTCGGAATCTTACTTAATATTATAAATGCGAAAGTTTGGATGGATGTATGGATGGATGTATGGATGTTTGTTACTCAATCACGCGCCAACGGCTGAACGGATCTGGCTGAAATTTGGCACAGAGATAGATTATTGTCTGGAATAGCACATAGGCTACTTTTTATCCCGGAAAATTAAAGAGTTCCCGCGGGAACCAAGAAACCTCAAACCACGCAGACGAAGTCGCGGGCATTCGCTAATTAGTTAATACATTGAAGAGTCGTTGAACTAAACGAAGAGCCATTGACAGAGGACGGTTCAAAGTCCAAATGGTCATATTTGGAAAGACCTTTCGCAAGGCGGTCCGATATGCAATCTCTCAATACAAAACCAGTTTATTTATCATGGTTTTTGTAAACTACGTGAATGACTTAGTTTTTCTTAGTGTGGAGTTCAAAGTTGTTTTAATCTCATAAAACATGAAACACTTGAAGATCGCTATCGTAATATTGGTGTTTGCGCTTTTTGCATGGATTATGGATTTTCCGCCAGTCTGTTCGTAACTGAGCAGTACTTAATACCTACCTACGTCACTCCTACGGACAGGGTTTATGAGGAAAAAATTACTCGTACATAATGCATTTTCTCATACCTGTATTCTGTGATACAGGCTTAGGTATGCATGCATTAGGTATACTTACCTACTAGATTTAGCTTATGCAGTAAAATTTTTGAAATCACCAATTTTCACATCAAACAGTATAAACCTAAAATCTTTAGCGATATTTATTACTATATATACACTTTTTTTAACTAAATGTGACATGAAGTTAGTTCAATGGCATGGCTGGCATCGCAAAAATCTTTTTTTACGCCACAATTTTTTTTTAAAGTAAGTAAGTAATTGTTATTAAGTAATTATTATTTTAAAATAACAGTTAAATAAATCTTGACAAATTCTGGATTCTAGATTTTATTAATATTATTTCGCTTGTCTACTCTTTATGCCTGTTGCAACAAAATAGTCCTCTGTCAAAGTCCTAGGGGCCCCATTATCGTAATGTGCCCATTGGCCAGGGCTTCAAATACGTTAAAGACGGCCCAGCAGGGTCACGGTTGAAGTTTCAGTTTTGTCATACATCGCAAAAACTTCCTCGGTCATAAGAAAGAGGTAAGCATAAACTATAAACAAATCATCCGCATCGCGAGAAGTTTAAGCTTTGATTTTATAAGACGTGTTCAGTATTGTAAAATGAGACTACAATAAGTAGTAAAATTATTAGCACTTATTGACCAACCAAATATTTTCGAATGTGACCAACAAAACTTGTCTACCCAGTTATTTTTAAAAAAATTGCAGAAACTAGTTTTTTGACGTTCAAAATAGGATAATTACCTGTTCACTTTATTATTATATTTCAAGAAAAACATGTATGCCGGAAGTAATTGTATGATGAATTCTTCGCTTATATGGGATATTGCCAATTAAACAAGGCTACGTGCGACGAACGCACAGTTCGGCAATGTCAACGAGTTAATTCGATACGACTTTCACTCAACATCACTCACAACTCACAGGGTATCAATTGCATTCTATGCAAAAAATATCTCGACACACGATGGTGTCTACATTCTTCGGAAACTATTTCCAATTTCCCGCGCACACGCGTCACAGATCACTAATGTCATTGTCAATTGACGACACACGAGCACTCACATCTTTGCGGTCGGAAAATAGCCAAACGCGAATTATTTAATTACAAAAACAACGGCATAAAATAATAGAACGTCCGTATCGACATGCGACCACTCGTGACACGAATGCTGTTTAAATGAATGGATTACCCACGTGAACGCGGTAAAATTAGTAACACATTTTAAAATACGACGCACACATAAGCATATGTCGCAAATTACCACTCGCTGTATTACTTTACGCTACTGTAGCGCCTGCTATCGGTGACCTACAAACTATATACATTGTATTATGTACTGCTTTACCGACAGGTTGAATGAAAAACGCGGCAAACTTTCTGTGGAAATTTTATATGAGACTAGCTGATGCCCGCGACTTATGAAACGATAAAAAGTAGCCTATAATTTATGTGTTAATTCCAGACTGTGTCTGTGCTAAATTTGAGCCGTTCTGGCGTCATTGAATTCAGACAAATATCCATCCATCTATCCATTCACTCAAACTTTTGCATTTATAATTTATCAGTAGGTATATATTGATTATATACCTAATGGGACAGAATACAAGAATCGAGACCAACATTAGTACCTATTTAATATTCTTATTAACTATGAGTTAAGTAATAATTTATAATTTAGGTATATGGCAGGTATGCCAACCCTCATAATACTGTCTAACCCCATGGTCTAACCTACCTTCACCTCCCTCTACAGCGGTTAACAATGTCAAATTGACCAAGAACTCAGAGCAAGAATTAACTCTATGACCAACAACCTCTTTTCTTTTATTTGTATTACCCTTTGATTATGTATATTGACATAATCAAAGGTACATACCCTGCACTTTTTGACAAGACTATTAAAAATGTCTAATTAATACAAACAGGTGGACACGTAAACGTTTATTTTTCGTTTTTGTATTATAAAAATGCCACCAAAAAATGCTAAAGAGTCAGCCTCCACGAAAAAGCCCGTAACCCAAGTTTTAAAGCAAAGTATCAGTGATGCCAGCCTAAATTATATTCCAGACGACGCTTTAGAAGGTACAACTTTTATACCCATGATTCATCTGCAGTTTCGACATGGACGTACTCGTATAAGATTAGGTTATTAAATTTTCCGGAAAAAGGGCTAGGGTGCAAACTATCACTGTGCAAAGTTTTCGACTGTACAGTCGGTTGGGCCGTGGAAAGATAGCAAACAACCAAACTGAATTTCTTTCGCATTCATAATAATATAATAATATCATAGGTACATAAATATGCTTAAAAATTCAAAAGTGTGTTTATTTGTTGGTTTGTCCTTCAATCACGTTGCAACATTAGCAACGGATCGATTTGATTTTAAGCTTGGCATTGTTAAGGCTGTTTGGTCGATGGTTAAAGACCTAGAGGGCTACTTTTTATTCCGGAAAATTTAGGAGTTCCTGCGGAAATTAAACGTGGACGAAGTCAACGGCACAAGCTTTCGTTAGTTTATAATTATGGATGTTATTTTTGTATTTCTTTAGTTTTTAGTCCTCCATTTTTAATACATTTTAATGATCCTTTACTTGAATCTATACAAAACACCTAAGTACATAATCATAATTATGATCTTAAGGTTTTAAAGAGCGCATAGAAACTGGCATTAACTGGACGTTAATAGAAGAAGCTGCTCGTTACCATAGGGAAAAATGTGTGAAGGAAAATATTCCAGCATTGACATTCACCGAAGCACTGCGAAACAAGATTCAAAAGAGCATTTTAAACGGATTTCTTGATGAGGAATCCACATTCACTTTGCAACAACAGTGGGAAACACTTCTTCCAATGACAATTTGGGATAATGAAAAGTGTTCAAATGATGAAGGAAAAATTTGCTTTAATAGTGTTAACTCTTTGACTGACGATATGATCGGGTTAATAAAGCGTGCTGTCCAACATGACGATCGGGAAGTACTGAAAAGAGATTTAAAAATGGTGACCGTGTTACGGGTGACCGACTCTGAGGTGGGTAACATACCTTAGTAAACCTAACCTTAGTAAAGTGCATAAGAAATAACTTATTGATATTGTCAAGGTCAATGGTAATAACGCAACAACTAATTAGGTACATCAATCTAGACAGACTCTACTTAATAACACTGTCTTAGGAGATACAGGACAAATTATCATACATACTTGCGCTTTATTATCATGAGAATCAATAAGCGCTAATTTACATAAATAGATTGTTATTAATCAAGTTTTGATATAATTGAAAAAACACAGGTTTTCTTTATATTTCGATTTATCAAATTTGATGCATGTTTGCGTTTGCCAATACAGGAGGTCCTCAATTTTATGTAGTTTTTTGCTCCTCCTTTATTCCTATACCAAAAGTGTGATAATTATTTAAAAAGCTATTTAATTTTAAAAGAAAATTTCATAATTACCTACTTTCCGTCGGATAACTTTTCTGGATTGCTCAACACAAATCACAAAATGTGTCTATAGTATATAACAGCTAGGTCGATAAAATCAATCCATCCACAAAATCTGTAAAGTATTGTTTGTTTTAGATGACAGAACTTGATAATGGACTGAAGGATTACCAAAATCTGGCTACTGTAAATCTTTGCGGTAACTTTATTTCACACATAGACGCAAGCATCCTTCCAGACGGATTAAGAATGTTGGAACTAAAGGCTAATCGCATTATCAACGTGTCATTTGTTGAACATTTGCCTCATCATTTGATTTATTTGGGACTTAGTCGGAATTTCCTGAATAATGGTTTGGAGTTTCTTCAATTTAATTTAGTCTACCCAACGCAACCAATTTAAAAAAAAAAGTAGGTACACGGCAGAAGTGAAACTTCAGAAAAGTAGCCTACGAGAGAATGAGATAAATATATTTTACTTGTATTCTATCTCATTCTCTCGCAATCCTATTCTGAATATTTATTGTTTGTTTTTTTTTTGGTGTCGCTTTTTCGTTTAATCGAAAATGTTGTAGTAACGGAAAAACAGAAATATTTGTAATCACCCCGATAGCGGTGTTTTTCTGTAGATATGAAGATCGATTTACCGGAATAACTTTTTTCTTGATTTTCAGAAAGCGCAGTGGATCTTTCTAGACTACCATTTAATGTCTCCGTTCTGGATCTATCGGACAACGACATCTGTGATCTGGAGGCAGTACTAGCAGCTCTATCAGAACTGCCCAGTCTGGTTGCTCTACAACTCGCGGGAAATCCGTGCTCAGTACGAACTCTTCATTCTATGTTAATTTTCTTGGTTGCTAAGAGATGGCGCAAGACGCAACTTATTTTTTTTTTTCTCAACTTACAACTAGCATTACAGGTTTCCCTAATACACTAGTGTAAACCTAAATAATCTTTACCTATATTATAAACTAATTAAATATTTTTTTTGTTTAACGCAATATTTATATAATAGATAATATTGAATTTGAAGACCTAAATTTTGCTTTTTGGGAAACTTTACCGTTATTTACAAATTGTATCACACATCCCTAAAGGAGGAGGCCTTCACGAATTGAGCAATTAATCTACATTCCATCTACTAAGAACTTAAAGAAAATAGATGCCGGTCATAATATATGCTCAGCATAATGCCTGCACAAAAACTCAAAGCGCCGATTCTCAGCTGATTTTCCCTGATTCAGGTGAAACCATAGGTTACTGCATAGCTGTAAGCTAGTACTTTAAACCTTAAAATTAAAGACCTGTACTTTTTCCCACCACCCTGCCGTTACCACCCTGCCGGCAAAGACATGGCGCCAAGCGATTTAGCGTTCCGATTAGGAATAGGCTGAGTTAAATATAACTGTCATGCCCCTAACAGGTTAGCCCGCTACCTTCTTATACTGCATCATCACTTACCATCAGGTGAGATCGCTGTCAAGATTAACTTGTAGTAGATTTAAAAAAACGATGTGCCCCGCTCATTGCCAAAGAAGCCTAGCCACTCTTCGAGCGATGTCAGTTACTCACTAGAGTAACCACCTCCTAAGGATCTCTCTATTTGAAATTTGGCCCTTCAAGAATTTACTTCTCTAAGTTTGTTTTTAGGTTCAATGTAAAAGCTCTCGATTTCGTGACACCAGGTTTCTACAGCATACGCGCGTACCACTTTGATGCGCCTCCCTCGGCTCCAGTGGTTGGACTCTCGGGAAGTTCTTTCTACGGACAGACAGAAGACTGGCTTTGAGCCCAATCCTGATGACTTGCGCTCCGTGTATTTCAATTTCACAGTCATCAGAATTATGGGTGCTCTGCAACCGCCTAAGGCTGAAAAGGTAACCAAACCTAATCCCCTGAATTTTGACATCTCTATTTTATCCTCCACCTATTAAAGTCCCATTGAAGCTAGGCATAGTTTCAAAACTAACGAGCACTCAACAATGGTTATAGTACCAGAACGAATGATCGAGTCTTTTGGTATTAAGTAACTATTTTAAATTTTTGGGCCCCACTGCAGCTTGGAATCGTTCATTATTATTCCAAACTCAACATTTTTATCTCAACTAATAGGAGACAGGCACACTTTTGCATTTATAATAATATCTACTAGCGATGCCCGCGTGGAATAAGTTTTTTCATTCCCAAGGGAACTCTTTAATTTTCCAGGATAAAATGTAGCTTATGTCACTCTCCAGGTCCTCAACTATACCCATGCAAAATTCATGTCGATTCGTTGCTTTGTTGTGGCTTGATTGAAGGACTAACCAATAAACCAACAAAAACACACTTTCGCATTTATAATATAAGTATATTAGATTGATTGAACTCTAGGGAACACAGAACACATAACAAGAGGTGTGTTCTGTGCTAGGGAACGAACAAATATAGATTGCAGAAACTAAAACCTCCTATAGTCGGAAGAAGTTCGACCAATAATGACGGACCTTTAAAATACTTTATTACAGGGAGCCATTACGGCATTTCATGTTGAGTTAGAACTGCCATTAATAGATTCGACAAGGAGAAAGTTCCTCATGTATCGTAACAATGCGTCCCTAGTTGAAATGTTGCCACCACCCGAAGACGGCTGGCCATCGCCGAATTCCTTTTTTAACCAATCTTTTGCTGGCAGCAACGCAGTTGTTGGTAAGTAACCAACGTTTTTTGTAGGTTTTCTTCAGGCAGTAGCACAGTATATTATATATATATATATATATTTTTTAATGAGGCGACAGTATATAATATAATAGTACTTAAGTATACGTTCTGCGTACAGCTATATCAAGGGTTCGTATCACCGTAAACAGGACTGTGCCATGACATTTTGAGCCTGCCATAGCTGTTCGATAGCCAGAGCTTTATAACACTTAACGGTCTTCTTTTTCATACTGAAATGACACCAGACACAGTCGGAATTTATATTTTGATTTTTATTTGCAGGAAATTATATTTCCCTGGAGAAATCAATATAATATATTAATAATATACTGTAGCCATACTAATATTATAAATGCGAAAGTGTGTCTGTCTGTCTGCTACGCTTTCCCGGCACATCTGTTCAACCGATTTTAATGAAATTTGGTATAGGGATAGTTTGTATCCTCGGGAAGGACATACTTACATAGGCTACTTTTTAATCCCAGAAAACTAATGAGTTCCCGCGGGAATGAAAAAATAATTAATTCACGCGCACGAAGTCGCGCGCATCATCTAGTTGTATATTTTTTTTTTAATTCATTGATTTCAGATGCCGAAGCGTCATCGCGTGACTCGGACATCTACAATCACTTGCAGCCGAAGAACTCCCGTGAAATCATTAACTACACAATATTTGAGAGCAATCGAGTCCAGTGGAACAGAGTGATGAACTTCCAGGAGCCAACATTCAGGATATTCTGTCCGAACCTCACTGCTTTGAGGGACACCTTCCGTTCCGTTATTACTGTTCGATTTATGTACACTATGGTGAATAAATATTTGCCACTAGACGATCCTCGCACCCTCGTCAGCGAGGATAAAAATTTTGATGCCCTATTATAGATAATTTTTCAGGATGAAACTCTTAGCCAATATCTTTCTCCGGGATACAACCTGTCTGTGTACCAAATTTCGTCAAAATCAGATGGAAAGATTGGTCGTTAAAGCTTTGCAGACAGACAGACAGACAAATTGTCAGACAGACACGCTTTCATGTATTCAGACAGACTGAATGACAGAAACATATATATGACAGTCATAGGGAGTGTGGATTTTAAATTCTTACTTCGCTCAGCCAAGTAAACTTGCGAATCTAGCAGGTCGCTTGATTCATCAGATGTCACCTCGCTACCTATTTAAAGAAAACGACCTAATGTGTGATCGATTCTGAAAAATCGCCAAATTATCATTTGAAAATACTTACTTAAAAAAAGTTTTGACCTCTTTCATTACTTTCAACAGACGATAACCAGCAAACCAAGCAAGCCCGCCAAAAGCACCCAGTCTCTAAAACCGCCGGGAGAGCAACGACTGACCCTTGCAACGATCAAATGTGCCCTCCGACAACCGGACTGGAGTCAGTCGGCGCAACACTTCCATTGGGACGATTCGCTGGGCACCGATGAAGCCATACACTGGGGAGATGGTGATCTTTCTGTACGTATAAATAATAAAATTTAATATTAATATTACAAACTAGCTGATGGCCGTCCGCGGGGATTGAGTTTTTTGGTTCCCGCAGGAACCCTTTCATTTTCCGGGGTAAAAAAGTGCTATTCCAGACTATAATCTGTCTCTGTGCCAAATTTTATCCAGATCCGTTCAGCCGTTCTAGCGTGATTGAGTAACAAACATCCATCCATCCATCCATAGGTACCTACATCAATCCATCCATCCATGCAAACTTTCGCATTTATTATAGGTATAGATGCGAAAATGTGTCTGTCTGTCTCTCAGCTACGCTTTCACGGCCCTTCTGTTCAACCGATTTTGATGTAATTTAGTATAGGAATAGTTGGTATCCCAGGGAAGGACATAGGCTATTTTGTATCTCGGAAAATTAATGAGATCCCGCCTCCAAAACCAAAAAAAACCCTCAATCCACGTAGACGAAGTCGCGAGCATCAGCTATTTCATAATATTTGAGCCCCGCGACTTCGTGTGCCAGGATATACATTTTTCTTAATCCCGTAGTAACTCAGATTGAATAACAATAAGGTATTATTTATTCGATGACAAGTTAGCGTTTGACTGTCTGTCTCGCCTATGGTACCTATCGGCTGATGATGAAAACATCAAGCCATTTTCTCTGTCTACGCGTCAAGCCATCATCAAGCACAACAATTATTTTTTTTATTGCGTAATAGGCTTGCGCTTGACGACAATCATACTTAATGCAAAGCAATGATGAGGTCTAGGTTGGAACGCGCTTGCCTAGAAGATGCCTATTCACTCTTTCTTTGAAGGTGCTTAAGTTATAAGTGGCAGGAAACACGTGCGCTGGGAGGGTGTTCCACACCCTAGCGGTTCGTATCAGAAACGTCGAGCAAAAACGCTTCGTGCGAGCAAATTGGACGTCAACCACATAAGGGTTGTCAATCACTACATTTCAAAAAAAATCACCACTAACAACTGACTACTTTCTATTTCCAAAATATTATGATGTCTCAGTTGAAGACATCACTCAAATTTTGAATCAACAAGTAGCTTGTAGGTAGCAAGTAGGTATGTTGATTTCATGCCTTGCATAGATTTTCACAAGACGCCTGCTTCGTTGAATTTGTCAGTTACTGTGAAACGCGATTGCCATCTGGCACGCCTATTTAAGGATCGATGCTTTGCAATCTTTTACACAGCGATGGAATTAATCCATATCGCAAGTCACAGAATTCTCGCAACAAATTCATGTGTACCTAACAACTCAGTTCTTTCTAGTATTACCACCCCCCAAGTTCGACATCACTTGATCTCATCGATCAATAGTAGAATGAGATGAAAAGATGTTGATCGACGTTCTAAAATTGTTCTGATTTATTGCTAACTAGCAGATGCCCGCGACTTCGTCCGCGTGTAATAAGTTTTTTAAATTCCCACGGGAACTCTCTAATTTTTCGGGTTAATATATAGCCTATGACACTCACAAATAATGTGGCTTTCTATTGGTACCAGAATTTTCAAAATCGGTTCAGTAGATCCAGAGATTACCCCCTACAACGTCACAAACTCACAAACTTTACCTCTTTATTGACCGAGCGAAGCGAAGGTCTCTGAGTCTACTTGGGTGAATTGGCACTTGTCCGTCCGTCCGTCCGTCCGTCTGTCAGAGCATTATAACTTCTGAATTACTGAACGCAATTACTTCAGCTTTAAATGTAATATGTAAACCAATGGACTCCCACCGAATATGGCTTAAAAAATAATAAAAATGTTTATTTCAGGGGGGCTCTCATAGAAGCGAATGCGAAGTAAAATATTTTTTATAAAGTTACATGGGGTTGCGGTATATCATTTTAAAGATAATTAGGAATAGAGTCCAAAAATATTTTTTTTTTAATTTTTCCCCCAAAATTGACTAAATGGGGGGCTTTCAAATTTTCTAACGTCCAAAGATGACCTCAGAACTCTAAATTTTCTGAAAGGATGAGCCTGAAACTTGATCAATTATTTCAATTATATCCTGTACTTGAACAACAAATACTAAAATTAGATAAATATTGTAAGGAAACGGAATTATTTAATTTTTAATGAGCTTCAGTATTTTTAACAGAACTTCACATTTATGTCAATAGATGGCGCCGCGAGGTCTTAGTTCGGGGCGAACCACTAGTAATATTAGTAACTATAGAATATAGATTATATATCGATTCTTCACTCATCTAAGATTGATTGGTGATGTGGCAAGTCGATTCAACATCGACCGATCATTCATCGATGATTGTTCGACTGATATTTGTTGATCAAGCAAAGCTACTACATCAACCAGTCCACGTCGTTTAATGTCGATCGGCATCGGTCTAATGGATGCGTTAAATAACACCTTTGCTTTGACTCTTAATAATAATAATTTAATTAATATAGCTATTCTTTTATCGTCAGAGACATCTCTTAATATCCTACCCTCTCATCGCTTAACATCACGAGAGATCGCAGTCAAGGGATAACTTGTAATGGAATTTAAAAAAACCTATGTAGCATACCTTAGAGAAATCCTGCAATCTCAAACACCTTAGAATAGAAGTAAAAGTATTAATTTAACATTATTTTCAGGTTTTGCAGTACACACAGCAAGCAGTCAAGCCGATCAAAGCAAAATCTGAATTTGATCCAGGATCCGCAAGACAATCGATACCCGACAATTTGACTTGCCACTTTGGATTCGGAATAGAAACTTTGAAATAATAAATCATAATTTTGAGTTTTATTCCTCTTTTTATTTATATTTGTTAAAGAAAAGTGGCTTGAGACTGTAGACACTCTTCTCGATTATTTTCATTACTGTCCTGTACTGTCCTCTACTCTGATAAACTTGATACCGTATTGTACACATTGATTCCTTAAAATAAAAATATATGGGTTGTGAATAGAAAAATAAATAAATTGGCATATCCTCAATTTAAGCAATCGGTCACTTTAGACAATGATAGGGTCATGTTGTAGTTGGTTGTGAATGGCAGGGGAAACGCACGAACGTTGGGCTAACCAGATTGAATATCTGTTGTCATGTCTGGGTTACGCGGTCGGTATTGGAAACATTTGGCGGTTTCCTTATTTGTGCTATAGGAACGGAGGTGGTAAGTGCTGCAAATATAAGTTTATGATCCCAGTGAACTATAAATAATAGCAGTCTACAGTAATGGATCGTTAATAGCATTGCCTCGTTTGTTAGAAGTCCATAGCTGAACATTGGATCTCTTGCAAGGATCACCATAAAACGAGATACCGTGCTGCTGTTTAGCACTTCTCTTCAAATATAATCACTTGAGTTAGTAGATACTTAAATAATATAGAATTCAACAGCTAAAAGCTCGTTAGCTTTTATACTGCCAATCTAATAAAATAAAAGCTGATAGTTCTGATATTCTGATTCAACCTTTTCGACCAATTAAATTTAAATCTTCTATTTTAACATTTCAGGTGCATTCCTGATCCCGTATTTTCTGACACTCTTTATATTCGGAATACCGTTAGTCTATTTAGAGACGTTTCTGGGACAATTTGCAAGTGCAGGATGCATATCCGTGTTCAATATAAATCCATTGTTCAAAGGTGAGGTTACATATTAATATATTTTACAATATTGTATTGATGGTATTGCCTGTACTTTGTTGGTTCTGTGATCCAAGGAGTGCAAGTTCAAACCAGGAGCTCCTACTTCATTAATCTCTTGAGCCCTTATGTAACGTGGCTTATCTTTAAAGTTTTTCACAATTGAAACAATAGTTTCAGTTATATCGAGTATGTATAATTTTAACTTCCCCGAATATTCATTAGGTGGTTTTATCTTAATGCTCCTATATTTAGTATATGAAACATTTCGACCTTTAGTCCGTACCAACTTAGAACTGAGTTATTTTACTTAATAATTATTAAGATTCACTCGTATTACTTTTGTTGCCAGGAGCGGGGTACGCCACGGTAATTTTAAACATAGTAGCGACGATATACTTCGCGTCAATTATGTCATACCCAGTGCTCTACATTTACCACTCATTCAGCTCGCCGCTGCCTTGGCAAACTTGCGGCAATTCATGGAATACTGAGAAATGCGCAGAGGTACTATATTTAGATTGAATATACACAGAACAAGTTTATGTTTGTGAATGTTATTGTATACTGAACCCTACTGATTTTGCAGATTACAGGAAATTTCAGTTTGATCTCAAACGGCTCTATAACTACGCCCGAGGATGAATTCTTTCAGTAAGCTTTTTAGAGTTTTCTTTGACGACGAAAAAGGGTACGCTGAATTATAAAATAATAGAATGGCTGGGTTAAATTCTTTCATTAACCATATTCCAAGGCCTTCTTTATATCCTATAATAGATTGACTGAATCACTAATACACAAATAATTAAAAATATACATAAAAAACTAAACAGAAGATGGTAAAGCATATTTTAAGTCATCAATACATTCCACACCATTGCTAGTCTAAATTCAATTCATATCTTCATTTCTTTGTAGTGTTATTAATTCCAAAAAAATAATTTGCGAATTAATATACCTATACTTACAGATTGATATTTGGACGTTTTTAACATTTTGGACTTTATGATATTACTATAAATAATTTTTCTTTTAGTATAAGGCTGTTGCGCATGTCACCGGGCTTGGATCATATTGGTGGTATCGTCTGGCCTGTGTTCTGGTGCAATGTAATCTGCTGGATCATCGTTTACCTTTGCATCTGTAATGGAGTAAAGAGTGTTGGAAAGGTAGATTAAATATGTTTTTCAGCAACAGAAACAGGGAGTAATTTCCCTGTAGTAATATCACGATATGGTATATGGGGTGACCGAATTCGGAGGTTCAAATTTGGCCTTTTCGTTTCCTCCGTGCCTCGGAGAGCACGTTAAGCCGTCGGTCCCGGTTAATATCACTAACATCTGATAATAATCGTTACAAAATCCTAAAAGTTACTCTTAGTCGAGTCGTATGCGGAAGGACGTGGGAACCCACCGCTTTATTATCCCAAGGAAACTCCTATACCATTATTTGATTAAAGGCAACGAAACGCACTCACGAAAGGACGCAGAGAGATATCCCGATATTTATACATCACGATATATTTTGGAGCATCCTCTGCCGTATCATCTACTTCTCTATATGTCTTTAATGTGCATCTTTAATGCACTACATCTTTGATTAATATTATCACGTGCATATTTAATTCTTTTATAATTAACGATATGTTTTGTTAAACCTGTTTCAGATTGTTTACTTCACTGTGCTGTTCCCATACGCAGTACTATTAGTTCTACTTATACGCGGCGTAACTTTACCCGGGGCATGGCAAGGAATCCTGTACTATGTGCTACCTGATTGGTACCAATTAACGAAACCGAAGGTAAGTATCGTTTTATTCCATAACTACTTATTGATCTTGTATCAATACAAATTGTATTAATTGTATCAATCAAATTGTAATGTATTGTCCCGCTGGCGGTGGAGACGATGGGATGCTGGGGTGGAGATGCAAAAAAAATTATAAAAGAGATCGGCTGTCGTTTGAAGGAAAGGGGCTGTGACCCACGTTCTGGTTCCTACCTGGTTCAAAGGTTATCCATCGCCATTCAGCGTGGCAATGCTGCAAGTTTGATGGGTACCTTTGGCCCAGGGGCAACCAGGGGTGGTCTTTTTGATTAGGGTTTTATTTTTATTTTTTGTTAGTAGGTATATAAGGATTTGTTTTAAATTTATTGTATAGTTTGTATAATATTTAGATTTTAGATTTACTTCTAAATATTATACTGTTCATATCTTCGACTTGTATCAATAGGTATTTCATATCATTATTATTTTTATAGGTATGGGCTGATGCTGCAACGCAAATATTCTACTCCTTAGGTCCAGGATGGGGTGGACTTGTCAGTATGGCCAGTTTCAACAGGTTTCACTACAATAACTTGAGGTCGGTTTATTTATATCAGCAGGGCAAAATTGAGTAGTAAATACTAAAAAAGGTTGTGGAACTTTGTTATAGAAAATAATGTATATTTACAATTGCATTAATCCAAAGATACATAAGTAACAGCAGTCCTGAGCATTGCTGGAGCGAGTCAAATCCATGCGCTTTTATCATTTATATAATCAAAGCGCATGGATTTGATCGCTCCAGCAATGCTGGGGACAGCGGTTACTTATGTACACATTGATATAGTAATTGTAAATGAATTATTTAAAAAGAGCAACCACCGAGTTTCTTGCTGGTTCTTCTCGGTAGGAATGGCATTCCGAACCAGTGGTAGATTCACTTGACGATTCAAAAGTACTTGTAAAAGTTTATTTGAATAAAAAATATTTGATTTGATTTGATTTGATTTGAAATCATTAATCTGGTTGAGTAGTTGCAAAAATTTATTGTCAAAATTCAAAGTCTACGGATCAACATAGTTAACCTGCGATAACCACAAGCGAAACATTCTTGAAGATCTATTCTGGCTTTCTGATTCGTTTTTTCTCAGATCTGATAAAATATCATGTGCCATTTTGATGAAATAACTTCACACTATAGCATATCTAAAATTTATCAGATTTCATTACAAAAAGTAGGTATATATCATCATAGCTCATCTGTTATTATTTTCGTACTTAATCCTTGTATAAACTCTGAGCTGAGAAGGAAAAACTCTAGAAATAAAACAATTTTTCCAGATCCTCAATAATAATTCCTCTAGTGAACAGCGGTACAAGCATCTGGGCTGGTTTCGTGGTGTTCTCTGTACTCGGTTTCGCAGCGGAGCGGGCGGGAGTACCAGTTGGTCAAGTGGCGACAGCTGGCCCAGGGCTGGCCTTCGTCACGTACCCAGCAGCTGTGTCTATGATGCCCGCGCCTAACTTCTGGGCTATCACGTTCTTTGTTATGCTGTTCTTTCTTGGTATTGATACCATGGTGAGTGCACACATTCCTTCCATTTATACATTACTTTTTTATCTGGTCTATATATATATATATCTAACACCTAATTCAGGAGATCCTTCACTGAAACTTCCATTAATTTCAAATGGTGGAGAAACTTGCCCTCACCCGTTGTCCTAGGTGA
Organism: Erebia aethiops; assembly: GCA_923060345.2. NCBI lineage: Eukaryota > Metazoa > Arthropoda > Insecta > Lepidoptera > Nymphalidae > Erebia > Erebia aethiops. The sequence continues at coordinate 14,003,810 of OV281090.1, read as the reverse complement.
ACGACAGAAGCGACGCACCGCGACGCGACGCGATACGGCGTCATAGAAAATAACAGTCGTATATCTACGCAACAACGTACTTTAAGCCACGTGAAGGTCAGACTTTGATACTGTCGCGTCACGTCGAATCGCGTCGTGTTGCCGCGTTTGTCGCTCACCTAGGACGATGGGTTAGTCTATCAATGAGAATATTATATTGTAGTAATTATTTATTTAATGGTGAATCTATGTGAATTTCGTATAGATTAGGGCAACAAAAGTATGCTGGCCCAAGATGTAGGTATACATATTTTGAAAAACAAAATATAGATTAATATAGTTATTAGGTATAATAAGCGTCTGTGTGTACTTATATATTAAGAAAATCTTGTGTTTTTCATTTCTAGTTTGTCACGATCGAGTCTGTAATCGCCGGTCTTATAGACGAGTTTTCATACTTACGACCACGCAAAAGGCTGGTCACTCTTGTGACGTGTATTGTCCTCTTTTTACTCTCGATCATCTGCAATACAGAGGTAAGTCATAAACATTGTACATTATATAAATCTTATTAATAAGAAGAAAGAAAGAAAGAAAGAAAAAGCGTTTATTTGGAACCACAATACAATAATGACAGTGGAAAGGAATGAGACAGAAATATGATTTGTGTGATCCCAAAATGGACTCCACTCAGCATTTTGCTATGACTGTGGTTCGAGCACAGGCACAGCGCTGGTCTTCCGTGGATCCACAAGTTTCGGACGAGTTACTATAAAAATAAAATACTTACAAAGATGTTAGGTAATTCAAAATCGGTTAGTGTAACGTAACGAAGCTTAAAAACTGTCGAGATAAAGTAAACAGAGTATGAAAAAGATAAACTGAAATAATAATATACTTATAATTATATACATACAACAATAATAATAAATAATAATAATGGTTAAATAATGTTAGTATGATAATATGAGCAGCGCCTACTCCACAACCTCACCCTTTTGCTGACATAACAATAACTTTCTTAATTTTGATTTAAACAATCGTTTTGACTTGCTCGTATCACGCAGGGGAGGGGGCAAGTCGTTCCAGCATTTCGTAGCCGCAAATTTAAAGCTACCCCGAAATGCTGCTGTTGAATGGTGAGGAGTTCTCAGGGTCCAAACCCTATTTGATCGAGCGTTAGTCTTCTTTGCCCATTCTAATTTGTTGAAAAGATAATGGGGCATTTGAGATTGAATCACGCCAAACAACAATGAAGCCAAGTGCAATTTTCTTCTAGATTCCATATTAAGCAGGTTTCCTTTGTTGATGTACGGTGAGATATGGGATCTAGGGGGAATATTGTAACAGAAGCGTATACAGGCATTTTGCACTCGCTGCACTAGTCGCTTGGTGCGACTCAACAACCTTGGACCGTACAGTGCATCACCGTAATTCAATTTGGAGAGAATTAACGTTTCGCAAACCTTAAGGCGAGTCTCAGTGGTAAGAAAATTACGCACACGGTAGAGAATTTTAATTTAATTAATCTAATCTTAATTTATTTTAAATAATACTATTTCACCGGAACGCTAAATCGCTTTGCGGCACGTCTTTGCCGATAGGGTGGTAACTAGCCACGGCCGAAGCCTCCCACCAGGCCAGACCAGGAAAATTCAGCCAATTCCCAAATTGACCCTGCCAGGGATCGAACCCGGGACCTCCGCACGTTAAGACAACAGCGCTCAACACTGCGCCATCGGGAGGTCGTCAAACTTTAACACACGAAAAGCTTTAAAAAAAGTCTCCTCAAAGCTTTCATGTGAAAATGAAGTCATGTAAAAAGACATATAATGTCGTACTAAATCGTTCTGCAATATGTATTTCAGCAATTCAATTCATGAGTAGGTACCTACCCCAACTTTATACTTCCTGACAATTGTAAGATTGCGTGATTGCCAACATTAGAAACTTAAGTAGGTTACCCACTGAAACAGCCGGCAAAAATGATTCAATCATCCGTAATGCGAATGCAATTCTCGTATTTGAAACAAAGCCATTTCTGGTGCCTACTGAAGTTGGGGTTAACGGCCTTTATCACGCTATGGCATAGATTTCAATAGTAACGAATAATTTGTTTTCATTATATCACTATAATGCTAAAATGTTTTCCATAGAAAGTTTTTCTATAAGTAGTTAGTAGTGACAGGTTGGGAAGAACGCGTTTTCATGGACTCTGGGTCTGGAACCGTCAAGTATACCCGCGACCTCGTCCGCACTCCGCATGGAATTATACTAATATTATAAATGCGAAAGTCAGTTTGTTTGTTGGTTTGTTGGTTTGTCCTTCAATCACGCTGCAACGGAGCAACGGATGGACGTGATTTTTGGCATGGGTATAGTTGAGGACCTGGAGAGTGACATAGGCTACTTTTCATCCCGGAAAATTGAGGAGTTCCCGGGGGAATCCAAAAAAACTTATTTCACGCGGATGAAGTCGCGGGCATCAGCTAGTTAAAAATGTCAAAAAATTTAATTTTCTGAGTTGAAAAGTAGCCTTTGTCACTCTCCTACAGGACTTAACTAATATAAGCATAAAAACCAAGCAAAAAAAATCGCATCGAATAATCAATCCGTTGCTCTTTTGCGGCGCGATTGTAGGACAAACCAACAAGCAAACACAATATTGCATTTATAATATTAGTATGAATATAGATGGCAATAGCTAAGTAGGTATTTTATTTCATCAAGAAATGTCAACTTGTTGTATTCCACTATTGAGCATAGATCTTCACTCGCTATCACGCCCCATCCACAACTTTCAATTAGGTACATATCTGTTATAGTCCAAAGCCGATGTGCGGGCGCATAGCGATTGGTACAGGCGATCCTCAGAAATGGCCAGAGCGAGAGTCCGTCCAGAGAGTCAGAGTCCAAAGACTTGAACTGGAAATTTGAGTACTTCTCGATTGACCTGAAAACTCGCCCGGCAAAAGCCGAAGTTATAGTTTCGGAATAAGCGCCTGGTCATTTGTGAGATTTGCCTAGGCCACTCGCGATGCGCCCACACATCGGCTTTGAAATAGATCTGTTTCCGTTTATGGAAACAATGATAATATTAATATCACATTGGGAATCATTTTAAATTGAATCAGATTGAGATAGACCGCCAATATCCTGAAAGCTACAACGTTTTAGGGCGAAAACACACTAGGGACCAATCCGGGCAAAATGTCCACGACACGAAACGTCCGCGTGAACATTTCCTTATTTTATCGCGTAATGTCATGTCTATCATGCATCGATGCTATCATGTGTTAATGTGACAATTAAATGAACGATGCGGACGTGTCGCATGGACGTCTTTTTTCTGTGTAGTTCCTAGTGTGTTTACTAACTTAGGTAGATAGCTAATTACGTGTAAGGCCTAAAAACTTTTATAACAAACATATTAAACAAGTGATGTACTAATTAGCAACCTCATTTACAGAAGTATCTATGTAATAAATAAAATTATAGGTTAGTGTAATTTGTGTAGTACTAAAGAAGTAGTTCAAAGAAAACTTGTTTAGGTAGAGTTGTTTATATCAGAGATAGCTGATCGTTGAAAAGCTGTATATGTTTTGAATTTACGATGATACATGTAGTCCAGTTTTAACTGACTCATTTATTTCAATTCAAAAAGATCCGAGCTGATAATACCACGAGGGCCTCGACGGTCCATTTTCGACCCGAAAATATTCATGAAAACAATTTCGCGCATAGATGGGACTACCTAACTGAAAATTTCCAAATTGCTTCCGTCATTAATCGAACCCAGAACTTCCCACTCATCATCATCATCATTATCAACCCACAGACGTCCACTGCTGGACATAGGTCTCTTGCAAGGATTTCCACATGCCGCGGTCTTGCACTGCCTAGATCCAGCGGCTCCCTGCGAATCGTCTGATGTCGTCCGTCCACCGAGTAGGGGTCTACCAACGCTGCGCTTCCCAGCACTTTGGGACCCCAACATCTGTCGAACTATGTACCTCGTCCATTGCCACTTCAGCTTCGCAACGCGCCTTGTCGGTTACTTTCGTTTATCTGCGAATCTCCGCATTCCTGATTTGCCACTCATAATATCTGCAAACTTAAAGGTCTTCAATAAAAAAAAAATTAGTAGTTATAGGGACTGCCGATAGAAGTGAAAACGAATATTAAAATATTTTTTTAAGTTTAATTTTGAATGTAGTATAATATTTATTTTTAAGACCTTTTGTCTTCGTAATAACGCGAACATGTCAAACGTAGTGGTTATATTCTCTTTGAACATGTCGCTGTTCGCGAGCATGACTGTCACGTGAATTCACAAGTTTACCCCCTACCAAAAAGTGCTCAACGCGGCTAAAGAAGTTTCACTTCAATAATCAAATTTTTTTTTTAAATATTTTAGGGCGGATTGCACGTCATAGGTCTTTTGGACTCTCATGTAGCCATTGCCTGCGTGCCTGTGGTATGTGGCCTAGAGCTTATAGGAGCTGTTTACACGTACGGACCGAAGAGACTAAGCCAAGACGTGCTGTTTGTGACAGGCCAGCCTTTGAAGCGATTCTGGTTTATATTGTGGCGGTATATTATACCAGTACTGCTTTTGGTAAGTAAATTATTTTTAGAAATTTTGTCCTCAAGTTTTTGTATGCTTATTTATATTATCCAAGGACGCTACCCTTTCCAAGGAAACGTCTTTGTGTAGAATGTTATCGTGTATTGAATATATCGACACTGTAAATCAAACGTAGTTTTTATTATATTTCTATGAATCCACACATAAATTAGAAGTCTATGATGACTCATAGGTCGTTCCTGTTTATTAGAAATGAATTCTGCGGCTGGATATGTTGGGCAACTAGTGCATAAACTCTCACTTTTATTGAGGTGCGTTCATTTTTAGATCAGATAACCTCGAAATAGGAGATGCTAAATGTCATAACTCATAAGCCTTGCTGAATCGGCATGCTGTTGTGAAAATATCCGGCTCTTGTTTCAGATCATAGCAGCTTACTCCCTCAGCGATGCATCTGGTATAGCCGGGTGGAGTGTGGCGCTGATTTCAGTTATATGCGTCCCTATCCACGCTACTAGAGTCTTGTGGAAAGCCAAAGGATCATTTATACAGGTATCATATATATACGTATCAATCTAAGTAACGTACAGGTAAAGTGGACAAGATTTAATCTCTACTAACTAAAAAACTGTACGACGAGAAAACGCAGTATAGAGAAAGCTCTATACTGTGTTTTCTCGTCGTACAGTTTTTTACTTTGGATAAAGTCTTAGTGGGTCCCCACTCCCTACTCTAAACTGACCAAAGTCTTATCTTGAAAAAAGATAAGACTTTGGTCAGTCTGCGACTAACTAAGTCGCAGACTTAAGTAAGTAAGTTTGGTTTGGTAAGGAAGTTAAGTTAAGTTAGTAGTAGTTAGAAGGTAAGTTTCTTCACTTAAGTAACCGTGTTTTAGATTATGAAAAAACCAATGATCGTGTGCAAATAGACCTTTGTAACATAAACATGAACACTTTATATTTCGTCTTTTTAGAGAATACGAGAAAGCTGCAAACCAAGTAAAGAATGGGGCCCTGTCGAGCCTGAAGTTAGGGAGCGCTGGAAAGACTTCCAAAATCAACACAACACCGCTGTAACATCACTTAACCACCTTTCTACGAAGCCCGAAACATTATATAGCATTTAAAATAATTACTTTGTCTGCAGTGTAATTCGACTCGAAAATATACATTAATTCTAGTAATACCAAGATCAACCTGTAACAAATAATTATTAAGGTGACCCAATGATGAAATAAATAATAAAAGAAATATTTTTTTTATTAAACAAGCTTTTATTGGATTATTCCCAAAAGTAAATAATTCGTTATTAGTTTAAACTATTATCATAAATTTGATAAATTTGAAAATCTTGGACGTTTACTTCATTGTTCGTGATATAAAATTATAAAATTACGTGTGCAATTTTTTGGGAGAAAAAAATACGAGTGGAAGAGAATATTTGGAGCGATAAAATAAGAATTTATATAAATTAAAAAAGTAAAAGCAGTGGAACCATGTGGAAAAATGAAAATTAAAAAAAAACTATGAAAGCCGAAGTGTCAAAATTTAACTGTCATGGCTGATTCAAAATTTTAGCAATATTTTTCGATGAACAAAATTTAAAATACAATATTTTAATCAAAATTTCTGTAAAGTCTATTAATTAATATAATGTAAACAAATTTCATTGGAATAAACTATCAATCGAAATTTTAAGTTGTAACACCCGAAATAAATTATTTTAAAATGGCTGACGGAAATAAGGATAACACGAAGGGAGATGAAAAAGACAAAAGGGTAAAAATCCAGGTAAGTAATGAATACTTACTGCAATAAATGCTAACTATCTCAAATTATAATATTATGTAAGTGTAAAGATAGTGCTCCATAGCCCGGCCATACACGGACAGCTTGAAGCAGTCAGGATGCACTGCTTCAAGCTGCGACTGCATAGTGAACTACAGTATTTTACGTACACACTTTCATAGAACCGCTCGAGCAGTTGCGACTGCTTGGGGCAGTTATCAATGGTAGCTTCAGGCTGTTGACTATGACTGCAAGAGCGGTCCCTGATATGTTGATCACTGGCTAACTGCTCGAGCAGTCCGTGTATGGCCGGCCATACACTTAAAATTCTAAGCTATACACACAACTCTTTAGTCGGTGTATTATTCCTAAGCATTAAGTATTCTGTGGTCTAAGGTGGAAGGTGAAGATGAAGTTGGAGAAGGCGAGACGGGAAGAAGAAAAATGAAAAGGTTCCAGTTACCAAACCTACCGCGATGGTGGCAAGCGAAAATTATACAATATGCGTGAGTTTTTTTTTATTATTTACTCTCCCACGACAGACAACTTTAATATAGTTTGTAGGTGTATGTGGCATACGCACTATGCGTGTCGCCGCCAAATCGTAAAATCCGCCGTTTTGTTATCTGGCAGCTTGTCTTTCAGTCGGATAGAGACAGCTACTCTCTAGTATCTCACTCTTATAGTCCATCGGTATGGCCATCCGAAACAACAAGATAATATTTTGGTTAGTTGGTGGCTACTAACTGCTTAGTGCACTTTCCGTACAGGGAGTTATTTCACCGCCATTTTCCCAACTCAGGTTGCTAATGAAAATTTCTTGGCAGAAATAAATACCTATTAGACCCTCGAAAATCGTACCCTCGAACTGATAATTTGCAGCTGAATAAATTGCCGTGATGGTTTTGATACTAAACCAACACGGCAGTCGGACGTTAATATTGATGTTACCTATACCACAACAACAGCTGATATAGTTATTAGTTTTCCTAATAATGTGTTTATCTCGACAGAGCCACTCTGTTGACCTCATGTTTAAAAATTGATATCGAAATTATTAAAATACTCAAAACAAATAGCCCCAGCACGTGATTTCCGACATTAATACTGTTCCTTGTTATTTCTAGATAATTGAACATGTGTTTGTTACGTTATCTATAGTTTTGCGCCCTAGAGAGTGTAGGTACCTAAGTTATGTGGTAGTCGATGACATAATGTACTATTTCGGGAAATATAATCAACTCGATGATGCCCGCGACTTCGTCCGCGTGGTTTAAGGGTTTTTGATTCCCGCGGGACCTCGTTAATTTTCCAGGATAAATTCCCTGTTTTTCTTTCTTTCTTCTTTCTTTCTTTCTATGTCAATCTTCAGGTCCTCAACTATACCCATGCCAAAAATCACGTTAATCCGTTGCTCCGTTACGGCGAGGTTGATGTACATATGCAATGGTTACAATGTTTCAATATAATAGAGAAACAGTACCGAAAATAAATTTTCCCTAATACCTAATTCCAAAAATTTCGTCTAGAGTCTAGACTCTGTCGCCTTCTCATGATACAATAATATAAAGCTCTTTTCCATTTAGTTTTTGAAACAAAAACTATCTAACTCACATTATTTTGCTATCGCAAAGTTTGAGTCACGACCGCTCTACATGCTCAAAAAAAACCACGAAAATCTTTCACCGCAACGAGTTGCCATAAATACATGTCATCGTGTAATAAATTAAATTAAGTTAGTATTATTTTGGTGGTACGAAGGCCGCATCTCGCTGACCCGGTCGGGCCGGGGACGGTCGCGCCATCTGGGTCACTCGACTCCTCCAAGTCGTGCCCTGAACTAGGCCGGATGCGTTTGCCCGAATGCTCCTTTATCGAACTAATAGACTTTTATTGAGCTATTTATTTACTTACTAGACGATGTCCGCGACGTCTTCCGCGTGAATTAAGTTTTTTATTCCCGCGGGCGGGATAAAAAGTTGCCTTTGTGCTTCCCTGAGATGCAATCTATCCCTGTCCCAAACATCAAAATCGGTTAAAAGATGGGCCGAGAAGGCGTAGCAGACAGTACTAATATTATAAAAGCGAAAGTGCTTTTATAATATTAGTATGGATTTTAACATTCACTTATCTATAAAACACATTAACAAAATCTTTATTAAACCAAACCCTAAAGTAGGTACCTTGCTCTATGTTCAGTTCATTAGCCTTTATGGTGAACCGCCAGGCGCCAGTACAATATATCAGGTCTCATAATACCAATTCGCGCGCAATAATATTAGAAAATGTATCTATCCTACATAAATAATTACAGAAAATCACATTGACCGGACGACCTTGCCCCAAGTCCCAACCTGGCAAATCGCACATACGAAGTTAATTAAAAAGCATTCAAACTTAGCAGTCAAGTGTCGATGTTGATAAAGTTGAGTGAGTGCGCGGAAAATTATCCGTCATGGGGTACTATGCGTTTGAAATGTGACGACCGGCGCCATATTTGGAAAGTCAAACTTATGATCGAAGTTCCTTAATTTTTTTAATGCAGTCGTAGACCTTATATGTCTATGGTTGCAGTATTTTTTATTACTGCAAAGTTTGGTTCGCCAAATCTTTGTATTTTTGTAGGTTTTCTTCAAAAATAAAAACTACAAATACAAACCAAGCGAAAAAATGTTTACAAGTGGTGTGGTGAAAGGGGTTGGAATCAAAATTATTTAAAAAATAACGATTCTTTCTGATGTTCGTCATATTTGAAACGCATAGTAGATGAGGGCGTGAGTCGTGAGATTAATGTTCGCGTGTGACACGTGGCATGGGGAGTCTAGGGGTGGCCTGGAGTCTTTGCTACGGTAATGGCGGCAGCAGTCATTGCACCTTTGGCCGCGAGTGAAGCAACATGCATCAGTAGTCGGTACCATAGACAGTAGTAAGGCATAGTGCATACCATGCAGCGTACATCGTCGAATGCCTCTGAAGGCACCTTTTGGACCACTATAGAGCTTCTAGCTGACCGTGGTCGGCGTCGGTCAGCTGGTGACTACGATGACCTGTCGTCGATAGAATCTGAAAGGAAGCCGAGGACTACATCGGCGCTCAGGTGCCTTTTTCTATTTACCTATTTGCATATAATCTTTTGGCCGCGACTTCGCTGACGGTGATAATTTTTTTAAAGTTCCATATAGAAACTCCTCGTTTCCCGCGAGAACAAATAGCTAAGATTTCCCAATGCTTGCATAATCCTGAATATACCTGTGAAAGTCCCGTCAAAATCTGTTCAGTTGTTTTTATGATTAGCTGCGACAAACAACAGGAAAAATATTTAAAAACTAATTCTTGAATAGGTTCAAATTTTATTAATTATATTTGTATGTTAGCTATGATTTGGGACTAGTGACACAGGATTTTGCATCCTCTTCCTTCGTGCTTGCCTATGTTAGATTTTCCTTGCTGCTCGTATTCTAAATAAGTTAGCTGTCTCTCTCTAGTCTCTTAGACATGCTAGTTTTGTCTTCGACCCTGTTGTGTATACTTGGTAATCTGTATAGTAAAATTGTCTTCCTTGGACATACAACATCTTTAAAAATACTGTTTTAAAGTGGTTTGATTTTAAAAAGCTACCTACGGAAAAGATTTCCGAACACGTTGTACAGAATCTGTCGTCAGAATTGTTTATATTAAATATCAAAGCAAACAGGTGCTGGCTCGAGAGCCAGTCGAAAATTTATAAAAGATGTTTTCCATAAAATTTAACAAGTTTGTCACGAAGCTTTTGCAGTAGCTTAGAAATGGTTCCGAACCTACTGCAAGAGCTTCATAATTAGAGGTTTATAATAAACTGCAGAACCTGCCAGTGACAGAGTTTGAGATTTTCAAAATTTCACTAATATTTCAAATATTTAAATTATCTTCTGTAATATATATATAAATACGAACATTCAGTTCAAACCACTTTGTCTTCAAAATTTGATACTTTGCTTATAGATTTATATCTATAAAGTAGGCTTAGACCTGTAGATTTCAGACATTCCATGTTAAGGTGATAATAATATGGTGCCTGCAGATTTTAAGTAAAGAAAACTAAATTGTCTACGGACTCTGGGGCCATATTTTACTAGCGGCACGTAAAAAATCGTAAAAGAGCGATGATACTTCCATGATCTCTTCCATGACTTTCATGATCTTTGGTTCAGTGCTTCAGATAAGTGTACGCGTAACTATTTTTTGTCATTCGTATGCCCGTGGACTTTGGTAAATAGCTAAATGATAAAAATCGCTTTTCACTATCACTGCAGTTTAAAGTTGTTTCAAGAAATAGTTCCCGTACAAGATCGACATCGTTCGGGTAGAATTTCTTAATGTGCTGTAAATAGTTGTATTATATTATAATACTTAAAAAATTGTGTCTATTATAATAATATAATATATTGTGTAATATAATATTGAAAAATTATATACTTTCAGTTGCCTAATAACTTCGTAGCCTACACCATTCAATGCAGATGATATAATGTTGTTTGGCATGCTTGACACAAGACTTAAATGAATAGTTCAAAAGTAAAGACTCAATACTTAAAACCCCCAAAAAAAAGAAAAAAGACTCAATACTTAGGTCAAATTTTATAAAGCTAACAATCTTTGTGCCAATTTAGACTATTCTAGTACCTACCTATTCCTAGTCGAAGCTTAACACTAAAGATGTAAGGTTAAAAGTAACAATAAGTCATTTTTATATGCTTATATTAAGTATTTTATATCTATATCTTATCTATCAAAGTGATGTCCCGTGGGAACCATATTTTACATAGTTACGTTTTGAACGCTTTAAGATCAGTAAGCTGAGAGCCATTTAGTAGATAAATAGAGTGGTTGCAATGAGCGAGATCAGAATAGACGAATTTGTATTACAAACTAATTCATTGCCACCAAAATGGAGACGGAACAAATATAACCATGTGTAAACGGCTGATGTAAAGGCAATACGCCCATTGGTTTCCGTATTTTCTAGTATCGCCCGAGCGATCGCTTTTCAGCTTCTGAAACTTCTCGCGAGACATCCACGATCATTCGCTCGATTACTCGTCTCAACTAATATAAAGCATAAAATAGCTGCCGTTGAAGAGCTATTAATAAACTTTTAATTAGCATACGGCTGCCAGAGACACTAAGAGCATAAGCCACAGCTTAAGCTACGGTTTCTAACGGAAAGCGGTGCCGCCGTAATAGCGGCCCTAAGGAAGCACCGAGTGCTATGCTATCACTGAACCCTTGTCCTCTGGGAACAAAATGGCGTGGTTTCCTGTCATATTAATATCTTAGATATTAACAAGGGTGCAATGATTAGAATGGAATAGATTGTTCTATTTGCTGACCCAACACATAGTAAATAATAAATAAAAACAGTACTTAAAATCTACTTAACTTAATAATTATAGTCTACAGTCCGCGCGCGAGGATTACAGCCAACGCTTCATTGTAGACGCTGTGGCGCTCAGGCGATTGCAACCAATGGGCGGCCAGCCTAATGCATTAAATAGACCAATGTATTTAAGAAGCTTTTGAGACTGGGCCGCGTGTTTTATGGCTGTTAAAAATATCGCGGCTTTTCAGTTTTACTGCCGACAGTTTAACCGGTTACTGATTCTTAAATGTTTCTATTGGCTAATATTATTCTGATCTCACTATTTTTAGCTGATTACGGGAGGATTATCATTTAGTACCTATTTAGATAAATTTAGTATCGTTAGCATAGCTTTCCGCATCTCATAGAAAGAAAGAAAGAAGAAAGAAATTATATTAATTCATTGATGGTGTCACAAACAAACAGTAAATTATTGTACTATTGTACCTAAAATTATGCTTGTCTGTGACACCACCCAGAATGGGTGTACAGCTCAGCTTTTGCCCTGCATCAAAACTTACGTTTGCACGTTTTGTGCAAGGCGCTGATTTTCAGCTGTGACCCGGGTGGCGTCACATCCAACCAAATTAATATACCTAACCTATATTCCACTATACTACATAACTAAAGCTAGCAAAAAAGAAAAGAAAAAAGAAAAAAAAATACAATCACATCAAAAGAAACAAGTTGATATAATATATAGATATTATGTTGAGTTAGATAATATCAACTATCAATTTGTATAATTTGTGTACATGTATGTGGTGGTTTTAAGAGTTGTAATCGGGTTTAACTTTTTTTTAACTTACGAGTTTATCTTCACAACAAAAAACACAAAAAAATTATAAGTAGCTAGAATGGTACAAATTGAATCTCCCTTGCTTTGGTAAGAAAGCGGAAGGACCTGGTAGTCCACAACGTTATTATCCCATTAAAACCCCTGTCATTATGTGATTAATATAATGGTATCAGGATCCTCACCTATGAGGAATACAACGCAGAGAGAGAGGTAAGAAAGCGAGCCAGTGACAGTACAGACAGTACACAGTGACTTTCCCTATGAAGTTCGGAGTCAATGGTCTGGGTCTGCTTGGGGGCTTCGGCCTTTCCTAGTTATAAACAACCTGCGACAATCATACCACCGTCAAGCTATTTGGCGTACTGGCTTGGAACCATCGCATCGTCACTTACATCCCCATCCCAGTCTCACTAGTCACTACCCCATGAGGTTGCATCATACGTGTCAAGGCCTAACTTGTCAACGGACAAAAATATACCTATGAGATAACCTTGATTTCCTCTTCCTTGCTTATACAGCTATATAGTTCGTCCATGAAATCAATTTTTCATCGGCGTATCGGATCATAAAAATGCGCGCTATTTATTGCTCCTGATTCAGCCGACATTACATCTTCGATCACGATTTAGTTAGCTGGAGCATCCCAAGGATCGATCTAATGCAAATTAAAGAGTTCTCATGGCAATTAAATAAACTTATTCCACTCGGACGAAGTCGCGAGTATCATCTATAGTTCCATATCAAACGTAGTTAAATACGCTACCCAAATAGACGCGAACGAATAGGGCCAAAACGTCCCATATTGGGTAGGCCTTCAAATATAGGATGGTCATGCAGCACGACCGGAGAACAATAATAATAAGACCGTCGAGAAGAGTCAATGCAACGTTCGCTACTTGGAGACGGAAATCGTTGATCTGAAAGCTAAAACCACTGAGTTGGAGGCAGTTATCGCAAGGTCGAACAGCCAACGTTCGCATTCTGAGCACCTACTAAAAAATTAGCCGCACAGCTTGTGCGGTTCGCGTCTGATGTGCGATCAGCACCCAGATTGCGGTTCGCACGTCAGACGCGTGACGTGTTGAGATATCGTGTCGTCACGTATAATTTGGGTTATATGTAAACACTTTTGGAGGCTGCACTTACATAAATATTATCTTCTACTGAATGACGAGAGAACTGTATTTGCTCTACCAAACATAAAATATTGTTGCCGTCCAGAGCTTTATTATGGCGGAAATAAATATTGATAGTAGGTATTCAATTAAGTGTCTTGTTTCATTTTAGTATAAAGAAGGAAATCCAAACGTGTAAATCAAGTAAAAGAATACTGCTCTCATAATATGATACAAATAGCCTATAAAATAATACTTCAAAAAAGTAGTTTGATTTCGCAATGCAAAAAAAAACAATTTTATCATTTCGACGAATCCATGGATCTCGCTGACCATTTTCATAGAAAGGTGAATCAATGTTTGTAAATAAACAACAATGGATTGGAGATATTATAATGGGCCAAATTTTGGTCTGAGATTACTAGTAGTTGATCTTTAATCTTCATGATCTTCAATCTCATAATTGTTTATGCGTTTATGTATCATACTAGATGTCAATGCCCCCGCTTTATGCGCGTAGATTTAGGTTTTTGTGAAATCCCGTGGGAATTCAATGATTTTCCGGTACAAAAAGTAGTATTTATCAGTCGAATGCAGAGTAAATGTATGTGTCACCATATATTTACTCTGCATTCAACTTCTGAACTATATCTCTGTAATATTTTTTTTTCAAAACCGTTAAACAGATAGTCTATGAAAGCGTAGCAGACATGCAGATAGACACATTTGAGCATTAATAATATTAGTAATGGATTCTAATGCATACCTGCTCTAAACCTTACGTCTTAGCTCAGCCGATTCCGATGAACTTGGTACAGCATCCTGAGATAGATTGGATCCGGAACTTCGGTTTATCCCGTGAAATTGCCCAGTCCCTACGGGATTTTATAGGAAAATTTAAATGCAGTAAAATTAACTAGTCCGTACAGGATTTTTAGGAAAACTTAAATGCAGTCTAACATGAAAACTGGCAAAGAAAATTCAGATATTCCCATTCTATTCCCAAATTGACCCTGCCTCCATTGAACTTGGGACCTCCCGTTTAAGACCACAGCGCTCATCACCGCGCCAGAGAGGTTATCGGGCTAGTGTCTTATAAATATACTTAGATATTAAACCTCTAAGGGCGCCTTCAAATTTGCCGCAAAGCGTAGCGCGGCCGCAGCGCGGCTGCAGCGCTACCGCCGCGCTGCTGTCGCGAGGTTCGAACATCATAGCGTTGTACATTTATTAATCGACTTCCAAAAAAGGAGGAAGTCCTCAATTCGGCGCGTATTTTTTTTCACAATGGACTCTGACGAAGAAACACTGCTCTCAGTGTTACTATTAATACGAAAAAGAATTTTACACAAAGAAAAAAAAGGAAACCTAAGAAAACGTTGCCGCTATTTTGTAAGTCAACGATCTGAATTTTATAAAGTAAAAGACTACAGTGACAAAAACAATCAGAATTACTTAAGATTGTCAAGAAAACAATTACTTCACCATTTAGAACATTGAAATTGTCAATAAATTTAATGCATATTTCTTCCCAAGCCTTTTTCTTTTCGATTTTATTGCTGTACTTGTCGGACTTCGAATCCCATATTGCTGGACGACTCTCACCTTGACATCGATAAATTCTTCTACCCGATTTTCGTTCATGTTTAGACTTGAACAAAAATACGTGCATACCCGTCACTAGTCAATCGATGAACTGATGCGCGGCCGCAGCGCGAGTGTAGCGCTGCAGTCGCGCGCTTTTTATTTATATGGATTTAAAAAGCAGCGCGACCGCAGCGCATCAGCCGCGCTGCTTCCGCGCGGCACTTTGCGGCAAATTTGAAGGCGCCCTAAGGGTTGTTAGGTTTTAAAATTATTATCGAAAGATCAACAAGATCTTGCAAAAGCCGCGTGAAATTCAGGTCAAGCATCTTGGATTCTTGTGGTCTGATTATGATCTAAAGTCTAAACGGTAAAGAGTCTCCATTGAAGTTCGATAGTAATTGTACTTTGGAAAGTTCAATGGCATGCATGCGCACTCAAACAAGTAAAAGTAAAATTATTATATGTAGGTAATAAGTAGTTGGACATTACAAAAGTAGGTAAATACTTGTAATCTAATACCTTTAAACGAGCAATTCTTGCTTCCAAAACGGAAATGGCTAAAACGATTTTTAGAAATTTAGTATCCAAGAGGTTTCGGGGGCGATAAATCGATCTTCAGAATATGTCGTTTTATCCGTGTTTTCAGGCAATGAAAAACTGCTACAATATCATAAGAATACGAAAGTATATTTCGCCACCACTTATATTTTATAATATACCTATATAGAAGGTATAGTTTATTGGAAGGTATATTACAAGGTTATCCATACTAATATTATAAATGCGAAAGTGTGTCTGTCTGTCTGTCTGTCTGTCTGTCTGTCTGTCTGCTACGCTTTCACGGCCCACCTGTTGAACCGATTTTGATGAAATTTGGTACAGGGGTAGATGGTATCCCGGGGAAGGACATAGGCTACTTTTTATCCCAGAAAAATAAAGAGTTCCCGCGGGAATAAAAAAAAACTGTCTCTTCACCCGATTTTGATAAAATTTGGTACAGGGGTAGATGGTTTCCCGGGGAAGGACATAGGCTACTTTTTATCCCGGAAAATTAAAGAGTTCCCGCGGGAATCAAAAATCTTAACCCACGCGGACGAAGTCGCGGGAATCATCTAGTAATAAATAAATACTTAATAGCTCAGGTGTGAAATCGGGCGGTCTCGGAACCAGACCCCGGTTCGAGTCAAGATATCTCCGTTCCGATTTTTTTTTTCCCTTTTTTTTTCAAGTTCCTTCTTTTGTGAGAAAAACTATTATTGCGAACTCAATTGTACTCGTGATTTTATATTTATATAACCAGTTCATATGTTTTTATTATTATGTCGGTAAAATCGAAAAATATTATTCACTAGCTGCTGCCCTTCGTCCGCGTGGAATAAGTTTTTTTGGATTCCCGGGGGTACTCCTCAATTTTCCGGGATAAAAAGTAGCCTATGTCACTCTCCAGGTCCTCAACTATACCCATGCCAAAAATCACGTCGATTCGTTGCTCTGTTGCAGCGTTATTGAAGGACAAACCAACAAAGCAACAAACAAACTGACTTTCGCATTTATAATATTAGTATGATATTACATCACTATGTAATCTATATATATAAAAATGAAACCCGTTTTCCTTGGTCACGGCATCACGCGTGAATGGCTGGACCGATTTCACTAATTCTTTTTTTGTTGTATTTGTTATTATTAGGAGAAGGTTCTTACGGAAAAAAATATTAAGAAAATCTCTCAGAAATATTGAAAAATATACATTTAATTTTGCATACTAAAGCGGTACGAAGTTCGCCGGGTCAGCTAGTTTAAATATATTTCCAAACACAATTTACCAAAAAAAAATCACGTCACGTCGAGGCTTTTTTTAAAATTGAGACAAAATTACTGTAGGTATTTTGCTTGCAGTCGTTCGAGCTTTCATGTTTTCATGTGAGAGAATAAAGCCTTTTGGGTCTAGACTCTAGACTCCTTTCATTCCACACATTCATCATCCATTCATTAGACTAATTTTTTCTCATTATTAATAAAATATCTATAAATTAATAATCTTGGCTTGGATTTTGGCAATAATATTCCTAAACTTTAAATTTATTGCTTAATATCGAGGCAAAATAACAAAAAAATACGTTACTTAACCGCTTTAAATTTATAGCTGTATCTAACAAACAGATAGCTGTGACCTAGCAACAGCATAGAGATAAGAATGAACATAACGTACGAATCTAAAAATATATTCATAAAGAAAATATATTATTATAGGCTAATGCTTCATGTCTTATTAACACCGATAAAAGTTAGTTGAACTGGAACACGCCTTTGTTTTGTAATCCATACTAATAATGTAAATACGAAAGTGTGTCTGTCTGTCTGCTACTCTTTCACGATCCATTTGTTCAACCGATTTTGATGAAATTTGGTACAACGGTATCTATGAGAAAGACATAGGCTACTTTTTATCCCGGAAATTTGAAAAGTTCCCGCGGGATCCAAATCCCGCGGGCATCATCTAGTCTAGTCTAGTCCATACTATCTAAACTAATATTATAAATGCGAAAGTGTGCCTGTCTGTCTGCCTGTCGGTCTGCCTGTCGGTCTGCCTGTCGGGATGCCTGTCGGTCTGCCTGTCTGTCGGTCTGCCTGTCGGTCTGCTACGGTCCATCTTTTCATTCGATTTTGATGAAATTTGATATAGAGGTAAGTTGCAACCCGGGGAAGGACATTATGTAGGTTTTTAAGTTCGGAAAATTAAGGAGTTCCCGGGTATTAAAAAACGTAATCTTCGCAAACGAAGTCTCGGGCATCATGTAGTAGGTACATAATAAAATGTTAATAAGTACATGTTAAGTTTTGTTTTATTTTACTTATTGTTGCTAGATTCTGGTTTAGTAATAATTTAATTATATTTTTGGAATAGGTACTTAATTTCATAATCTTTTAATCAAAATGGACAGTGGACACTTCCGAATATTGGCCGGTGATCCAAGATTAAATTTATATTATGTATTTTATTAGAAACTAGAGTAGACAGTGCCCTAACTTATAAAGAAAAACACCGCGAATGGATCAAAGAAATAAGTAGTAAATAACACATAATATTGAGGATCCCTCGGTAATGTTAATTGTTAAGGTTCTTCCTTTTCTTTCTACTGTTATTTCGAATATATCGCTGAAGCGGGGTAAAAAATCTAACCAAATAAGTATTTAGTTTGTGTAGCTACTCTTCGCTTTCTTATTACTGCAAAATTTGATTCGGTTGTTACGTTTTTGCACTTTGTCGCTATAAACTTTGTTTCCACCATTATTTGGAAGGTATAAAGAGTCAAGACCCTTAACCTAAAAAATATAATTTTGAAACACATTTGACCCATATAGTTTTGAGGACGCCCCTGTACGTGACCAAACCAACGAGGGCAAATCTCTTTGTCTTTGCTATGTTTAATGTCAAAGCTTAAAGGTGTGTTTCAAAATTTACTGAATAAATTTGAATTACCTTTACTTAAGTGAGTCTCCCTTTTCTATAAATGGATATACTTTACTAGCTTTTACTAGCTTTTCCAGCTTCTTCCGTGGATCGTCGTCAATTACTTAAGTTTTTGTTTAAAACCTCTTTGCATGTCTTAAACTTATGGCCATATGACGGCCAGCGCTCACAGCAGTGCCCGCAAAATTGTATTTAATCTGAACCTATTAGTATTATTGGCAATATCTATCGAATTCTATAGTCTATAGCTTATCAATGACGGCGCGGCTCACGCCCTTGCCACGCGCCCCTAGCGATAAAGCCTCCGTACACACAATAACCAGAGAACCCTTTTAACGCCTGAAACAGCCTAAACGACGGATAGCGTTTCATGTAGACAGTTTTATGTGTTTTGTGACGAAACTATTAACCCCTATTAAAGCTCGGCAGACATATTTAATCACCCGTTTCCGTTTTCATCATAGCAACCAATTACGGAGGCGATGATATTTTGAAAAATACTTTACATATGTAACCTTTTAGTGCGGTTGAAGTATAACCAAACGTGTGAGGGATTCCATTTGGGAAAATGAGTCGGCAAAAGATTTTTTATCACACTTAAGTAAAACAAATAGAGCTTTAATATTAGACACTAATAACTACTTGGTACTAAGATGGCGGTCCTTAAAAACAGCTATCTGTTTGGCGACCATTTTCGCACTAACTAATCACACAATAAAGTGTCTCAAAAGTAGTATTATACTCGATATCGATTCTCAAATGCGATCGCGTAAAGAAAGCGATGAAATTCACAATTTATGCAGTGGGTTCGCGGCCAAATCCTCAAACAGTCATTCCAAAGTCATGTATGATTTAAATCTCGAAAACTTTTTGTCACGAAACCTAAAGATGCCGTTATACTGGAAGGAAATTTTATGAGACTCTTTGATATTGCAATGTTTTTTTATTAACGAATTATATTACATGGTCTATCTACTCGAGTCACCGCCTCGATCAGTTGCTGTAAAACTTAAAACCTGCATCAATCATTGTAACAGGCGCAACCGTTGTGATTGGCTGAATTTGTAGTATTCTTGCTGTGACAATGGATTTTGACAAATAGCGGACGAGTGTTATACATTTAAAATTAATTGGGATCCTGTAGCAATAATTTTTACGTAATAAGGCCGCTGTTGCATCAACTTGTCCGTACCTACCGATTTTTTGTCAGGCTAATCCCTTTGTACCTACATTATTTTGTTCGCTGGCCTCGGGAGAGAATTACTAAACACATTTACCTACTGATCGAATCATATTTTTAACTATTACATATTTTACTATTATTATCATTTTTCATTCGATACGGCTAATAAATAATCAACACGTTAAAGTATAACAGTGGGCTAACCCATCCAGTTAACATTGAAGTCAGTCTTCTCATAACACTAGATACGGTTAAATCCTTACTACCCCAGACTGCCGTAGACTCTAACCTCTACCTAAGTTCCGTAGACCTCAATAGTTCTACGGCGTAGAGCTAGCTAATTAGAGTTAAAGTAAAATGAACCGTAAGTCGTAACTGCATTGGTTTAGAGCTCAATTTCATCATTTCATGTATTTTTTACAACCAGCGCTCCAAACGCTGAATTTGTGACTTTATAGCAAGAGCGTTTGGGTCCAGTTTACTTTGACGCTAATATGACTCAACGCTCACTACGTCAATCGAATTTGCGTAAAAAACTCATAGTAAGCGTACTGTGCACGAACTTTTCATCTCGAGTGGATGAACGAAAAAACGCTGGGAACATTCTGTTTGCTTGTGCGAGTCCACCGAGAGAAAAACTTGTGCCGCACACCGGGGATGGAATCGCGCCATTACGCTAAAAAAATTTTCATTAGGAATTGTATGAAATCTTTTCCTCGTAAGTTCAACCAACAAATACATTGCATGGACATTGAACGGTAGAGTATTTTTATGATTTTTGATATAAAAATCCACGTGTTGTCCTTCTTCTCCCTGGCTATCATACTTATTTTAAGTGGTCAAACCTAGACGTCTGTTCTAACAAAACAGGCCTCTATATTTTTTGCTCGGCTTTATTATGATTTTTCTTGAAACACAATGCGTGACGACACTACCCAATGGATTAAAAACCCCACAAGGAGTGTGGGACAAAAGAGACCAAAGAAAATTCGCCTATTTTGATAAAAAATTAAATTGATGACTAAGCGTTAAGCAGCTCGAAACTCGCCCTTTTCTTAGTAAACTGCCGATCAAGTATGAACACCACGTTACATGAAAATGTGTATATGTGGTATTGGTGGGGGCCGTGCCATACCGTGCCAGCCCGACTGTTTGCCGTGATAAAAGCTTCAACTATGGTCTATGACCGGGCTAGCAGCGTCAAAACTACTAAAACTTTACGTTGGAGACATCGAAACGGCGCGGCGCGGCGAGGCGTCTTCGCTTTTCGCACATTATTCCACGAAACTTGACGTTCAAGACGAGTCGAAAAAATTG
The DNA here is from genome assembly GCA_923060345.2 of Erebia aethiops. NCBI lineage: Eukaryota > Metazoa > Arthropoda > Insecta > Lepidoptera > Nymphalidae > Erebia > Erebia aethiops. The sequence continues at coordinate 13,982,582 of OV281090.1, read as the reverse complement.
CCAGACTTCGTGGTGAGTCAGTGTAAAAACGCGCGCTAGAAAATATACAGTGTATGATGTGATTTCCTTGAAAATATGTGAACTCGAATATTAATTTGTCATTTTTTTATTTAATAAATACGTGCTTATTTATGAGCAACCAGGCTAGTTAGTCCATTCGCATTGTTTAAATGTAGCTTTTCGTTTTTGCAATGCAAAACCTAAGCATTTACTCATATCGATACATTATAATCTTTTTATTTGCCAAATTATGGGTAACTTACACTTCAGTCAATTTAAATTGTACCTTTAATAAAAATTCTACCCTCACAAAATCGAGAATGTGCAAAATTTAAATTCAGTTGCATAAGAAATCCCTCAACAACAAATTTTCCTAACTTTCTTTCCACTTGCAACAATTTTTCCTTACTTGGTAAAATTATTTGTTTTAGCTTTGCACACCCGCATGTCCGTGCTCGCCTGGAGAAGCATATGGGCTCGAATTTGGTCCGGCTCACGGACAAGACCTATATGACCGAGCTGGAGGAAAGGATCCGCGCGGTCAATGAGGAAAACCTCAATAAGAGGATCTCTTCCAGAGTTGTAAGTACGATTTATCTACCTAGTAAAACTGAAAGAAGTCACAATCTCTCTAGGTACTTTTTTGGGGTTCGTCGTTGGTGAGAGCCAATAATTTAGACATCTCATAGGTTCATGTTTTGTTTTGAAGGTCGAGTAGCGGCATATGTGTTTTAAATAAAATGCGTTGAAGCTACCGGATTTCACCGTCTGAACTTGCACTAAAAGATATTAACTAACACTTTCTCCCTTTGTCTAGCTTGACGAAATGGAAAGACTGAAACGATTAATCCTAGTCGGGAAGACACCGTTAAAAGAATGCCCACCAGAGCTTTTCCATCACCCCGTGTTCGTGTTCTGGAGGATGGTGAACAGGGAAGTGGCGAGAGCGTCCAAGAAACGAGCAGATGCATATTACAGAAAATTAAAAGCATCTCAAAAAATAGACCAAGTAAGATATTATTTCACTAACTTAGATACCTACGCTCTTATTATAGAAAGCTTGGTCACCAATTTTTATCAGGTCACTCTAAAGCCCTATCTCCAAGCAAAACTATTCGAACTTTGAACAGTGATAAAATGATCTAATTAGATACACCGGTCATGTGTGTTATTTTAACCAAATATTCAGACAACATTCGCTTGTGAACAAAAATCTGATTCAGTCTTCCTCACCATTGTCATCTTGACCGGCTTGCCTTAGATCGGTTACAGCCCATAGGGCTCTTGAAGGAAATAGGTAGAAGGGAACAGCAACTGTGATTCGCTTGATGTCTTCTGGCCGTCTACTTACTTGTACTGTGTGGGTTTCCATTCCAGCAACTTATAACCTTAGCCTATATCGGTACTCCTAGCCTGGTCCGGATCATTGTCTAATAAGTATCATAACTGTTTAACCTTATCAGTTACTCTAGGTTGTCTACCTTATCTCAAATTTAACTCTGTAATGGAAGCGGCTAGATGAGGAACGCTGGACAGGGTGTGGTGGCCTTCACCAAGGAATGCCTATGTTTAGTAGCGGCTCTGACGTCCGCAGGCTTGTATGATGATGATAAATGAGTATTTTATCTTGAATAGGGAATGGACGAGGAAGTGGAAGCCGAGGCAGTGAGCGAAGAGGGTCAGCAGTTGACGCCAGAACAGCTACTTGCCAAGTGCGTCGCGGAATTAGAGGAGATCAAGCAGGCTGACATCGAGAAGGGCGTCCGTTTCAGCGACGATCAGTTCGCTGTCCTCAAATACGAAGCAAACGATGTGAAAGTGCTAAAAAACCTTACTGTAAGTCGTAATATGATACCAAATTCTTACTTCTATTTAAGACCGCTTTTTAATATTTCTCTAAAAAGAAGGAGGTTCTCAATTCGGCGCGTTTTTTCTATATAATATCTTTAAATCGCCAGATATTCTTTGACACTGAGTAGATTTTAGTTTTGAAGGCTTTTGTATGGGAAATCTCCCCTCCTCCCCTCAATGAATCTCATCGTTCAGATTCATTATATTTTATCGGTCGAAAAATCATCCCTCAGAAACTATAGTGATTGCAGTTATTCAACTCGGTTCAGCTTTTATATTTCAGCTTTTACAGTTATTCAACAAAACAGGTTTGGGTGGCGCATGCATCTCATGCAGCTACTCGTAAGTTGAGTGATTTTCGTGTTTTTTTTAGTTATGAGTACCTTATTAAATAGAGGGAAATCTTTTCACATGAAAGATATCAATGATTTCCCGCAGGATTTTTAAAACCCAAATCCACACGGATATAATATTCGCGCTAGATGACGAAACCCCAGTAAAGAGGCGCAATTTACAGATGAAAATGAAAATGATTAATGAGTGACGTCAGCATGCAGAGCAGAGGTCGCGTTAAGGGCCGATATCCATCACAGAGGGGTGGAGTCGTTTTTAGCTGACTAATCAGATCACGCAGAGATGATATTATAAAATTAACACGTCATCTATCAAGAATCTAATTGGTCAGCTAAATCTCAGCTGACCTTAAGTTGCACTCTTCTGACTTCAGCATGTCATTGATGCAATCGATTCGACTTTTACTGACGTCACACGCATTTTCACCTACTTTTTTTATCCACTACAAGTTAGCCCTTGACTGCGATCTCACCTGATGGTAAGTGATGATGCAGTCTAAGATGATAGCGGGTCAGCCTGATAGGGGCATGGCAGTTATAATTAGTTGGCATACCCCTTATCGCTTTCCATCGGTAATCCGTAGGGTGGTAAGCTAGCCACGGCCGCAGCCACCCACCAGGCCAGACTAGGGAAATTCTTCGACCTTTCGACATTAAAACAGGAAGACGTATGGGCCTGACTTTACAATCACTCTCTGCGTCGTATAGCTCATTACTGAGAGTCGTGACCCATTTCCATTATTCAAATGATGGTAGTTTTCTTGGGATAGTAATGCGGTGGGTTCCCACGTCCTTCCGCATACGACTAGATTAAGAGTATTTAAACTCTTAGGTTTTTAACGATTATTATCAGATGTTAGTGATAATAACCGGGACCGACGGCTTATTAACGTATAACGAGACTATCTTACTATTTTATATTACTAATATTAAAAATGCGATATATGGATGTTTCTTACTCAATCACGCTCCAACGACTGAACGGGTCTGGCTGAAATTTGGCACAGAGATAGATTATAGTCTGGAATAGCACATAGGCTATCCTGGAAAATTAAAGAGTTCCCGCGGGAATCAAAAAAACCTTAATCCACGCGGATGAAGTCGCGGGCATCAGCTAGAATATGGCGCAATTCACGATGCCATATTTCCAGATAATACCACGCGACATGATTAGTTTAAACTTTAATGTGAACTTTTGCCGTTAATGTAACGAAACCACCTATGACACTTGCACCATATTGATATCGAGTCCGGATCAGTTTGTTTACATGAAAAACGTAGAAACGTTGAGGGCTCGTGGCAAACTAGCACGCACCAGATAAACTCCGGCATGGGTTGACCCGAAGGTGGTGAACGTGTAAACATTGTGTGATCATCTGTCTAAAGCCTCCAGTTCATATTGGCCCAACGCTTTCGGCGAGTGCCGTTGAACGTGTAAATCCACCACCACTACAGCCTATTAACGTCCCACTGCTGGACACAGGCCTCCACTCTCATAGGAGAGAGGGATTTAGAACTAAGACCCACCACGCTGCTCCGATGTGGGTTGGCGGGCTTTAACGACTAATATCATGTTAGTGATAATAACCGGGACCGACGGCTTAACGTGCTGTCCGAGGAACGGGGGTGAAACACCGCCAACTTCCAACTCCGGGCTGGCAATGAGAGATTTATTACTTGAAAAACCCAATACCTAACAATTTTAATGCCCGACCGGGAATCGAACCCAGGACCTCGTGATCCGCAGTCGACTATGCTAACCGATAGACCAACGAGGTAGTGTAACCAACCAACGAAGGTTTGCGAATCGCTTGTGAGATCCTGTAAAAAAATCCGACAGACGTCGGCTTAGCAGTCTAGCGACATAATTATGTATCCCAATTGGCTATTGGCCACTATTGAAATCAGTAGTCATAAGTATGAAGCAGCTATCTAACACGTTCGCCGAGTGACGAGTGCCGAGTGTTGAGACTTGAGTCAACGTATACGAGGGGCATATTTTTTACTAACTGTTACCGCGACTTCGTTACCAAGGAATCATTATCATGGATTAAAATACTAAAATATACATACCTACTTAATAACTTACACTGTGACTTTTCCTACGCATGAAAGGCATACATAAGGCAGGCATAAGGCATTGTATGAGCTAAGTATGGAGAAATTATTTGTAAGTGTTCAAAGATAAAAAACTATAAACTCTTGGAATACCCCGATTTCCGTGTCTGTCCGTTCACAATAACCTGTTATTTTAAAGCTATCAATAAATACCCTATCAAATTCCGATTACGACTAACACAGGCATAGGGATTGAAGCTAGGGTAGATTAGGTTAGTCAGAATACAAATTTACTGACTGTCATGATGAAAATGAGCATTGACGTATTTCCATTTGGGTAAGCAGTGTTTTACGCCTCTATGAACTGCACGCCACTGACACTAACGATGTCTAATATTATTAACTTTTTTGTTAAAATTGTGTAATGTATGTGTAATGTAAGGACAAACCAATAAACCAACAAACAAACACACTTTCGCATTTATAATATTAGTATGCTGTGTACGCGTGCACGATCCGTCTCTTGCAGTAATTTATGAATTCACGCATATTTCATGCTTTTACATTGTTGCCTTGAGTCTAGACTCTACTATAGATAATATTATCAGTAGTTATAATGTTTGAACTGTGGAAAATCTTTGAAAACCTTTCGAAAACTTTGGGAACTATTTGATTTTTCGGAACAAAAAGGAGTCTTCTACTGTAATTCCCATACATCCGTTCTGTTACGGCGTTATTGTTTAAGAAACCAACCAAACAAACACACTTACTGATAATAATCTATATTAAACACATGCGAAAGTGTGTCGGTTTGCTACACTTTCACGACCCATCTTTTCAACCGATTTTGATGCAAAATATAGAGATAGTTAGGTTGTATCCCGTGGAACATAAACTATTTTTTATCCCGGAAAATTAAAGAGTTCCTGCGGGAATAGAAAAAAAGCCTAATCCACGCGTACGAAGTCGCGGGCATCATCGGTACGGATTTCCTGGATTCTATCCAACTCTTTTCAACAGACTCTATTTTCTGAACTGGTGGTAGGTAAAGCCTTGATGATAAAATGTTAAAGCTCAAGTGAAATCTTATCGACAATGATAACATAATTATTATTGTCATAGAACAAATACCTAATCAACAAGGTATCGATGTGTGTGCTTAGAACAGCATTGCTGTGTGTAGACTGTGTACACAATTAAAGCTAACCAGTAGAAACTGGAACTTTATCATTTAATCTACATTGACATTTGACATTTTTGATAATTATGTCCTTCGGCTTGTCACGTACTTGGTTACGTGACAACAACCTAAAAAAACTGGTGGTAGGCATATAATAATGGTTCCGGGTTGGTTATAGCGGGCTAGTGGCCTGTTCCAACTACTTGTTGGCAGGGTATTTTTTGTAACGTCTCCAATCTACATCTCCATTGAATTAGATTCTCAGAGTAAGGATAATATTATATTTTAACTCTATCATTAGATTCCTTCATTTAAATCGCGATATGATGGCCCTTTTGACGTTTATGCGCCCGTGCAGTTTTGTAAAAGTTTGCAAGATCGTTTGATGGAACAATTTGCGCTATTTTATTGTCTATAGTGTCGTAAAGTACAATCGTATAATCATTATAATGTACCGAATCTATTATTTTAGGACAAAAAAAAATTGTATTTAGTTATTCTTTTTGGTGTACATGATGTGAATATTATTTTTTACTTAAACATAAATAATAATATGAAATGTGGCCATTGCTAAATTGTGAGCTGTCATAATGGCCATCATATCGTGATGCTACTCTATTAGCAAATTTCCTTTGATCTTTCCGCCGTACCGTCAGATTCAAATTGTCACCAATTTCAGTGGTAAATTAAACTGACTAGTCCTGATACTCATAAGTCTATGCGAAGAATAAATATAAATATACAAATATATATAGGTACTTACTCAAAATAATAGTTCAGACGATACAAAAATAAATGTCTTACCTACTCTGGTTACATAGTCTCGCAGTTTGCTATACGACCTGTCACACTACAAGACAACTCTTGAGTCAGCTGTCAGATACGAAAATAAAACTGCTACAAATAAATGTTTCATTCAGTATCCAAAATTCCGATGTTTCACCCTCTGTCTAGACTTTGTGGTATGTAAAACATTTACGAGATGTAAAAGTACCTACTTCTATTTAGCCTTTTAGAGTATTTTTAAATAAGAGAAGATGTTTAGCGACTAGCGACCAAAAATGTTCGTTTCGTTTTATCAGCTCGAATGGAAAACAGAATAAAATACAAAGGAAATAGAGTCATTAAGATAAGATGTCATGGATATAATATAAAATCAATAAGTATGAAAATAGATACAAAAGGAATTGCCTGTTATTGACATAGGGAGATATCCTTATATCCTTGTTTATATTGTCCTTGGATAATATAAATACCTTATCTCGAAAGTTTGCCTACAATTATAGGTAGCTACTTTGAGTACAAATTCCGTCAACAATAACTTAATTTATAAATAACTTTTAGCCCATGTGACTGACGATGTCCTCTTTCAAGGGTTCGTACAATTTTAGCCTGATTATCTTTCTTCCTCCTCGGCAGGTTTTCGCACCTAAGCGTCTCCATCTTTTAGTAATAGAGTTACAAAGTTATTTTTTATAACTTGCTTCCCTTCCAGGTTAAATTGCTTGACGACTTTACGAGTTGGGTTGTATGTAGGCATGGCCAAAGACTTCCAACTGGCCCACCCACCAGAGCTCACCATCTGGCAAAATCGCAGTCAAACACTAACTTAAAAAAACGTTTTAAGTACTTCCTTATTTGTTTTCGTGTTTACGTCTGGCTTAATCTTGAGAGCATGAACTCTACATAAAGGAATTTAAATATTCTAAAGCAAAAAAATTTTTAACAAATTAAGTGGGCATACAATCTATGCTTTTGTCTTATCGAAAAATACTTAATTGCTTGCACGAGTTCGTCGCATGATTTGGTAAAAAACAAAAGAAAGAGTCGCATTTGTGTTATGTGAGAGTTAAAATAAAACGAAAATAAAAATTAACTTTCGGTTATTTTATTTTTACAAAAAAAACAGGTATAGCGACCTCAATTTACATAGACGCACCCTGTCAAACAAAGAATGTGGACTTATTGGATAAGCGCACGGTGTTTATACAACCGTGCGAGCAGCTTAACCGAAACTGGGCACAGACTTATTAACTTTGCGGCGCGCTAGAGGTCGTAATTTTTGCCAAAAATAAAAAGTATGAAAACGAAATTGTAGGTCTAAATACGTTCTACAAGTTTGTTAATAGACATTTTTTCGATATCTTTCACGAGAAAAGAGATAATAGCTAAAAACAAATTTCACTACCTAATTTTTTTGTTTTTTCATCAATCTCATTAAAGATGAACGTTAAATGAAAAATGTAAAGGACTTTAATTATAGATCGTAAAAAAATTTACAAAAAGTATAGCATCAAAATGTACGTATCTCAACGGAGAACCGAGTTATTGTAAAAAAACTGAGTTTAACCCTTTTTTAAGATGGCGGAAAATGCACATAGGAAATCTTGGTCGACAATTTGAAGTTAAGCTTTTCTAGGGCTCCCCCACGTAATATCCAAAATTAAGCCTTTTCGGTTCACATGCATTTCTAACCCGTTTTTCCGACGTAATGAATGGACTATATTTATATTTTACTCGTAGTATTTTACTCGTTGGTGTTTCGGAAATGATTTTGAAATGCCTGTCGTTCCATTAACTAGTTTTAGAACCAGATAATGGTAATTAATTAATTAAACTGTCAACCCAGATATTCGGCAAGCGAACAGACGAAGTCTAATCATGAGCGTGTACTGTATTTCTTAATGTTTATCATTAAAAACTAATTGACACTATCTAAATTGGTTTTTAATACTATGTACTTACTGTTAATGTTAAAATCAATGAAATTCACCGAAATACATATAATTTTTTTTAGAAACAGCCATAATAAACGCCCTCATAGTATATACTCGTATATGTCAGTTGTCACCGTAAGATTGCAAGAACCGTTAGATTGTAATCTAACTAGCGAAATTGTAAACTGTCGACTTACATTACACGAAAAAATTTATATGACGTAAAAAGTAAGCGTCTCTGAATTTTTTCCTTAGTTGGGTTACAGGTTTTTAATTAATACTTACTGCTTGTTATAGAATACAATAATATTCTGAATTGAGAACGCTCTCAATGTTTGAAGTCGTTAAAAAGCTAATTTACGAAAGATTGTAGGTAGGTATAGGAAGTAGGAGCAAAAACGGCTCTATAGAATGATGAAATTGCGATTAGATAACTTTGTTAAAAATATTGATAAAAAATATATGCTGGATTAAAACTAATTATTATATTATTAATTATGTATTTTCTATCTTTACAGACTGTGGACGAACTCTACGCATTGGCTGACAAAATTATTGGAACTAAACGTCTATGAATCTTTAAGTATATTAAGTGGAAATAACATTAACAATACTTTTATTTTTTATAAATTTTACTTAAAAATATACGTTATTTAATATGTTTTAAAGTTAAATACACTAGAATATACTATATTAAGAAAAAAACATGCATAAAATTAGTGTTGTTAAGAAGTAACGTGATTTCATTAAAACTTTTAAGAAATAATTTGAAGTTTAGTATTTTTATGTACCTTCTTTAGTTTATTAATAATTCAATAATGATTGTCAATCCGTAGGTAGGTACGCCCTCTGTAACCTGTTTAAAGTCTGTGAAAAGTCTACGAGAGACTAAGTTAATTGGAAATTAAATTTTTGGATCGAAATAAAAGTACAACCATTGTAGTACAATAACATTTATTACAACGGTAAAATAAACATGCTTAAAAACATTTCGTGATACATTGCAATTTGCTATAGCACAATAAGTTTATATCTTGACTAGATATTCAGATTCTAATGTTATTTTTGTGTTATTTCACGTTTCAAAAAAAACACGTAGATTTGGTTCACTAATAACCCTAAACCTAAAACAATTAGATTTTGAACTTGATTGATAGTTTCATGGCCCTTAGTATAAGGGAATTTATTATTGTTCACACGAGAAAAACACTTTCGCATTCAAACAATACTTAACTGAAAGAACTTTCAGTCACATTTCTATAGCGGTCTCATATTTAAAAATAAATGAAATCTGTTGCACTTCGGAATATAATGAAGGTAATATTAGTAACTAGGTACTAATGTTATCCTCTGCAATTTACGCATACCTAATAATAAATCTCAAAGAAATACAGCATACGTAATTATTACGATATGTCACTTATAAGTAGATAAATACTAAGAATTTCGTCAATTTTCATAACTACGTAGAGAAGCAGTCGAAAAGGTCACACGATTCCAAGAGTTGCAATTTTCATTTATGACACCGCAAATTCTTTAAACACAATAAGTTATGGCCTAAGTAAGAACGTAGATAAGTCTTATGTAAAATCCTAGATAACTGTTGGTCACAAGTGACTCTTTGGTTTTCTGCGAAGTTGCGCGTAGATAAGACCCGCAGGCTTGTCAATGGGCTGGTAGATGTAATGACGAGGATCTCCTTTCGTCACATTCGCGGGGAACTTGGAAACGTCGATATTGAGGTAATGTTTGTTCGGCATCGTCATGCGGATCCAGGTTATCTGCAAGTAAATGGGTTATATTAAGGTCATTGCGAAATTTAAACACTTAATTGTATTGTTGTTTCTGTGGCATAGGAAACTAAAGCTTATTATCGAAGTGTCAAAGTTTGATTTCTGTTTTTAGCTTCTGTCGAATTGTTATCGCCTAGCTGATACACGAAAATGGCATATGACGATTGCTTTTGAACAGCCATTTGCTGATAAACTTTGACCAAGACGGAGACTCGTGGACGCGTATCATGTGAGACGATAACTACGAAGGGTGTGACGCCTCTGTATCGCATATTGAGGGCTAAAATTAGGTTTCCTCCGAGGAAGGTAAACAACTTTGATGATCCCATCTAAATTTAGCAAACGCTACGGAACGCTAACACCTAACTTAAGCCTTGGTTTGCTTATAAACTGATAGAACAGAAATCTGTAACATCAACATCAACATTTTCTTAACGCTCAAATTTTTGCTGTTCTAATGAATCTGAATTGTGTCGTTAACATTATAAAATCTTTAGTCACTTTTACAAACTACAACATAACAAAATTTTTACTTTGAATATCCTTGAAATGCATAGAAGTGCGGATACACAATTTTGTGCTTATTTCATTACTAACACGACAGTATATCTCCGATATATAGATCCTGTTAAATGTCAAACATTACCAAGATAACTCGAGCACGTAGATACGTAATCACGTTTGCAAGAAACCAATTACTCAATACAAAACAATATACTACTGAAACGACTCTGGATGAGATACAGAGAAATAATAATTATGCCTGTTCGATATTCTCGATAAATGTCAGAATCTTAATGTGCCCATTCACAAAATATTATAATCCAGGAAATCTTTTTAGGCAGTACAAGCCCTAAATAAACTTCAGCAAACTTTTCACATCGTAAATATAAAGATGTAGAGATTACAGTTACAGGACATTGATGACTTGATAAACTCCCGGAATTTAAAGATCTAGCTGCTAGCATTGATAGAATAATTTATAAATGCAATAAGATATTATAGTAGTAGACAATAGCCTAGTTTAACAAGTAATTCATTTGCAATTAAGTATTATCATACTTATATAAGCTTTAATTAATAATATTTTGTTCCACATAAAATACTTCATATCTCAACGTTTGTTTTGCCTTCATCTAATCTATTCGTATGTACATGTTCTTGAAGTTTACCTCAGAAACTTTTTCCAAGACAGTTTTCTGCGCCTGGTAGAGCGTGTGTTGTACCGAGGGTGAGTAGACACCAGTGTCGGGGGGGCCAGCGAATTTCTCTAGGATCGCGTCTTTCACGGTCAACCATGCGTTGTCGAAATCCGCAGATTTCATGTTGTCGTACGTCCATTCCGCTTCGACTACAGTACTGCAAAATAAAACTCATTTTAAAAAAGAAAGATAGTGAAAATATTGAAATCCAAAAATTTTAAGTTAATTAAGGCAGTTTTGTGTAATTTAAGTGTTTAATAATTAATAAACTGATAACTAAAATCAACCGTAGGTAAACGACTGACTTGTCACTTAAGTACTTAAGTATGTTGAAAATGAATTATATTAAATCCTAAAATTTAATTATTATAAAATATATCAAACTTACCTAAATATTCTCTCAGGAGCATCTGCTAGTGTCGTGTATTCGTCTTGTACAAAGTCGACGAAGGACGATTGCGTCGTCTTCAGAACCCGAAGATCACTTAAGCCTGATTTTACTAGGACAGCCTCTGTAAAAAGGTTTACAGATTTACAACTACAACCACATGAAAATTTTGTTCCATTAGAATGTAAATGTAAATTTATGTATGCATAGTTATATGTGTTATTTTTTATAGTATTTAGATGTACAACACCTAGAATAGCACCATGTTCACCCAAATGTGCAATAAATAAATGATTAATTTATTGATTGGCTCACCATGTCTTGCTTGAGATACTTCGCACCATCGCGTTGCTGTCGGTGAAAATATAAATGCATGGTTATGAGGTATTCCGGCTTGTAACCTTTCCCATGGATATTCCATTATGTGACATTTCGCTTCTAAAACTTGCCTATACGTATATAGGAAATGATTCACTACAACCGCACCAAATTCTTCTGGAGTCTTGATACCGTATTTCTTGGCCAGTAAATAGACGGTATTCTTTTGTGAGTCCGTCGCGACGACGTCTTTATTGTCTCCGACTACGTATGCTGATTCACTGCTCAGCTTCAGTTCTGTAGACACTTCGAATTCCCGGATAACATGGTATTCTCCATCACGGTACACATGCAAAAGTTTCACTGAACCCTTCCCATATCCGTGATCGCTCAGTTCGAAGCGACCGCCTGTGTCCGCCGCTGCTGTAGTGGCAGCCTTCGCTGCGCCCGTCGAAGGAAATAGGACTCCTTCACCTGAACTCGTGTTCGAGGGTTTCGCATAGATTCTGTAATAAACCAAATCGTATAACAAAATCTCTAAAAATTACACCAATATTAAGCACATTTTAACTTTAGTAGAGTACTTTTTGTTTATTAACATAATTCGGTAAAATTTTATTTACCTGTTCGTGCTAGTCCACGGCATTGTTTCGAATAACTATTTACTTTATTTTTAATGTGTGCAAGAAACAGCGTCGGCTCATTTACCCGCGAAGACACTGTATGATAAATGCCGGCGAGGAGCTCATTTATAATGGCACCCTGTGACCCCCATTATCACTGACGAGCACGCGCCTAATGCGCAAACTGGACCTTATCGAGGTCTACATTAATTTAATTTATCTAATACGGAGCAACATGTACCTACATTCATATCAGAGTAAAATGTAAACAAACAACAAGTTGTATTCAGATTTTAATTTTTTTAAATGAAACCGTGGATATTTTATTATGATTTTGTGTTAACTAATTCATGCTAGTTCGAGTCACGCTGCGCCGCGCCGTCTGAGCACAAAACTATCGAAGGTTTCAAGGTATGGCATAGCGGGCAGCCCAGCTGATGCGGCTGGTATGTGTCAATAGCTTGAGCACTACCAACCAAATCTACATCACAAAGTATATTAATTTATTAAACATATTCATATTATACGCAGTCTATACGGTACGGTACTATACTCGGAATATTAATAAACGTCATAATAAAACGCATAATAAACGTCAGTTTACATCCAATTAAAAGTCCGTCTATACACTACGGAGGTAAACCACAGAATAGGTAATAGGTAAATAGTACGTTGTAGGTAAACGGAGGTAATTTTGTTAGATGAACTCGCTTGAAATAAGTTATACCTACAAAACGAAACGAAATATGAAAAGTACAAAATTCGAACGGTGTACCTACCTACTTGGAATTGAATATATAAAACTTTGACGTCAAAGATATTCAAATGAATAGATAGCAAAATAAAATATACGCAGAAGTGCAAGTTCACAACAATCACACGTGATTTATTAGCATTCATCGCAATATCACATCATCTCAAAACTCAGACACTCTGACGTGGTTCATCCAAAAATTGTAACAAACAAGGTCACGTAGTTTATCAATGTTATATATTATATTATTATTGATTATGTACCAAATTTATTCTGTGAAACAGTTTTATATAATCAATAGACTCTATCATCTTGAGTAGCACAAAATAAAGCCCGGTATGTATCCGGTATGGTGTACCTAAAACCTATATTAAGGTAACCCATATAAAGCTCACTCATTCAGGTCTCTCCGGCGACTTTGTCCGCGTGGACTAAGTTTTTCGATTCCTGTGGAAACTCCTTAATTTTCCGGGATAAAAAGTAGCTTATGTCCGTCCCCGTGATACACCTACCCTTGTACCAAATTTCATCAAAATCGGTTGAACGGATGAGCCGTGAAAGCTTAGCAGACAGACACACTTTCGCATTTATAATATTAGTATGGACGTATGGATTATAGGAACCAAAAAAAAAAATTACGATTAGGTTGCCTCCTAATAGGATGCGCAAGAAATAAGGTCTCTACGCACGCATGTAGAGACGCGTGAGATTTCCCTTAATCTACACAGCCCAGCTTTCACGAGTCGACGAGACTTAATTATTTTATAGTTTAAATTCCTAGCATTCAGTAGGTAGTCGATTGGCAATATATTTTAAGCCTGTCCTTGTATATTAATTTTAATTAGATATTCGACGTAAATCATATTAGGTATGTAAGCAAATACTCATAATTCATTTGCTTATTACTAATTAGTTTTAGGACCCTCTGGATATCTATCTTAATTAGTTCATTAGGCTATAAATATTTGTCACAATATTATTACAATTTTAATATGCAGTATAGGTCTAGGTATGTATAAATTAAAACAATGAGACTCTTACTAAAATAGTTTTCATACCCGGATCCTGAACCGTATAAATCATTGATGTAGAATTTTACTTTTTAGTACATACTAGCTGACCCGGCGAACTTCGTACCGCCTTAGTATGCAAAATTAAATGTATATTTTTCAATATTTCTGAGAGATTTTCTTAATATTTTTTTCCGTAAGAACCTTCTCCTAATAATAACAAATACAACAAAAAAAGAATTAGTGAAATCGGTCCAGCCATTCACGCGTGATGCCGTGACCAAGGAAAACGGGTTTCATTTTTATATATATAGAAGATTATACTCTATTTCAATGGTATAAATATAAAGTACGTCATAGTGTTGAAGTTCAATGTACCTACTTAAAATCGCTTATTTTTATACGGGCTCTTTCTGTGCGACATGACTTTTGGAAACTACCGCATCCCGTAATTACCTACTAGGCTACTAGGGCCTCCCTTTAAGTACCAATCTAATAAAATTCTGCTACAATTTACGTAGGTTATACCTATTGATAAAAATTTTGACTCTGGAAGTCATATCTCCACAAGCACGGCCGAAGAAAATTTTCCGCGGATGTTTTTCTGAATATAATGTGTAATTTTGGTTACCCATCTGCTCTAACCATGGTGGTCGGAAACATTTTCCTTGGTCGATAGAGAACGCTCAACGCATTGCGCATTTTCCTTCTATGTACAGGACCGGGCTTTCGGCTTACCAGTGGAGAATTGCTACCCTAGAACACGCTGAATATCGAATCGCAGTGTTGCGTTGATTTACCTACCTAAATAATTTTGAACTTGCCTTTACACAAGCTTAAGAAATCCATTTAAAGTATGCTCCTGGAAAAAAGCTTATTATACTTATACTGTCGAAGATTATGTAAATGATAAAAGGATATGGATTTGATTCGCTCCAGCAATGCTTAGGACTGCGGTTACCTATGTATCTACATAGTCATAGTCATAGTCATAGTCATTTATTTATTAAATATAGGTACACTGTAGGTACACTTACTTTCGTCTAAAAATTACATAAGTACTTAAAAAGCATGATGGTGATAATGGTCAACGGTATCCCAAAACTAAAGCAACGAGGGTTCCAAACGCGCCCTGGTCTGAGAAGAGCCCACAACAAACTCAGCCGGGTTTTTTTTTTTTAAATTATCACCATCTCACAAATATTCTTACAAAGGAACTATCAGAGACACAGAACACAAAAATAAGAGACATTAGAGCAAATTATTGCCAGGCTTCCTTGTCGTTTAAGTAGTCCTTTACATGGTACTAAGACTTTTCAATGAGTTCCTTTACGTTTTACATTAACTTTGAACTTATTCAGAGACATCTTCAACATGTCTTCTGGGAGCTTATTATAGAAGCGGACACTGTTTCCAACAAATGAATTGCTAGTTTTACTAAGCCTAGAAACAGGCATTACAAGTTTATTTTTATGTCTAGTATTGACATTATGACAATCACTTTTCTTCTTGAATTTATCAATGTGCTTATGCACGTGTACTAAATTTTCAAATATATATTGGTTGTGCACTGTCATAATATTGATTTCTTTAAATTTATCTCTTAGTGACTGCCTTGGTCCCATATTATATATGGCTCGAACAGCCCTCTTCTGCAACACAAAAACAGAATACACATTGATGTAACTGTAAATGTTTTTTTTAAAAAGAGCAACCACCGAGTTTCTTGCTAGTTCTTCTAGTAGGAATGGCATTCCGAACCAGCGGTAGATTCACACGAGGATATGAAAGCACTTTCAATAAGTTTAGTTTAAACTAAGTATAAAATTAAGTAAGTGTTGGTCAATACTTTTATTTATTTATTTAAGTTTATTTGAATAAAAAATATGAGTTTGAGTTTGAATAGATATGTTACTTAAAACTATCGATAATAATTACTCATCTCATCTTTACAATGTAAGGTCTCATCATTATCTCATCTCTTTGGATAGAGAGCTACAATTTCAATAATTCACTGCGCGTAAATATTTCTTCCGTTCAAACACGAGTGGCTGGCAATTTTTATAGTGATATCGTAAACATTTTATGTGCTTTTATAGTTATTGAAGACCTTAGGGTGGATGGTTGCTAGATTTTCAATAACCCGGCCCGTTCAAGATAAATAGTTTTGTTTAATTATTAGTATCCTACTGCCTACAACATGGATCCACACAACCTCCGGCGCAAAACTATTGACATAATCCATACTTTTTAATTGACCGAGCGAAGCGAAGGTCTCTGAGTCTACTTGAGTGAATTTTCACTTGTCCGTCCGTCCGTCCGTCTGTCAGAGCCTTATAACTTCTGAATTACTGAACGTAGTTACTTCAAATTTAAATATAATAATATGTAAACCGATGGCCTTCAGTCGAATATGGCTTAAAAAGTTATAAAAATCTTTATTTCAGGGGGGCTCTCATAGAAGCGAATGCAAAGTATAATATTTTTTAAAGCGTCACATAGAGTTGCGGTACATCATTTTAAAGATAACTTGACGAAAAGCTTTCAAAGTGGAGATTTTCTGACGTCCAAAGTTGACCTCAGAACTCTCAATTTTCTGAAATGCTGAGCCTGAAACTTGATCAATTATTTGAATTATATCCTGTACTTAAACAACAAATACTAAAATTAGATAAATATTATAAGGAAACGAGATTATTTAATTTTTAATGAGCTTCAGTATTTTTAACAGAACTTCACAATCATGTCTACAAATGGCGCTCTGTACTTTAAAGTTTATTCGTTTTATGCAATTTTATGGATACCGCGAGGTCTCAGTTCGGAGAACCACTAGTACCTATTATAAATGCGAAAGTGTGTCTGTCTGTCTGTTTGCTACGCTTTCACGGCTCATCCGTTCAACCGATTTTGATGAAATGTGGTACAAGGTTAGGTTGTATCCCGGGGAAGGACATAGGCTACTTTTTATCCCGGAAAATTAAAGGGTTCCCGCGGGTATCAAAAAATCCTAATCCACGCGGACGAATTCGTGGGAATCATCTAGATCCCAGTTGCTGCACGATCCGGTCGCGCCCATGTACACGGCCTATACTGCGTAGTATGAATAGTCCCATAAGTAGTAAGATGATTTATTATTATAAGCGAAATTTCTTGTTAGTATTATAGTTTATATCGCCGTTCATGTCTGTGTTGGTGGTTTGGTTATTTTAAAACCGTTTTGGAGTTTTGGGTCGTGTCTGTAAAGAAAAAAATCGAGTTGCGATATTTCCGACAATGTCTTTCCAGTAGCTAGGTTAATTAATAACATATGTCACTAACATGATAATAGTAACCCGCATTGGAGCAGCGTGGTGGGTCTAAGCTCTCATTCCCTCTCTCCTATGAGAGTGGAGGCCTGTGCCCAGCAGTGGGACATTAATGGGCTGTAGTGGTACCAATTATTATTTTATAAATCTTACGGATTAAAGATTAAAGAAGTGGGACAAAGTAGGTATAGCAGCCGGGTCGGGTGATAAAAATGTGAGTAGGAAGCTACTGAATGTTAAGATGAAACTACTACAGTCTGTTGGGATATCACAATCAGGTAAACGTAAACAAATTGAACTCCACTAATAGCTTAGATGTTTATAAATAAAACGTTGTAATAATATAACAATCAACTACTTACCGGCAAGATACCCACCAGACGTTAAGTCGGCTCCATACTACATTTATGCAAATTGATGATAGATATTACTCACTATCAAAAGTTTTATATATTCCCGTAAACTCCTTAATTTTCCTTAACGAAAATTCCCTGTACGAAATTTCATCGAAATCGGTTGAAAAGATAAACGGACCGTTAAAGCGTAGCAGACTGACAGACAGACAGACAGACACACTTTCGCATTTACTTACTTATTTACTATTTTTGTTGCCTAACTTAAGTACTGTGTTTGAGAAAAGTGTGCACTGGTCGCTTCCGGTTCATGAGTCGTGACGCCACATATACCGAAGGCTCAGCCTGAAAATCAGCGCTGCAGTTATCATATACTGCAAGCAACATGCTGAGATAGCAGCCTTTTTAGCGATTACACGGAGTAACTTATTTTTTGTAGTAAAAATACCACTTGTATTTTAGTAAGTACGTTTAGTAAGTATTTATTCTGTAGGTATAATTTCTCATCTCTGTATTTCTTTTCCGTGTAAAGCTAAATAAACATTCATTTATTTATTCATTTATAATATTACCTAGTATGGATATGGAAGTATGGTTTTCTAAATTTTAATTTATTTAGTACCAAAAGGTTATAAAATACGAAGAAAAAACAGATACATAGTGGTGGTAAATTTTCTTGTAAATGATACTACCTATTTAACCATGTGCATAAATTATTTCAAGAAGTACAAGTTATTATTTTCTCAGTAGATATAATAATCAACTTGTATGTAAAGAACAGCGAACATTTAAAACATAATATTCCGATAAAAACAACTATCGTCATTTACATGGAAATTGTGAAATGGGAAAATCCACTTTGCCTTCACGGACATCCGATAGGTACATATATTATGTGCGCATTATTATAGTAAGTTGATTAAATGAAATGTCGTCATTCGCGCACTTATCGCTTATGGATTCATTGAAAAACAGCAGACAAGGAAGTAAAATGGCATACAGTTGCGAAATCACATAACGGGGTCGGGCGGACTGAGGCGGGCGGCATAATAGTGATTGCATACGATTTTCCAAATAGTATTACTACTATCGATAATCGATATCTTATAATACCACGATCATTTCAAGCATTACTTTGACGATTTTTAACTTTTTGGGGCCAATTCTGTTGTAAACCATCTAAGTAAAATGACAGCTCTATTTTTATTGCTATCCCTTTCAGAATACTTCCAGCAGAAAGGAGCAGCATTAGATTTAGAGCTACCATTTTAGTTTAATTTAGAGATTGTTTTGAACAGAATTGGCGACACTGATAAGATACATAGCTGTAGGTAAGTACATTCGATTTTTTAAAAGTCCACTATCACTGTTACAACGTTACATAGTTATCCTACAATTGAAAATAGATATTTTCCGATGGAAGTTTGAGCAATTCAAGTTCAACAGCTAGTTCAATGTGTATCTGATTAATATTATTGTCTTAGTATTGATTTCAATGAAGTTACTATTAGCTATCATTTTTAAACCTCTTAGGTGATCAATCTGTTTGGTAGGCATCATACGACACTATAAAGAGAGAAAGACGTAAATATATCGATACGATAGAATTAGATCGATACAAATAATAACGGGCAGCTCTATGGCATCTCTGAAACTTGTGCTGAAACTGAAGTGCGCAGGCGCGAGGGCGGGCGGCGCCGTGACGCGTCGCCGGCTCCCAGCTGACGGCACAGCCGCTGTGACGTTTTATACGCACCCGAGAGAAACGCGCACGTCTGCACCGGGCGATGATCGTGAATCGTGGTTCTCCAGTGTTTTAATACTACGTACTATTATAACCTTTACCCTTTGTGATACATCATACAAATGATGGTGCGACGCAGTGGACGTTACACGGTCAACTGGCGAGGGTTTAGGGACTATGTCGGCAATAAGCCCCCCGATGACGGTGAGTTGTTTATCGGCGAATAAACTTAACCTCAAAACTATCGCTTTATAACTGCATTAGTTAAATAGTGAAATATGATTAGTCGATTAATGTTGTCTTGGTGATATCAAAAAGATCATGATAAAGAATCTATTTAAACGCACAAATCTTGCACAAAACACGATTGTCATGCTCATGAAAGTGATCTACGAGAACTTTGAGTACACAATTTAATTTATAAAATATACTTATTCAGTTTATTTTTAATTTTTAATTACCATTCAATGTAGAATATTGCTGAAAAATACTTTCGTAAAAATAAATAGATCTGTAAATTGGCATGACAATTTTATACCCCCTGCTATTTAGGAACCTACGAGACCGGGTAAAAAGCTCACAGGAAAGCTCGAAAGAGCTTTCCTGTGAGCTTTTTCGAGCTTTCCTGCTCGAAAAGCTTATTAATTTTACTTACATTTCTTGATTAAATAAATTGTATTTTTTTTATTTAGTCGTTTTGATTCACTACCTACCGGATGGTTAAATAAAAGATGGTATAAGTACCCCATTAATCCTCAGTCGTTGAAACTTGGCACTGCAGGGTTGTAGTATGGTATGAACCAAAACTTGAACAAAAAATCCAAAAAAATACATGCGGAAGTTCAAGATATTACCAAACCCAAACTGCGTTAACGCGATAATGTATGCCTTCATACTTTTGCTTTAACCATAGTATGGTAAAAAAATACCTTAACTTATTTTTTTGACCGAGCGAAGCGAAGGTCTCTGAGTCTACTTGGGTGAATTGGCACTTGTCCGTCCGTCCGTCCGTCCGTCCGTCCGTCCGTCTGTCAGAGCATTATAACTTCTGAATTACTGAACGCAATTACTTCAGCTTTAAATATAATATGTAAACCAATGGCCTCCCGCCGAATATGGTTTAAAAAATAATAAAAATCTTTATTTCAGGGGGCTCTCATAGAAGCGAATGCGAAGTAAAATATTTTTTATAAAGTTACATAGGGTTGCGGTATATCATTTTAAAGATAATTAGGAATAGAGTCCAAAAATATATTTTTTTTAATTTTTCCCCCAAAATTGATGAAATGGGGGGCTTTCAAAGTGGTGATTTTCTAACGTCCAAAGATGACCTCAGAACTCTAAATTTTCTGAAAGGATGAGCCTGAAACTTGATCAATTATTTCAATTATATCCTGTACTTGAACAACAAATACTAAAATTAGATAAATATTGTAAGGAAACGGAATTATTTAATTTTTAATGAGCTTCAGTATTTTTAACAGAACTTCACATTTATGTCAATAGATGGCGCCGCGAGGTCTTAGTTCGGGGCGAACCACTAGTTTAAATATTTATTTTTAAAATACGACAGGTTTAACTTATGATAATTTATCGTACCTACTGTAAAGTTAGTGAGCTTCCTTGCCTGCAAAACTTATACTATACTGCAGTATGTGGCAGTATACGATATACGTCGTACTAACTAACTAACTAACTAACACTAAGATAGATCTACAATAAGAATTAAACAAAAAATACCTATTATCAACTTAATCATATTCTTCAACGATGTAAGCGGAGACGCAGAGTTTATATTTATAAGCAATATGACTAACTCCGGTATGTGTTCTCGTAAGTCATACCGATTTACATGAAGGTTAAACGATTATCTCACCCTCAACCAAAAAAAATGTGGAAATTGACTAGCTCCCATCTGCCCATAGGTTTTTTTCTGGATGTAACTTTTTACTCTATTTGGCAAGCAGTTATTCATAAGACAAATCACATTTTAAAGACAATAGTAATGTAGCTATTAAATTAAGTTATTGTCTGCTTAGGAAACTATTTTGTAATGTTTTATGACGTTGATTTTTTGCCAAACTGTTTTTCTTCATAAATAGAATCGTACATAAATATTATTTTTGTTTCAAATAAAAGTTGATTAAAGGCCGAATTTTTTTTCCCATCTGCCAGCGGACAGCTGTTCTGTGGCAGAGGCACCGGAGCAAATGGGAGCGAGTCGGAAAATCGAATTTCTATTCTTTTTTTTACTCACTATAAGTTAGCCCTTGACTGCGATCTCACCTGATGGTAAGTGATGATGCACTCTAAGATGGTAGCGGGTTAACCTGTTAGGGGCATGGCAGTTATATTAAACCCATTCCCCTATTCGGTTTCTACACGGCATCGTACTGGAACGCTAAATCGCTTGGCGGCACGTCATTGCCGGTAGGGTGGTAACTAGCCACGGCCGAAGCCTCCCACCGTATCAGACCAGGGAAAATTCATAAATTATAAATTCCCAAATTGACCCTAGGGATCGAACCCGGGACCTCCGCACGTAGACAACAGTGCTCAAAACTGCGCCGGGGAGGTCGTCGAAGTCGTCTACTGATTGCCTCAATCGGTGGGCTGAAGGGAACTAATCTATACTATTATAAATGCGAAAGTTTGGATGGATGGATGTATGGATGGATGGATGGATGGATTGATGGATGGATGTTTGTTACTCAATCACGCCAGAACGGCTGAACGGATCTGGATGAAATTTGGCACAGATGTAGATTATAGTCTGAGTTCTCGCGACAACCAAAAAACCTTAATCCACGCGGATGAAGTCGCGGGCATCAGCTAGTTAATTCATGAAAGGCTGAAATTGTGCAAAAACGTTGTTTTTTATGTTCCTCGTCGATTAACCAAATTTCTAAATGGTAAATTCCTAAAAGATAGGACGGTCCACGTTTAAGAATTTAATTTACGCAGATCTCGACTATATTATAATATGGTTAACTCCTTTTTCCCGATCTTTAATGAATCAGCGTTATAAAAACCGGCCAAGTGTGTGTCGGGCTTCGCGCAGTGTAGGGTTCCGTAGTTGCCCGTCACAATATGCGTTTACCTTGTAATACTGGTTAAATTGTAAAGCCTGATACTTTTCTTTTTGTATATACTACTGCCACAGAATAGGTAATATTACTGCTATGAATTTTTTCACATATCCTATGACAGGAAGGGAGGGGCATGTTGCCTTACCATCTACGTTTTATGAAGCTATTATACTGATCGCAATTCATATTTTGCTCATAGTTACCCGATGAGGAGTTCCGCCCTCTATCTCTGAAGTCTGAACTACTCATCTTATCGATATCTCATCAGTAATCCCAAAGAAGCCCAATTGTTTTTTGGAATAAAAAATCCTGCTTAAGTAACTAATCAAATTATTGCATTCTGGTTTTCTAACTATAATGAATGAATTAAGTAAGTAAATATTTCTGTACCTCAGTATAGCTATAGCGATTCGTAAATTCAAAATATAATATTATTCTTTCTACCAAACACTGCGATAAAACTATGAAATAAATCTTAAAATAACGTAAAGTACCTACCTGTATTAAATTCTAAAACTCCACTCAGTTTTAAATATCAGTTTTACTTAGGTCTTTTGCGACCAATTTTTTTTTTCATTTAATTTGTTTACACGACCCACTTTCTTGCTAAAAAAATTCATTCCAAAATCCGACTTTCAAATCCACTGTAAAGTAAAAAAAAACATACGCGCCGAATTGAGAACCTCCTGCTTTTTTGGAAGTCGGTTAAAAATTAATTTTGATTTCTACACACTTATGTTGAAGTCGGGCGAGCCTTCCGCGTCAACTTTGCCTTAATATATCTTTCGCCTTATATTAACTTTGTCTTAAGAAGAATGGTGTCGCGTATTACACATTTTTACCCCCTACCAAAAAGTGCTCATCGCTCCTAAAGAAGTTTTCACTTCAAAAACGCCGAATTGAGAACGTCCTCCTTTTGTGGTAGTCGGTTAAAAAGCACAAAAGCAGAAAGTCTGTGTCCTGTAAAATATACCTAAGTACCTAATTTTAGCGAAATCTCGGTACCCATATTAAAATTAAGGTTTGGATTAAGTACAATTTATTTAATTTGAATAGTCCGATGAATTGTGCTTACTTAATTAGACTCAAATTAATAGCAGGCGGGAAGAGCGTTTTATCATAGGAATTCTTAAGAGAATTTGCACTTAGGAGAATTTGCACTTAGGCTTAGGCTCCAGTCGTTCCGTGTTCCATTTCTTAAGTGGCCTTGGGAAGATGGCAGCTTGCTGTGGCACAAGCTGCCATAGCTCATAATGAGTGCAGTTTGGTGTGTGAGTACCGGGATGAGCCCAACGGGCATTTCGCAAGGGAGGCACCGAAGCGTTCTTATAAGAGATCTCGGAGCCTCCCAATGTATGCAGATGGTGGCTACTGGGGGGGTTTTAACAGGAATAAATCCTGCATAACCCGACTTCTCCTCGCAGAAGTTGGGTACCTATCTTAGGAAGATTTCCCCCTCGAAAAATTAATGTTTAAGGCACCCCTACTATACCTACTCATCCGAGGTACCTACTCACCTTTTCTCACACAAACACAATCAGTGCCTTATTAGCAGGAGGCAACAAATGCCTACGGGCCCCGCGCCTGTGCATAAAATATCTAAAAATCAAAATGTAAGCCCCCTACTAAGTCACACACCTAATAACTATAGCGCTCTAAGTGAGCGCTGGCCACTGGTCATATTGCCATATTGTGCATTACATACTTATTGCAAGTTGGTAACTCCACAATAGGTACTAGCTGTAGGCAGTGGGAATCTCCTGTTCGCGCTGTCAAAGAATAGATGGTCAGGTTAAATAATATACAAACAGCTCCAACTCGACAGCTCGAACAGGATTTCTATACTATACCTACTAATATTATAAATGCGAAAGTTTGGATGGATGAATGGATGGATGTTTGTTACTCAATCACGCCACAACGTCTGAACGGTTCTGGATGAAATTTGGCACAGAGATAGATTATAGTCGGGAATAACACAGGCTACTTTTTACGGAAAGGAACCAAAAAAACTCAAATGAATGTTTGTTACTGTGGGCTGTGGCTTAAAAGTAATCGATGAGTAATTCTAAGATTAATAACCTATTTAATTCTAATCCTATTGCTACGCTTTTTTTTCGTAGAAAAGCAAGACCAAGAACCCGAAGCAGATCTATCGAACCATGAGGTGATTTTTCTAAAAAGCATAGTAGAAAGCCCAGACTTTGGTAGAAAATATACGGTGAGAATATAATTTTATTCTAAATCAATATAATTGGTTTTTAATTTAGATTTTAATTAAAATAATATGTATTTGAAAAAATAAATAATTGACACATCTGAATCAAAATATCAAAGGAAAGATCAAAGAAAAGCTGTGAACTTAGAAACTTGAATTTTTAAATCCCAATCTGATAAGTCCTTGTATAAGTGGCCCTAAATTGTTAATCTGTTCTACTTCTTCTTATTTTGTTCTATGGCCTTTATTAGTGCCACACCAGCACAATGCACTTTGCCAATGACAGGTGGAGTGGAAGATCCAAATCTGTTCTACAAAGCCAAGCCAAAATAAAGGTTCGGCTTGACAGTTGACAGCTATTATGTATTTGACAGACACAAAAATCGATGCTCATGTCTGTGTCTAAACACTGTGCATTAAATCTGATATTTAAAATCAATTCTATCATTATGTTTATAAAGCTTATGTTACAAAAATAATAACGGCCACCGAAACACGTAGCAGGAAACACGAAGCGAAACACTGAACTCTCAATGAGAAAAAAATTCAGTAGGTGGGTGTGAAATTGTTTGTTGGCGTTATTATTTAACCGAAAGCTTAAATAAATAAATATACGATTCGTGCTCTACGTATAATTTATTAAGAAAATTCAAACAATCAATTTCGATATACGTGTTGCGGTCTACGTAGTAATTTTCATTCACAAATTCACTCTACTCTATACACAAGTGCCACGCCTAAAGTTGAGCGTAGTGTTTTTTGTTTCATTCGAAATTCGAACAAGGATTTATCAAGAAGTGCATTTATGGCTGTTTTTTCAGTCCATCGATTCTGAAGAGGATTTGATCGTGAAGCCCGTGTCTTTGGATAATGTAAACATAATAAGACGGCTAAGCGAATACCGTGGCACTAACATAAGGACTATTGAACAAGCAGAACTTGCGATATTATTATCCAGGGTGCATTTTAAGGTACGAATTGACTTTATTTTACATAACGAAGTAGTAAGTACCTAAACATAATAAATCAATGTTACTATGGCTACATACAGATGTAAAGTTTACAGTGCTGAAGTTAATATTGAAACAAAGGATATTTTACAACTTTCCTTGATAAAACCCGTTCTACAAAATAAATCATGCTACTATCCTACATATAGTAGTGTAGTAAGCCTACACATATGCTAATTAAATACTAAAAGATAACCAAGTGCCTCTATAATAATTTATGCACCAAGGTCTGAAAGAGTACTTAGGCACTTTTAATTAATGTGCTTCCTGTTATTAATAACACATATGAATGGGCATTGTCTATGTTTACAAGATTCTAACATACTAGCTGATGCCCGCGACTTCGTCCGCGCGTCATAACTTACTAATTTTCCATATTTACTCAACGTTTAAACCTTCCCTGGACTACAACAAACATATCAAAACCAAAATCGGCCCAGCCGTTCTCGTGTTCTCGAGTCGCTCGAGACAAACAAACAGCAATTGATTTTTATATATATAGATTGATCACAATAGTCTATTTTGTTGCTTAATATTATAATAGTATTTGAAAAACGTTTAGTACGGTACTAGCTAATGCCCAGAACAAATTTGCGAATTGTAATGTAACTTGTGTAAGACCCATTTAGGTTGAAGATACCATACACTTAATATAAATATTCCTGCAAGTCCACACAACAGCTAGAAATATAAAATTAAACTAGATAACGCCTGCAACTTCGTTTGTGTGGATTAAGTTTTAGAAGAAGAACTCTTTAATTTTCTGGGATAAAAAGTAGCCTATGTCCTTCCCCGTGATATAAGCTATCCCTAAGTTCTCTATCCCTTTAGCACATAGATGTTGTCAATTAAGTGTGTAGTAGTTAGATTAAATTCAAATGTTTTTTATTTAAATAAACTTTTAGTGCTTTTGAATTGTCAAGTGATCTATTGCTGGTTGAGAATGCCATTCCATTCACATTACCTATGTAATTTTATAATTTCAGGCTCTAATAGATGCTCATGATCAAATTGGCAAGATTTGGCTCGAGCGTGGTTCAGGTATAGATGAAAAGACAGCGTTAAAGGAACAACAGAAGGATATTGCGGAGGCTTCAGATCTCAGTCCAGACCAAAACGGAGACATGCCTGTGGAGACAGTCAAAGTTGTAGGGCTTAGGAAAGTGCCTGGACAACCCTTAGGTTTAACTGTAAGTAATTTTTATTAATTAGGCAATACCTATTGCAAACTTGCAAAGTCAAACACTTTGACTGTACTTCCACATTAACTGACTGTCTGTTATTCATAGGTTTCTTAAGCTCGCCATTGATTTATTTATTTTATTTTACAGGATAATAAATAGGTACATAGGCATTCTTATGACTGCATAAAGTTGAAAACATTTAGCAGACTAAAATTCGCCTTTACAAACATTTAAAAGCTTGAACTCTCCATTGATGGTACACCAACATTTTTAGCCACTCACAGCATCTGCCCATCGACATTACCTCTTTCGAGAACTCACAGTCCCTGCTGGTTGATGTCATGGTGCCTCTCATAGCATTTGTTTGTGGTCGCACTCCATGTATTGGTTGTCCACTTCGATTTGAAATAAATTATGAATAACTAGCTGATGCCTATGACTTCATCCGCATGGAACATGTTTTTTTAATTGCATCAGGAAATTTTCCGAGGAAAATTAAGGAGTTTCTGATAGACATAAGCTACTTTTTATCTCGATAAAAAGTAGCTTAAGTCACTCCCCAGGTGCTTAACTATATCCGTGCAAAAGTCACATTGATCCGTTGCTCTGTTGTGGTGTGACAAACAAACACACTTTCGCATTTATAATATTAGTATGATGTAAGTTAAGGAACTTAGTATGCTCTTGTTGAGATTGTTTGGTACCTTGGTGCGTGGTACACAGCTCTAGTGAGTACTTACTAGTTATCTTCATTTAATATTTTATTCGTGTTTATTTATTTTTACAATGTATACTATAATGATTTTTATATTCCAGGTAACCACGGATGAACATGGTCAATTAATTGTAGCAAGGATCCTTGCGGGCAGTGCGGCCGCTAAACAAGCCTTGCTTAGTGTAGGTGATGTGCTGTTAGAAGTAGATGGTATTCAGATTGACACAGAAGAACAGCTGAAGGAAGCTGTCTCTAAACCCAACGACAGAGTGACACTCAAAGTGGGACCTAATCTTAAAGAAAAGAATGCTCAATTAACTAATAAACTTAGCGTGAGTTTTCCATTTTACTTTTAAAGCCTTTGAAAATTTATCAATTTTAAATTTGAATTTAACTCAGCAGTAGGTACTATTGTCTCGAACAGTATCAAAAATAGATTTAAGTAATCATAATAAAGTTGATCATTGTTATTAATTTTGAATCAATAAAATGCAGTGCCCTTAATTATTAATTTTATATAAATTTTTGTCATCAAAATGTGAATTTATCATTATTACAGTGTTATATGAGAGCTCTATTTGACTATAATCCTGCTGAAGACACATTAATTCCATGTAAAGAAATTGGATTAGAATTTAAGAAAGGTGATATATTACAAGTAAGTATGAGACATAAGCATAATGCATAAAACCTCTCACATAATTAATTAAGATCAAATATTTTCTCATAGTAAATTAAGCTTTCTGAATAACTATTATTATTCATGTGTGTTAACTTCTAGGTATCAGATAGGAAGGATCCTAACTGGTGGCAAGCAAGTCATGTAGAGAAACCCGATGTTGTGGGCTTGATCCCGTCACCTGAGTTGGAGGAAAGACGGAAAGCCTATGTACCTCCTGAAGCCGACTTTGTGCACAAAATTAGTATATGTGGTGCTAGAGTAAGTAACTAAATATATAATATAATATTATGTAATAATTAACAATTAACTTTTCAATATGTTTACCTTTTCACTATAAGTGAATAATTTCCGAATAACTTTTTTTGCCTAAATTGATCTACGACATGATCTTACCATAAACACACAAACAATGCACTATCATGGTTAAGTTGTGTTACACGGAATTGAAAAAAGCGAAAGCGCCTGTTTTGGCTGTGCCCCCCTCCCTTTGCCAGCAAATCAAGCTACAAGTGATACAAAGTTGTAACTTGTATCTACAAGCTGACCATCATACTAATATTATAAATGCGAAAGTGTGTTTGTTTGTTGGTTTGTCCTTCAATCACGCCGCAACGGAGCAACGGATCGACGTGATTTTTGGCATGGGTATAGTTGAGTACCTGGAGAGTGACATAGGCTACTTTTTCTCCCGGAAAATTAAGGAGTTCCCGCTGGAATCAAAAAAACTTTAACCACGCGCACGAAGTCGCGGGGTATCAGCTAGTATTACATATATGACAAAATGAAATCTCATTTTCGTCTCTGAGACTAAGACGATTTTCACACGACGCCGTACTCCGACGCAGCAGACGGTGAAGCAACTGCTTAACCATCTGCTTGTTACCAAGTTTTGCGTAGTGGTTATATTTATATCATCAGATATCAAGAAAGAAAAAGAAATTCGTGTACGAGTCTCGCTCGAGCGTGCAGCTAGAAGGCGCGGAGTTAGCCCTGTACGAGGAGGTGGCGCGCACGCCGCCCTTCCTGCGCCGCGTGCTAGCGCTGGTGGGCACGCGCGGGGTGGGGCGACGCACGCTCAAGAACCGCATGATCCAGGAACATCCCGACCGGTTCGGAGCCGTCGTACCGCGTAAGTTGCAACTCGTCTGAGTCTCGTTTGAGCGTGCTAGCGCTGGTGGGCACGCGCGGGGTGGGGCGACGCACGCTCAAGAACCGCATGATCCAGGAACATCCCGACCGGTTCGGAGCCGTCGTACCGCGTAAGTTGCAACTCGTCTGAGTCTCGTTTGAGCGTGCTAGCGCTGGTGGGCACGCGCGGGGTGGGGCGACGCACGCTCAAGAACCGCATGATCCAGGAACATCCCGACCGGTTCGGAGCCGTCGTACCGCGTAAGTTGCAACTCGTCTGAGTCTCGTTTGAGCGTGCTAGCGCTGGTGGGCACGCGCGGGGTGGGGCGACGCACGCTCAAGAACCGCATGATCCAGGAACATCCCGACCGGTTCGGAGCCGTCGTACCGCGTAAGTTGCAACTCGTCTGAGTCTCGTTTGAGCGTGCTAGCGCTGGTGGGCACGCGCGGGGTGGGGCGACGCACGCTCAAGAACCGCATGATCCAGGAACATCCCGACCGGTTCGGAGCCGTCGTACCGCGTAAGTTGCAACTCGTCTGAGTCTCGTTTGAGCGTGCTAGCGCTGGTGGGCACGCGCGGGGTGGGGCGACGCACGCTCAAGAACCGCATGATCCAGGAACATCCCGACCGGTTCGGAGCCGTCGTACCGCGTAAGTTGCAACTCGTCTGAGTCTCGTTTGAGCGTGCTAGCGCTGGTGGGCACGCGCGGGGTGGGGCGACGCACGCTCAAGAACCGCATGATCCAGGAACATCCCGACCGGTTCGGAGCCGTCGTACCGCGTAAGTTGCAACTCGTCTGAGTCTCGTTTGAGCGTGCTAGCGCTGGTGGGCACGCGCGGGGTGGGGCGACGCACGCTCAAGAACCGCATGATCCAGGAACATCCCGACCGGTTCGGAGCCGTCGTACCGCGTAAGTTGCAACTCGTCTGAGTCTCGTTTGAGCGTGCTAGCGCTGGTGGGCACGCGCGGGGTGGGGCGACGCTCGCTCAAGAACCGCATGATCCAGGAACATCCCGACCGGTTCGGAGCCGTCGTACCGCGTAAGTTGCAACTCGTCTGAGTCTCGTTTGAGCGTGCTAGCGCTGGTGGGCACGCGCGGGGTGGGGCGACGCACGCTCAAGAACCGCATGATCCAGGAACATCCCGACCGGTTCGGAGCCGTCGTACCGCGTAAGTTGCAACTCGTCTGAGTCTCGTTTGAGCGTGCTAGCGCTGGTGGGCACGCGCGGGGTGGGGCGACGCACGCTCAAGAACCGCATGATCCAGGAACATCCCGACCGGTTCGGAGCCGTCGTACCGCGTAAGTTGCAACTCGTCTGAGTCTCGTTTGAGCGTGCTAGCGCTGGTGGGCACGCGCGGGGTGGGGCGACGCACGCTCAAGAACCGCATGATCCAGGAACATCCCGACCGGTTCGGAGCCGTCGTACCGCGTAAGTTGCAACTCGTCTGAGTCTCGTTTGAGCGTGCTAGCGCTGGTGGGCACGCGCGGGGTGGGGCGACGCACGCTCAAGAACCGCATGATCCAGGAACATCCCGACCGGTTCGGAGCCGTCGTACCGCGTAAGTTGCAACTCGTCTGAGTCTCGTTTGAGCGTGCTAGCGCTGGTGGGCACGCGCGGGGTGGGGCGACGCACGCTCAAGAACCGCATGATCCAGGAACATCCCGACCGGTTCGGAGCCGTCGTACCGCGTAAGTTGCAACTCGTCTGAGTCTCGTTTGAGCGTGCTAGCGCTGGTGGGCACGCGCGGGGTGGGGCGACGCACGCTCAAGAACCGCATGATCCAGGAACATCCCGACCGGTTCGGAGCCGTCGTACCGCGTAAGTTGCAACTCGTCCGAGTCTCGCTCGAGCGTGCAGCTAGAATGCGTGGAGTATGGTATTGTAGTTCAACAACTATTATTACAATACATCCAACCAAAATCGGACCTCAAGTCTGTCCCCCCGCCCCTTATACACCTGGATCAACTTTCTTTACCTAAAAGAAAAAATAAGCTTCCAACTTTGCTCATTGTTTCGTCTATTGCCATCACTTCCCCTCGCTCATTTCTGAGAGCGAGATATAGAGTTCCTACTCTACCACTACCACTTCTATCTGTTGGACCATGACCTCAGATCACAGCTTCCTTTTAACATACTTCTAACAAGGAGGAGGTTCTCAATTTGGCGCATATGTTCCTTTTTAATGTAAGAACACTGATTTGTCCGAGATTTCTGAACCTATTTAGATTTTTTTTTTCTATTTCAGATACATCGCGTCCCCCGCGACCTTTGGAGGAGAATGGTGCGTCATACTGGTTCGTTTCGCGCGAGGAGATGGACCGCGACGCGCATGCGGGCCGCTTCCTCGAGTATGGGGAACACAATGGACATTTGTATGGCACTCATTTGGACTCTATACGAGCTGTGATCAAAGAAGGTTAGAATTTGTATCCTATTTTCCCTTTCTTATGTACTTCAAGTGTATTAGAAAAGAATGGTTCGTCGCTGGAGGCGCTGCTTTGATATTATGTTGTCTTTGATCTGAAAATGGACGTCATGCCTAAAAGCACTAATTTATTTTAGCCCATGCCCTCGATCCGATGATCGTGACTCTTCTGCATTGTTTATTATACATACTGCGTTCAGTGTCGTGCAAGTTGTAGAGGCTTACCCTAGCGTTTATTCCCAGTAGTTTGGTTGATCGGTTTTCTAAGCAGAACTACGGCAGCGGTGCCCGCGATGGCGCTCATTTTTTATGAGAGAGAGAGAGATAAATGCCTTTTATCTCGTTTACACTAGTTTAGTATAGTAGAGTTCATTATAAAGCGAGGCGCTTATTAAATTTAAGGCCGCTGCGCTGTGCGTGCTGAATTGCACTTAATTGCGTTTGTAAAAAGGTTCCTATTTTTTTAACGTCTTTTGCGGGGTGACTCTTCTACTATTAAGTATTCTGTGGCCATACTGTATTAGCTTCTAACAGAAACAGATTAGCAAAATATACAATCCTGTTTCCAGGTAAAATGTGCATTCTAGACTGCGCGCCACAGTCGCTCAAACTGCTGCACAATAGCAGCGAGTTTCTGCCCTACGTCGTGATGATAGAAGCGCCCGGCATCGAACAACTGCGCAACCTCACTTACGCTTCCAATCGGAACTTGTCGGTAAGGGACAGCGCAAACTGACGGAATAGATATTGATAGAAGCAGGCGTCGCTTTGCGGAAGTCCATGATAATGAAAGAACTAGAAGTTTAATTCGCTATTTGTAAAAACACGAAATGCACCAATGTAACGACTTTACAATCGTGCATTGTCGAGTCAACATCTCCTGAAGACGTACGTTGAGAATAATTTGGAAGATTGGGTGGTGTGGTGAATATCGCAAACCACAAGTGCAAGATACACACTTTACCACATAGATTTACTTACTGTGGCGGATTATAGCCAATTTAAGTTCTAGTTCTTTCATTATGACGGAATAGAGTCGAGCCTTTTTGTTAACTTCCTAAATTTAGCTTTATGTACATTGGCATACGGTAGAAATTCGTAAACTGCAAATAAAACACGGAGCACGCGCGCCTGATCTTACCGCGCATCGCCGCCGCTGTGCCAAAATTATTAAAGCTTAGTTTGCGTTGTTATCAAAAAAGTTGCTGTGCCTTGATTCTGCCGGTGTGCCTTGCGCCTAAGCATCTCGGCATCTTGTAACGGACGACGGTTTTTTACTTGCCCATTTTTTTAATATATTTACAATAGAAAGATGACATATTAATAGATTTTTATAATAGAAATATGATAAATAGGTTTACGAAGCATGTTTAGAATTATGGATATTTTTATATTTTAGTACATATCTTACTTTAGAAAGTTACAATTGCATAGAATAGAAAGATTTGTACGAATGAAGATTGTTTTTGGTTTTAGCATGGTTATAGATGATTTTACATTTGTTTTTGTTCGCGCATGCGTAGTTCGACCGGCAGAGCTCCATACGTTACAGTTCGAGGCGAGCGCGCACGCTGGAATCGCTCGCATCGCTATACGAGGTAACTATCTTTATCTACGTATAAATATGGAAAATTGGTAGTGCCTGCTGACAAAACAAAACAGATAAAAAATAGCAACCTAATAAAAGATTTTTTAAAATCCCTACGACCCTCTCCGGTATGCACCCTATTTAAAAAAGTTCCAAAATTGTACCAAATTTCACCAAATTCGGTTGAACAGAAGTACCGTAAATGCGTAACAGACAAATAGACACACTTTCGCATCATATATTATCGCAATATTAAAAAAATTAAAACCTTCTCACCTACTTTGTGTTATTATCAACCACTGGCAAATGGTCAGTCATAACAAACATTTTGATAAAATAAAAAATTATCTACTCATTATAATATGTAGATAAGCTCAATGAATTGGTCAAATTGACAGGTTGTAATTAATTGGGCCCAATAAACATTATTCCCTTTCCAATTAATTGAATACATCAGCACTATATCAGACACTTCTCCATACAGGAAGAAGACATGAAGCAAACCCTAGAAGAAAGCGCGCGCGTGAAGCGACAATATGAAAAGTACATCGATCTCGTGCTAACCAACAATAATTCGGACACCACGTACGCGCGCCTCATGGACGCTCTACATTCGCTCTCTACCGATCACCAGTGGGTGCCCGTCACTTGGATTTATTAGAGCCATCATATCACAGTCTATCACAGCTATAGAACTGCAATATATTCAATCATGTATTGCAATAATATTTCTCATGTTATTTACCCCTGCTAATCAATGCAGCATAATCTTACCTGTGTATCACACTTTAATTAACAATCCCAATATTCCTCATGTTATTTACCCCTGCTAATCAATGCAGCATAATCTTACCTGTGTATCACACTCTAATTGGCTATTTGACAGTTTTCGGAAAAATACTTAAAAATGTACGTAGGTTCATTTTATACCTCTTACAATTAACTTTTTCTCAAAAAAAGCGTTATTTATTAGAAAAAAATACATTTTTAATACATTAATTTTAAATTCGCGCGAAAACAGCCGGTCACGTGACATTTGCTAGCTGTGACGTCATAGCTCAAAATAAAACAAAGTTAACTATACGACGCTCCAAGTTTTATTTAATTTTAAGTGGAAAGTTTACAGCTTTTTTAATGCAATTGTGGAAATTACAAGCTACAAGACGTGTGTAGAAATACAATAAATAATAAGTAATTAATATCCTGACAAATGTATAAACACATTCCTATATACTCGTACTATAATATTACCTGTCATGATTTAAACGTCGAAAGCAGTGCTTAGAGTTAATCTGCCGAGACCCGGAATTTAAATCGGATAAATATCTGCGGTATTACTTTGTGAAGACCACTTTCATGTCAGTGTTATGAAGAAATCAACTTAAAACTCTGATCTAGCAAAAATGAATTAAACCTAACCTGACATTTTCTTCATGAAACATGACATAAAATTAAAATAAATTATATTTCTGTCACTTTACAGCAGCACTTTCTTAGGTCTTAAACACGAGACCTAAGTACTATTACTTTGTTTATTTCGGTACTTACATGGAAGTTTTAATACATTACGAAACTCGGCAGTGCAAAAGTTTACACGCAAATAAATTTGCAATCATAAATGAATCGACTTTAGGCAGATTTGTACTATCAGCTGTAAAGCATAACCCCATTTCATTTAACCGCTCACAATCACAAATCGAAATATATTACTGTTAATTTTCTCAACAATACGCAAACGTTAGTGCACACGACGTTTTTTTTTTGAAATGTGACGTCACACGGGTCTCTGCCATAACCGCCCGCGTTTCGCTTCTTGTAATCCACAGATAAAAAATCTCAAATTTGTTTTGCAAAAATAAAATATTTACAATTTATTTTAATGCAAAATACATATTGTATAATTATTGTTAACCCACAAGCTACCAAATCTAACATATTTCATATTTTATATTTACAGCTGTCAAGTAGCCAATTAACAATCCCAATATTTCTCACGTTATTTACCCCTGCTAATCTTTCCGGCATAGTCTTACATGTGTATCACACATTAGTTAACAATCCCAATATTTCTCATGTTATTTACCCCTGCTAATCTTTGCAGCGTAATCACATTAGATTATTATAGTTGTTGTCTTTAACCGACAGACGTCTACTGCTGGACATAGGTCACTAATAAAGACCTCAATGCGACACGTATAATGTTGGCAGTACATTTAGTATTCTGTCATTTCTTCAAAATGTGCCCGCCAATTGCCGCTTCAATTGGATAGAGGATCGGACGAGGATAGGACGATTAGAGGATCTCCCAAAAGAAAGACGTGGAAAATATCCACGTTTCCTGTTAGTTTTATGTTGAATAACCAAAAGTGCGTCGAACTTTAATAACGTCACAGTTTAGTATTTAATACAAGATCCCATACTAAGCGCGTTTACGTTTGAAAAAAGAAGTTGCTAATTTGACTAGTTGTCAAATACCCAATTCTAGAACTCGTTGAGCGTCGCTTACTCTGGTTCTTCTACAGATAATAGGTTTATTTCAGCAGAAAAATAATGTTTGGTACATAAAATTGGCATTTGAAATTTAAATTTTAAAATTCACGCCAAAACGTTGTCATGGCGTCGTTTGTGACGTCACTATTGTTTATACCAATGTACTCCGTGCAGTGTGCTGTCAAAGCTCGAAAACATACAATTGTGACAATTGTGTACAATTCTTGGTGTTTAATCCATTGGGGCGGATTGTTGTATTTTATAGTTTTATTTTATCAAAATAAATACCAATCTCACTCAAAATAGAAAAATAAATACGTTTTCCAACACACTTGCTCATAAAGTGGCTCTAATTTCACCGCAATTAGGCACACAATGACACAGCTATTATTCAAACTATTCAAACTGTGACTTTTTCATTACTATTATTCACAAGTGAGTTATACATTTTTTATTTCTTTTATCTACTAAATAAAATTATTTTTTAGTATTATTTTCTTCACAAGTGGGTTGAAAAACGTCGTATGATACACGTGTGTATTGATGATTACCGTCCTCGGCTATCTTAAGACCCAATGGAGCCTCAGCGGTAATCACCAACATTACACACTTGTACCATAATGTACTATTTTATAAAAATTCATAATCTCATTGATTCTTGGTTACTGTCTGCCAATTTCTGAATTTACCACGTAGAGAAACTCCGAGCATAGCTCTCTCAATCGCCTGGCGCCGAGTGCCTTGAAGGTGCTTATGTAACCCATAGTTTCCCTGTAAATCCGTGCAGCCCAGTTATTTGATTTTATCATACTTCAATTAATTATTGAGAGCTAATTCAAACATTTGTATCGCAAAATTTAGCATGTATTTCACCCGAGCCTCAAATTATTCAAACGTTTATGTAGCACAAAGCTAATATTTTAAGTAATTTAATATATTATAATATTTGTTTTGACTATATATCTATATAATATATCTAAGATTACTAAAATATGAAAGATACACATCATTTTGACCTTGCAATTGTGATGTTATATAAAAAAAAGTATTAAAAACAAAATTATGATTATAAGTTGGTCTTAGCTATTTAAAAATATTTAGCTTATTGTCATCTCATGGTTGTATTAATTAAAATTATTATTAAATAATAATCTCATTAAATTTTAATTCTAAAAAGCTTAGATTTACAAAAAGGGATCGAATGTTTAGTAAACATAATTTCGTATTAGAGTAAATCATCTGATATCATTCCAGTGATTTACTTTTATATTCCATCCCTTTTCCATTTTTCAGTGTTACCAACGCTAAATAGTTACATCGAAGTAAGTGTATTTTAGATATATTTTTATTTTCATCCCATTGTCTTAAAGTTGAGTTTTAATAGCAAAATTTTTTTTGTATCACTCGAATGATCACAATTTTATTCTATATTTTAGTTTTCAAGTGTTCAAAATTGTTGTATCCCACCAATAATAATTATATTTATGTTGATTAACATAGTATAATTTTTTGTATATTAAAGAGCCATGATAAATTTAATTTTAAGATTATTACTTGCATTTAAGAATAAAATATAACAACACAAGTAGTATTATTTTTTTTACTAAATCGGCCTTAAATATATATGTATTTATTAAATGCAGTGTATATTATTGATTTTAGCTTAAAAAACGTTGCCACTTAGAACTAAGATTTTGCATTACAAAGACACATCACTAAATATTTTAACATGTTTTTTATTATAGATAAATAACATTAGATTATTTTATGTACATTCAAGCAGCTCTTAATATAAGTCGTCGACATACTAGATATTAAGTACTTTTTACCAGAGATTTTCATATAAATCGCAGCTTAATGTTAGCTTAAATTTCACTAAGAAATTTACATTCCGTCCATTTTATTTTGTTATTTAGCTGTAAATTTTATTGTATCAATGATATTCAATATACATTATGTAACTTTATGCTTTATTTTATTTTTTCGCGCTGTCCATCTCCTTTTTTTGCGAAAATAATAAAACGCTATTTTAATTTAAATTTCAAGATATTTCAATTTATAATTCTATTTAAGATTACCAAAAACTAATTCGCTGGTCGCGAAGTGTTTTTGTGGTGACGCACTGAAGCTTTGAAAATATTAGGGTCGATGTGGTTCAAGCCAGTCTCGCTACTAACGGAGATCAGGGTATTCTCAGGTTCCGTTTTATCCAACAAATGTGGTGCCAGTAAAAGAAACAATTGCTGAAACAGAACTTTTAATAATTAATATTTGTTTCACCAGAGGTAAATAATACATCGTGGTATCGCTAAATAGTTAAGTGTACTGGTACAGCGATCGCAAAACTATTCCAATCTGAATACAAGGCGTAATGGGGATTTGTGAACTTATTTTTCCACAATTCCCCGTTATGAGCTCTAGGCGAATTTATATATACATATATATATAATATTCTCTATTTGTGAACTTTTTTTGCACTTTTGACTTCCCGAAGTGAAGTTCCCCATTGACGGGGATCTTCAATGGGGAAAAGTGGAATGACCCGTACGAATGCATAGTGTACAAAAACAGTAGGTACTCTATGGGGCCGTGTCCTGGCAGAGTACCTGAAGTTGCATCATGCGCAAACCGCTGTTGCAGCTTCAGATTGGACTGTTTGTTTTGCTTCATATTCAGACTGCAACTTCCCTGAGTACCATCGCAGGGAAAACCTAGTCGAATAATAAGTATTTATCATGACAATTTAGGTATTTACCTCAGCCCAGGGTATAAGAGGCAAATTTGCAAAAGCGGCCTGCCAGCCTGGCAAGCCGAAGTGAACTAGAGCCATCCTGAAGTAATGAGTGAAGGAGTCAGCAAGCCAGCCCCAAGCGCCTTCCCTTGTCGCAAGCCATACCGACCAGGAGCCACCGGTGTATATTAGGCATACCTAAAAAACGAAAAAGATAAGTAATCTTAGTCATCGCTCAGACATGCCTCAAAGAGTCAAGTCGATGGAATGTTGCTTAAAAAGTGAGAGAAAACACTCTCTCTCTCTCTCTCTCTCTTGTAGCGTAGTAGGCAAGATTATTTCAGTGTAAGTAAATGTAATTAGGTAACTTTGAGAAATAATAAGCTCACAATATGTGACTACGTATCTTGGCAAACTTGGCATGCTACACAAATTATATCTAAGAGGTCTCTTATAAGAACAGTATACAAAAACCCACCTTTCCGATGTTCCGGCAACTGTCCAACTCAAAGACCTTGCTCTTCGTGTTCAACACAGGCCGCGGTCCAGTATTCTGGCGCGTCAATGAGAAGTCTAATAGGTCCTTTAGTGCAGACGATAAACACAAGTCGCTCAACGTGTTAACTCTAATTGATCCGACTGGTAAAATTTCATCAGCTGTAATATTACTTTATGTGAGTATGTAAGTAAAGATCTTATTGTAGGAAACATTGATAGTTATTTTTCTCAGAATATTTACGACGATCTTTCTGACGCAGTCGCGTGAAGGCTCTTGAACCTAAATGGAAGGTTCCGTGTTACTTCCGTTCCGTGTTCGGGTATACCGTATAAGTAGGTACTTCGTAGATAGGTAGTTCTCTCATTTGACGAGATCCATTGAATGTTAGTGTCCGACCGGAGGTCGATTTCTGGTTCAAGCCGGGGCCTATATTAATCGGGTAGTTAGCTAAGAATATTTTTTATTTGCCAAATATGTCCAAAGCCGAAACTCCGACACGGTGCTTCCTAGGTAGATACCTCTTCCGAAGTATATGAGCTAAGTAGGTACTAAGTAAGTTGATACTTAGTGGTCAAAACCAAAAATTCACATTTAAGCCTGTACCTACAATCTAGGGACTTTTTACCTACTTGTAGGTAATTAAAAACAATAAAACTTTCCTGAATATTTATAATGCCAAGTCAGCTGAAAGCCGTCCGTGGATGCATAGAAGTTTCTCAAATCATCAGGCAGTACTACAGAATGCTTCTGTTCCCAGTTGGAAAGCGCTACTCTATCGCAAGGTGCACGACGCTCCACTACGACGTTAGATATCCTTGGATCGGACTCTAAAAAATTTTTAATCTTTGAGTTCTTTCTATAGGTTCTTTTTTTTAATTAAGTCGTGTACATGTAAGTACAGCCGCCGTCTAAAAAATTTTACTACTTTAAGATTCATATTTGCATGAATCTATGCTAGAGGGTCAATATTGTGATCTTCTTTTTCTGGTCGGTGATTGTGATCTAACTATGCATACGATCATAGATTTTTTAACATTAGACCGGTCGATAATTATTGAAACCAAAAAAAATTATAGAAATATTAAATTTTCCTATGGATCAGGAATTTCCTTTTCCTAATCCATAGGAAAAGGAAGAGAATATAAGAAAAATGAAAGGAAAAATAATTTACGGGCGATCTGATGTCGGGAAGTGGAAGGATTTAAGGGTAAAAAACAATGACCTTGTATAGAAGGTCATTGACTATGGTAATTAATGTTCTCAGAAAATGCAAAGAAACATCGATAGGTATGTATATGTAGGCACTAGATGGGCCCTTTCATAGAAAAACGCCGGGCGTCCGAGTTGCTGAACACGTTCCGCACCTGTCTTTGTTCCCGTCGTAGCGCTGTCACGATCGCTCGTCGTGCAGATAATTTGTTATTATTAAGTTAACATCTAAAATTTAAATAGTTTGGCACTGTATAATTTTAATTTTAAGGTAAGTGTTATTCACAATTATACATTTCCAAAATAACGTTATTTAATCTTCCTATTTAATATTTTTATTCATTACGCAATCATTTAATTTCCGCGGCAAACAGAATGATTTTTTTTTACTAACTGGCCTTACGGCTATGACCTATATTATCTATGGCCGAGTCATACGTTTTCAAGCTTTCATTCAAGATGTTGCAAGCAAGTTCCCGCTTTTCAGACTAGATGGCGTTGATGGCGTTGCTAAAAATACTCCCACATTCTTTGTTTGACAGGGCCCGTCTATGTAAATTGAGGTCGTTGCAAAGAAACGATAAAAACTCGAGAATCCGAAAATTTACAATTTTAGGCTATTTATTAAAATTTACACTTTAATTACTCGAAAAACGTAAGATTCCATGTTACATTGATAAATTTAAAAAAATGCAAATCGAAATATACTATCTACCTAGTTACTATAATTATTAACAACCAAATAAGTTAATCTACCCGTTAGATTATAATCTAACGGTTTTTACACTTTTACGGTGACATAAATCAAATCAAATCAAATGTTTTTTTATTCAAATAAACTTTTACAAGTACCTACTTTTGAATCGTCAAGTGAATCTACCACTGGTTCGGAATGCCATTCCTACCGAGAAGAACCAGTAAGAAACTCGGTGGTTGCTCTTTTCAAATAATTCATTTACAATTATTATATCAATGTGTACATAAGTAACCGCTGTCCTTAGCATTGCTGGAGCGATCAAAACCATGCTCCTCTATCATTTACATAATCTTCAACAGTATAATAAGCTTTTTTCAGGAGCATACTTTTAATGGATATCTTAAATTTGTGTATAGGCAAGTCCAAAATAGGTTGTGGAACTTTGTTATAGAAAAGAATGCCCATTCCCACGAATGACATTCTGACTTTTTTGAGGCGGAGCGATGAGCGAGCGATGAGCGATTTTTTTTATAATAATTATGGATGTGCTGTTTTACAAAAATTATATTACTGTTAACATATACAAGGGTTGTTACTTGGATTCTGTTCTGAATATCTTATATTTTGGTTGCAACTTGTTTGTACTGTGATAGAACTTTATTTGTATGGATCACTACCTACCTACTAGATTCAAAAAGTTAGAATCCAGAGCTAGTGAAAAAAAAATGTCGAGACGTGTCAGGACAAAATGTCAACTTTAGGTTGACATTTGGTTGACAAACTCCATAACTCAAATGTCAAACAATTGTCAGTGTCACGTGGTCTTACCAATTTAATCTTTTTATCTTGCTTCAATTGTAATTTATAATTTATTTGAAGAATAGAACTATTAATCTGTCTGTGATATTTAGATAACTTAAAGCTTTAAAGTTTTTAGAACTAGAATGTTTCACAAACTAGTAATGATTAAAATTAACCTATAATTCATCAGAAACTTACTGCACAGGAAACGTCGATATTTTTTAGTTATCTCATTGATCATGAATAACTCTAACGCTGGTGTTTGTGGTATTAAAAAAGAATATATAGTTTTGAAACAAGATAAGACAGATAATGTTGAAAATAATGACCTTAGTCATAAACGCAAACTCGGTGAAAACAATGATACCGAATCGAAGAAAGCACGAAATAACGACAATAATGACCTATCAGACAAGTCTAAAAATAAGAAAAGAGGCCAAAACAAAGCAAGACCCAAAACGTTTCAAGATAACAAGGACAGCAAACCATGCCCCAGTATTGTTAATGTAAGTTCCAAAGATGAAATGAAACCTTGCCAGTTTGCTAACTGTAAATATATTCACAATCCCATGGACTACTTGAAATCAAAACAAGAAGATATTGGTAAAGAGTGCCATTTGTTTAAACTGAGAGGGAGATGCCCCCGAGGAATATCATGTCGTTTTGGTTCTAGTCACATCACAGAAGATGGTTATAATATGGTAGATGAAGCAAAGACTACACTATGGAAAGAAGATACTATAAATACTCTCCAACAAGATCTTCAATTTAAGTTGCAAAAAAGAAGGTATGATTTCTCTCTAGCAGAGAAGCTAGTTAAATCTTTAGATGCAAGAAATAAATCAGATAAAAACAAAATAGAAGGTGAAACAAATAATACAGAGACTAAAGACATTGGTGATGATAAAACTGGTGCAATACTTGATGAAGATGTAATAAAATTATTACCAAGAGAAAGAAAAAGGATTGATTGGCAAAATAAACTTTATCTTAGTCCTCTTACTACTGTAGGGAATTTACCATTTAGAAGAATTTGTAAGGAATATGGTGCAGATGTCACTTGCGGCGAAATGGCTCTGTGTGAATCATTATTAAAAGGCTTCAAACAAGAATGGGCTTTGGTTAAGAGAC
Organism: Erebia aethiops; assembly: GCA_923060345.2. Taxonomy (NCBI): domain Eukaryota; kingdom Metazoa; phylum Arthropoda; class Insecta; order Lepidoptera; family Nymphalidae; genus Erebia; species Erebia aethiops. The sequence goes on along the minus strand of OV281090.1, from coordinate 13,939,333 downwards.
ACGAGTCTGAAGATTTGTTTGGTGCTCAAATTTGTGGGAACAATGCCTACGCAATAACTAAAGTAGCACAGCTACTAGAAGAAAATACTGAATTGGATTTCATAGACTTGAACCTTGGCTGCCCAATTGATTTGATTTATAAAAAAGGTGGAGGCAGTGGTATGATGCACAGAATGCCTGCATTAGAAGCATCAGTTAGAAGTGCATCTAAGCTATTAAGTATACCATTCACAGTGAAAATCAGGACTGGAGTATATCAGGATAAGAAAATAGCACATAACATAATTCCAAAAGTGGTAGATTGGGGAGCATCTCTTGTAACTCTACATGGGAGATCAAGGGAAGCTAGATATACTAAGTTAGCTGACTGGGAGTATATTGAAACCTGTGCAAAAGTTGCTGCACCATGTCCCCTTTATGGCAACGGTGATATCCTTAGTTATGAGGACTACAAGTATAGAAGAGAAATAGCTCCAACTGTTAAGGGAGTCATGATCGGTAGAGGTGCACTGATAAAGCCATGGATATTCACTGAAATTAAGGAGCAGAAGTTATGGGATATAAGTAGCAATGAAAGACTAGATATCATTAGAAAGTTTACAAACTTTGGCTTAGAACACTGGGGTTCAGATACTCAAGGGGTTGAAAACACTCGACGCTTTTTACTTGAATGGTTATCTTTTTTGTACCGCTATATACCTGTTGGCTTGCTAGAGAGACCACCTCAAAAAATTAATGAGAGACCACCAACATATTTTGGACGAAATGATTTAGAAACTTTGATGGCATCCGGCAACTGTGCGGACTGGATTAAAATAAGTGAAATGTTGCTGGGTCCAGTACCTGATGGATTCCAGTTCCTTCCTAAACATAAGGCAAACTCTTATTAATGACAGGTTGTTAGTGTTCAGAATACATTCTAAGTTTGTATGTTAATAAAAATAAATGATATTTTACCTAAATGTTTTGTTATACCCAATGTAATGTTCTCATAAAATGAATCTTCAGATACTAAATCTACACAGATACTCATAATTAATTTTGAAATATTTAAAGTGTAAACCAATCACTATTATTTTGAAAAATCATATATATTATTGTTATTGTCATGGAAACTAAGTGTTGAAATCTCATGGAACTAATAAGTACTACATAGGTACTTTTTTCTGGTCGGTGGTACTAGTACTTATTAGTTCCATGTGAAATCTTTATTTCCGGTATATTACTTTACTCTATGATCTGTGGTGTTGCATAAAGGGCAACAAAATAATATGATAAAGTTGTGTTGCCATCCTAGACTGATTGTGAACAAGGTTAAATAATTAAAGTCAAAAATAGTTGCTTAAATTTTATTTATATGAAATAAGATACATAATACATATCTACTTAGTCAATAGTGTTCAAAACATAGTTAGCATAGAATGGGTAGTCTAACTCAGAAAAATAAATAGGTAGTGTAAAGAAATTGGCAAAAAGTACACATAAGTTGTTAATACTTAAACAAACAGTCCACTACCATTCGTTCTAAGTAATCACATATGCCAACTTTGCAGAATATTACAAAATATTCCTCTTGCTGAAAGTATGCTTTTATAAGATCTTACCAAAATATAGGTATTTGCAGGAAACCCATACCTACCTATGGTTTGTCAAAAGGATGCTAAAATTAATGGGCCGATTTTTTTAACTCCAACGTTGACGTTTTTACAGATGTAAGAATCAAATAAATTAGGTGAAATCGGCCCTCCAATTTGACAAACCATACCCACTTCATCCGTAGTAAATATGTTCCTTGCACTTCATACTCATTACTAACGTCCCCATAGACGTTTTTTGATAAGTTAAGTTAAGATAAGTTTGACGGACTCTTAAACAATATCAGTAACATAGCTCAGGGCAGGTAGTAATTTCCTACCTCCATGACTCGGGGGGGCATATCGTGGTTGTACTATGAGGGGTGATATATTCAATGCAATGTTTTTATGATATAAAATGGGAATTAAAGAGTGCAATAAAGCTCCCCAAACAATGGAATTATAAATCAGAAAATAAACAGATTACATATAATTAAAATTAATTATTCTTTTATTCTCTAAATCTTGCAGAACTTAAATACATTATTGTATTTGATACTATTAAATCATATATCAAAGTATGTTTTGCATTCATTGCATTTTTTGTAGGTATGGTATATAAAATCAAAGGGTTCTAAAATATCGATCTAGTGCCATCAAACACATATTATATGGAATGAAAATAACTAGTTTCCTAATTTACATTGTTCTGGTACTGCACATCCTATCGAAATTCATCGCCTTCTACGTCGACGCGAATCTCCGTTATATCCATTTTCTGTAAAAAAAATATAAACTTCATTAATTATTTGCTTCACACCTTGAATAAAACAGTATTATCGGCTATCGCACCCCCAGAATGAAAATGATCTAACTCAAAAATTGTAATTTGTGGGAAATGAGCAAAAAAGATTTCAAAAAGGTTCAAAATTGAATATATTTAAATGTATCTCTCCTGTGTATCATTGGAAATGATTGATATTTTGCGGATTTATATATTGATCTTCTATGTATGGTATATTAAATTAAAATTAAATTTATTTTAAATATGTATTTTGACATTAAAATATATCACATTTTAATTTTAAGTATTTTATTGCAAAAATATTTCTGAATTTCTAAGACTTTTTATGAGTTATGCCTGTTTAAGACACAAGATACAACAAATACTGATGGCATATTATGAAATCAGTCACTATTTTGCTCCTCACCTCTGACGCAATACTGATTCGGTCTCTTTTAAATAAAAACATGGTGAAAAAACGCGATCAACTAAAGTGACCGACGTATAAGCTATCCCTAATTTACTCATAATTCGGGCTGTTTTTTACCACAGGGTTTTAGAGTAGGCTTTTTAAGATCAGTTTATTAAAAAATGAGAATTTACAGGAATTTTGAGTTAGGTCACTTTCATTCTAAGGGTTTATGTGAAACAATAGTAATAAAAATTAGTGTTTTAGAAAAACCAACCATAACAAAAACTTTAAAGATTTACAAAACCTGGCCCACCTACCATACCTATGAATGATATTATGGGTGGCATTTCTGGACAGGATTAGAGAGGTGAGTTTGCATTGGCTTGAATGTAACAAACCTCAATCTCATTCACCGTCGTTGGCGATTGCCCTGGCGGTCATTTCGGTACCCCATGGAGCTATTTGCCTGCGCACCATTGGAATATTGATCCATACCAGCTGCAAATGGTCGGCCAGGGCCCATGTTTTGATGACCGTAATAATCAAGACCATTCATGTTATTGCTTTCATTGTAATCTCCGTTTGGATTTCCTTGTGTTCTTTTATTCTTAGGCCCATAGGAACCAAAAGCTGTAAAATTGGCTCCCTGTTGTCCACCGAAGTCACCGACACCCTGCGGTAGCATGCGCGGCAACAGGCTCCCATGGGGCACGCCGAGACCGCCAGGCATCAGGCCGCCGGAAGCTTGTCCCGGGCCGCCCAGTCCACCCAGGCCGCCCGAGTCGTGAGACCCGAGACCACCGCTCGGATTGTCCGAGCTATAGTCGTCGTGGTCGCGTCCTCTTCCTCGGCGCCGCCGGCCACTGCCACCGCGCGAGCGAGAACCGCCCTGGCCCTCGTCAGAGCCGAGGCCTCCGCCGGAGCCCAGGCCGCCCGAGCCGAGGCCGACCGCACCCATGCTGCCGCTAGACCCGAGGCCTCCATCGGCACCCAGGCCGCCGCTGCCGGAGCCCGAGCCGTACGAGCTCGAACTTCCGAGGCCACCAGAACGACCTCCTCGTTTTCTGGAATCTGACTCCATGCCACTTTGTCCCAAACCACTCTGTCCATGATTGTAATTGTTTTGGAACCCTCTCGCGGTTGGAGCGGTCTCGGCCGGAGGTGGAGGAGGCGGGGGCAGGGGCGGAGCGCCCCACGTCGAAGCGTCGAGCATGGGACTTGGTGCAAAGTTGGGCATCATCATACCATACTGATCACTAGGAAAATAGGAAGGCATGACGAAGCCTTGACCATTCATGGGAGGAGGAATACACATGTTCATTTGGGGATTCAGGGCCATCAGAGGTGGAATGGTATTCGGCTGCTGTTGCTGTTGTTGCTGCAAGTTTGGATCGTTACTGGTTTGATTATTACTGTTACTTTGATTATTTCTGGAAGTGAAATCTTTATCATGGGAACGAATTTTATCATCGCGAGCATTCGTTGGGGGAGCATCTCTACCATTATGGATATCTTTGTTACCAAACTGTGTCGGAGGCAGCTGAGGGCCGATGGGCGTGGGCAGGAGCGGTTTGGGCGTCGGCAGGAGGGCCTGGGGCGCAGGCGCAGGCGCAGGCGCAGTGTTAGAAGCGTCCTTCTGTGGGCTGCACTTGCCTGAGCGAGATCGGCTTCGTGAACGAGACCGCGAGCGTGAGCGGCTTCGCGAGGACTTTGACGATCTGCTGCGGGACGATCTGGACGAACTGTGTCTGCGGCGGCGGCGATCTCGAGACCGCGAACGCGTGCGCGAGCGTCGACGCCGATCCCGAGAGCGCGATCGCGACCGCGAACGACGACCTCCCCGACGATACCTTCCTCCTCGTCCGCGATGTCCTGCCACAAAAAAAAAGTAGTTTATCATTTGCATCATTTTTCATCTTACTAATAATTATAAATGTCAAAGTTTGGATGGATGTATGGATGATTGTTACTCAAGGTACTGTAACTACAGTTAGAAGAGGTATGGGTATGGGTATGGGTTTAATATAACTAACAGGTTAGCCCGCTACCATCTTAGACTGCATCATCACTTACCATCAGGTGAGATCGCAGTCAAGGGCTAACTTGTAGTGGATAAAAAAAAATATTGGATGACCCCAAAAACACGGACAAAATTAGAACTTTAAACGATCACGCGCCAACGGCTGAACGGATCTGGCTGCTATTTGGCACAGTGATAGATTATAGTCTGGAATAGCACATAGGCTTTTTATCCCGGAAAATTAAGAAGTTCCAAAAAACCTCAAACCATGCAGATGAAGTCGAGGGCATTCGCTAGTAAATAATAATACCAGAACTATATTAGTTCATGTTATTATACATTCAATATTATTTGATGTGATCATATGAATTAAACTTACGTCTTCCGCCACCTCCTCCACGTTCTGACAACTCTTGTAGTTTAGGATTGACAACTTGTTTGGCTTCTTTTAACACTGACACGAGATCACCAGCTTTAGCAGCATTTGATGGTGTGAAGAATGTGTAAGCAGTACCAGTTTTGTTAGTACGCCCGGTTCTTCCGATTCGGTGGACATAATCTTCGGAGTTACTGGGATAGTCAAAATTTATGACAAACTTCACATCGTCAACATCTGAATAACAAAGGAAAATACAATGTAATAAAGCATTAAGTAAATACTGTATAAAATCTTAATGTGATTTGTTGAGTATTTTGACTTACCTAATCCTCTAGCTGCAACATCTGTTGCTACAAGAATAGGAGCTTTTCCACTACGAAAATCTGAAAATTATTGAGTTTTTAGTGTGTTAAAAAACTTAAAAGTACTACTACACTTAGACTTTTGGATTTTTCGGTTATATTATGTTTCAGTAGCTTAGTTAGCCCATCATGTGTAGACCACTTTTTGTTCATGGCAGGTACTTTCATACAAACCTTCACACCTATTCCAACAACTTTACAAAGTATCAACTCATCAGATGAACGATGCGAAAACGCGTAGCTAACACAATTTAAAAAATTATGTATGGATTTTAAGCAGAAGGTTTTATCTTCTTCAGCTTAAATATTTACTTCTCTCTACATATTATACCCTGGCGAACTTGCAATCTGACACATTCACAAACACTCACACATTCATATATTTTAAATCATACTTCAATAATATTCATACATCTATTACTTAATTTAATTTTATCATATTACGAGTATATTATTGAAATTAGTATTTAATGAAAAAAATAAAAACAATATATATTTACATCCAAAAATATAGAAGTTGTACAAAGGTTTGGTCATTTTTTTAAAAATCAAACCCTTTCATTAGACACTTGTGCCAATGGGAATAAATACTTTGGCTACATTGTGATAAATCGATACAAAAACATCCTTCCTAATAATACCAACTTACCAATGCTTAATTTAATTAGAAGGTAAGACTAATGATATCTTTTTATAATACAATTTATTGAATTCACCTTTAAAAGCTAAGAACTTTTAGTCAATGCATCAGTTTTATTACCCAATTTTATGTGTGCATTGTATGGTGTGAGTCAGAAGAGGCACCTATTATGCATATTTAATAATATAAATAAATATATAAAATACAAAAATATTTTTAAAACCAGCCAACCAGCTATGGACAAAATGCTTATTTTTTAAGATGTAAATGCAATTTGATGGACTTAAAACTTACTAATGACTTTTCCATCAAATATTATTGTAGATTAGGGCGTTCGAAAAAGATTTAAAAAATGGGTCATCCTCGAGCGCTCATGGCGCAAGCGAGACGCTCGCGGCGCGCGCGCGGGAGCCGCAGCCCCCGCGTCGGGCGGCCAGCGCGCGAGAAGCGGCGCAGACTAGCCGCGTGGCTACGAGTGTTAGAGCCTAGCGCCCCTGCGGGCGCGGCGCCGGCCGCTCAGCGACGCTCTGAGACGACGCCCTGAGACGAGCCCTGGGCCGCCGCCTCGCCGCCCGCAGCTCGCCTCGGCCTGCACATGCAGACTTGCGTCAGACACGGACCGCGCGAGCCACTGCCGTCAGTCGACACCGCTTCTCGACTTGTTGCAACTCTCGTTATATCTTTTGTAACAAAATCTTTTTTACATTAGTTTAATCTTTAATAATTCAGTTATATTTTATATTAAGGGACAATAGAAGGTACTGTCTAATGAAATAGTCTGGCATATTGTATTTATACAGTATTGATTGAAATAAAAAGTAAAGCATCTATGTCAACTGTTCAGCAAGCCCTTACCTTGCAAGACCCAGTCACGTTCATTCTGTGACTTGTCACCGTGGATGCACACAGCTGGCCACCTGTAAAGGATATTTAGTGAATTATTTTCATCAATAATAAACTCATTTTGGAGGAATGTTTTTCACAGTATTTAACTAACCCATCTCTTTTCATTTTTCGAGTTATGTCATCCACCCTGCGTTTTGTTTCAATAAATATTATGGTTTTGTTTTCCTTTTCAGCCATGATTTCTTTAAGTAAAGTGCTCAACTTTGTTTCTTTCTCATATTCCATACAAACATCTATGATTTGCAAAATGTTGTGATTTGCAGCCAATTGCAATGAGCCCACATTAATCTGCAAATAGTCTTTCAAGAACTCTGAAGCCAAAGTTTGTACTTCTTTTGGCCAAGTAGCAGACCACATGAGGGTTTGTCTGTCTGGTCTAATCTGCTCTATGATTTTTCTAATTTGTGGTTCAAATCCCATATCCAACATTCTGTCTGCCTCATCTAATACCAAATATGTACATCGTTTGAGATTTGTTCGTCCACTTTCCAAAAAGTCCAGTAAGCGTCCAGGAGTTGCTATGACAATCTCCACTCCTGCATCCAAATCTCTAGCTTGTGGTCCTTTTGGGGCTCCTCCGAATAAACATGTGTTATGAATTTTTGATGTGTTTGCAAACTTGTCACAGACTTCTTGGATTTGCTGAGCGAGTTCTCTTGTAGGGGCCAGCACCAAAGCTATTGGTCCATCCCCTCTGCTTGATTTTGGCTGATTATTGATGTGAACAATAGCTGGCAAAATATACGAGAGAGTTTTTCCAGATCCTGTAGAAGCAATGCCGACCATATCATGACCACTCAAAGCAATAGGCCAACCCTGAGCTTGAATGGGAGTGGGCTTAGAAAACCCCATCTTTTCAATCTCATCCATCACATAGTCAGGAAATCCAGCTTCTTCAAACGTCAATGTTGGTTTAGGTATGTTACGACCTTTTAATGTGATATCATTTTCGCTTCTCCAAGCTTCCACCTCAGATTCAGTTCTACTTTCAACATCTGGATGGGGTACATAGAAATCCTTTTTGAAGGGTTTCAATCGACTCAGGTCCCATTTAGGTTTGCGTAAATTAGCGCCAGGGTTATTCCGGCGTCCGCCACCACCGCCGCCGCCATAACCGCCGCCTCCGCCCGACCCGAGACCGTAACGAGGGCTGCGACTACGACTTCTGCTCCTACTCCTGGTGCGACTGCGACGCCTGTCACGACTGCGATCCCTGAATCCAGTTAAAATAAATTAATAGTTACCAAATATAAATTAATACCTATAAAACCTGAGTCAGCCTCTCGACGAGCACTTTCTTTGTACAAAATTATTTACCTTCCCCGACCCATGTCAGTATGTTAAATTCACAATTGCTTTTGTTGTCACCTAATAAATACGTTGAATCGTAAATTTATAATTAATATAAAGGTAATTTTCAATTATGAGAAAAATTCACACACGGAAGCGTATCCACATGAATTATAAACAAAATGGCCGCATTAGGTTCGGTGAACCGCGCATCGAGCGACATCGGTAAAATAAAATCTACAGATTATAAATTTAAAAGAATGTTTTCAGCGTGTCTTCAGGTCACAGACTTATGGTGATCCAGAGAATATTGAAACCACAGACATACTTTATAAATCTGTAATTGAAACCACCGAACAGAAAAAGAAGATTGAAACCCTGAACTCGTAACTTTACATCTCAAGTCTCAAAAAGATGATAAACTATTAAAAATAGTTGAAACCAAGCTTAATCATCGCTATCGACGGAGGTAGGAAATTAGTAAATTCTCAGTTCTCCGCTGTCCCGCTCGGTATATGTTACTCTGACTGTCACTTATTAATTAACATGTTTGTGACTTGTGTGCCGAGCAAAAGCGAGAGATCAGATGGACGGGTAGGTACTTGCTTCAAGTAGATAGGATTATACATTATAGCTTCGTGGGCGCAAAATCTATTCATATATCCTTTTGCGTGCTATTTTCACCATAGAATATATACAAGTATATATTGTTTAAGTGATTTTCATATACTTTGCACTTTTGTTCAAGTGTTGAAAGCTCGCTGGAATAGCCCGTTGGACTATATCATAGACTAGATGTGTTCTAAAGTTGCATTGTGCTTGTAAAGAAACGTGTACAGTGTACTGCACAGAGCACTGGTAGTCACTAGTCTGTGGTTTAGCGGAATCCATTTTCTTCGTTGTTGTGACATTTTGATTTTCGCCTGATTTTCGCTCTTCTGTTGTGAAAAGAAATGAAACTATGTTGTTTAACCTTGAATTATGTACTTCAAATGAGTGATGATTGAACTCCTCACGTATTTTGTATGCTCTAAAAATTTTAACACATGTTAAACTTACGTGAAGTAAAACATAATGGGTTGAAGTAGTGATTGGCTGCGGCATTAAAATTCTTCGGTTAATCACATTATTTTGAGTAATAAGATCTAAGCACGTTGTATAGAACAATGGAGTTGGACGTGTCGCCGATGGATTCGATTAATAGCGATATGGAGTACTCCAACAATTCAACCGAAAGTAAATACATGTGCAATAATAACGACCAGTACACAGTAATTCGCATACCTCAAGATGGTGAAAAGTCTAACAAACACTCCTCTAGGAAACAGTCAAAGCGAAGAAAAAAGAGTTCGAATCATTCTAGACCTCTGCCGAGAATTATTGTTAAGCCTCTCCCTCCACCTCCTCCACCAGAAAATCGGGAATGGACGGCGGCCACTTCATGCTCAGATACGAGCACCTCGGCTAGCAGTAGACCTTCCACTATGCGAGAGGTATTAGCTAGTATACCAGGATTTTGTATGAAACCTAGAAAGCGAGGTAAAAAGCTATCAACTGCAGCTCAGCTACAGCAAACTAGAGAAGGCTGCATAGATTTAGAAACTCCAGATTCCATATTAGTTAACACGAATATTAGGGCTCTTCTAAATAAGCATACATTTTCTCTTCTCCCTCCACTATATCAGTACAAGCTTGGACAGCTACTCCCCAATGTGGACAGACCTAGTACTTCAGGCCGGTTAAGTTCTTCTAGTCTTAGTAATGAGTTTTTTGCTCGAGCATGTTTGGAATGGCAAGAATCTCTGTCAGGGGGAGAATTTACACCTGAAAATCAACAGAAAATGAAGACTGAAGCTGAAAAAGAAAAGAGCAAAATTGATCCATGGAAATTAAAACACTTTGAACCTTTCTGGGGTGAAAAGCAGCAGAGAGAGAAATCATCCATGAATTTAAATTCAGAGCGTCCATCATTAAAAACTACAATAAAATTGAGACCAACTGCTTCAATAACAAGTAGCAGCACTGTTCCAAAGATCAAAAAGAGCAAATCGTCTAGTTCTAGTAAAAGGCTACGTTCTGTTGGAGCTGTAACAAGATCCTCAGCAAAAGAGGCAGAAGAAGCTGATGATGATACTGTTCTTGTTGGCAACAAGTCTAGTGCTCCAGTGCCTGGATTGCTTCCACTCAAACATGTCAAGAGTCAAGGCTATGTTGAATGCCAGATGGACTTTAATTTCTCTGACTCCCCCTCTGCAACAAGAATAGAGGAATCTGTATCTTCTACCCCAGTTGATCCACTTCTACTACCTGACAGTGAATCGGGGAGTGAACTGAAGCAGGACTTAGATATGACTGTAGTAAAAATTGAAGAATCCAGTACATCGAAGGATTGTGATGAAGATAAAATAACAGATTCAGATAGCATTGCAGAAACTACCAAGAGATTGAGTAATGACATTAATGAATATAGGTTCTCGAAGAGAATTAAATATGAAGAAGATTTTGAAGAAGACAATACAGGTTTTTTGGCACAGAACAACATTAGTAGAGAAAGTGTCAATGGTTCTGATGGTGAAACAAAGTACAACTCTGAGCAAATATGTCAGAGTGAAGAACTCAACCTGTATACAGTTCAAGACCAAGGAGACACTAACAGTGAAGACAGTAAAATAACAGCATCAGTTTATGAATATGATGACCAAAGTGTCTCTTCCTTGTCCAGTTTAAAAATTGAAAGCCATTTAAATAATGTCTCTCTGGTAACAGCATCTGATAATATTACTGGATATGAAAATACTGAGGCAGCAGAAGTTGATCAAATTATACCAATAGTTAAAGAGGATGATTGTAAAGATTGTGCCTCACCTATCCCTGACAGCCAAGATGAATATACTAGCTTACAAAATAATGTAGCAGTGGCATATACTGTTACTGTTGATTCGGTAGAAGGTAATAAGTCGCCACTCATTGTGAAAGATGTACAATATGAAAAAATGGAAGTAATTCAAGAACTAGATTATTCTGTAAAGCAGCCTTTAGAAGAAGATATAAAACCTGAACACATACCTGAGAAAAGTGATCAAAAAGTAAAAGAGACTGAAAACATTGTTCCTAGCTATTATGATGAACATTTCAAAGACGCAGAGTCTTTTATATTAGAAACTAGTGGGCTGCCAATAATAACAACTCGTAAGTTTGATTTTGTAATGGGAGTGATGTACAGCATGCAATAAAATGTACCTAACTCATTGATTCATCACCAATTTATCTGTAATAACCTGTAACTACAGGTAAATTGGTTTTATTAATATCACATTCTATATTTCATCTAAGTAATGTTGGGTCCACATGTGTATAATTTTTGTTTTTTATCTTTGCAGCTATCTATTATGAAATATAAAATCTGCATAAATTCTAAATAAAAATAGAAATCAATTGCATAAATGTATGTAACCATTCAACACTTCAGAACGGCAGGATTTTTTTGAGTGTGTTTGAGTGGGTCCTGGTATGGTAGATTCACGTTTGGACCCAGAAGGGGGTGCTGCAGATGGGTTACAGGATTTTTTTTTTATTTAGGACAGATTTTGATTATATGTTTTATGTGTGTTTTAAGTTGGTCCCTGGGTGGTTAAGATTCACAAATATTGGATCCACTCCATGGGTTCGAAGTCACGGTTTTACTAGCAGTAGGACTTTGGTCGATTGGCCTCTTTCAGCAGGAAAATCTCATAGGAAACCAGAAATTGTACACGGACGAATTCAGGGGCGACTGCTCAATAAATATTTGCCTTTCTATGTGGCTATTTATGTTATATTTAAGTGAAAATTAGCAGGGATAAACTGCACCAAAGTTATACAATTCTAATTACGTTTAAAGGCTCATTATATTACAATAATTAATTTATTTTATTTAACTTTATAATATTTCTCCGTTATAGAAAATGAAGAAGAAAAGTACACATCACAAACAAATCTTATGGAGCTTACATCTTATATGAGTGAAACAAGTGAGTGAATTGTGTTTCAATTTTATTTTAGTAACTAGCGAATGCTAGCGACTTCGTCTGCGTGGTTTGAGGTATTTTAGTTCCCGCGGGAACTTTAATTTTCCGGGATAGCCTATGTGCTATTCCAGACTATAATCTATCTCTGTGCCAAATTTCAGCCAGATCAGTTCAGTAGTTGGGGCATGATTGAATAACAAACATCCATCCAAACCTTCACATTTATAAATTTATAATATTAGTAAGACGTAAGATGATACTACATCTATTTAGTATATGATAATATAAGTATATTCTATAATTATTTGTTTATATGATTGAATTATTTAGCAACTTGCAATCATATTTTTTGAGTAAGTTATTAGTAATCATTGGTGTAGTGGTCGTAGTTGGTAGATTGAGTCGTCTCACAACGCAATTATGGAGGGTAGAATATTAAAAAATGTTCTTTTTGACTGGCTGCATGACACTTGAATTCTAACTTACTGAGATTTGAGACAAGAAATGTAACTTATTAAGTATTTGCAAAGTAGGGTAGTATGATAAAAAATATATAAAGTCATTTTAGTGCTTCCATTTTTCGATATGTAATTTCGTAAATCAATTGAATGTTTGTGTAAAATTGTCGATAATTTAATATCATATTTATTGTTTAGTTGATGTCGTGACTAATTCGAGTGTAATTAACACTTGCAGATGTGACAGCTGTTGTTACAATGCCAATGGCACAAAACTCATCTATCCCAATGATGGAAGTTACTAATACCTCAGTGAGTATTAAATTTCATGTTTGCTACCTTGAGATTCCATATTAATAATTTCCTTTTAAAAATTTAACACAGCTTTTTCGTAGTGAAATATGTATTTGATAAATCTTATATATATATGTAGCATCAGCATAGTATCTTAACAATGTCTTGTCTTCGGCATCGCAAGCGAATTCATTCCGAATCGTGCGACAATCGCATTTGCAATTATTAAAAAAAACAGCCAGCTTATTTTTTAACTATATAGAATCTACTAGCTAATGCCCGCGACTTCGTCCGCGTGGATTGAGGTTTTTCGGTTCCCGCGGGAACTCTTTAATTTTCCTGGATAAAAAGTAGCCTATGTGTTATTCCAGACTATAATCTATCTCTGTGCCAAATTTCAGCCAGATCCATTGAGCCGTTGGCGCATGATTGAGTAACTAACATCCGTCATCCATACATCCATCCATCCAAACTTTCACATTTATAATATTAGTAAGATGTTTTATAGCCAACCAGAAAGAAGCATTGATTTCTAGTTCGGTAATTTTTCGGCTCAAAGATGTTTGAATATTTTTGTATGCAGCCTGGCCCACCTACAGGTCCATCATTTAGGTTTAAAGAGAGATTTATTTTTCCCAAAAAAGACCAAAAGGTCACTTACATGAGAAAACTTTACAAAAAACTATGCATAAACATATTAAGCACTGACTTTAAATAGAAACTACCAACTTATAAATCATAATACTAAAGTTCATCTGGAACATGCTTGATAAATTTTTCTTGAATTTTACAAAAGATCATTGAAAACTTCTTTCATTTATTTTTTCGAAATAACGGTCACTCATAATATCTTTATTAATCAATAGGCATCAATACAAGAAAATAGTACATGAGACAAAATCTTCTAAGGCGCGGGTTATATACGAGAGGTGTGGCCTTGGAAGTATGAAAGCGCCTCGCCGCTTGGACGTCGCTCTGTATACCGGGCGCCCCGCCGCTTGCATACATTTTGTATGAAATATGATAGAACAGGCGGCGCACCCACGCCTCGCCCGCACTTCGCCGTCGCCTGTCGCCTCTTGTGTATGTTCTGCCGCTAAAGAGTCAGGTTTCCGAGATTTAAGCTAAGTGTCAAAACTATAGCTCGATATAGGCTCGTATAATACTTGCTTGTATTGATGCCAGCTATGGATAAATGCAGGTTTTACAAGTGGTTGTTATTTCAACAAAGAAAAGAATGGCGGGACAGAAGGTATGCCAAAATATTCAAACCCCTTTGGGAGACTTTAAATTAATACCCAAATTTATATTTTATTTCTTCAGGTTGTGTCTTACCCCGATGATCAGCTGCAAGACCCAGCAAAACCTAAAAACTCAGCAGTGTCATGGAAAAGTGATAGTGATTGGACACAAAACGAAAATGTCATATCTATCCAAACTTTTTCCACCATGAACACTGATAGTGCAAAATATGCTAGTGAGGATTCAAAAACCAGTATGGAGGATGTAAATATGAATGAAGAGAACTGCATGTACAAAACAGATAGAGACACTAACTTTAACATGGAATCTTCAAATTCTTCGGAGAGCTGTCATTCAATGAAAGATGTACTGGTTAAACAAGAAACAGAACCGGCAACAAGTCTTGTGTCTAGTACAACTGTGACCAACCCACCAATAAATTCTACCACGATGGCGCAAAGTGTCAGGATTGCTCCTAAGAAATCTAAATCTGGGAAGGACTCAAACAGGTTGTTGTATTATCTTAATTTTAAGTATGATCGAAAAACAACAGTATTCCATTCGCAGTCAAGGGCTAGCTTGTAGTGGATAAAAAAAAATGATAATATGGATTTTCAACTAAGCAAATCTCTGTTAATAGACCTGCATGTGATTAATAATATTCTATAAGCAGGAATCATTGTTTTTTTTCCCAGGAGCCGCAGTTCAAATAAGGTTCCCCCTGGTGCGGTGAACCTAGAGCGAAGCTACCAGATTTGCCAGGCGGTCATACAGAACAGCCCCAACCGAGACGCGCTGCGCGGACAGCTGCGCCCGCCGCCCGCGCTGCTCACCCGCCCCGCGCGCCCCCCGCGACCCCCACCGCCCGTGCTGATCAGGCAACTACCCGCCGCCGTCATGCCACACGCTGAGGTCAGTGCCCCTGTCCCTAATGTCTGCTGATACTGCAGGCGTCATACAGAACAGCCCCAACCGAGACGCGCTGCGGGGGCAGCTGCGCCCGCCGCCCGCGCTGCTCACCCGCCCCGCGCGCCCCCCGCGACCCCCATCGCCCGTGCTGATCAGGCAACTACCCGCCGCCGTCAGGCCACACGCTGAGCCATACAGAACAGCCCCAATCGCTTCGTCATACATATACCTTTACCATGGCGTAAAGCTTGGAACTGCGTACACGATCCTCAGAAACTGACACATCACAATGGGGAATATGCATGTGATTTAGAAATGGACAACAAAAATTATGTGTAATCTTTATTGCTAAAGAAATATATACAGATGATTATTTTTACAAATTATCGTGTTTCTATTAATAAATTTAATTATTTAAAAGTAGTATTTTTCAAGTTCCCGCTCAAATTTCTAAAACGCAACGCTATTGGCGGAACGAAACATGACGTCACCGTCCACTCTGTAGTCTGAGTCGACTGTTAACAGGTCGTTTATTTTGTATGATTATTGAAGGTTATTCGCGTTGTTTTGCCGCTGTTTATGATAAATTATTGGTGTTTTGGGAATTATTAACTGAAAGCAGTGATTTCTTGTGAAAAAAGACTCGCCACAATAAACAACTATTGGTAGTAAACTATAAATTAAAGAGTTCTCGCGGGAACCCAAAACCGCGCGGACGAAGTCGCGGGCGCTAGTATATATTATATAATCAAAGATATTATGTAGGTAGTAGGAACGTTAAATGTTGAGAACATCTTTATGAACTTTAACAAACTAGGTTGTTTTCGTCAAGGCAACTGAGAAATTCTTTTCCAATAGAACAGTGCAAACAAAAAAACCTAGTTAGGTATAACGTTTTGTGATCAAAATCAACACTCGTAGTCAGCTGTTGACCAATGAAAACCATAATATATTTTATAAATTTGTAACATTAATAATTGGGAATCAGAATAGTTTTATGAACATGTAATTAATTTTTTAGGTTAGTTTATTGTTTAAATTGTTCGCGATTCCTAATGAAAAAGATTTTTGGTAGGTAGGTACATACATATTTAATAGTCACGTCGAAATAATCTTCACAACTTCACAACAATATAAACTAGGTACTCAAGCAAGATAAATTATCTCTCCTCATCACCTTACACAATGATATTATATTCATTGACCTTACACCACTTTTTCCTTATATGTAGGTATGTATTTGCATCTTTGGGCATATGGAAATATATCTTGTCAGGTGCAGTTTTAATATTATTTTTGCACATAGGGACAATACAATAATTATAATAAGCTTTTGGGTGCTCTTCCATCACAATAAGTTAATCTTTTACGCTTTACTTCACTCAAACACTTCGTTGTTAATTTATTCATGTGCACGGTGACGTCACAAAACGAGCGCGCCAAAATGGGGGCGTTTTAAGTCGTCCGAAAATGATAGTAGTTTTAATTATTATTTTTTAGCTTATTTAATAAAATTTTGCAAGTGTTATATTTTTTTCCGGTTATATAATCACATATAGAATAGTTTAAAAAAATAAAAAAAATACATGCATATTCCCTATTACCGTTAGAAGCCTCTGCCACAAATCAGCAGAGCAGTAACTTTTAGTTCTACAACTAGTTTTAATAATATAAAAAGTTTTATAGTAATAAATTAGGTTAGGATATCGACTTTCAATTCTCTCTGCATCCACCCTGCTGCAAGCGAAAACATAACTAGCAGCTGTTAACTTTCACATTTTATTTTTACGACTACGGCAAAGCCAAAAGGAACAGTTTCGATTTTAGCAGTCTATGTATGTTTGTATTTGTGTATGTTCCACCGTAGCACCTAAACTACTGGGCCGATTTAGATTAATGATGTGTCAATTGATTTGTTATAATAGTCGGGGTAACATTAATTTGACAGGTAAAACTAATTTGACAGATGTTACAAACAAAAAAATGTGGGTCTCTTAATTTTTTTTTATGTTTGCATTTTCCAGATAAACGAGAACAGGTCTAACAACATGGGTCAGTACATCCTGGTTCAGAGAACACCCAATGTCGCTCCCAGAGCGTCCAGTGCACCACCATCAAATCAGAACACCAATGTGGTAAGTCAATAAGCTTACTCAAACATCTTTCTCACTATATACACTGTGTAACAAAAACCCTGTGGTCCCTTTGAGCTGCGTTATCAGTATCGATATTCAAACATAAAAAATCAACTTATTTGGTAAAACTCTTAAATTAAAATATTCAAATTAAATATTAAATCAATATTATTTGTAAAATGAAAATGATTGCTCACCCCTGAACTTCTACGAGGCTATGCGAGCCAGAGCGAGCGCGAGAGAGATAGCAAATCGTATCAAAGGTGCCGACCGTCCGCAGGCGGCAGCCGCTCACGCTCTAGGGTCACTGTACTGAGGGTACCGAGGTCATGAACTCGTCACGTGTCACCCGCGAGTCACAAAGATCACTCAGCTGTGTGCTGAACACAACTTTTTAACGTCCAATTTGTTTACATTTTTGTTTAACACTGTTGCAACTTTTAAAATGTGATTCGTTCAATTATTAGAAAAAGTATTAAGTACTTAGTTATGTAATCTAATCGTATCACTAATTTATGATGATGTCAACAGCTTTTCGATTACGGAGATGTTGCTCGATATGCCCGCCTTGTAGCTCTATGCATTTCTCACACCGTTTGGCGATATTTGCACGTACGCGTCGTAGTACCGATGAATCGGACTTTATTTCGCCAACGGATGTTCGGCACTGCCACTGTGGTAGTTACATGTTGAGCGTCGTGAAATAGCATAGTGCTCCCGGTAAAGTCTGCGCGCCTCTGCATAGTTGCAGTCACTTCTCCAGAGACACATCAACATTTAAAATATCCTTCATTCTTGTAAGACATTTCACGTAATTTCGCAACGTAACGCGCACGTCCGTTCGGTTGCGCGAGCGACTAACAACTAGGATAGGAAGCGAGCCGCGGGCGGCGCGGCGGCTTAGTAAAAGAGGGTGGCGGCGCGGCGGTATCCTTTGAGGTCGCTTTTGATCGAGCCGACTCAGATGTTACAAACATTTTTTTAATGTGTCTATTTTATAAGCTATCTTGACTATGAACAATAACTGACCAGTACTTAATTTTTTTTAAATAAGATTTTCAGTTTTGGTACACCTATATGATTATGTATACGTACCTAAAAGGAACAACAGGGTTTTTGTTACATATTGTATAATATGAAATAAATAAAGATTTAAAAAAAAAAACTTATTATTACCTACCAATGTAAATTATGGATATCCAGCTGATGCCCGCAACTTTGTTGACTTGAATTTAGGTTTTTGAGGTCCTGTGGGAACTCTTTGATTTTCCCGTATAAAAAGTGGTATGTGTCGGGATTCCCTTCCCCTGGATGTCATATCTGTGTAACAAGTTTCATCTAAATCGTTTGAATTTTTTTCCACTTGGCATCTATAATTTTAATATATGGATTATATAATTTGCTGGCAACATTTATGTTGTGTTGTCATGCATCTTTTTATTATCAATCCTTCTTAGATTGTGGATACTCTTCTCCATGGCCCTTTGACATGTCTTCATCTTGTTTTTGACTTTGTCGGTACACACCCATGTTTGGCTTCCGTATGTTAGACATGGGAAAATGCAAGTGTCCATAATAGTTTTTTTCTGTCTGTCATTTTATACATGTTTTATTGTACAGAACGTAACACGCTGCAGAAGCGTGGGTGCGGACGACGCGTGCGTTTGCAACCTGCGCGCGATGATACTGTGCAAGAAGTGTGGCGCGTTTTGTCACGACGACTGTATCGGCTCCGCGGAGCTCTGCCTCACGTGCCTCATCCGCTGACCCCCCCTTCTGCACGCACCCACGTCTTACCGTACCCCCTACCAGTTGTATGGACAATTAGCGAGACGAGATAGACAAATTCAAATATTTTTGACGTGATAACGTCTTATAAATCGATGAACACCGGCTGCACGCACGAAAAATTGTCACGTTCCGCCCGAGCCTGAGCGTGCGAGTGAGAGCGCGGTACTAGCGACAGAGAGGCACGATCGCGTGACGTCAGAGCAGTTCGAATAGTTCTGCTATTGGAACGCCGCCACGCGAGCGCGCGAGATAACTTCTAGAGATACTTCTTTTACTACGTAAAACTATCGTCCGTTAACCGACTTTACAAACAAAACTTATTTTTTTTTAATTCAAGTTGATTTTGACAAGTTTTTTTTTATTGCGTAGGCTTACGTTTGACGATAATCATGCTTAGTGGAAAGCAATGATGGGGTCTAGGTTGGAACGCGCTTGCCTACAAGATGCCTATTCACTCTTGCCTTGAAGGTACTTAAGTTACAAGTGCTTTTGAACAGTCGAGTGAATCTATCACTGGTTTGGAATACCATTCCTACAAATAAGAACCAGCAAGAAACTTGGTGGTTGATCTTTTGAAAATATTAATTTACAATTACATCAATGTGTAGATACATAAGTAACATCTGTCCTTAACATTGCTGGAGTGAGGCAGATCCATTGTTCTTTTTAAACCACTAGTCTATGTCCTAAAAAAGGTATAAGTATAATATGTGCATAATGTGTTTGCCTCAACTCTCGCTAATTTTCTATACAAAAATGTGCCTGGATTGAATCGAGCCATAACTTTGTGGCTACGTGAAGTGAATTTAAGCGGGAAATTGAGACAGTGTAAAGTGGAATGTGGTTGTAGGAATGGTGGTGCTATATGTTAAAAAAAAGGAGTTCTCATAAACTAAAGCTTAATATTATTTATAACAGACTTGTGAATTAATGTAGACAGATTTGTGAATTAATGTAACCATCTAGTGTCTATAAGACAGAACTATGTTTAATGCTGTACATATAATTATTAATTTACTTTATATAAATAGGGATTGAAACATGCTCTGTATGGTTGAAAGTATTAAAAGTAGGTTCTAACAATAGAAAATATATTTATACAGGATACATCTAGAAGTTATTTGTACCTCGACTTTAGCAATACAAGTAAATTATATAACTTGCAATCTATATGATATAGGTTAATAATTATTCTAATGTGATGTAATCAAACTTAAAAGTATAATATAATATTTGCACAAGTTTATTCTTTAAAAAAATCTTATCATTTCAATAATATAATAATTGAGTGTCACCAGAGTGTGAGTAAGCCTTAATTAAATGTATGTGTCACTGTAAAATTGTAAAAACCGTTAGATTGTAATCTAACGCTTTTTGTCTCGATAGATTGTAATCTGTCGTGTGTCGTTGTGAACCATTCAATGTTCCGAGTGTCAATTTTTGGACTATTCATTGTTTTTACGTTTTCTTGTCTCTTTCTTATAGGTTAGGTTAGGTTCGACATAAACAATTAGGCTCTATCGGGTTAATATACCTAACAGATTACAATCTAACGAAAAATAATGCGATAAATTGTAATCTTTCGACAGTTCAAAATCTCGCGAGTTAGATTATAATATAACGGTTTTTACAATTTTACGGTGACATGTGGATTTACAAGAATTATTTAGTTTGAAGTTTTGACCCAACTGTGGGAAATTCTGGATGGTATGTGGAAAGCATTCCAATCTCTACGTTTATTGTACTTGTATTGACTTTTGAGTTTTGACGTGTTTTGAATAAAAATTAACATGTTGCCTGTGATTTTACACTCATACACATAGAAGTTTAGTATACTCAAAGTGCAATACACTGAAATTGGATGTTGTTATTTGTCATTATTTGTCATTCAGTCACTGGCCAAATCTGTTGGTCAACTTAAATGACGCAAATGTTTAGTTAGGCGCGTTCATTTTTAGATTAGATGACCTCTACATACATTTGCATTCCACATTCCGTGTAGATATCTCACTGTTCTCTGTTGGACTTAGCTTTAAACGTGTAATATAGTTCCAGTTCAATCTTAGTTCAATACAACTATTTAACTAATGCCATTACATTTTGTTAGATATTTGTAAGTCATTATTTTTATAAGTGCTTTTTTCCAAGGGGTTTCTGTACTTGTATAGGGTTAGGAATTAGTTTGACATTTGTTTGTCGATCTATCTAGTTTTGTATTTAAGGTTATGTACAGATATTTATTGACTTGAAAAGGCTGATGGGGCTAACATCAGATAGATTAAGAGCCAATACATACAGTGTTGTTTTTTATATAATTTTTAACATTCAAAAATATATGGAGTCATTTTACGATCTTTACATCCAATCCAATTAAATATATCCATAGGCTGAAACTTTAGGACATTATCGTTTATGACATTCTTTAATTCTTTGTGTGTGAATATTTGTCCCATTCTTATACACAAATTTGAAAAGTCCACTATGCCAAAAAAATTCAGAAATGTTCTTAAATTAGTTTTGGTTGGCTTGTCTAAACTTTAACTTGTTAATGTAATGCAAGATGGAATGCACTTATTATATGGACACGCCTATTTTATTTACTGCATCAGCATAGTAACAAAATATACACTGTGCATGCTGCACTATAAAGACTAATTTGTTCAATTTCTGACTGAACTCTGTGTGTATTGGTCCTAATGGTAGAGTTTACACGTTGGTGTTAATTCGGTTGGCCATTAAATTGCCAGGACTAAAAGTATTGCTATAGTTCTTGCAAAATTTACGAGCGCGCGTGGTTGTGTTTTTGTCGTATGTAATATATACAAGTCAATGTGTGTGTGTGTATGACGACACGCACACAATATAACGTGCCTGTGCATGAAATAACCACAAGTAAAACTCCAGAATTACAACTACATACAGTGTTATTGTAAACAATGAAAAGATGGAATTACTTTTAGACCTGTAAAAATAGAATTAAGAGCATTATTCTCCGTTAAGCGATGTTTTTCACTGTACCTCTCTATAGTGAAATGACAGAGGCGTTTATTCTAAGGTGCCTATATAAATCTCCCTAGTAAAAAGTAATATTTTACTAAGTATAGAATATGACTTGTTACTTTAAACTATTTCTTATGGCGTGTAAACTAATACAGTACTAAGTTATGCAATGTATATTTATAATGTACCTTTAATATTTTTATAAGGAACTTTTTTAAACCAGAGCTTCTTTGACAAGTTATAGTGTAAGGGCCAGTTGCATGGTGCACAATAGAAAGCGACCGTAACAGTTAAACTTGTTCACCAAAAAACAAGCAAACTAGTTTGCCTTAATAAGTATTCTACCTCCACAATTTTTAAAAAAATTGATTAGAAGTCAAAGAACCATGAATTGTGCAGCCCAAAGTGGCTTTTTTTGGTAGTCAAGTTAACGTTTACTGCCTGTTTTACAGTTAACGGCTAACTCCTAACTGGCCTTAAGAGTCCAAGAAGTGAGTTGATGAAAGTTAAAAATGTGATGAAAATTGAACCTTAGTTCATTTTTCATCACATTTTCATTGGGTTTTAAACATTCAATTTCCACATTTGAAAGTGTCGAAATCGAATGTCTAAAACTGTTACCAAACATGATAATTTTTTTATCTTTGGCTCTTAGTCTATTACCTTTTTGTAACTATGCCATTAATTAAATTAATAGAAAAAACCATTAATAATTACACTGTCATTCTCGTATTTCAATCCTTTTTGGTGTACAATAATATTAAAACTCATTAAAACACAATTGGCGAAGTTTCAGAGCATTCGCATCTTTATGTTAACAATGTTATAAGAAATAGACAGAAAATCCCATTACGATAAATCTGACGGAATTCTTTGTGCGTAAATCCGCTAGCTTACAATGAAATTTTATATTCCACTAGGTGCTATCTACATGAGATTTTCATATGTGCGAGTGTGCATACTAATAGTGTAGTAGCAGTCCAAAGGGGGTTCTACCAGTTTGTGCTGCTTTATACATTGACACTCGCACAATTAATGCAAAACTCAGCAGTCAGCTTATAGTCCCACAAACTTACCTGGCCCGGTGACAGCGTCGCTAGTATATATGAAAAATAAAATAAAAACAAACTTAACAGGCATAAAAATTATGTACTTACTTAATTTTGGCCAATGGGACAAATAAGTTGGTGGGACTATACGCCTCATGGACTCACTACATAGACAACTGAAGACAAAAACTCGTGCGTATTTTTACGCACAAGGAATCTTACTGGATTTTTCGAGTGTCCCTAGTCTTATAAAGGATACTTTGAATTTCACCCTATCGCTAATTGGCTGAAATTACTAAGTTTGACTTCACTGAACATACTTTCCCTGATAAAAGTATCTTCCTGTCCCAATTTGCTTTAGCGAGTAATTATTATCGAGAAAAACACGCAAGTAACACAAAAGAATAATATTTATAATATAATCTTAATTTATATAGATATTAAAAGGTATATAATATTCATAAGTCTACAAAATGTTGCTCACTCTCAATCACAAGTAATAATTATAGGTAATAATAATATGTACTATATGTCACCGTAAAATTGTAAAAAGCGTTAGAATAACGCTTGTTATCTCGATAGTTACTAAACAGTCCACAGATAGTGAACCGTAACATACTGCTTACAATTTAACGCATTATTTTTCGGTAAATTGTAATCTATTATGTATATTAACCCGAATGTAGTGCCGCCCGGCAGCATATTTATGTCAAACCCTAAACTATAGTTCGCGCGCGAGTTGAATGCAGAGTAAATTAATAGTGACTCTGCATTCAACTCGCGCGCGAACTGTATTAGAAAGAGACAAGAAAACGTAAATACAATAAATATTTCAGAAATTAACACTCAGAACATTGAACGGTTCACAATCTTTCAACAGATTACAATCTCGCGAGATAGAAACCGTTAGATTATAATCTAACGGTTTTTACAATTTTACGGTGACATATACATAGATCACATTAATAAGGACTGTTAAAACTAATATTTTAAGTAGATAGTTTATAAAAGCCTATTAGAAAACAGTGCAAGTTTTTTTTTAAAATATGTTACAAAAAACATGACAACATAATATTTTTGAGTTCCATCAAAAAAAGTTCATGTAAGATCAAATTACCCAGTCTAATAGTCCAAAATTTACTAAGTAGAAAAAAAATACTGTCATGTACCTATGTATGTTTTTAAAAGTATTCTATCATATGTTTTAAAAAGTAGGAGCACTTTTTCGACGAAATTAAAATGACTTCAACAAAGAAAACCTGATATAATATTGTTTGACTTGTTGCTAGTTACAGGTTAGTTCCATTGAACTGAAACTAACCTATGCATGAAGTTTGATACTATCAATTTATATCGAGTTATCAATACTCTTCTCTTTGTGAGCAAAGGATAAATAAAGCATACATTGTTACACGAGTGATCATAAATATCAAGATATTTATGTATATGTTTTTTTATAGTTCATACAAATCTATGAGTACACAAATAGGTCTATAGAAGTTTTCACTAGGTTACAATGCAGTTAGAATGGTGAAATGTTCTACAATAACCTAAATAAAGGTCCCAACATACCGTAACTTCGATTTTGACCGAAATGTCACTTGGATCACTTGTGTTCCAAGGTATCCATTTATTTATTCAATACACAAAGTGTGCGACAGAGATAGGTAGGTAAGTATAATAATGAGCCATTTTATATTACACTTTAGTAAGTATTTAATACACTGGTTTTATAGTTTTCAAAAATAACATTCAATAAATTCAAAGTCGAGTTCTATCTCATACATAATTATGGCTTTAAAAAATAAGAACTAAAAAGTCATAGTAAGAAGATGTCCATTTAACTTAACTGTAACTGTATAAAATCTCAAATTGTATAAATAAAGCCACATTCACAAAAGGGTGTTTATATGTAGTTATTTAAATTATTATTTATCAACGACACTGATAGACTGCTCATTATGCCTTTGTTCGATGATGATGACTGAAGATAATATTGTGTATTTTTGTGTTTAATACTTACTTGCTAAATATTCGCATCATTGTTATTTATTGGTAGTTAACTATTTTAAGTAAGTACATACGTGAACATTTTCTCTAATAAAATTATGTTCTTTCGCAAATTATAGTGGTTTTATTTATAAAACTCATGAAACTTCATAAGAACGCAACATCGACCTTCTAAACAAGATCTTGGTTAGAAGGTCGATGCAACGCGAGCATATTGTTTTCACTTCAAAATCTTACGTATTTTCGCTACGGGCGTTTTTTGCCGGCTAGGGTACCCCTCCGCATCATCCCATAAAGAACTTTCATTCCAATAAAATGTTCTCATTCTTTTATATTTAGATCAACAATCATAATAATTATTATTCAAAAACAGATTCATAAAGGTTACAGAAATATAAGTGTTACAGAATGAAAGTGTAACAGAATCTAACCCTTTTGAATGTGTTTTTAATTCTAATTAATTAATTTCATTAAAATTAAAATTTTTAATTTTAATTCCCGAAACACTTATATTTCTGTAACAGAAATGAAAGTGTTTTAATCTGTAACCGAAATAGCGACGTTTCCAAATTTACTGTTGATGCGTATTCAAATTTGAACCTAAGGTCTAACCCCGTTGGTCTAAAACGGGTATGTTGTGTCAGTATGTGTGAAGTCCGATCAAGTGAGAAGAACGCGTTGTCACACCGTGCAGTTTGTTAGGGCATGTACCTATTAGGGTTACAGATAAAAACACTTATTAACAGAAATAAACGGTTACAGTATCGTTTCTGTTTCCGTTATAAGTGTTTCTGTTTTATAACAGTTTCAAAAAACAGTGTTTAAACCCCTTATTATTACTGTTTCAGTCCTTATTCATTAGGGTTCCGTATTTTGCTTTGAGTATCGTTTTAACCACGCCGACAGGGGTAAAATTAATTTTGAAAAAAAAAACGTTTTTTCAACAAGGTATCCACATAGTGTGGGGTCGTTGGATATGTCCAGAGAGAATGTAATCACTACGTTTGATATGTCGTCCATATTGCGATTTCCGGGTTTGGGAATACAGAATACTATACATTTTATTAAGGTGCATGACAAGGGTCTGCCCGCGAAATTCAAATTTAATTTGGTTTTTCACAATTTGTAAACTAATACGACAAAGTAGGCTTACGGCATTCAAATTGCGAGCGTAGGAATATCATCTTCACAGGTTTATATAAAAATCTTTACTTGAAAGTGCCCAGTTTAAGAAATTAGTCAAATTAATGACTAATTTGTGAGTAACTCACGTCAAACTCATTATTTTGACTAATTTCTTAAACTGGACACTTTCAAGTAAAGATTTTTATATAAACCTGTGAAGATGATATTCCTACGCTCGCAATTTGAATGCCATAAGCCTACTTTGTCGTATTAGTTTACAAATTGTGAAAAACCAAATTAAATTTGAATTTCGCGGGCAGACCCTTGTCATCGACCTTAAACCCATACGTACCTGATACCTCCATAGATGAATATGTATGACCTCAATATCCCTCCATCTCTCTCGCGTCCGAATCGGGCTAGGTGAGTCATGAAAACTCAAGCGCAGCACGGGGCGCGAGAAACAAAATAATATATGAATGGGCATGGTTATCAATTCCTACCATAATTATTAAGATTTCTTCATTCATTACTCAACCGCGTCGTCGGTTATTCGAAAAAACGTTTTCAGTAAAAATCGTTTTTTCTCACTCAGTGTGCAAAAACTACACTGGTCACTGGTTTTAAGCAGCAAAGGCGCTCTTTTTAGCGCAGCAATAGCTAGTGAGGTGAAATAGTTAAAAGTATTTTTTTAATGAGTGATTTTCTTACATCTTTTTTTTCGCTAAAGAGGTAAAAAGTTTAATAGTTAGGGATTTAATGGTACGAGAAACAAAAAACTTTGTTTTTCGTGCCCTTTTGCTTAGTCTTGTTGGAACAAGGTTTTTTGCGTTTTTGCGCGCAAGTGTCAATCTGGTGTCAATGAGCAAGTGTAGAACCAGGTGCTAAATATTAGTAAATAAACTATAGATACTAATTCAATTTTATTTGAGCCTGGTCACCTCCCCGTATTAAATATTATGTTCCTTGCTGGTCACTGATTTTTTTTCAAAGCCTGGCCTGGTCAGTGGTCTGTGATTTGAGATCTAATCACCTACTTTTTTTTATTTTTATTTAACTGGTTTAACGGCTCTGGATTCCAGTCCTTCTGAGCCCTAATCACCTACAATGACTTGCAGCCTCAGATTAACTTGCAACCATGGAACTAATAAGTACTACGTACAACTGGAATGCGTACTACAAACTTATTTAACTTATTTTTAATCAAATTTAATCCTTATGACACCGACATAAGGACCACTACGCACGCAGTATAAAAATGAATCCGAGTGAGATATCGACAACATACCGCGGTGTTCCTTTCTAACAGTGGTCTTTGTGTTGCTATTTCACATTTAACATTATACTTCAAATTTGGTATGTTTATAAACGAAATCTGAAAAATGGTTATACTATCGAATTAGTCACCTCCTATCCTCCGATTAAAATTTCAAGCATTTAGAAAATTAGTACGTCAATAATTCACTTGTGTTCGTGTTGAAGGCGGATATCGTAGTAGTAATAAAAATAAAAATGTTGCAATGGAAATGGTGGTTGCATCATAGTACATAATAATTCCATGGAATTATTATGTACTATTTCAAATATTTTTTCAAATCAAATATTTTTTTTTTTTCAAATCAAATATTTTTTATTCAAATAAACTTTTACAAGTACTTTTGAATCGTCAAGTGAATCTACCACTGGTTCGGAATGCCATTCCTACCGAGAAGAACCAGCAAGAAACTCGGTGGTTGCTCTTTTTAAATAATTCATTTACAATTATTATATCAACGTGTACATAAGTAACCGCTGTCCCCAGCATTGCTGGAGCGATCAAATCCATGCTCCTCTATCATTTACATAATCTTCAACAGTATAATAAGCTTTTTTCAGGAGCATACTTTTAATGGATTTCTTAAATTTGTTTATAGGCAAGTCCAAACTAGGTTGTGGAACTTTGTTATAGAAAATAATGCCCATTCCCACGAATGATCTTCTGAATTTTTTGAGGCGGAGCGATTGAGTCACGAGCTTATTACGGCCTCTAGTTGGCCTATCGTGCAGATCGCATTTTTTTTAATAATTATGGATGTGCTGTTTTACAAAAATTATATTACTGTAAATATATTGCGAGGCTACTGTTAGAATACCAATTTCTTTAAATTTCTCTCTAAGTGAATCACGCGGTTTTAGATTATAAATTGCTCGTATTGCCCTTTTTTGTAGTACAAAAATTTTTTGAATATCTGCCGCTTTACCCCACAGTAAGATTCCGTAAGACATAATGCTATGGAAATAAGCAAAATATACGATCCTGGCAGTTTCGATGTCAGTTAACTGTCGAATCTTTCTGACAGCGTAAGCAGCAGAACTAAGCTTGCCAGCAAGTGTTGATATATGGGTGCCCCATGAAGCTTTGCGTCTAAGGTCACCCCCAGGAACACAGTAGTATCTTCTATTTTCAACATGTCATTATTTACCATTAGTTTTATATCACTTGTGGTCTGGCATTCGGCAATGCGAACTCGACACATTTAGTTTTTTTTGTATTTAAAAGTAGATTGTTAACCGTAAACCAGTTCGTGACTTGAGAAATTGCAGTATTTACGTCGTCAAAGTTGTCCTTATGTCTATCGACTTTAAAAATCAAGGACGTATCATCAGCAAATAGTACAATATCGCAAGTGTTACGGACAAAATATGGCAAATCATTGATGTACACTAGGAACATGAAGGGACCCAGAATGGAGCCTTGAGGGACACCCATTAGTGAGGCTGATCCGGATGACTTCACATCGTTGACACATACTGTTTGAATGCGATTACTGAGGTAGGATGCAATGAGGCCAAGCGCAGTGTCTTTGACTCCATAGTAGCTCAACTTAACTAAAAGCGTCTCGTGCTCAACGCAATCAAATGCCTTAGACAAATCACAGAAAATACCAATAGCATTCTGTGATTTCTCCCACGCGTCGAATATATGTTTTAACAGCACGGCGCCCGCATCAATTGTCGATCCACCTTTAGTAAAACCATACTGCTCGGAGTGAAGAAGTTTATTTGAATTAAAGTGCTGAAGCAGTTGGTTGAGCATAATTTTTTCAAATATCTTGCTGAGTGTTGGCAAAATTGAAATTGGTCTGTAATTATTTGGATCGCTTTTGCTACCCGATTTAAAAAGTGGAATCAATTTACCACATTTCATAAGGTTTGGAAAGGATCCTGAATTTACAACACAAACGGCCATTTTGATGAATCTTACGATTGACGAAATTTCTCAAGATTGCGTGAATTTATCTGTAAAAAATGGTGAAAATATGCATCGTGGAAGCTTGTAAAAGTGAATAATATTATCCGGATTGTGGGTTATCTTTTCCTAAGTAAGTGTTTAACTATGTTTATATGTTTTGAATGTTACAGTAATTCGGGTGACATAAATTTAGGTACCAAGTATACGGGACAAGTATCGTAAACTATGAAACACGAATTATAACAGGATAGATATTTTTTTCATATTTCAGATTACCAAAAAATGATACATTGCGTGAAAAGTGGTTAAGCATTAGGTATACCTAGTGGTAACAGAAAATTGTCCCAAAATTCAAAATGCAGCAAACATTTCATGCCAGAGGATTATATTCCTAATTTATCACGGCCCGTTTTAAAAGAAAACGCTCTTCCCTCACGATTCCTCATGGTAAGCAAGATCAATTTTATTTTTGTCTTGAATAGGTACGTTTACAGATAATGATAAAAATCCAGCCCGTAACTGTTCCACTACTGGGCAAGGGCCTCTTCTCACTAGGAGAATGCATGAGCATTAATCACCATGCTTGCTCACTGCAGGTTGGTGATTTCAGACTGTCAAGTCCAGGTTTCCTCACGATGTTTCCTTCACCGTATGTGCTGTATCACCGTAACTCTACAGAATGAAATTAAAAACATTTTCAAACACGGAGACTGGCATAGTGATGAGATGAGTTCTTCTTCTTCTTCTTATTGTTGAGGCCAGTTCCGTGCGTCCTGTATCACTGCGACCGTCTCCGATCTATTGTGATCACCTCCATTTCAAATTTCCTCGCCAATACTTGTTTCCGCCAGGAATAGCAGCGTTATGAGATGAGTTAAGGAGCGACAAAGAGTTAAAAATATTTTTTGTATGAAAAATTTGACCATGTTGAATATTTTATATACCCATTATGTTCGAAAAGTCAAATATGTATGGCTCGAAAAGCCAAATATGTATGGTTCGAGAAGTCAATTTATGTTTCGCTTTACAGCAATACCAGTTTTATTGAATTTTTAACCGACTTCAAAAAACAAATATTAAAAAAAAATTTTTTGCGCAAGACCGTGGCTTGTGGAGGACCCTACAGGAGACCTATGTCCAGCAGTGGACGTCCATCGGTTGACGACGACCTAAATGCTTACTTGTGTAAGAGACTTACTAAGAGGCAATAGGCACTACATATAAAATATCAACATCATTATAAATAAAAATATTTTAAAATTATTTGCTGATTTTTATTTCTTCATAGAGGTATATTTATATCCCGTATATTGAAGTATCCCAAAATTCAAAAATAGTGTGGTCACTCTTGTGGAAAAGGGACACAAATGTCAGTATGGTATCTCTCACTCGGCACACTTTATTAACAAGAGCTCATTCCGGTTGTACGTAGTACTTATTAGTTCCATGGTTTTTAACAAAATCACTACCAGAGACAAGTTCACTACGTTCTACTTGTCACTTGTCACTTGTCAGTTTCAGTCTCGTCAGTTTTGTTTCCGTGAATAAAGAAGAGGGTTTGGTGGATTTGTGTTGTGGCCGTACGCCGTGAATTTTAAAGCTGAAGTGAAATTGCCGCTATTATGTAGATTTCCTTTAAAATTATTCGCTGTGGCCCGTAATTGTGTTGTTTCAAAATGTCTACTGTTCTTCTCGCCGTTGTTGCGGTCATATTGTGTGTGCTTTTCCGAATACTGAATGTCAACAGCCAACCTCACAAGCCTGTGATATATGGCAGGGATAGAAATTTCATAGAAAATATTCTCTTTATTGCTCCGTTTCTCAATGAACCGTAAGTATTTTTTCCATCACTTCAGTTTTTTCAATGTTTACTCACGCTTGGTTGTTTGGTGATGTCATGCCAATCAGCTGCCGAATCTGCCGAAAATTTGATCCTAGCATGTGTCACGCTCAATTCTATCAGCAATACTGAAGGACCTATATCAATAGGTCCATGATAACAATGCTGTCCAAAACGTTTACAATGCTGGTTTAGGCACACTTTAAACCTGACTATTCAAGGCCGTTTGTCAGTCGAAGTTATAATTTTGTCAACATTAAAATATTTAGGTAAATAGGTACAGTTTACAATTTATATTTACAACATTTATTCTATTATTAAACTAGTTTTGTCTGCGACTTCGTCCGTGTGGATTGAGGTTTTTTTGGTTGCCGAGGTAATACTTTAAAAATACGATAAAAACGAGCCTATGAGCCTGTTCCAGACTAATCTATCTCTGTGCCGAATTTCATCCAAATCTGCTAAGCCGTTCAGGGGTGATTGAGTAACAAACATCCATCCATCCAAACTTACAAATTTATAATAGGTATTAGTATAGAAGATATGATATAGGTACTTACAAGTATTATCAAATTAACCAAATTTGATGTGATATTTAACCAAATTAACCAATTTTTTTATATGAAAATCAAATTTTCTTAGTGCCGCAGGCTGGGCACTTAGGTCCTGTATGGGTTCTAACTTCTATTGGATTATTATACTTACTTAACTAAGGTTAAGCTAAAAAAAAATTGTGACTCAAGTTTCAATGCCAAAGTAGAAATCCATCCATCCATCCATCAGCCTGTATGCATCCACTGCTGGATATAGGCCTTTTCGAGAGAGCGTCACCAAAAGAGGTCCTCTGCCTTCCTCATCCACCCACTTCCTGCCACCTTTAGGTCATCGGACTAGCGGGTTGGACGCCGTCCTTCACTTCTGCCCCAACGGCCATCGGTTATGCGACAGACATGGCCAGCCCACTGCCACTTCAGCTTGCTAACCCTCAGAGCTATGTCGGTCACTTTAGTTCTTCTCTGAATTTCCTTGTTTGGGATTTTATCCCAGAGAGAAATTCCCAATAATAATGCCTATAATAGGTATAATAATTTAAAAAAAAATTCTAAGCATAATGGTATGTAGTTATGTACCTATACATAAGTTATATGTATAACGCACCCTTAGAATGAAAGTGATCTAATTCAAAATTGCCGTAAATTCAGATTTTTTAATAAACTGACCTTAAAAAGCTATAGCTAGTCTGTATGCATCCACTGC
The DNA here is from genome assembly GCA_923060345.2 of Erebia aethiops. Classification (NCBI taxonomy): domain Eukaryota; kingdom Metazoa; phylum Arthropoda; class Insecta; order Lepidoptera; family Nymphalidae; genus Erebia; species Erebia aethiops. The sequence goes on along the minus strand of OV281090.1, from coordinate 13,906,617 downwards.
TGGACATAGGCCTTTTCGAGAGCGCACCACCAAACACGGTCCTCCGCCTTCCTCATCCGCCCACATCCTTCCTTCTTTAGGTCATTCGCCTTTTTGTTCATTTCCCACAAATTGCAATTTTTGACTTAGTTCACTTTCATTCTGGGGGTGTGATAATATACCTAGTAAAGCACCTTTAATAAAAACATTATATTTAATGCTTATTTATTGTAAGAAAGTAGTTTGAATATTCCAAATTGAATTGTAAGTTGTTGTGATATCTATTTTTGACTTGCTGTTCCAAAAAACTGAGGAGTTGGCAAACTTTGTTATTTATTTTAGTTTTCAACATTTCTATTAGTGTACTCTTGTCTCATACAGACTAAACAGACAAATTCACTTTGACAAATTTTAAACTACTTAATTACTGACTAGATTATGTTTTGTCCATGTGGTTTTAAAAACCCTGGGGAACTTTTGGATTTTCTGGGATGGAAAGTATTCTATGTCTAGTCTCTCCCCAGGATGCTCTGTTTCTGTGTCAAATTTAATCATGATTTTTTAAATGGATAGGCTATGAAAAGGTAACAGACAGACATACACACTCACACATCTATAGTATCCGTTTTTTCTTTATAAGTATAACAATAATTGTTCCTAACTTAAAATTTATATACTCGTAAGTGAATAAAATATGAGAATGAAAATCATCTGTAACTATTTTATGATTGCACAAACCTCATAAGTATTTCTCCTTTCTCTGGAGATATGGTAGCATTAGATTGTTCTTACAACTTTGTTATTTTTTCAGATACATACCAACACGATTATGGGGTTTCAGCGGCCATGTACAAACCATACTTCACAGCCTCATTGGACGTGTCCGGTGTCCATGGCCCATCGGCGGCCGCATATCCCTTATCTTACCTGACAAATCAACACTCACCTATGACTTGTACGAACCTCTTGGAAGCGAACACGAAGGTATGACATAATTTTGGATTACTTACAAATTTATAACAATTAGGAATGTGACTGATGCAGCTATTACTGAATAGGGCTAGGTTTAATACACCAATGCTACCATCTTATGTACCTATAGCATTCAAGAAGGGTGACGTCTCCTATACTTGCGAAGTATGGACCACAGTGTGTGCATTTTCCATCACATATTATTTTTTGGTGTACGAACTGTAGGACTGAACTTCTGGGAATTAACATCCTGAACATGACCGACTCATGGTGAAGGCCATCGCTTCGCCGTCATCGAAGAAGTCACTAGCTGATGCCCGCGACTTCGTTTTTTTTATTCCCACGGGAACTCGCTAAATTTCCAGGATAAAAAGTAACCCAAATATACCCATACCAAAAATCACGTCGATCCGTTGCTCCGTTGCGGCGTGATTGAAGAACAAACCAATAAACCAACAACAAACACACTTTCGCATTTATAATACTAGATGATGTCCACGACTTCGTCCGCGTGGATTAAGTTTTTTTGATTCCCACGGGAACTCTTTAATTTTCCAGGATAAAAAGTAGGTAGCCTATGTCCTTCCCCGGGATACAACCTATCCCTGTACCAAATTTCATCAAAATCGGTTGAACAGATGGGCCGTGAAAGCGTAGCAGACAGACAGACTGACACACTTTCGCATTTATAAGATTATATTATGGATTAGTATGATTTAACCTTATTAGTTACTAGATGACGCCCGCGACTTCGTACGCGTGGATCGAGGTTTTGTGGTTCCCGCGGGAACTCTTCAATTTTCCGGGATAAAAAGTAGCCTATGTGTTATTCCAGACTATAATCTATCTCTGTGCCAAATTTCATCCAGATCCGTTCAGCCGTTGGGGCGTGATTGAGTAACAAACATCCATCCATACATCCATACATCCAAACTTTCGCATTTATAATATTAGTAAGATTAATAGTTACCTAGTCATCTATTTTTAAATATTGAAACATTATTTAAAGTTTTAACATATTGATTTGGCATATTTATCATGTTGCTGATACTGAATAAGTCTGGTAGATAGGTACGTTGTTTAAACAATCGAACCAATTGTACCAATTTAGCAATCGACGTGTGTTTACCAAGAAGTTCTTTATGATGTAAATTGGGATGAAAAGTGGTTTTATAGTGCAGACCTCTCCAGATACCTTTTTTTTTATATTGTGAGATAGGCTTGCGCTTGACGACAATCATGCTTAATGCAAAGCAATGATGAGGTCTAGGTTGGAATGCGCTTGCCTAGAAGATGCCTATTCACTCTTGCCTTGAAGGTACCTAAGTTATACGTGGCAGGAAACACGTGCGCTGGGAGGTTGTTCCACACCCTAGCGGTTCGGATCAGAAACGTCGAGCAAAAACGTTTTGTGCGGGCAGATTGGACATCAACCACATAAGGATGCCAACGCAGACGGTTTCTCGCTGTTCTGTGGTAGAACGGGGAAGGAGGAACAAGGTTGTGAAGTTCCTGAGCACACTCTCCATGGTATATCCGATAAAAACCGATAAGCAGGCGACATTGCGTCGGTGCTGTAAACTGAGCAATTTCGCCTGCGTAAGTGATTGATCGCCTATTATCCTTCGGGCCCGGCGATCTATAGAGTCTAATGTATCGAGTTAGTACTACCTATCAAAATATTAAAATTTCTCCCATTATCTCCAAATTGCGATAACTCTTGTCATAATATGATGATAATAATTAAAATGTATCTAATGTTTGATTTCGCACTATCTCATAATACGACAATAACTATATCTGTTACCGCATAGAAGTATATATATTAATTTACTTTTAAAATATTCTGCTCTTATCTAAAGTCAAGGTTAAAAATTTACGATATTTTACTCAAACCACGATGCGTGATTTCGCGCTGTGGAGCATCTTGACTTATTCCCAGTCCGTGGTCTTGAATCTTGTTGGCCGAGTACGAATGTCTTCCGGCGCGATTCATGTCGTAAGTTTTACCGACCAACGAGATGCGACGAACCAACGTCGCGTCGCGTTTCAGATTTAAGTTTCAGTCCAAACGGGGTGCCCTTCGTTAGCCTAAACGCGACGACGCGATACGACGTGAATATATCAAGAAGTAGCTGATCTTTTGCGTGTCCTACGTTGGCGCGTAGATAAGTCATTTTTTCTGGAGGAGTCTGTCGTATCGCGTCGCGTCGCTCGCTTCGCTTCGCGTTCGCTTTTTTAGCTCACCCAGGAGAAATGAGAATGACCTGGTGGGAGGCTTCGGCCGTGGCTAGTTACCACCCTACCGGCAAAGACGTGCCGCCAAGCGATTTAGCGTTCCGGTACGATGCCGAGTAGAAACCGAAGGGGTGTGGGTTTAATATAACTGCCATGCCCCTAACAGGTTAGCCCGCTACCATCTTAGACTGCATCATCACTTACCATCAGGTGAGATCGCGGTCAAGGGCTAGCTTGATGTGGATTAAAAAAAAACCTATGAATTTCTTTGTACAGATGACGTTACTGTGGCGATATGCCCCGGCATAGGCAACACGTCGGAGAGCGTCTACATCCGCACTTACGTGCACTACTCACAGCGGCACGGCTACAGATGCGCAGTTCTCAACCACATTGGCGCCCTAAACAGTGTACCCGTCACCAGCAATAGAATATTCTCTTACGGTATGTTGCATCAATACAAATAATACATTAATTTCATATACGCCAGCTTGTGGCTCTTATGACAGGTATCACTATCGTCAGGTGATGTACGTAGTACTACATACCTTGTGTACTACTAAATCTAAGCTTTATTTGTATGTAACATTTTCAATTTTCATCAAATATCAACGAATCATTATATTTATTGAGTAAACTGCTACAAACCCCTAAGCCGACGTGACCTTTCAATAGAATAGGACCCGCTTCACCGATTACCGTAACAGTGGATTCTGCAAAATAAACTTTGTGGAAACTATTATGTAGTATACAGTACGTGTAACATTTTAGTCTAAAGCCACGATTACACGTCTTTTAACTTTTTACGTACCTAAGTAGAGCACGGAAGTAACTAACATTTGCATACAATACGCGACTTACACAACTGTTTACATTTTGTAAGTTACTTATACACGCGACATACGTGAGTAAAACTAACAAGTGTAATCGTAGCCTTACTCTATGAGAATTTTGTCTACCAATGCAGTCTGATGCTGAGATCTATAGTGCGTACTTTGACTTTACTCAGAGTTAAAACGAGATGGACTTATGTGATTAACATAATCTGTCTCGTTTTAACCATGTCTTAAGTCTGAGCAAAGTCAATTCTCTCTATAGATCTCACACTGAGAGTTAGTGTGATTAACATAATCTGTCTCGTTTTAACCATGTCTTAAGTCTGAGCAAAGGCAATTCTCTCTATATATCTCACACTGAGAGTTAGTGTGATTAACATAATCTGTCTCGTTTTAACCATGTCTTAAGTCTGAGCAAAGTCAATTCTCTCTATAGATCTCACACTGAGAGTTAGTGTGATTAACATAATCTGTCTCGTTTTAACCATGTCTTAAGTCTGAGCAAAGTCAATTCTCTCTATAGATCTCACACTGAGAGTTAGATTGGTCGTATTTTTATTAACACGCTGTTGATATTTATGTTGTAAACCGTGTCCGAATATTTTTATGTAAGACGGCAACAAACCTTCCGGGAAACATGTGCAGGAACATTATTACGAATTGTTCGACAATTAGGTAGGTATAATTAGTTTTACTCGAGTATTTACGAAAATACAAAATGTGAATAAAAAATAATAGAAATCGAACAAATATTGGAGCAACAACAATATGTGACATATATAACTTAACTACTTAAAAAGAAATATGAGACATCCTAATATGTTAACAACAATAATATTTTACCGTATGTGTCATAGTTATGCATTATTGAATTTAAAACCAATTAACGTAATTAATTGAAATTCGTAAACAAGTGATTTTGAAATGACATAAAGCCAGGTACACACCATAGCGACTTTGATCGACAGCTACTCGCAAGCGATGCGAGTTGAATGCAGAGCAAAATAATGTATTTGTCACCATACATTAACTCTGCATTCAACTAGCGCGCGAACTGTACTTGCTTGTGTGGATGTGAAAATCGCAGGGATCGCGATGTCGCTGGCAAGTGGCAATGTGGCCATCGATTCGCTGCAAATCTAAAATGTAGCAATTCTTTTTTTTTTTGACGACCTCTGTGGCGCAGTGTGTAGCGCTGTTGCCTTAACGTGCGGAGGTCCCGGGTTCGATCCCCGGCAGGGTCAATTTGGGAATTTATAATTTCTGAATTTTCCCTGGTCTGGTCTGGTGGGAGGCTTTGGCCGTGGCTAGTTACCACCCTACCGGCAAAGACGTGCCGCCAAGCGATTTAGCGTTCCGGTACGATGCCGTGTAGAAACCGAAGGGGTATGGGTTCAATATAACTGCCATGCCCCTAACAGGTTAGCCCGCTACCATCTTAGACTGCATCATCACTTACCATCAGGTGTGATCGCAGTCAAGGGCTAGCTTGTAGTGGATAAAAAAAAAAATCTTTGTCATATTATATGCACACAGCTGCTAGCGCTAACAACACTCCTCCTTTTATCGGAAATTACTAGCACATGCAAAGGTTTTTAAAGATCGCTATTGTGTGGACACAAGGCTTAAATCGTAATCGAAGTGGTTCCGTGTGTACCCAGCTTAAGGGTAGAGATTGACAAGTGAGTCAGCGTAACATATCTGATTGGTAATAATTACATTGTAATATACAAATTTCCTGCTAGTTTTGTAAAATGATGCAAATTGGTTTTAAGTAATTGTTTTTAAATTACTTAACGCTTTAATTTATATAAAGATGTCATTGATCTAGTAAGCTTCTTCTTTGATCTAGTAGGTTAATTATATCTCAGCAAAGTCAGTCACCGTAAGATTGCAAAAACCGTTAGATTGTAATCTAACTAGCGAAATTGTTTACTGTCGACAGATTGTGAACCTTTCAATGTACTGAGTATTAATTTTTGAAATATTCATTGTATTTACGGTTTTTTGTCTCTCTTGTAGGTTAGGTTAGGGTTCGACATAACAATCAGGTTAGGTTTTATCCGGTTGATATACCTAACAGATTACAATCTATATAATATAAAAAAGTTTATAATTTCTCTAGTTAGATTATGATCTAACGGTTTTTGCAATCTGACGGTGAAATATTATATAAGTACCCTCCTTATATATTTTAAAGCAAACGTTACAGAAAACACTGTAGTTAGGTAAACGGAAAATTTCCTAGAATTATCAAGTATGTTCTGCACTCTCGACAACATGAACTAACAAGGGGCTTAGATTTATTATATCAATCATTTAAGTGGCTGTGATATTATAGTACCTATCAATTTAGGTACCTATTATGGTCAAACATGATGTAAACAATTTTTCTGGTGTTATACGTGTCATAATTGACCGAGCAAAGCAAAGGTCTTTGAGTCTACTGGAGTGAATTTGCACATGTCCGTCCGTCCGTCTGTCAGAGCCTTATAAATTCTGAATTACTGAAGGACTTCAAATTTAAATATAGTATGTAAACCGATGGCCTCCAGCCGAATATGACTTATACGTTACGTTTATAAAGTTATAATAGTAGTTTATACACCAAGGGGATAAAGCACTGTTTTATGTCACGGGCGCTACATTGAATCCTGAACGTAACGAAGGACTCCAACCAAAGGGAGGGAATTAAGATTGAGTCCTGAGTGCAGTGAGGGAAGCGCCCAAGAAAAAAACTGCTTTATCCCGGTGGTGTATACTCTACTTTATACTTCTACCATAACAGTAAAACAAACTGTAACGGTTAGATATTTATTGCAAATCATAGTAAGTAGGATACATAGGTCTAGTAAATAATAAAAAGAAAAGACAAATTAAAAGTAATGTTCACGTTCGATAGTCACATTTGTCCATTTGTCATTTTGCTTTTCATGCTGCCAGTGTTTATGCAGGTACACATACTCCTTGGTTTAAAAACTTTTATGTCAAATGATACGATCGTTTGGTCGACCAGTCTGGAGCCTAGACTCTGTTGTGCATATTTACAGTATGGGGTTGGTCAACTAGTTGGGCGATCGATCGACTAGATTACGGCCCTAGGGCATGAAGACTGACTTTAGACCCGCAAAAGTATGATTAAAACAGTAGTAAAGGTATGGTAGAAGTATAAAAATCTTTATTTCAGGGGGCTCTCATAGAAGCGAATGCGAAGTAAAATATTTTTTATAGCGTTACATAGGGTTGCGGTATATCATTTTAAAGATAATTAGGAATAGAGTTTATTCATTTGTGCTTACAAATAATAAACTATCTTATGGATACCGCGAGGTCTCAGTTCGGGGCGAACCACTAGTTACGTATACTACTGTTGCGATATTGTCCACAATCATCCATCAATATTGATATACAGATTTATAGGAACATCTACTAGGTATGGTACAGGATTTATTTGAGATAGTTCAGAAATATTTATTCACACGTCGCGTCTGTATCTCGCGCTTTTAGCGTGAGATCTACAGAGCGAACTTTGACTTTGCATAGACTTAAAACATAGTTAAAACGGGACAGATTTATGCTACTCACATAAGTCCATCTCGTTTTAACTCTGAGTAAAGTCTGAGCCAAGTCAAAGTACGCTCTATAGATCTCAGCATCAGAGTGCAGATATCAGCGTTTTTAATGACCATCATGTTTCCTTTATTGCAATCTTATCATTCCCAACATTATCTTTTATTATCTCAAGCCGATGTTTAGCTGATTGACCTACACGATTACAATATATTATAGGGCATTATTTAATATTTAGTAAGTGCATTGACCTATGTATAAAATACATAATTATTATATAGCATAGTTGGTCCATCAATGTGCGTTGAGATTTTGGCACATCTCATAGTTATTTAGTCGGTTTTCAATAGAACCATAGTATTTTAATCACACATTATTATCAGTTGATAAGTAATATGAATTTAACTTTTATTATCTGATCCCAGTCCCAGCTGATTGAATGATAAAAAGCCTCTTAGACTCTACCTCAATTCAGCTTATAATATTGCATCTTTTACTGAATTGATTTATCTTGTTTCGTAGCTGGTTACGAAAATTAGTTAACAACGTGGATGGAAAGTTTTTTTTTTTTTTTTAATTCACTACAAGCTAGCCCTTGACTGCGATCTCACCTGATGGTAAGTGATGATGCAGTCTAAGATGGTAGCGGGCTAATCTGTTAGGGGCATGGCAGTTATATTAAACCCATACCCCTTCGGTTTCTACACGGCATCGTACCGGAACGCTAAATCGCTTGGCGGCACGTCTTTGCCGGTAGGGGGGTAACTAGCCACGGCCGAAGCCTCCCACCAGACCAGACCAGGGAAAATTCAGAAATTATAAATTCCCAAATTGACCCTGCCGGGGATCGAACCTAGGACCTCCGCACGTTAAGGCAACAGCGCTACACACTGCGCCACGGAGGTCGCCAAAAAGTTTTAATCATATTAGTCACAATAATTCTACTAGCGTCAAAACTAGTCACTAATTACTCATGAGGCTAGGCAATAATATATTATTATTATTAATCTGTGAAAATGTGTACGTCCACTGATACAATGATATTTTTAGTGAACGGTGCAGAACGCAGATGAAGTCATGTCAGACCGGAACGGAAAGCTTTTATTATTTTCTGTAGTATGATTCATAAGTTTGTGTTTATGAATTAATCCGTATTTGCTTCTACAATATGTATTTAAAATTTAAATACAAAACGAGTTTTATTTTTCCCGCGGTTGTTACTTGTTGCCGTTCTGTTCCACTTGCCATGAGCATTCACAATGTCAAGGCTGTCTACATTCGATTTTAATGGTATTGCCTATCTTTTTGGGTCAGGACTGAGACCTTAAGGTGCCAGCGGAGAGCGAATTGCCCATACAAACGTAATACCAAAATAATTTGTAATTCGAGAATATTTCCACCATATTATGCGATTAATAAGATTGAAATTGTATTTATCAAGGTCCCTGGATTGACTGCCTCGTTGGTCTAGCGGTTAGTATAGTCGACTGCGGATCACGAGGTCCTGGGTTCGATTCCCGGTCGGGCATAAAAATTGTTAGGTATTGGGTTTTTCAATTAAGAAATTCTCAGTGCCAGCCCGGAGTTGGAAGTTGGCGGTGTTTCTCCCCCGTGTCTCGGAGAGCACGTTAAGCCGTCGGTCCCGGTTATTATCACTAACATGATTATAGTCGTTAAAGCCCGCCAACCCGCATTGGAGCAGCGTGGTCGGTCTAAGCTCTAATTCCCTCTCTCCTTTGAGAGTGGAGGCCTGTGTCCGGCAGTGGGACGATAATGGGCTGTAGTGATGGGATGGATGGAGGTCCCTGGATAATTATTTTTTCAAACTATTTTCTCAAAATTACATGTAAGCGCATTGCGTTTTGCATGTTTTTACAACATAAATGACATGTTTTCTCCTAATTTGTTTCATATTAAAACCAACGATATCTTACGTACTAATTGATTAGGAACATAGCCTATATTGTCAAGTTACAGAATAACAACACGAAGTTAAATATACAACAATTTTTCGTTCATCATTTTTGGTATTCACGGAAGAAGACTCAATGTATAACAAATATTGCTATCGCGCTTGCACGCGATCATGTGTCATCAGCCAAATAGAGATAGCAATGTACCGGCAAATTTATATTTGCGGGTTGAATAGAAATTGCGAGCGGCGATCGCAGGCCTCTTAAGTATATTATTTAAATTTCATTACGCAGCTTTATGTATTTATTTAGATGGTACATACGATGGTGATGCGAACATACTTTTTGAACGTGTCTTTTCCGGACGGAAATAACGATCAAACGTCATCTTTTGTTGAAAATGGTCGCCAAACAAAACACCTGTTTTGGGACTAGTGACTTTGGGTTAGTGTCATAGACTAAAAGCTCTACTTTTTCATAAAATCCTGCGCGTTTTTATTACAATACTAGCTGACCCGGCGAACTTCGTACCGCCTTAGTATGCAAAATTAAATGTATATTTTTCAATATTTCTGAGAGATTTTCTTAATATTTTTTTCCGTAAGAACCTTCTCCTAATAATAACAAATACAACAAAAAAAGAATTAGTGAAATCGGTCCAGCCATTCACGCGTGATGCCGTGACCAAGGAAAACGGGTTTCATCCATACTAATATTATAAATGCGAAAGTGTGTCTGTCTGTCTGTCTGTCTGTCTGTCTGTCTGTCTGCTACGCTTTCACGGCCCACCTGTTGAACCGATTTTGATGAAATTTGGTACAGGGGTAGATGGTATCCCGGGGAAGGACATAGGCTACTTTTTATCCCGGAAAAATAAAGAGTTCCCGCGGGAATAAAAAAAAACTGTCTCTTCACCCGATTTTGATAAAATTTGGTACAGGGGTAGATGGTTTCCCGGGGAAGGACATAGGCTACTTTTTATCCCGGAAAATTAAAGAGTTCCCGCGGGAATCAAAAATCTTAATCCACGCGGACGAAGTCGCGGGAATCATCTAGTTTTTATATATATAGATTACATAGCATTTAAATAAAGTAACACGCACAATTGTTTTTAATTAAAAAATATTTTGGTTAGGTTAGTCTTAGTCCAATCTTTACTAAATGTGTCAGCCGAAAAAGATAAGTTTCATCTTATTAACAAAGAAAACAAATATTTACACGATTTATTTATTTTCAATGTAATTCAAAATAACACCAGGTATTTAATTTATCACAGGCAAATTCTAATTGAAAACTTCCGGTCATTATTCAAAGGAAGCCCTTTTTGACCTTTACCCTCTTACTGATGCGAAAATGTACAAATAGGTAAACATGTTGGGTATTGTTCCTATATTTAATCAATGTCAGACGAAACTAGGACATCGTGAATAATGTATCTCAATATACACGTAGTATAATATCTAGATCTGTTTGTATCAAAATACACCTAGAATTAAGTGACGTATAAGTTTTTTGTAAATGCGGTTGCTTTGAGATCAAATGAGATTAGAATAAGGAAAAAATACCCATTAAATTTTTTTAACGCTGCGTTATTTATTGCATTGTATCAGGTTAATATATTTTTAGCATTATACGTGATTATACATACACATTTTATATCTTACTACTTCAAAATGAGTAGGAAGGTACATAGATACGCCTGCACCTAAGTTAACAAATCATGCTTCTAAATAAAGCATCTGATGTCATCAGCCATACATAATTTTAATAAGGTAAGATGACTCAGTGTAAGGTGCCGGTCTTAGGTGCCGGTAATTTCAATGATATTATTGCTCATTTCGAGTATGGGCTAGGATATAAGTAATATCCTTTAGACAAGATAGTTAGATCTCTAACCTGTTGGTTATGGTTAAGTGATGATGAAATGCGAATCCATAATATTTATATACCTACTTCTTTAATAGGTACCTACAATTGATATACCTACTAAACTTTGTTTATAAAGCTTCGTGCATTCTACAAATATACCAAATCAGTCGTTCGATAATTATCCTTGTTTACATTAATAACCTAGCATAGATTTATTTTGTGGCAATATGTGTAGATTTAACCAATGTATTGATACAGTCAAGTGCAACTAACTGCATTAACAACAGCTGGTATAGTTCTGGAGAACTTTCTTGTGTATCAACAGGTACCTCTATTGTTTTAGTGTCTAGTTCTGAAAACCTATTATTAGATATGAGTTACCTAATTTTAAAACAATTTAGCTGCTGGTTTTCCTTGATAAATAAAAAAAACACACATTACTATACCTGTACCTACTAAAGCTGAAGCCCACGACTTCGTCCGCGTGATTTAAGGTTTAACATTTCCGGGATATAAAAAGTAGCTTATAGGTAATCAACAAATAAATAAGTAATTTCGAAAAACGGATTATAATCAACTTAAATAGCAGAGCTAATAGGTACATTCATTTGCAACAGTAAATTTTTAATTTACTTCATATTGATTCAATTTCACTGTCAAAATTATATTTTGACACTACAACTTATCTTCATTTTGCTGCTGACTATTTTTAACTTAATATTTTGTCTATAGGTAAGTATTTTTTATAATATGTACTGGAAAAATACTTGCGTATACAAACCAAGCCGGTGCCAAATCTAATCTATAGAGTTTAACCTGATATAGGCATGAGTACAGTGACCCTGTTAACCTTAGTAAATGAGTTCATGAGTACCTAACTAATCTGTATTGTGTACGTGCTCTAGACTAGGGTCTAGTATTAAAAGGAATTCATTAGCTAGGTGTTTGTACCTGTGACACAATTTGACCAGTATATATCTACTCTTACATACTAAATACTGCATCTCTCTCTCTCTGCATCGAATTGCTCATTACTCATTACTCAGGGTCTCGACCCCTATATACGGTGGGTTCCCCCGACCTTCCGCATACGACTCGGCACGGAGGAAACGAAAAGGCCACATCAAAACCTCCAATTTCGGTCCCCCTGCATCCAGTTACCGACTTGGATCAACGTTGCTTCACAATCGCGATCGGCTGATATGTGTTGTCACAACTAGGCCACTCGTCATGACAATATTACTCATACTAATATTATAAATGCGAAAGTGTGTCTGTCTGTCTGTCTGCTACTGTACAGGTATAGATTGTATTCTCGGGAAGAACATAGGCTACTTTTAATCCCGGAAAATCAAGGAGTTCCCGCGGGAACCAAAAAAACTTAATACACGCGTACGAAGTCGCGGGCATCACGTAGTTAATAAAATTTACGGAGGTATTACTAAAATACTGTTCCTGTAATTATTCATATTAGAAGTAATTCAACTAACAATTTCAGAATTATCTAGTTACCTTTATCTTATTGAATTTGCACTACGTGCGTTTATAAAATTTTGATCATCATTAAAATTGATGACAAATTATTCAAGAAAATATCCGAATAAGCATTAATTCGGATAAAGCAACCAATCACACAGGTTTGACGTGTTGAAAGTTATCTTTTAGCTCCAAGGCCAACGCTCTTTGATTGTGAATGGCATGGTCGCATAATTTATCTTTTTTTTTTTTTCAGGTCACACAGATGACTTTAACTATATGGTAGAGAACTTAATGGAGCGATATCCTAATACGAAGCTGATTCTAGTCGGATTTAGCCTCGGCGGCAATTTGATTACGAAATATTTAGGCGAGGAGAGGAAAAGACCCAAGAACATTATTGGTGGCATTTCGATATGCCAGGGATACAATGCCATTGAGTGAGTATCGGTATGGAATTTTGATAATAATTAATAATTATTAAAGGAGCATAAAAAACGCATGAAAAAACTACAGTGAGTACTTACACATACATTCTTTTCTATTAATAATATCTAGTAGATAAGAATATAATATAATCTTGCTAATATTATAAATGCGAAAGTTTGGATGGATGTATGGATGGATGTATGGATGTTTGTATGGATGTTTGTTACTCAATCACGCCCCAACGGCTGAAGGAATCTGTCTGAAGTTTGGCACAGAGATACATTATAGTCTGGAATAGCACATAGGCTAATCCCGGAAAATTTAAGAGTTCCCGCGGGAACCGAAAAACCTCAATCTACGCGGACGAAGTCGCGGGCATTAGCTAGTGGAAAATAAAAAAGCTATCATAAAGGAACCTAGGAAGTAAATCTAAGTTATCGATTGAGTCTAGTGATCCTAGTATCACTATTTATTTAGCACTAGACAATGCCCGCGACTTCATCCGTGTGGATCCAGGTTTTTTGATTCCCGGGAAAATTCTTAATTTTCGGGATGAAAAGTATCCTATGTCCTTCCCCGGGATGTAAACTACCCCTATATCAAATTTCATCAAAATCTGTTGAAAGATGGGCCGTTAAAGCGTAGCAGACAGACAGACCGACACACTTTCGCATTTATAATATTAGTATGGATTTTTACATATTTTCATAGATCACATTTCATACATCACCGTCAGCAGCACGTGTTAAGTTTTCCCACGGCTATCATTGATTTTCTAGAATAATTTTGTTTTTATTGTGAAGGAGCTACTTTATTTATTTCTAAGTAATAAAAAACTAAAGTGATTTGTTCCAATTTGTCTCAATGACGTGTCTATTCATTCGTAATAGGTACGAACGCAAAAGTGTAGTTGAAAGAGAAAGGAGAATATTAAATGATTAGAAAGCATATACCTAATACTTCTTTTATATTTGTATCTTTAAGTGTAAGACAAGTTTAGTGACTTTTCACGTTACGCGGTCGGATATTATTTTTACATCCAAAAGAATTTAATGTAATCGCCTTTTAACATTGTACCCAACTAGACAAGATACATTCACTATACACATTTCAATTTTCATTCATTTAATTAAATTAAAGTTTTGAAACTAAACTTTAAACGCGCTACGAAAATGTGCTTGCTTCGCATCGCGCTCCGTAATGGTGCGTTTACATTAGGCCGGTGAGCAGTGAGCTGGATTTACAGGAATTGGCCTGTTAAATTTAGGTCGGACCGAATGCATCGGCCATATTCGGTTTTCGGCCAAAAACAAGTTTCCATGTCAATTATCAGGTATCACTGAATACGGCCAACCGTAACAACTTATGAACTAGATCGGTCATCGCACACGGGCTGCGAATCTGCGATCGAATTACAGTTTACAATATTTAGTCCGTGACCGAAAACGGCCACAGTCGAATACTGCCAACCCGACCTGTAAACGCCCTATAAGTTATAACTTATAACTTAGGTACTAGCAGGCATCAGCTTGCGACTTCGTCCGCGTGTCTTTACTCTTTAATTTTTCGGATTAAAAAGTAGCCAATGTGTTATTTCATGCTATAATCAATTTTTGTGCCAAATTTCATCCAAATCCGTTCAGCCGTTCTGGCGTGATTGAGTAACAAACATCCATCCAAACCTTCGCATTTATAATATTAGTATAGATACCTTAAAAATCAACAACTGTTAAATAAACTTTAGTAATAGATAAGTTACATCATACGAATTCGATTAAATTATAATTTCATTTTATTCCAGTACAATGGTGTATCTTTTACAATGGCAGAATTTCCGTCGTTTCTATCTGTACATAATGACGGACAATTATCGTAATATCATAACAAGACACAAACGGATGCTCTTGAATCCAGAAATGAAGAACAGATATTCTTTAGACGAGAAAATGATAGTTTCAGCGGGTACATTGCCAGATCTGGACGAGGCCTATTCTAGGTAAGGTTCCTTTACATTTAGCTCATGATTGATATTCTTTATATATTGAAATTGATTCGATTGATATATTGAAGTTGAACTGAGAGTTATCATTACGAAGAATACACAGCTGAAGGCTGAACTGGCTAGCCTGCACAGCGCCCATACTTTTGTGCTAGAGGAGCGAGATCAACTTCAGGTGGCAGTCGGCTCATTCAATCAGTGTATTCAGACCTATGAAGAGGCCTTGGGAAGAATCTCTTTTTTGGAGGATGAATTGAGCAGCTCACATAAAATAATTGACGACCTTCAGTCACAAATAGAAAGTTGCGAAAGGCAACAAAACAACAAACTGTATGATGAGCTGCTTGCTTCATCTTCATCCTCAGCGGCACCGGTTGTGACCATTGATCTCACCTGTGACAGTCCTTGTGCCCATAATAAGCCACATAAAGAACTCAATATTAACTTAAATAGTCACAGAAAAATAAAAAAATACATAAAAATTGGCAAGTTTATTACAAAAACAAAGAAATTAATTAAATCACAAAAGGCAAGTGCTCATAACATTGTACTGAGAAAAGAGCGGTCAGACTTATTAAATAAGCTGAATATAACTTGTTCCTCATTGCAAGAAATGAGAGAGCAATATGAATCTAACATTCATAGCCTAAATAATGAGATATTAAAGTTGGAAAGTTCATTACGAACTATTACTTCCCAGTACGAACTGTCACAGAAACAGATCAGTGAACACATTATGGCTGCCGATGAGCTGTTAACCATAGGTAATTATAATATTGAACGATTAGACTCTCTAGTGAATAAATGTCAGTGTTCAAATAAGGTTCCTTCAGTTGTCTCAGCGGAAAATCAATGTACTGATTTCAAAAATTCCTGTATGAGTAATAACAAATTAATGTGTCCCTCCCCACAGCGAAAAACATTTGTAATCTCAGATGGGTTGGGAAAAGACTTTGGTTATTTGCTAAAAAGTGAACTACACCAACAGGTCCTTAACATATGTAACCCGGGGGCCCCCTATGAGTACATAATTGAAAATATTAAAGACTGTTGTTTAGATAAATACAGCACAGTAGTATTGTTAGTCGGTGACAGTCTGCAAATAACCAAAAAAGAAATACTGAGAAGTTTTGCATACCTACAAAGTGTACAAAAAGATTCTGAATGTAAATTTATACTTTGTGCGTTTCCATACTCATGCTCTTTGACCCCAGCACAAAATAGGTATGTTTATAAACTTAACATGGTTTTACATAACTTAAGCTATGGTCATAGAGACCATTTCCATGTACTAGACACAAATAAGTTTGTTAAGAGATTTACTCTGACAAAAGATACTATGTATCTGCCACATAGATATAAGAAACAAATAGCTACATTAGTAGCTTGTAATATACAAGACCCAGCTATTTTTAGCTTGGATGTAACTGTGAATGGTACATGTTGTACCCATAATATTGATTTAGCTAGTAATATTAGTACCAATTCCAGTATATTGGACCCAGCTATTTTTAGCTGTAATGTTATTGGCAACTGTACATATTGTACTGAGAATATTGATATTAGTAACTTTACTAATTCCAGTCTTTTGACACCGGATGCAAATTGTATGAATCTGAGTAGTAGTATTTTAACTCCAGATACAAACAATTGTAATATAATTGTTGGAAAAAATATTTTAAACTAAGTAATAAGACAACAGGTAAGGCGTGTAATATTAATCTTGTACACCAGAATATACAGGGCTTACCTGGCAAAGAACATGAGATTGAGCTTTTTATTAGAAATTTTGATATTGACATTTTATGTCTTACTGAACATTGGCTCAATAGTTATCAATTATTATTCAATCTTAAGAATTACTCTCTGTCAAGTGCGTTCTCCAGAAAGAAAGCTATACGCGGAGGGTCTTTAATAATAACTCGTAACAATAACAATTGTAAAGAAAGAAAAGACATTGTTAACCTTTCCGTTGAACGCACTATTGAGCTGTCCTGTGTTGAGTTGGAGCGATACATCATAGTTTGTGTGTACCGACCTCCTTCAGGTGACCTTGCACTGTTTGAGGATGTTATGGAGGAGGCCCTAAGGCGGATATGTAAGTCATCCAAAAAAATTTTAATCTGTGGAGACTTTAATATAGATATTTTGCATCTCACTTCTCCAGCTGAGAAATTACTTAACTTATTTAAAAGTTTCAATTTAGACAACATTTTTATTGAACCTACAAGGATAACTGCAAGTACAGCTACCTGTATTGACAATATTTTCAGTGACTGTAAAATTGTCAACAAATCCGTCATTACTCATCTAAGATCTGATCACTGCGGGCAAATGATATCTATACCTAGCTCTAAACAAAATACAACTAAAATAATAAAGTATAGGCCAATTACCACTAAAAAAGTACAGAAATTTAAACATGAAATTTCAAATAATTTACCTACGCTCGATTTTACACAGGGTGGTCCGGATGAACTCTATAACACCTTCTTTGATTTGCTAAATTCTCAATTTAATTCCATCTTTAAAGTAGTAGAAAAAAAATTGTTTAAGAACCTAAAATTTAGTGACTGGGCTACTGTTGGCATTTATAAAAGTAGAAACAAGTTGTTTAGCTTGTATGCCGAAAAGCAATATAATTACACCCCCACATTTGTTAAATACGTCAGAAATTATTCAAAATTATTTAGAAATGTCTGCATACAAGCAAAGTCACTTCATATAAAACAAAAAATTATAAATTCAGATGACAAAATTAAAGCAGTTTGGGAAATAATCGCCGATGAAATTGGGAAACATAAAGTGGACGACAATAAACTGGAGCTAAAAATTAACAACCGTATTATTGACTGCAAAACAGAAATCGCGAACACATTTGAGAATTTTTTTCGAAATATTCCAGTCACCACTACTAGTTTCCTTAACTCCTCGCCAACAGAAGCCCATAAACTGCTCAAGGATAGTGTCACCGAGTGCAGTGTGCTGTTTAAGTTTAGACATGTGACCCCATATGATATTATTAAAGTATTTAAATCTTTGCAACTTAAAAAAACCGGAGACCTATGGGGTATATCCGTAAAAATAATCGGCAATATTATTGATGTTATTGCACCATATCTTGCTCTAGTTTTTAATGAGTCTGTAAATTCAGGATCCTTTCCAAACCTTATGAAATGTGGTAAATTGATTCCACTTTTTAAATCGGGTAGCAAAAGCGATCCAAATAATTACAGACCAATTTCAATTTTGCCAACACTCAGCAAGATATTTGAAAAAATTATGCTCAACCAACTGCTTCAGCACTTTAATTCAAATAAACTTCTTCACTCCGAGCAGTATGGTTTTACTAAAGGTCGATCGACAATTGATGCGGGCGCCGTGCTGTTAAAACATATATTCGACGCGTGGGAGAAATCACAGAATGCTATTGGTATTTTCTGTGATTTGTCTAAGGCATTTGATTGCGTTGAGCACGAGACGCTTTTAGTTAAGTTGAGCTACTATGGAGTCAAAGACACTGCGCTTGGCCTCATTGCATCCTACCTCAGTAATCGCATTCAAACAGTATGTGTCAACGATGTGAAGTCATCCGGATCAGCCTCACTAATGGGTGTCCCTCAAGGCTCCATTTTGGGTCCCTTCATGTTCCTAGTGTACATCAATGATTTGCCATATTTTGTCCGTAACACTTGCGATATTGTACTATTTGCTGATGATACGTCCTTGATTTTTAAAGTCGATAGACATAAGGACAACTTTGACGACGTAAATACTGCAATTTCTCAAGTCACGAACTGGTTTACGGTTAACAATCTACTTTTAAACACAAAAAAAACTAAATGTGTCGAGTTCGCATTGCCGAATGCCAGATCCACAAGTGATATAAAACTAATGGTAAATAATGACATGTTGAAAATAGAAGATACTACTGTGTTCCTGGGGGTGACCTTGGACGCAAAGCTTCAATGGGGCACCCATATATCAACACTTGCTGGCAAGCTTAGTTCTGCTGCTTACGCTGTCAGAAAGATTCGACAGTTAACTGACATCGAAACTGCCAGGATCGTATATTTTGCTTATTTCCATAGCATTATGTCTTACGGAATCTTACTGTGGGGTAAAGCGGCAGATATTCAAAAAAATTTTGTACTACAAAAAAGGGCTATACGAGCAATTTATAATTTAAAACCGCGTGATTCACTTAGAGAGAAATTTAAAGAAATTGGTATTCTAACAGTAGCCTCGCAATATATTTACAGTAATATAATTTTTGTAAAACAGCACATCCATAATTATAAAAAAAAATGCGATCTGCACGATAGGCCAACTAGAGGCCGTAATAAGCTCGTGACTCCATCGCTCCGCCTCAAAAAAGTCAGAAGGTCATTCGTGGGAATGGGCATTATTTTCTATAACAAAGTTCCACAACCTATTTTGGACTTGCCAATAAATAAATTTAAGAAATCCATTAAAAGTATGCTCCTGAAAAAAGCTTATTATACAGTTGAAGATTATGTAAATGATAGAGGAGCATGGATTTGATCGCTCCAGCAATGCTGGGGACAGCGGTTACTTATTATAAATTAGTGTTTGAATATTAGTATTCAATTCGATGCTTTGATACGGGTAGACTGAGTATGTCACGCTCTCTTTAAACATTTCTGTGGTGGTGTCGTGTGGTGCGGGTTGTTACGTTCCCTCAAATATGGTCGAGCGAAGCAATGGCTGGATCATGCGTCATGCTCGTGAACGGGTGCCACCGGCGGGAATGGGGCTACTTTCTGTCTGCCCGTCTTTGACATGAATTGAATAAACAAATTTAAGAAATCCATTAAAAGTATGCTCCTGAAAAAAGCTTATTATACTGTTGAAGATTATGTAAATGATAGAGGAGCATGGATTTGATCGCTCCAACAATGCTGGGGACAGCGGTTACTTATGTACACATTGATATAGTAATTGTAAATGAATTATTTAAAAAGAGCAACCACCGAGTTTCTTGCTGGTTCTTCTCGGTAGGAATGGCATTCCGAACCAGTGGTAGATTCACTTGACGATTCAAAAGTACTTGTAAAAGTTTATTTGAATAAAAAGATATTTGATTGATTGATTGATTCCTTATAATAAACCATTCATAATGTCCTCCCGACCGAATTTTAGGCCACGACCTAGGCCACGACCACGGTCAATCTCCAAGATATCATTATAGTATTTTAATGAAAGAACTAGAATTTTAAATCGCTATAATCCGCTAAATAGGTAAATCTGTGCGGTACAGTGTGTATCTTGCACTTGTAGCTTGCTGTAAGTATTCAGTATTCACCACACCACACAAATCTTACTAATTATTCTCAACGTGCGTTTCACTCCGACACAGGAGCATCTCAGGGAGATGTTGACTCGACAATGCACATCGATTTAATTATTTTGCGGATTGTAGCTAATTAAACTTCTAGATCTTTTATTATCTTCCGCAAAGTAACGCCTTCTTCTTTCGACCTCCGTGGCGCAGTGTGTAGCGCTGTTGCCTTAACGTGCGGAGGTCTCGGGTTCGATCCCCGGCAGGGTCAATTTAGGAATTTATAATTTCTGAATTTTCCCTGGTCTGGCCCGATGGGAGGCTTCGGCCGTGGCTAGTTACCACCCTACCGGCAAAGACGTGCCGCCAAGCGATTTAGCGTTCCGGTACGATGCCGTGTAGAAACCGAAGGGGTGTGGGTTTGATATGCCATGCCCCTAACAGGTTAGCCCGCTACAAAACTTAAACTGCATCATCACTTACCATCAGGTGTGATCGCAGTCAAGGGCCAGCTTTTAGTGGATAAAAAAATATCACTATATTTCATGAAATGTGCTTAAAATTTAAAGCTTGTACCATTTGCCATTGCCAGAACACCCCAACCCCAAACTAGGCCAAGTAAACTTGAAGTGTTGACACGATATTGTAGGTACCTACTTGACATGGTACAAAACTACAAATACATTCCCTTAATTGGCTTCTACACGACAATGAACTAGATTCTGAAACCTTAATTCGCTTATGCCTTTGGTACGGCTTTGCTAAGAGTTGTAGCCATGGCCGAATTCGGAATCTAAAAATTGCAAATAAAAAGTCTAAAATTTAACCATGATACGAGTAGCTGTATAAATAAGACAAGAAATATGATTGTCTATCTAAGATGCTGATGTCATAACTATTGTACAGCCTAGGCATCCCAAGAATCACATGGTCCCAACATTCGTTGTCAGTACGATGACGTAATCATGCGCAGATCGTTATAATGCGACCTGCGAGTTCGTTCTGCCTCGTTGGTCTAGCGGTTAGCATAGTCTACTGCGGATCACGAGGTCCTGGGTTCGATTCCCGGTCGGGCATTAAAATTGTTAGGTATTGGGTTTTTCAATTAAGAAATTCTCAGTGCCAGCCCGGAGTTGGAAGTTGGCGGTGTTTCACCCCCGTGCCTCGGAGAGCACGTTAAGCCGTCGGTCCCGGTTACTATCACTAACATGATAATAGTCGTTATAGCCCGCCAACCCGCATTGGAGCAGCGTGGTGGGTCTAAGCTCTAATTCCCTCTCTCCTTAGAGAGTGGAGGCCTGTGCCCAGCAGTGGGACGATAATAAGCTGTAGTGATGGGATGGATGGAGGTCATTCATCATTCATCTTCGAGATTCAAACTACCTTTCTGTACAGTCGACTAATAGGGCTGTGGAATGGTAATAAACACGGAAAGACAGACTTTCGCATTTATATTACTAGATTATGCCCGGAATAATTAATTGAATTTTCGGTATAAAAATAAGCCTATGTTGCCATCCCTATATTCCCTAGTAGCCAAGATCTAGCCATGGGGAGCTCTTACATAATTTAGCCAAAATCGGGTGAACATGTGGGCTAAAATGTAACAGACATTGACTGACAGGTTCAGGTTTCAAACCTTACTTTGTTACACTAACAATAATATATTGTTGTTTACAGAAGAGTTCACGGATTCGAATCAGTGGCAGAACTATATAAATGGAGTTCGTCAGCTTTCTACCTCAAGAACATAAAGACACCGATGATATTTATTAACGCACGAGATGATCCGATTGTGCCTGAACCCCTGCTTCCTATTATAAGAGAATTTGTCAGTGAGTAAAATGTTTATTCTTTATTGTATGAGCTACGGTCATTACTCCTTACAAACTTTTGACGACCTTCCTGGCGCAGTGTTGTCTTAACGTGGGAGGTCCCGCGTTCGATTCCAGGCAGGATTAATTTGAGAATTTATAATTTCTGAATTTTCTCTGGTCCGGTCTGGTGGGAGGCTTCGGTCGCGGCTAGTTACCAACCTACCGGCAAAGAAGAAGGCGATGCCGTGTAGAAACCAACTAGGGGTATAGGCTGAATATAACTGCCATATCCCTTACCGCCCTTAATCCGCTACCATCTTAGACTGCATCATCACTTATCATCAGGTGACACCGCAGTCAAGGGCTAACTTATAGAGGAATGTAAAAAAAGGATGTTTGCACATTATTAGACGAGCAGTAAGCATAAACAATGTATTTTTTAGGAAAACAATGTTTTTTTTTAATCCACTACAAGTTAGCCCTTGACTGCGATCTCACCTGATGGTAAGTGATGATGCAGTCTAAGATGGCACCATGCGTTTTTGGCTTGGATTTGTTGTGTATGATTGGCATTCGTATTTATAATAAAAATATTAAAAAGGGATATTTTACTAATCCACTCCAATTGACAGTAGCGCGCAAAATAATTACCTACTTGATAAATTATAATTTTGAAAGAACGTGCGAAAATCTCCAATGAATATTGGAGCATAATACCTATATATTTTCTGCTGTTATGTGCACTAATTGTATTATATGGAATGTTTGTTTCGCGTGACCAAATAGAAAAACATGAAATCTCAATTTACATAAAAATTCACTACCATATTATAATCTTACCAAACGTTTTTGGTTAAGAATAGACTAATTATGCATAATATGGTATATGGTATTTTTTTCGCCTTGACCTTAAAGTTCAAGGTACACTTTGTGTTCAAGGACTGATTTTCTCGCGATTGTGAACAAATGATATTGATATTATAGAAACATTAATTCATAATTTATTTGTGAGTACAGTTTAAAGATGATAATGATATAAGTTTTATGGATTATATAAGATATGTATTGTGGTGTGCCAATATTTTTCAATAGCCTAAAATACCTGTGTAGAACGACCTTCACTGAGCTGGTTAATGGATGAAACCTACTTTTTATTTTTATTGAATAATAGATAAATACGCCTGAAAAAAAGGAGTATATTGTTTTCAGGGTTCATGAATGTATGTATGTATTTATGTGAGTTTGTATATTCCACCATAACTTCTATACACCTGAACCGATTTTGATAAACGAGGTGTCGTTAGAATCCCTACGTTATTCCGGGTGACATAGGCTAGTAAAATTTAAAAAAAAAATATGGGGTGACCATGGTCCCGCATTAAAGACTAAAGTTGAAAAAAAAATCGAAAATAAGATTAACTATATAATCCACATCTAGAAAATGATGAGTAGATTCCAAACACTATAGTTCAATATCCAGTGATTCACAAAAAAATATCATTTAATAAAAATGTGAATAAAATTCAATACGGGCTACGGCAGAGCAGTCGTATTTTTTAATAATTTTAATTATATTCACTTGTATTATGATTGCGAATACACTATGAGCACTGTCAGTAGTAAGTTAACAGCACGTAAACAGTGTCCCTATACTCTTTGGTTAACAGTACATAAATAATAATGTTTGCCTTACCAAGTGATATATTAGCTACTTGTATTATTTTAAATTGATGGCAATTTGCGCTTGACCGTCATGGTAACTTATTGCAGTTGACGATATCTAAGCGATAAGCGATAAGCTATCTAAGATCAGAAGATGTTGGTAATTTATGTGCTATACTGTTTTAAATAAATCTTCAAAGTTACAAACCGGTGCTTTCACTTCTTAAGACTTCTCGCTTGGTAATGATCTAGATTCTAGACAGTAAAGCCTTATTATGAAATTAATTGGCGAAAACTGTTGATATTTTGCACTTAACCATCTTTAAAAATCTCCTTTATCCATATTGCAGGCTCCCACGACAACGTGATGTATTTAGAGCTTTCACACGGCGGTCACCTCGGCTTCTACGAGGGCGGCTTGCTATACGCCAACCCCGTGACGTGGCTTGACCGCGCGCTCGCTGCGCTCGTGGGCGGAGTACTCATGGCGCACCACAAGTGCGTGCCCAAACAAGCCCTTACGGACGCTACTTCCGATCTCGGGTTATCCGACGATGAACCAGATCTCATCAAATCTGCGACTATCATCTACAGAGATCCACTCGAAAAAGATCCACTGAAAGCATAAACTAAGGTATTTTTATATAGAGGTTTTTCTAGCTGTTTTGTAGTATCGCGTGGGAAACATTACAGCGATAGAGCGGGTCGAATACGCAACGTTCGTAACTCGTTAAGTGCGAGATATTCCAATAAAGTATCTCGGTTCGTCTTAAACTTAATTTTACCAGAAAAATTATCACTGTAGAACGGTTATCATTCTAAATGTTATAATTTCAAGTAGTTTTAATTAGTTGTCTCTGTTTAATTATCATATGCTACTACTATACTGCTTAATAAACACCGTACATGATACTCCAATTAAATGATAATAATGTGTTGTATTGTTTGATGTTTTGCTTGTGTGCCTGAATGTTTAATTTATATTGGAGTGGAATCATGTATCAAATGAAAGCAAATCAAATTGATAAAGGGTCTATATTGGGCGGTTCACCGTTTTTTAATGCCGAATTAATCAATTTAATTTTTGATTCCGCATGCATTAAACATATTGTAAATGATGCGTTTGTGTATAATAGTTTCCATTTTACGGTCAAAGCACCCATTACACTTTCGGTATTGGTAATTGGCGATTTGATCGTATTTTGGAAACTAGAAGTTGTATCAGGCTGCCTATCCATTATCCACTGAATCGGAGCAAACAGATTATTGAAAAACTAGCGGATGCCCGCGACTTCGTCTGCATTGTTTGAGGTTTTTGATTCCCGCACATAATTAAGCTACTTTTTATCCCGGAAAATTAAAGTTTCCGGGATAAAAAGTAGCTTAATTATGTGCTATTCCAGACTATAATCCATCTCTGTGCCAAATATCCCTTCATCCGTTGGGGCGTGATTGAGTTACAAAGACCCATCCAAACTTTCGCATTTATAATATTAGTAAGATGATGCGACAATTTTTTCAAGTCATCAGCTGCCAAAAATCTGATTAGTCTGCTTAACACCTCCGCTCTGACCCGCTTCAGTGGACAGGCAGCCTTAAAATGGTACTCCGCACATCGTTCAAGCCTTTAGTCTATTGGAAGTAAGTTAGGAAGGAAAGCGACTATAATTTTCATTCCACACACATTCAAATTTCAAACGATTTAGCAACAAATCTCCGAAACGCGATACATCATAGCAATCACTAAAACATGCGGTTTTGTTGCGAATGTTCACTGTTAAAAACAAAGCTAAAGAACCGTCTGATTGAACCCTAAGATCATCATTCCTTCTTGAATGACTGAATTACGTACGTTTTGTACGAATTTGAATGTGCCTAGTAACTGAAACGATACAATATAATAATAAATTGACTAATGTTTAGAAAATAGTTCGTAGATTTAATGAGCACAAAACGTAGGAAGTTGTACTTGTATGTCATTTCATTCTGCACGTTCCTATGTTTTTATTTATTGCAATGAAATTACTTAAATATTTATTGAATAAACAATGGTTTGTTGAGGAATAGGTTGTGAACAGAACATAATAGGTTTTATAAAGGTGCAAACACACTTGTGTTGTGATGTTGATCCGTGATGCGTTTAAAGAAATTCAAACTCGTACATTTGTCGCTGCATCAGCGGTCATAGGTAATGTTTTTGCTTACTGATTGATGTACACATAAAATACGAGATAATAATCCCATAGTTAGCGACTTGGTTTTTTATACGAATTAAGTTTAATTTATTATACATTACCTACTCGTATTCAACCTCCGGGCTTTAACTGCTCATCATAGGTAGGTAATTCCGATATACGTTTTATTGCTCAACTGCAGCGACAAATTATCAGTACTGACGCAAAACATACTATTTTTAACCGACTTCCAAAAAAGGAGGAGGTTCTCAATTTGGCGCGTATGTTTTTTCCTATGTAAAGAAGCGATACTCAATCCCACCGGCACCGCCAATTTGTCGTCGGTCGTCGCGCGCAGCTTAGAAGTATGTTTAGTGCTAACATGTGTAGTGCTGTCCTTCGCAGGAGTGACATGTAATTAAAGTAACTTGTTGGGGCGTCCGGATGAGGTCCATCATACAACCAGCCCCCCTTTTTTCTAACTCAGTGGCTAGGTCCACTAGGTCTCTTCAAACCATAGAAAGTTTGCTATGAAAAAATAAAACATTTAATGGATAAATAATATATGTCAGTGGCTTTAATTTATTGATAGCCACTGAGTTAGAGTATAGCGCTGCAAGTAATGTTAATACTGAATACACAGACAAGTGTATCTGCACCTTTTGCTTGATTCACATGTTCTGTCTGACATGGCCTACAATGTTAAATAATTCCAAAATGTGATAGTTATTTCTTTGTTTTATTTATTTTAATGCTTCCGTTTGGTTTTTGTTCTTCAACATAAATTAATAAAATGTGAAATCGAGAACACCTTTGTGTCTGTAAACTACACAGGGTTTTACTTACACAAAGACAGTGATTCGTTTTATTTAAATAGTAAAAATAATCATAAATTAGTTTATGCATTTTCATTTGCTTTTTGTATCTGAATTACTATCTGCATTTATTTTTGAGTATAATATGAAAACAGAAAAGCATATAACATATTTATTATTGTAACATATCATAGCTGTGCTATGATTTGGCGAAGTTTGCGCATAGATTGATATAGTCTTTTGTTTTTGTTACGTGTACATAAAGATCAGTAATTATTGAGAGTTTAGTTTGAAATGCACTATGTAATATATAAGAAATTTTAAGTGTTTATGCAGGATATATGGACAAAATGCGTCTAATATTATGTGAAAGAAAATAGCCCTTAGGAATGGACTTTTGTGAGCACCATAGGCATTTATTAACCTAATGCATTGGATGTTCCAATAAGAAATCGAGCGAATTTCATCCATTGGGTACGTGTTTCAAGAAAATGTATGAAGAGCGCAGTGCTATAATTTTGAGCGTATAAAAAAACGCGCGCAATTTTTCGCTATTGGCCAGACATTGAATTTGCCGTAAACCTCACCATTGCACTTATTTTTATTTATTTGTTACGGGTGTCCAAATTTTGTGACGGGGACTGCATTAGGTGCTTTGAGCTTCAGAGTGCTTAAATGTTGAGGTCTAATTGTATCATGTAGATACGCAAAAGCGTTACCCAAAAGATGATACTGAATTTAGTACAAAGCACAATAATTTATAATTTAATTAGTTTACCGGCTACATCCACTACGAAAAAACAACGTACAAATTTTTGCATATTTGGAAATTATGGTGAAAACATATTTACAACAGGTGATGCTGTTAGCTGGGCTAAAACGGAAGTACCTAGTCTTTATTACGTTGTAATAGTAGAAATTGGCTCACTTGGGTATATTTTGACAACTACTCAAATAAATAATTTTATTTAGGGCTGTAATAAGTAAATTGTGAATTAAAAAGTGCGTCGAATATTGATGACGTCACAATTCAGAATTTCATACAGAATCCCATATTAGGCGCGCGTTTTAGCTTCGAATCTTTTACAACACGCCGCATCACATGTTGCTGCGTTGCCAACTATAAATATGTTTCCACTCATAGTATTTATGAGTATTGACAGGTGTGTAAAAAAATGAGAGCTCCTCAGAATGGAATCTCTTTGCAGCTGTTTTGTTTACTCAAGGTTCTTACTAAATATCAAATATGACCAATTGAAGTTCAGATCTCATGTGTGTATGAGGTGAAAATGGACGGGGCCATCCATTTATAGACTTGGTATGACCCAGACGAGAGTGTGTCCTCCTAGTAGTAAAAAAACTGTAACGACCAAAGATGTAAAACGGTAATAATTACCTTTGTTAATGAACCGCAAAACTAACTTTGTTTGTAGAGGTTTACTGTTAATATCAAAAAAACTATGCTAGTTAGAGCATTGGCTAGTTTTCCTGTAAAATATACATAAATTCCTATATTTCCTATATTCCTAGATTTTTCGATTGGTAAACTCCGGAGATAAGGGGGGGGAACGGTATTTTTTTTAGACTTTTTCCCCGATAAATCAAAAACTATCATGACTATTATAATTAAAAATCTGTTTTAGAATGTACAAAGTAAACCCTTTCATATGATACCCCACACAGTACAGTTGTCTCACTTTTAAATTTCAACCCTCCGATTTTCCCCCCTTTTTAAATAAGAACAAAAATAATTTCCAATTTTTTTTTATTCCAGTGTCTTTGGGCCACTAATATACACAACTATTCCAAATTTCATGTTGATAGCTTCGGTAGTTACTGAAATAATCGAGTGTGACGGACGGACAGACAGACAGACAGACGGAGAAAGTCGCACCATAAGGGTTCCATTTTACCATTTTGGTACGGAACCCTAATAAGAAGGAACTTTGAATTTCCCAGTTTTACCTTCTACCACCCACCGGCCTTATGTAAAAATGACAGCTACAGTTTATCATGTTCGACTGCGGCTGACGAGGTCGGGCCATAATTAAGTGTTGAGTTTTTTCTCTTCTGTTCTCAATTCGGCGTGTATGTTTTTTTTTAAATGTATGTCGGTGCATATCTCCGTGGTTTCTAAACCGATTTAAAAAATTTTTTTTTCACTGGTTATCTGATTAGAAATTCTCAGTACTAGCCCGGAGTTAGGAGGCGGTGTTTCACCCCCGTGCTTCGGAGAGCACGTTAAGCTGTCGGTCCCGGTTATTATCACTAACATGATAATAGTCGTTAAAGCTGCCAACCCGCATTGGAGCAGCGTGGTGGGTCTAAGCTCTAATTCCCTCTCTCCTATGAGAGTGGAGGCCTGTGCCCAGCAGTGGGACGTTAATGGGCTATTGTAGTGGTGGTGATGACAGCTAGAGATCACCTCTGATTGGTTGGTTCACTCTTCCGCTGTTGGCCAAAATCCATTGACGTAGGAAGAATATCATAAATTCAGCCAATTGAGACTGTAACAATGATTGAGGAAAGTTTTACATAATTAGGCGGAAGATCCTATTGGCATTGACAACATTTCGGATACGGGTCCGTTCCGTTTATAAACCGGCATTCAACTTAGAACAGGTTCTCAAGCAAGTAGGGTCTTATGCATAGATCTTGATCGATATTTGAGAACGCGTTCTTAGCTAGATGTCGGTTTACGGGCCGATCTAAGTAATATACCGGCTCTTACTCATAAAATATAATACTTACACGTTAAATGCATGTCTAAAATCTATAGGTATAGGTCATTAAGGCTTATCCTAGCTCTATGGTATAGGCCATAACGTGTAGGTACCTCAGCGTGTGGTGTCATTTTTTAAGAAGACCTGTGTTTGTCTAGCGCCGACTCTTTACTAAGACAGTGATAGTCGCAATATAGCCTTGAACTATAAACAACTAGATGAAATAAAGTTTTAGTTAATCTCAAAATATTAAAAGAATTATTATATTAAGGTCGGTCGCTAGAGGGCTTTTGAGTGATCTAATGGATGGTTCCTACCTAATAGTTGTTTTTGAAAAGTCCTGTCAAATTACCTAAGTGAGATCTTATATACCTATCGTTGTTGTGCAATATGAAATATTGCAACTTATATTTTAAAGGGCATTTATTTATTAATTGTAATGAATTATTAACGATTGATTGTTGTGTAATTTTATTTAAAACTATTCAAACTGAGCCTTTTGAATAGCTAGGATGTACAGCTACTTAAGATCTTACTATTGAAATTGAATTGAAATTAAATTTGGTATCACAAGGTAAAATATTAGAATTGTTTGGGGGGGGGGGGTAAATTTTTATATATTGTAAGAGTTCGCTGCCACGCTACCTCGAAACGTGTGAAGTAAAAAGTGATTAAAACAGTTTTAATCGAGATGTATACCTATGCCAAAACCAGCTTTCTAGAAACATTTCAATTTTAAAAAAAATATTGTAAGCTTTGGAAGGATTTTAATCATTTCCCTGGCTCATTGGTCTTGTTGGAGGTTCCGAGTTCGATTCCCGGCAGGATTAATTTGAGAAATAATTTCTAAATCATTTCTGGCCTAGCTTGTTGGAAGGCTTCTACTTTAGTTTGTTACTCTGTCGACAAAGACTAGTCACCAAACAAACGTTCTGGCACGAAGCCCAATAAAAACTGAGGTGCGATTATGCAAGAATTGTCGATCAAATCGTCAAAGTAATAAAAACCATAACAGTATAATTTCGTGTATCCATTCTCATACGTTAAGGGTATCGTACATACCTAAACGTATGAGAATGGATACACGAAAGTGAGCTCTAATTCAATGCTGTTATGGTTTATTTTACTTTGAAGCCGAACTTTGACGATTTGATCGGCAATCCTTACATAATGCACCTCTGATTAGGGGTATACATTTATCAGGCTAAGTCATGATTTTCTTTACTGCACTACTAAAAATATAAGGTAAAATTTTTGTACCTTTGTATATCATACGTATTCGAGGTCGCAGTAATCTCTTGTAAGATCAGTCAAAGTACGTCACACTAATTTCGTTATCTTTTGACCCCTCCCTCGTCCTTGTCACAGTTAGTCACTTTTGTGAGACCCTCTCCCTAGTGTAACGTCACATATAGAGCAATTTTACATCTAGAAATAATAAATTAGAACATCACTTCCGAAATTAGTTTTATATACATTATGCATTTGTCAAAGACCGGCACGTGACACAAGTACATTTCGCGCGCGAGTTGAATGCAGAGTATGTGTCACCATACATTTACTATGCATTCAACTCGCGCGCGAACTATAGAATGATTGTGAAACAACAATTTAAACGAGCTTGAAAAAACAATTTAAACCTTGATACATATTATAGAGTTGGAAATTGAAGTTCTTATAAGATTTTGAAATGTGACGTCACGAAACTTAGGCCCCTTGTCACACAATGTCACACTCCCCCCCCCCCCCCCTCCTTAACGTGTGACGTACTTTATGGATGATTCCTAACTTAAGATACAAGTTATATTTTATAATGAATATATGCAAATGCCAGTGGTCCAGAATACCAGAAAAAAGTGTATGTATTGGTAAATTGCTGACATGTATTGTAGTCTGAGGCAGTTATGTTGAAAATTGTATTGTTTGTATGTGCTATAATTTTTCTAACAATGAATATCGCCTAATAAATGTGATTTAAATAATACACATATTCGTTTCATTTTTTCCATTCATAATAATTAAATTAATCATTACAAAAAATTTGATAAATAAGTATAATATATTTCTAAGTCAATTATATAAAACTTTTAAGAGACGGGTGAATTTACGCTGTCTTAAATTACTAACGAATTATTTTCTAAGCTTAAATTATTTTGTAAATGGAATATCATAATGTCGTCCTTTATAAACATGAAATTCATCCAATCATGTTTAAAGGCCGACGCATACAGACCAAGTGGAGTGGAGGCGAGCTTTTTTGTTTAATAACAACTTATCTACTTTGAAACAAGACGGGGGACGGGATGGGTCCGAGTTGCCACTGTAAAAGAAGCTAAGATCGAGTTTTTATCAAGAAAGACGTTGCGCGTCGGCTCCACTCTACTCTGCGGGTGTGCGTTGCGTCTAACATGGGCGTTGAACTACCGCCGCAAACGATCGATCAATGAACTACCGCGAACTATTTACATTTTACACGAGTCGATCCACACGTTTTGGAAAGAAAGTGACATAAAATGACAAATTATGCAGCTTAATGGACGACTACGTTCTCCCCTAGCATCAAACTGATGCAATATGAAAATTGCATGCTATTCGATTAGTTATACACATTCTAGTAGGTACGTATCTAATACATATTGTATTAGCAAAGCGTGTATAGGTTACACGCATAAATACCATTTATTTTACTAGCAAAAATAAACAAAATAGTCCAGAGAAAAGTCGATTTGTACATATTGGCGTGTCTCCTAACAATTCAAATGAACTATAGAATTGTTAGGGCCGCGGGATATTTTCGTAAGTACCTACCTACGCGGGATTTATTATTTCCTACGCCTTGTTCAATTTGTCCATAGACTAAAAAAAGCTTTATCAACCATTAAATAGTAAGAGGCTCACTCATATGGATCCTCTGCCCAGCAAAAACGTTCGTTCGTTTCGGTTCGTTTCACTCAATGGATATTCGGCAGGCGATTAGACTATTATGCGATTATGCGATTGATGATTCGCTTAAGAATTGCAATGATCATATGTTTTGCTCTGTTCTATGCTAAGGTCAGATAAACGGCCGAGTTCGTGCGTCAACGGTAGTCAAACGTCCCATATACATACAAAAGGACATAATAAATCGAGGTGCATCATTGTGTGGTTCCAAAAACGAAACAATGTAATTAGAATAACATTGAACTTGAGCAATAAAAAGAGATCGACACAGAAATTAATAGCGTTTGTTCGAAAATTTCTATAGATCATACTCGTACATTTTATTTCATACACCTAATAAGCTATAACAATATACAATTTGTCTTTTGAAGTTTAGATAAGTACTAAAACAGGTAATGAATAATTTTTGGACATCAAGGAGAGAAGGTAGAGTAAGAAAATGGTAGGAAAGTACCTTTGACTGATTTAGTACCTACACTAAATAGTAGCTATACTTTTTGGCTACTGAGAACAAAAGTCGCGTCGCAATAGCACAGTTTTTGGATCACTGCTATATGTTCCGCAATGCACTTATTTGCAAGGAACTGTATTCGCAGATCACCTCTCAGCCTCAGACGCCAGAAAGATTGTATTGACCCAAGTATACAATACAATACAAATATTCAAACGGCCGAATACTGAAACGTCGCTTAAGGGCCTATCAATTACTAAGTGACGACTTGGCTACGAATTACTTACTGATTTTATACAGCAAACGACAAATGTACAAAATAAATGATTGAACGAGTCACTAATATTTAAGAAGGTTAAATGGTAAGAAGTTTCAGTATTCGGCAGTTAACGATTACTAATGTTTCATTATGGTTCTTTATGGTATGGTATCTTTATATAAAACTTTACTGGCCAATAAATTGAACCTTCTGAAATCTAGAAGCACCATATAAATATTAGACTGCATGTAAAGGATAAAAGTAACGACAGTACAGATACAATAGGTAATAATATATAAAAATTGCGGCAGTGTGAGCATATAAAATGTATCGAATGCATTATGCATTAAAATTTTAAATATATAAAATTACATAAAGATCAAATCTAATCAGTTCTTATTTTCTAATGTTTGTAGGACCTTCAGAAGGAAATGTCTTAAAATGTTGTTTTGATATTAAACTAGTGAAGTAATCAAAATTTAATAAAAAAGATCATTTGCAACAATATTAAACAAAATAAAATAGCTCCATCTTGGAAATTAAACCAAAAATCAGCAGTTAATCCTTTTTGTGAGAAATAACCAATACTACTATTAAATCTTAAATTTTAAATTGGACTAGCCTAATCTGAGGTGCAATCATGTAAGGATTGCCGATCAAATCGTTAAAATTCGGCTAAAAAGTAAAATAAACCATAATACCATTGAATTAGAGCTCAATTTCGTGTATCCATTCTCATAGGGTATCGTACATACCTAAACGTATATACGAAATTGAGCTCTAATTCAATGCTGTTATGGTTTATTTTACTTTGAAGCCGAACTTTAACGATTTGATCGGCAATCCTTACATGATTGCACCTCTGAATAGGCCACTTAAGGTTGCGTAAAGAAGTTAATAAATAATTGGTAGAGATAATAGGTAAAGGTAAACGCACACAACACGGCTAAGAACAGCAGAACAGACATTTTTCAATTGAAAATGTGGCCATCAAACAGTCTCATCGCGCCGCGCCGGGCTGACTATATTCCGTAATCCGTACATACGAGTATATCTGAAGAATGCATTGCGTGCGTGCATCTCGTGTTATGCCGTCACCTTTATCGACAAAAGTAAATATGTATAAAAAGATCAAGTGTTATAAATATTCCAAATACAAATATCACAACATTTTCCTTAAAATATTTCTCTTTACACATACATCTTAAAGTATTACACATCAATATTAAGTATTATAGCGGCATACATCAATAAATTTACATTATCATTAGATATTCATATCAGTGCCAGAACTAATAGTTACTTTAGGAAAATCAGGCCTTTAGATATACTTTTAGAGAGCTTTAAACTTAAATCTAATAAATTATTAATACATCCATATTAAATTATGGCCACTGGGAAAACAAATTCAATAATATCAGATCCAATTGTTACCTGTGTTCATGAAAATGGTCTAAATTAAAACAAAAACAGTAGTTGTGGCAGATTACGAGGTGCTTACAATTATAATTCCTTATTCCTAATAATAACAATTTGTGAAACATAAAATTATTTAACACTAGTCTCGGAACTGATATTTTACAGTCTTTTTACAAATGTGTTTTATCTGAGTATTTTTTTCAGAATAAATTAAAGCTCTTTGTACAAAATTTGTGTTGTATAAATTAATTATGTAAATGCAATTAAATCATAACTTAAATTATCATATAGTCAGCATACAGCTGAAGGATCGCCTTCCAAAGTGCACGCTACATTATCTAATTTATGAGCTAAGTGCATTTTGTTTTCTAGACCTAATATAATTTGTTCTCTATATTTACTGACGTAGATGTACAACTCTTTTAAAGCCGATAGAGTATCGAACTCATTTAACTGTTCGACTGAAAGCTGTTGCATAGAAGTACTTAACTCTTGGTCGGATACTTGAGGTAATTGAGACACTCCCTGGTAAAAGTGTATAACCATTTCCCTATAGGTTGGCAAATCCTTTGCGAAAAGCAACTTGTTTGATGGCGAATCTTTACACAATCGATGCTCCGATGATGAACACGCGTCCATAAAAGTTTGAGCAATCACAGACAAAGAGGAATCTACCGTTGCCGTTTTGTTTATATCAAATATAAAATCTGGATTTTTTATTAGATTCACCCAAAATCTTAACGGCAAACTATTCGATTTCCACGCATGAACCACCTCAGGGTTAATAATGCCATGTGCTCTGGCTGCATCATCGAAAAGATCAAAAAGCCACTTAACAGCAGGCGGCAAAACCTCATTTACAGTTAATATGGTGCTAAAAAAGTCGTCAACAAACTTATGGACTGTGCCTTTCGTAGATAAGAGGCGTGTGAGGAATATCTCTGGAATGGCTTTGTGACTATGTTCAGAAGACTTGTTCACAATGTGTTGGTATTCAATAGGTTTAACTAAATGATAATAGTGCACATTTTGGTCACTGATGTCACTTTTGTAAACGCGAATGTGAGAATTGGAACAATAGATGCCTGTGCAATTTTTGCAAGGGATCTTATAAGGGGTGTTGAAACTGTCGTTTTGTCGCGATATTAACGACATAACCGCAGATTCTTTTACGCCGTAATGAGCTAACGTGTTTAATTTACGCCAGCCGTTTAGAGTTTTTGTTGTAAGATCTTCATCTTGCAGAGTAACATGACCACCTCTTCCATGTCTCCACTCTAAATCAACATCATGGACGGAAGGTCTCATACTAAATGGGGTATTTTTAAACAAAGAATCAAGTATTTTAGATTTCACTTGTGATATACTATCACAATCTAAAACTTTACATTGGACTTTATCGTCAAAATCATCTTGCACTATGTGTAATGTAACTACCTGATAATCTATCTGTTCTTTCAAAAGCTTTTCTTCAGACAAAGAATAACGAGCTTCATGGGTTATAGCATCTACAACACCCTTCTCTATTTGGTGTTTAATTGCTTTGAACAGTAAAAAGAGCGATGAACCAGCATACTCTTTTAGATAGTAATACATGCATAATGCCATCCAGTTCGTTAGCATTTTTTCAACAACACTTTCGGTTCTTCTTAACATTAACTGTGGATGTTTGGTGCACACTGATTTATCAATGAGACGTAGGAGTAGTGACTTAAGTATATCGGTTGCATACTCCATTTTACCCATTAAAATTACCATCAATAATGAAGCTACATTTACTTTGTCTCGTATATTGAAGGATTTTTGGGCTTCTAATGTGTCTATAAATGACAGAAGGAAACATTTATTATTCAATAGCTGTTCAAATTGAACCATTGCTGCATCGTAATTAGTCCGAGGCGTGTTTATAAACTGACGCTGAACATTTAATATGGGATGGTCAGATACGCCAGGGAAGAATACTTTCATGACGTAATTTACATGATCTAAGGTTGGAATGCCTGAATGTTCCAAATCCGCTGCCAAATCAGACATATCAGTTTGAAGTTCTGCAAAAGCTAACTTGCATTCTAGTCTTACATTACTTTCTAACGTATCCATTTGAATTTGTATTCTTTTATACTCTCGTTCCGCCTTTGTACTTCGCCTTCGATACATAACTAAAACGATCATGAATATAAGAACTAGAAAGAAAGTTCCAGCAGCAATCCCCGCTATAGCTTCTGGTGGGAAGTTATAATTTCTAAGTAATTCGTAATGTAAATATCCAATTGGAAATCGTAGATTTCTGCCAATTTTTACGACTACCAGGGGTAAATTAATATCTGTTATTTGAAAACCGTTCTCGTCAGTATTAGAGGGTTGTACTTCAGGTGGTGTACAGAGCAACTGTTGCATGGTTAGGCTTGTGACATTGCATGGCTGGGTACCAATGGTAACAATAACATCTGATTCATCACTTGCTCTGATTAAGTTTTCACCTTCAATAACTAAAGGATCCCCTTTGTAGGATTTAATTCGATTTGGAAAATGATAAACATGAGGATCTTCAACAAATACCATATGTGTTCTGGGTGGATTGAAATATTTTTCTAAATCATGCATTGTTTCCACATTATCCATCACAAAACCTACTTTCATAGCTATTTGTGGTGTACTAGTTTGAGATTTAGTTGCTTGTATTATATCATAATATTTTTTATTCACAGCAGGACTTGGACATTCCATTTGATTGGAATTAAGTACTGCACAAGCTGTAGCATTAACAGGAATCACTTCATTTGCATAATATAATTTCATAAGTGGTTTTTGGATTGTATGCAAGTTTGTTCCATGAACTGTTATCATTCTACCTCCAGATACAAAACTTTTCAATGGTTTTATCTCCATAATCGTAGGATCCGCTGTGTAATTAAAAAGGTCTCCATACAAGGTTCGATTAGCATTATCTATTGATACAGTCAATGTATGAATAATACGAGGTGCATTCGCTTTGGGGGTGATGCATATTAATCTACTATTTGATGTTTGAGTTGTGTTTACAGAACATGATAGTTCATCTAAATATGCTGAAATAGCTGAACCAATATTGAGATGCTGGCCACCAATAGCTAATTGTGTACCTCCTGAAACAGGACCTAAAGATGGATAGATACCTTGCAATTTGATATTCTTGTAACTAAACAATACAGAAGATTCTGTATATCCTGCATCATTTTCAACAATAACTGGAGCAACTACTGAACCATTGGATGGACCTGTTTTACAAGTTATGCTAACAGATACCTCAAAATCTACAATATCACAAAGAACATCACCAATCCTCACTTTTCCAGTTACTTCTTCAACCCTCAAACCTAAATTGCTTCCTTCAATGGTAACTAATGTTCCACCTTCTATGGGTCCACTCAGAGGTTTAATCATGTCAATTCTAGGCTTGGGGCATTCTGTTACAGGATTTTCTAAACAAGACTCACTGTAAGAACATGAATTGCCACACCAGGTGCATTGATAAATTGAATTTCTTGTGATACAAAGAGAACAATCAGCATGGTCTCTGTGAGATCCAAGAATTTCACATTTATACAAGGTTATTGTTATTGTATCTATATAATGTTTATGATTCCAGAAAACTTTAACACTTATGTTATATTCTCCCACATCTTCCTCATATGAGTACATTGTTTTGTCACATACAATAAAATGGTTAGATTCAACTCTTGCTGGTAAAATCATGTTAGCTAACTCAATACTAACAATACATTGGAACCCTGTATGCCCAGGTTGTAAATGAGGCAAGTTTTCAACTTCCAGCTCTAATTCTTTCGGTACATTGTTGGGCAACAAGATTGGTTTCTTGTATTGCCTTATTCTAGGACAATGGCCAATTCCATGATTCAGTAGTTTGGTTGGATTATTTTCACCACTAATAATGGTCCTCTGACAAACAGAAATGTCATGAGTACATTTATTATCATAAATACACCAATTGCAAGCCCACTCACTCATTATGCATGTATGACATGTAATGTGCTTTGAACAATCATAAAATGCAAAGTTACGGGAAACAAAATCCTTATTAGTCTCTGAAGAGTGAACAGAAAGGGGAACATAAATGTGATCTTGGTTTTGAGTTATTTTAGGCCTGTGTTTAATATCAGGCGTAGGACAGGCCAGGCCAGTTGATGTCACTGCTGCATCTATAGGAGGAGCATTTCCAAAGACACATTTATATTTAGCTCCAAATGGAAGTTCGGGTAAAGTTCGAATAATTAATTGAACAGTAGTCACTTCAGACATAGATATTCTATCAGGCTGAATTTGTTCAAAATCAATGCATTGCTGTCCTGTGTACTGAGAGAGCCATCTGGGTGCACTCTGTGTACCCTTTTGACACATACTTTGGACTGTACACCTTTTTTCTAGAGAACACCATCCACAGTGAGGGTCATTTGATTCTAAGCACGATGAACAGTTGCCATGTTCTGCACATTTCTCAGTGGGAATCTGTACTATACTATTTTTTGCCAAAATATAAAGTGATTTACCATAAGGTGAAAGAGTTGTATCAGGCAATATCTTCTGATCTGGTAGTAAAGCCTCACTAGAGTATTGTAATGCTTTTTCAGCATCTATTAATACTTTCTTCAATATCCCATCATTGGTACCAAGAAATGCTACAGTATGTAGCCCAGTTACAGACATAGTGACTGAAGTGATCAAAGTATCATTCCAATATACAACAGACATTGCTTTGATGGGATAAAGACCACTTATCTTAAGACCAACCTCACAAAAATTAAGAATATTACCAGTGGAACCCACACTAGGACATTTACCATCAGATATCATGCCTGAAATGTAACCCATGTTACGGGCCTTAGTACTACCATTAAAACACATATGGACATTTTCATTAAACTTAATTTCTATTTCTTGTAATGAATATACACAAATGGCTGATTTTGAAGAAGGTTCATTAGTGATTCCTTTAGATGGACTGAAGGATATAACAAGTATAGTATCACCAGTCTCAATTCCAAATTGGGTAGCTAAATTAACACCAGCCTTTGCTATTTTAGCATCTTGAACTAAATTATAATTGACAATTTCACTCTTACCACTATTTTCTTCTCGTACATTACACTCCAAAGTCACCTCCGTATAACTGTTGTAATTGTCATCATTGACACATGTGCGGGCTAAACGAGACACATATCCCAGCTCTTCATTGCCAGCAAGATGAGAATGTTTCTGTATAATAAGGAAATAGGCATAGTCACTAGCATTAAATCCATACACATATTGTACTAGAAAATTGTCCCTGTATTTAACATCTATCTGTATTAAACTTTGCTTTGAAAATGTAAACTGGGCCAGCTGCAGTGACATGAGATCTCTGCTGGCGATGGCTGGTACGTCGTGCCTATACTCTCCATTGTTTGTAAACGTAGTTCCCACGTACAGCACATTTGAGCGGTCCCAGGAGTTGTATCTTTCGGGACCAATAAACGCGTAGGTAGATGCTTCCGCATCGTTGGCTGCGACACTTTCAGCCACAAACTCAGGCTCCGCCGAAAGATCACCCAGTTTATACTTATAACATGAACCTTGAGCCACTGATCCACAAGCTATCACGATTCTAGCTTCCTGATCGATAACTAGAATCTTATTCACGTTGTCAGTCCATGTTGTTTGAATATCCGTCGAAGGGCAACCACTCGCATGGCATACAGGATTATCGAGTTTAGGTCCAGTCTGAACAACATGTATCGGCTTTAGGTCGGGACTAAGCTGATGTAGGGTGTTCACTGAACCTACGTATACCTGGCCGCTGACTCTATCGACGGCAAGATGATTAAAGTGGAATGTTTCATTTTGGTTTCTCGGATATTGTGATATAAACTCGTACCCATACACTATTGTACATCGAAGCCAAAATGTTATGACTAATAATGACATAAATGCAGCCATGTTCACATCTTAGTTTTTCTTAGTATAATATTTTTCACGTTTTCACATCCACTATTATAACTTTTAATTCATTTTCAACCCATTTTATACTACAAAAATAATAAAAAGCTTTTCAAGCTTCTCGACATCGATGCGGATGACATGGAATGAGATTGGTTAACTTGTCTCTGGAATGAGATTCCGGACAATTCCGGATTTATGCTTACTCTATGGATTTCCTATATAGACAAAGTACTCTGTGGATTAATGGGAATAATTGTTTTATAAACTAGGGATTCACTTTTCTTACCATAGTATCGAATAGTCCATAGAAATCTATGGACTATTCGATACTATTCGAGGCTAGGACTTTGATTATGTCTTTGATTAATAAAAAATATAATTAATAAATAAAATCAAAGTTAATCTAGTAATCTGTGGTTGATTATCAGTTGTCTGTGGTTTACACATCTCTCAGAGGTCTCAGACCAGACCTCTCTGGTTAACTTCACGTTAACCTTTTTTTTCTGGTCGGTGACGTTAACTTGTCTCTGGCTCAGACCGGTGGCTCAGACATATTATCTAGTATATAGTGTATTATCTATGCATATTATTATACTCTTTGGCTCAGACACAATTTTTGTTTCCCGAAAATCGGCTTTTTTTTAGGTTTTTTATCAAAAAATCTGAGCTTTAAGTTTTGGAGTCTTCAGTCTTACGATACAAACTATTTAGGGGTTTTTATTTTATATGTTTAAAGAAATCAGACCGTACGTAGGTACAAGATGTTATGATTTAACCTACCAAGTACCAACATGTAGTAAAAACAAAATGCCCATTTAAATATCGAGTGAATGTTATCGTGAGTATTTTAGAGATGATGGCTGCAATGTCGGCTGGCGGTCCAGGGGACCCGCACACGCAGATGAACACATACCGCAGCTATGTGACGATGCTGGCGGACCCTGGAGCCAAAGACGAAATCAAACTGAAAGCTGCACAAGAACTTAGCGAGAATTTTGAGGTAAGGATCTCGTATTCTACTTATCCTGCCCCTCCATGCTAATATGCGAAAGTGTGTCTGTCACAGGCCACAGCCATCAGCCAAAGTTTCAACCGATTTTGATGAAATTTGGTGCAACCTATTTCAGGTTGCATCCTGGAGAGGGACATAAGCTACATTTTACCCCTGTAAAGTAAGGAATTTCCACATAAATACAAAACTACATCCATGTGGAGTATCATCTAGTTTGGAATATACTGTTGGATGATGTTCAGTGCTTTTTAGCTTTGGGAATAATAAATAGTCAATGAGGTTTTCTCAAAAATATGAATTATTCTTTATATAGCATATAGGGTTAGGTATGCATTAATGGTGTGACCGGATTTTGATAGTCAACCTATTTAAGGTGTATTTATCTATCTTACTAATATTATAAATGCGAAAGTTTGGATGTATGGATGTATGGATGTATGGATGTATGGATGGATGTTTGTTACTCAATCACGCCCTAACGGCTGAACGGATCTGGATGAAATTTGGCACAGAGATAGATTATAGTCTGGAATAACACATAGGTTACTTTTTATCCCGGAAAATCAAAGAGTTCCCGCGGGAACCACAAAACCTCGGTCCACGCGTACGAAGTCGCGGGCGTCAGCTAGTTATTAAATAAAAATAAAAAGTAGGTTTCATCCGTTAACCAGCTCGGTGAAGGTTCTACACAGGGATCTTAGGCTATGAGATTGGTTTATTATTTCATTCTGGTTATTAAAAGATTATGGCTTCATTTATAATGGCTTTCATAAAACTGTAAATGTTAACTCTGACTCCTTGTTGTGCCAACAACTCATTCCACCTATGGCACAAAAAAAATATCTAGGTATGCATAAGTGTTCAAATTCATAAAAAAACAGTAAATAGTTTGAAAAAAAATAGTTTGCATAAAACCGTAAATGTTAACCCTGCTTCTTCACAACCACCACCAACTCCTTCCAACAGTGGCACGAGAAAAAAATATCTGTCTGATCTATAATTACCTAGCAATAAGTTAATGAACTAATTTAGATAGGACTTTTGTAGTTTTTTTTTTTTAATCCACTACAAGCTAGCCCTTGACTGCGATCTCACCTGATGATAAGTGATGATGCAGTCTAAGATGATAGCGGGCTGACCTGTTAGGGGCATGGCAGTTATATTAAATCCATACCCCTTCGGTTTCTACACAGCATCGTACCGGAACGCT
Source organism: Erebia aethiops (assembly GCA_923060345.2). NCBI lineage: Eukaryota > Metazoa > Arthropoda > Insecta > Lepidoptera > Nymphalidae > Erebia > Erebia aethiops. The sequence goes on along the minus strand of OV281090.1, from coordinate 13,863,573 downwards.
AAATCGCTTGGCGGCACGTCTTTGCCGGTAGGGTGGGGACTAGCCACGGCCGAAGCCTCCCACCAGACCAGACCAGGGAAAATTCAGAAATTATAAATTCCCAAATTGACCCTGCCAGGAATTGAACCCAGGACCTCCGCACGTTAAGACAATATCACTACACACTGCGCCACGGAAGTCGTCAAGTACAAAGTTTAATGCAAAGCAAATATTCAAAAGCTTTACTTTAATTCAATTTTTATTTTAACTATTACTATTTCAGGTAATATTGAGCTCTCCACAGTATCCACAATTTCTGGACCATTCTCTTAAAATATTCCTCAAGATACTACAAGATGGTGAACCACACTTCATTGCTGAGTACAATATACAACAAGTTAGGAAACTTATACTTGAAATGATCCACCGCTTACCTATAAGTGAAACATTGAGGCCTTATGTCAAGAGTATTCTGATTCTGATGTTAAAGCTGATGGAGATTGAGAATGAGGAGAATGTACTAGTCTGTTTGAAGATATTCATGGAGCTCCATAAGCAATATAGGCCTGTTTATAGTACTGATGTTGATGTAAGTTATTGCAGACTTAATTTAATCATTTTAAAAGGGTTCCGCTTAGTTGCATGGAATAAATTAAATAATTTAATCATCTCTGCTTCAGTGGACAGGCAGCCTTATGCAAGTAAATGACAACTTCTCTGCTACTAATGAAGTTGAATTTAAAAACGAAAAATAAAACAAATGTGGTACCACATTGCTACTGTGTATTGAAAATGATCCTATGTTGTGTATTTTAGATTCACAAGTTTCTACAATGGGTAAAAGGAATATATTCTGATTTGCCAAATCATTTACCGAAAATCTTTGAGCCAAAACCTATAATAAGGGTGAAGGATTTATCTGAAGTCAATATAGATCAACTCCTGCAAGAGACCTACACAACAACACCCATACATACTGAAAAGAAATTACTCGATGGGAGTGTTGTGACTGTAAGTATAAAACTAGACATTTTCCATGATGAAGCTTGACAACAAATGTTTTGTGTGAAACAAATACAGTCCCACAACCCTGTCTGGACCCATGGAAAATTTGAACTAATTTTTATGACTATCTTGTTTTTGATTTGATTTTATTTTTAAATATATAAACAGTAAACTTTGAATAGTATCGTTTCGTTTAGGAAAAGAGTCGGCTAGCTGATTAGTTGTACCGGTCTCATATCAATATTTTTTGTTCTCAGTACAACCTCATTCCAAGATCAGTGCTATCATTAAAAGTGATACAAGAACTGCCAATTATAGTTGTTCTCATGTATCAACTTTACAAGCAGAATGTTCACCAGGAAGTCAGCAATTTCATTCCTTTGATCATGGAAACTATAACGTTGCAACCTGCAAATACCCATAGGTAAAATATTTTTACTTTTTGCCAAAAAAATATCTTTTTTTAAGTAATATTTTTTTTACAATAATTAGATTCTGTAAAAAAACATTTGCCATTTTAATTTGCCAGTGGTGCCATGAACATCACTGGCAAAATTGTTCACTTCATAAATTAAGGCACAATGCAAAGGCATTGTGACTAAATTTTGGAAGTAAAAACTTCTTTAGCCGCATTGAGCACTTTTTGTGGCCCGTTCCCTACCAACGTATCCCCCCTGGGGGGGATGAGTGGAAAAAATATTTACACTCATGCCTACCGAGTGACGTTTTAGAGTGTAGAGAAAAATATTTTATTGCTATTATGGCAAGCAATTTTATAGAAAAAAATAAAATATTATATAGTACAGGACAAAATATAAATATACTACATTCGTAATTAAACTTGAATGCCTTAGTTTTAAGGTTTATGTTTTAACTTTTTTTTTAATAATTAAAAAAAATAGTTTTCACTTCTGTCGGCAATCCCTATTCCTATGACTGCCAATTTTTTTTTATATGTTAGTTTAGCCAAAGTAAACTAAACTTACATACATAGTGCACATCTTCAGATATTCATATGGATTTTAGGCAATCAGTGTCATTCAATAAGGAAGTGTTTGTCGACTTCATGGGAGCCCAAATAAAGACCCTGGCGTTTTTGGCATACATCATCAGAATATACCAGGATACGATTGCCAATCATGCCAATTTGATGGTAAAAGGAATTATAGGGCTGCTTACGTTGTGTCCACCTGAAGTGGCGCATTTGAGAAAGGAACTAGTGATTGCTACACGACATATCCTGGCCACAGATCTGAGATTGAGTAAGTGCCAATTCATTCTAACTTAGAATTCATTCTTTCTTAGAGTCTCTAAGAAAGTCTGAAGGTTGTTCGTGGTAATGAGTATTCTATTCTATTAACAAAATTCCACAACCTATTTTAAACTTGCCTTTACACAAGTTTAAGAAAATGCTCCTGAAAGAAGCTTATTATACTGTTGAAGATTATGTAAATGATAAAGGGGCATGGATTTGATTCGCTCCAGCAATGCTTAGGACTGCGGTTACTTAAGTATCTACACATTGATGTAATTGTAAATGAATATTAAAAAAAAAAGATTAACCATCGAGTTTCTTGCTGGTTGTTCTCGGTAGCAATTACATTCTGAACCAGTGGTAGATTCACTCGACGATTCGAAAGCACTTTTAATAAGTTTATTTGATTAAAAAAATATGAGTTTGAGTTTACTTATAAATTTTTATATCTCCTTGAGATTGTCCCTTGCCAAACTCCAAGCCTAAATATCTATATTTTTTCACCTCTCATGCTCTAAAAAGATGTCATTGTAGCTTAGTGTAGGCGGACCAAATTTATCCTCTAGGGATTAAGTAATTTCTTTTTAATTTTTGCCATACTATCCTCATATCGGTATGCATGATAATATCCTCATTCGGTTATCCGAAATTTTTAGTCTATGGTTACTATCAACAGCCAAAAAATGTATGTCACTTAGTTGAATGTCAATGTTAGGCCATCGTATCATCATACTACTGTATTTTTTTTAAATTTCTTCTTTACACGGGGAAAAATAAAGTTGGTATTGCAGTTTGCCGTGAAATCATAGATTTTTTGTTGTTGTAATTATTACATTTATTTATATGGATGTTTTATGGATGGTAATTAATCCATTTCAAATTTCGATGCAAAATACGGAATACAAGGTGAAGGCCTGAAAGTGAATGTGACTATTTATTTGTTAATATCATCAAGTAAAAATAAAGATCTTACTCCTAATGTAAAAATGTAACAGAAAGGCAAAGAAAGAATTAAAAATCGTTATTTATTTTATTTTCTCGCAATCGAAGTGAAAAGTAGAGTGTTTACCACAGGACTAAAAGCCATTCTACTCGATTGTATAGCATACCTCGCTACGCTCTGTAAGCTAAACATGCTAAGCAAACGCTATGAAATGGCTCATTTTAGTCCCTTGATGAACAATCTACTATTTTATAAATGAATCTCCTTTTAGAATTTGTTCCGTACATGGAGCGCTTGTTCGACGAGGATGTGTTACTGGGCGGCGGGTGGACAGTGCACGAGTCGCTGCGACCACTCGCGTACTCCACACTGGCAGACCTAGTGCACCACGTGCGACAACACTTGCCCTTGACCGATCTCGCTATTGCGGCGCATTTGTTCTCTAAGAATGTACACGATGAATCACTACCAACCAGGTATGTCTACAATAGTACTTTACTATAACTATACATACTACCGGATAAACTCACGTGTTATGTCGGAAAAATTCCCGACTAGTTTCGAACCCGTTCGGGGCCCTTATTTATTAGTACGCGCGACGCGGTCGCTGCTTGACTGCGGGCCGCATATCGTAGGCGCTACGAGGCGCCAGCTGAAGCTGAGTAAACGAGGCTGTGAATTGCTATTTCAGCCAAGATTTGTACAGTATTTTTCTCTAATTTGCGAGGAAACAATAAATAGAATTATTTGTTCAGAAAGCTTTTCTATATTGCTAATAGATAGCGTTGACTCTACTAATTCACACTAAAACCTAACCACTTAAATAGTGTTATATGGAAATGATCTGAATATTTGAGTATTAGTGCCAAAAATAGAGCCAATGTACGTATTGTCTTTTTTAAGTAATGAAGCAATTCCTGAGCTAAGAGAAAAGTAAATTTAAAAAAACATTTGAGTAAAGCATCCCTTTTATTAAAGTCTGTCAAGTGACTTTAAAACAAAAACAATTTCCAGAGTGTTAGTTCCAATCATTCCATGCCCCTAACAGATTAGCCTGCTACCATCTTAGACTGCATCATCACTTACCATCAAGTGAGATCGCAGTCAAGGGCTAGCTTGTAGTGGATAAAAAAAAAGAAACCTAGAGCTCATCATTGATTTGCACTAAGCTTGACTATCGTCAAGCGCAAGCCAATCTCACAATAAAAAAATTAGTTTTGTGACCAAAAATAGATAGTAAAATGACTGCTAAGATTTTTTGTTTTCTTGTATTATTCTCTGTAAGTATCTGTTTTTAAAGTTATCTGGTTTAATTGTTTTGTAGCATCCAAACAATGTCGTGCAAATTACTGCTAAACCTAGTGGACTGCATACGACAGCGGTCGGAAAACGAAGCGGGTGCGCCCCAAGGCCGACACTTGCTCATGCGCATCCTCGAAGTGTTTGTGCTCAAGTTCAAAACCATTTCGAAGCTGCAGTTGCCAGCGCTCATGGCTAAATGGTTAGGATCCATACTTCCATATACATCCATACTAATCCATACTAATGTTATAAATGCGAAAGTGTGTCTGTCTCTTTCTCATCTGTTTAACCGATTTTGATGAAATTTGGTAACAGGGATAGCTTGTATCCAAGGGAAGGACATAAGCTACTTTTTATCCGGAAAATTAAAGAGTTCCTGCGGGAATGAAAAAAAGATAATTTCACGCGGACGAAGTCGCGGGGTATCATCTAGTTTTTAATGTGACGAAATTAGCTTACGAAATGTGCCTACTTATTCTGTAATATTATTTTTGACAGTTAAAATTTTTAGTTGAAACTCTGTCAACTCAAGTCATTCAAAATGAAGAGCCTCCGTCTTAAAGCTTTAAAACTAAGTATTTCATTCCAAATTATTCTTGTATTATTTTATATAACTGTCTCTTAATAAAGTTTATTTATGGCTAAAGAAAATCAAATGTTTCTTCTCCTAGCAAACAAACCACAGCTACTCCCAATGGAACAAATGTAGGTACCAACCCAAGTACACCAACCACACCGGCCCCCACCGCATCCACTCCTGAAGTAAAAGTTGAAGAAGAGAAACCCACGCCGGACTTCTTGGACAGCATCAACAAAAACGAGGAAAAGTCCAAAATTGGCTTCCCTACATCGCAAATGAACAATCTCAATGTTGGTGACTACAGAACACTGGTCAAGACTCTTGTGTGTGGTGTTAAGACAATTACTTGGGGATGCGCGTCTTGTAAAGTGAGTATTATGTTTCACTGCCTCGTTGGTCTAGTGCAGGGGTCGGCAACCAGCGGCTCGCGAGTCACATACGGCTGTTTGGATGTGACACTTTGGCTCTTTAGCTTTGCTGAATATCTTCGGATCGACATATTCGTGCGAGCAAGCGTTCTCTTGCATGAACATAATAATTAAAAGTAAAGTAAGAAGCCAACTAACAAATGAAAATTTAGAGTTGTGTTTGAAACTTAGTTATGAGCCAAATTTATCTTTAAACTTTATTATATAATATAAACATGTTAATTTATATACAAGCTTTATTTATACAAGTACTATTTATTGTTTGCAAGAATTTTTTTTGTGTCTCTTTAAAAACTTAAATTGTAATTTTTGACTCTTCCGACTCAAAAGGTTGCCGACTCCTGGTCTAATGGTTAGCATGTTCAATTGCGGCCGACGGGATTCCGGGTTGGGCCAAAGTATTGGGTTTTTCTGAAAAGAAATTCTTGGCGGTGTTTCACTCCTTTGCATCGGAGAGCACGGTCCTGCTCCTGATCGCTTTCCGTTCGTGTCGGATCTTCCGTCCCATCGGGCTATGAGAGTAAAGGAACAGAAAGTGCACCTGTGTACACACTTGTGCACTATAATTTATTATCTCCCGCGCAGATGGCTAATCTCTGAAGATAGGCCGCAGTGGCCGAAATTCGGTCGGGAGTACATTATTATTATGTTTCAACAACCTAATTAGTATAACTGACAAGATTTCGTTTTTATTTTGATTATATCTTAGTTAGCGCTAACCCAGAAACTGATCAGTTTCTACGCCGCGGAATGCAATAATTCTTGGAGTATACGCCGATCTGTCTCACCAGACACATGCATACATAGGGTATAATCATTCAAATTCTTCCTCATAGTCTTTAAAAGCATGATTTGTATCATCATTCATGACTTGTATCATCACCGAACTTGATGTATTATGCAAAAATATAATAAAATAGGCATAGGTATTATGTTATGTAAAATTAGTATAGCAGTGTTAGCAAAATTAAAAAAATTACTCTCGTGCAGACAACAACGAATGGTGAGGGTACATCAACAACAACAACAACAACAACACCAACAACAACTACAACAATAACTGGTCAAAAGCAGTTCAGCGCTCGAGAAACACTCGTATTCATCCGACTTGTGCGATGGGGGTTGCAATCTCTAGATATTTACACTCTATCCGCGCCGAGAACTCCCGCGCAGCCTCCGGCGCAACCTCATGTTCGGTCAAAGGAAGAAAAAGAAGTGCTTGAGCATTTCAGCGGTGTGGTGAGTTTAAATTTTGATTTATATCAGTCACTGGCTAATCAATTTGTGTGCTCTTTATTAAATTAATTTGAATTGAAATTTGAATCAAATTATTGAATCAGTTTGGATAAAAATTTGCAAAGGCTTTCTGGAGGACATAAAATATCCCCATAATATATACCCAAATATCTCAAATTAATTATAGGAAAACTGAAACATTTCAAAGTGGTCACGGGTAACATCTACTTAATTTTTGTAACATAGTTTTCGTCAAGCGCAAGCCTATTCTATGATAACGTAAAAACATTTTTCGTCATTAATTGTTTTCTCGTTTCAGTTCTCAATGATGAATCCTCAAACGTTTCAAGAAATTTTCACAGCCACTATATCTCACATGGTTGAAAGAATAAATAAAAATCCCACATTGCAAATAATCGCTAACACGTTTTTGTCCAATCCGGCAACGTCACCAATATTTGCCACAGTACTAGTAGAATATTTGCTGAAAAGAATGGAAGAAATGGGGACCAATATAGAGCGGTCGAATTTGTATCTCAGACTCTTTAAGTTAGTTTTCGGCTCAGTTAGTTTGTTTCCTACTGAAAACGAACAAATGCTGCGACCTCATTTGCACAGCATAGTCAACAAAGCGATGGATTACGCTATGACAGCTAAAGAGCCTTATAACTACTTTCTATTGTTGAGAGCGTTATTCCGATCCATAGGAGGTGGTAGTCACGACTTGCTTTACCAAGAATTCTTGCCATTGCTCCCGAATTTGTTAGAAGGATTAAATCGCCTTCAGAGTGGTTTACATAAACAACACATGAAAGATCTCTTTGTGGAGCTATGCTTGACTGTACCCGTAAGACTTAGTAGTCTGTTACCCTATCTACCGATGTTAATGGATCCATTAGTATCTGCTCTTAACGGATCCCACACGTTAATTTCACAAGGTTTAAGAACTCTAGAACTCTGTGTGGATAACTTGCAACCAGATTTCTTATATGAACATATTCAGCCTGTAAGAGCAGATCTCATGCAGGCACTTTGGAGGACATTACAGAATAACGAAGTTGCAAGGATAGCATTTAGAGTGCTGGGGAAATTTGGGGGTGGAAATAGGAAAATGATGATTGAACCACAGAGATTGGAGTATAGAGAAACGGACGCCCCGCCTCCCGCTGTTCAGGCCTATTTCCAAGATCAACCGAAGCCCATAGATTTCGAAGTAGATAAAGTAATAGAGACCGCATTTTCTGCTCTAAAATCAAGCACAACAGATCCATTCTATCGCCGACAATGTTGGGAAGTACTCCGATGTTACTTAGCGGCGTCTCTGAATCTAGATGATGACAGGGCTACATTACAAAAGCTGTTCAACCACCCCAACTTCCTCGAAGGCAAGATCCCACCGCAAAGTGGACCATACTACAAATGCAATAACATCATTGTCAGAAATACTCATTGCACTGCTTTAACGGGAATGTTCGTTGCCGCAGCTATCAAAGAACTGAGGCACCATGTGTTACCTACAATGGTTTCTCTGGTTCGGCATTATACATTGGTAGCAATAGCTCAAGAAGCAGGGCCTTTTGCGGGCACAGGAGGGCCAAAAGAAGGTCTCGATGCATTAGTATTAGTTGACGCAATCGCAGTAGTAATGGGTCATGAAGAAAAAGAGCTTTGCAAACCTGGTCATTTGGCTCTGGTTTTGATGATAGAGACGGCAGCAACTGTATTAGGCAGTAAAGAGAGAGCTTGTCGCCTACCGCTAATGGAGTACCTAGCTGAGCGAATGTCTGCTCTGTGTTATGAACGTGCTTGGTACGCGAAATTGGGTGGTTGTATCGCCGTTAAATTTATGTTCGAGAAGATGGCTCCGGAATGGGTTTACAAGCACGTTTTTACGTTTTTGAAGGCTGTGCTATTCGTTATGATGGATTTGACTGGTGAAGTATCGTCTGGAGCTATCGATATGGCAACAGTGAATTTGGAACGTTTGGTCCGAGTGTGCGTCACGGGGCCGGGCGGCCAAGGCGTAGAGCCTGAAGGCGACGTGGCCGCGGCGAAGGCCCGCGCTTTACACGACGTCTTACAGGAGCTGGTTCTTCAAGTTACTAGTCCTCATCTTCTGGTTCGACAACAGGTAATCTTTGTTTCAATGTTTGTCTTTATAGGCACACTTGTATAAAACTGATGAACTAACTTTGTTTTACTTTAAACACTTAATTTGTTTTTATGATCTTAAGAGAAACAACATTACAGTTTTTTTTTTAATGTTTACGGTTTCGTGTTTATGTACCTACCTAAATTATTTTTATGAATTACGATTAAATTGAAATGTTTATTTTTCTTTTAATTTTATTTTGTAAAAATTGTTATAACTCCTTTTAGGCAATGAAATCGTTAGAACTAATTGCGGAACTCCAAAACAAAACGGTGACAGAAGTAATGGATCCTCACAGAGAAGTGTTGGCGGATATAATTCCCCCGAAAAAACATCTATTGCGTCATCAACCGGCCAACGCGCAAATGGGCTTGATGGACGGTACCACATTCTGTACCACGCTTAAACCAAGACTGTTTACAATAGGTAAGTTTGGGTATTTCCTACAGCCTTTCTAGCACCAAAATTGTAATTAATGCATTGCGGTAATTCTTTAATAGTTGTAATTGTGAAAGTCACACTAAAATTTCCATATATAGACAACACAGTTTCTATTATATCCTTAAACATGCACAAGGTGATTTATGATACAAATTGAGATGTTACTGCAGGGGTCTACTCCAAAAACGGTTCGTCACTTTCCACTTTGCACATAAAATTATAAATGCTACACTACACTTTCGTTCAGAGATTTTTGTCCTTACACCAAACCATTTGTGAAATTGGAAGAATGGAAAAGTTGCTCAACAAAAACTGTTCAATAAAATTTTGCGCTAAAGGACACTTTCAATTGCCACCATTGAAAATTTCAATTGCCACCATTGAAAATTTCAATTGCTACAATATAAAATTTTAATCGTGTTTGTTATTCATAGATCTGAATATAAACGAGCACAAAGTGTTCTTCCGGGAATTGCTTTCCCTTTGCGAGGCGGAAGACGCCATGCTCGGCAAGCTGCCGTGCTACAAAGGTGTTAACTTGGTGCCTCTGCGTGCCTCCGCTCTTAAGGCCCTGGCCGCCTGCCATTATATACAGGAGAAACACTGCCGCGAGAAGATATTCCAAGTGCTCTACAAATCCCTTGAGAAGAATGATCAAGAGTTGCAACAGGTCAGTATCATTTCCTTCGCTGTTCTCAACATCTAGGGTGTGGAGTATTTCATTGTATGTTATAGCACATTCTGCTTAGTTTTAAAAACTTATTTGGCAGACTACTTCTACTTTTTTGGAGATATTGTGTTGTACAAGATCCTTGAGAATAATTTGATGAGATAAAAGATAGGAAGAATAATAATTGTATAATTGTGTTTCCTATTTGAGCGTCATTGCAGTTGTGAAAAAGATCGATGATTCGTATCCCCAGAGTACCGTCACTTGTTCAGGCAACAAAACTAAATAATTATTTGCTCTTGTATGTACAAGAAAATGACCTCGTGTATACTGTAAATGGGCTTTAGTTGGACCAGTAGGGCTAGCATGCGCACAACGAGTAAGTCTACCTGTTATCTCTATTTGTCTACCGAAGCTAACATGGTTACTTGTCTCGTTACGTCAAATGTAGAGATAAAAGTAATATTTCTGATCTGTGGTATTTTTCTCTACGAACCCATAAATGCCGACAATTTTTTTCTTGTATTTTGTGCATCTTAGGGTGAAACCAAAAATTTGCCGGCAACAAAAACATCTCTCTCTCTCGTCGCGAGATATCTCGTGGTGTGTATAACCAGCATGAAAATATTATGTTTGTTCCAGGCGGGTTTTGAATGTATGCAAAAATTCCTATCAGGTTTCCAAATTGATATGGAAATGGTTCACCCAGTGATGCGTCCACTGTTACTGACTTTGGGTGATCATAGAAACCTTAGTGTGAATGGGGCAAAACGACTGTCGTATTTGACACAACTTTTCCCTTCGACATTCAGTGAGAAACTCTGTGAACAACTGCTACAGTTGTTGAAGAAACTTTTGGACTATTCAATACAAACAAATAGAGGTAAGCGAATACTAATTATGTTAATATTACAAAACGTCAAACCATACTTTTTTGCAGACTTTTAAAAAAGACTTGACTCAAATTTCTAGGATAAATGTCTCAAATATATTTTTTTAGTTTTACCCCCATTTTACAATTTTAGGAGGCAATTTCCTGCAAAGCGTGTCAAAGAACATGGAAAACGAGCAAAAGATTATTATATTGATAGGTATTTTCCATCAAATACCCGCCGCATCACCGCGTTTTATAGACGTACTGTGTAGACTTATTTTCCACACTGAGAAGTCACTAATGATTGAAGCTGGTTCGCCGTTCAGAGAACCTTTAGTAAAGTTCTTGCTAAGGTAAGTTAGAAGTTATAAGCTATACTTTATTGATAAGCAGAGTGTGTTTTCATTCATCTATTATTGAATATCATACTAAAATTGTGATTGTTTGTTTGTTGGTTTGTCCATCACGTCACAACAGAGCAACGGATCGACGTGATTTTTTACATAAGTGTAGTTGAAGACCTGTAGACTGACATAGGCTACTTTTATTCCCGGAAAATTAAGGAGTTCTCGTGGAAACTTACTCCACGCGGACGAAGTCGCGCGCATCACTTAGTTCCAAATGAAGTTTATTATTAAATCAAACCCGCCCAATAATCGCTAACGGAACCATTCGTCGGCTTTGTACAATTCAGGAACTCTTGGGAACTATAATACATAGACATCCCTTAAAAGGCCAACAAATCTTGGATGTCAAATTACTGAATCTCTTTGTTCGCGTCCATTGTGCTGCTGTATGCACCCTTGATCCATTTTGAGTGTAACATTTATTTTATTTTATCCTAGGTACCCAAAAGAGACCTTAGACCTAATAATGAGCGATAACAATATCAAGGATCAGCAGTGGAGTCGTTTCGTTGTATACTTAGTCAAACACTCAGAAGCTGGGCCAGCGTTCAGGGAAGCTTTGCAAACTTCCAAGAAGCCACGTCTTATGCAGTTACTAGCAGCTAATAGCGGAGGGGCCGGCGCGGCAATACCACAGGCGGATAAGGCTGAGATGCAGTTCCAAGCTATTCGGGTCATATCGCTGCTGATAAAGTTTGACGACCAGTGGCTTTCCACGCAGCACGATTTGATTGAGTTGCTCAAACGTATTTGGTGCAGTGATCAGTATCATGTAAGTAGCTTGTTTTGCTTATCTTTTTTTCTTATATATATAAATGAATTCCTGTTCATTAGTCTCGCTAAAACTCAGAAACGGCTTGACCGATTTAGATGTATTCTTTTGTATGTTATTGATTGAGAGGGTCCAGGGATGGTTTATATTCGTAATTGGATCCGTTAGTGGGCGCTGCAATCGGGTTCTAGCTTCAGGGTAGGACATCATCTGCCGGGCCCACTAGTCCAATGAACTATGGAACATGTGGTGTGGCGCGTGGGTCTTTAAGCCGTAACTGTATACAACTGTATATGCGATGTGTAATGTGTGTGATTTATCAAAATCAAATTTTGACAAATACCATTAAGCTAAAATAATATTAGCTAATAATTTTGTAGGATGTCCACAAAAAGGTGGAGAATGTGGACTGCACACATTGGAAGGAGCCAAAGTTGATAGTTAAAATTCTCCTGCATTACTTCTGCCACCATCCATCCAACATTGACTTACTGTTTCAACTATTGCGAGCGCTCTGTGATCGATTTATTCCTGATTTCCAGGTAAGTTGTTCTGTAGGTATGATAACATTAGTTAGATACTTATTTGCTGGCAGGCCATAAAATATTTTCATTTTCATTTCAACATTGAGATGTTTCAACTAGGGTAAGCTGTGTTTATATGCTTGCTTGGTCTGCACACCATTGATCAAAATATATAGTTTTGTATGTGTTTTACAAAATTGTCTAAAGAAATAAAATATAATATGTTTAATACTGTTGTAAACAATCTTTAAACTAAACTGACAGGTCTGAACACTAAATCTAGTATTCGTTTAGGTCTGTCGTTTTAGCTTAGGTAAAATATATGTTCCGATATACATGGCGAGCACTGTTCAGTGCTCTTACTGGGGAGAAATTCGTTCCGTTATGGACTGACAGTATACTGCCGCAGTATACTAGGGAATATATGACGTCATAAATCGTCGCCATTTTTGTCCTGTGAGCACTGGCGTTTTCGAGGTAAGGCGGACCGGTACAGCTAACTATAAAGGAACGGCTTTGCAGTAAGTATACTAAATTGACGTCACACGTTACAGTGCTCGCAGTGTATATCGGAACATACCCATTGTGAATTACAATAGGGATGATGCCTATGTCAAAATTAAATTATTTCTAACTGATTATTAAATAGACAGTCTTCCAAAAGACCTAAAATTCACATCCTCGGCTAGTTTTAATTTTGATAACCATTTTAAAATATAGATTAAAGAAAAAAAGTAATGCGTTGAAATTTGATGACGTCACAACTGTGAATTTCATACAACTTCCATACTAGAATACTAGAATTGCGTTTTTAAGTTTGATAAAGAGTTGCTGATTTGATTGAGTTGTCATCATCCCTATAAGCCACAATGTTCTTATTGGTTCGCAGTTTCTTCGCGATTTCCTTGAGAACACAGTAGCCCAGAACTACACAGTGGATTGGAAGCGATCAGCGTTCTTCCGTTTCGTGGAACATTTCGCAAGCGACGCCATGTCTCAGGAGCTCAAAGCCAAAGTGCTACAGATGATTCTAATCCCGTGCTTCGCCGTCAGTTTTGAGAAAGGACAGAAGATAGTTGGCGGTCCGCCTGCTCCATATCAAGACAACTCTGACAATGTTGTATCTGTCTTCATAAATAATGTAAGTCAAAGTTAAGCCGTTTTTAATGGCATTTATTGTTAACTACACATTAGGATTTTTTGACATTCTGTGGTGTTACCGTACAGTCTTCGTCAAGGAAGCTGAAAATATGTAAGACTCGATTTTAAAGTGTTTCAGATGTAGTGAATTAAAGTGTGCAAATATTACTCACATTTTGTTTCTCTGAAAATGTTGTCCACGTACTTACACGTACAATGTTATTTTTCTCATTAAACAGACTGGTTCCTAGAGTCCAGTTGAATGTAAAATTAAATAATAATAATAAATAATAAAATCATTTTATTGCAGGTAAAACCCATATAAAAACACGTTTACATTGAAATAAAAAAGCAACTAAAAATATAATAAAATGTATAAATATACACATAAAATTTTAAAATACAGTTTAAAATGAAAAATCATTTTACGTTAGGGGTCTGGTGCATCCTTAGCCAATGTTTATAGAACACGTTGTCAGGGGATGCCTGACCGACGACTTTAATCATCTTATTAGTAGAATTGCGGACGGTTTCCCAGAAACCGGCAATTCTACTCCGAATAATGGCATAGTAATCTGGGACACCAGCGTCGGCGAACATGCCCGACGCGCTACAATACCTCGGCATTTTTAATAAAATACGAAGGGCATCGTTATACTGTACCCTGAGAATGTTAAAGGATCTTTTGGTGTATTTGATCCATAGTTGTGATGTGTAAAAGCTCATGCAGTAAGCTTTAAACAACGTAACTTTAACATCCTCAGAGCACCGAGCAAAACGGCGAGCGAGCATGTTGCACCGTACTGCCAGTGACCTACGCTCCCGTTCTATATCCAAGTCGTCGCTCAGGGATCCCGTTAACATATGCCCGAGATACCTGAACTGCTGCACAACCTGAACTGGTGTTCCATCCAAAAAAACTGGCGGAATCCTCTCCGGACCTTTACCCGCTCTAAAGATTACAATTTCAGACTTGCGCACATTGTATTTTAACCCATGTATTAATGCATAATTTTCGCAAATAGCTACTAATTTACGAAGACCATTTATTGAGGGGCTAAGTAGCACCATATCATCGGCGTAGCTTAAGTTATTAAAACAAACTCCGTCAATGTGGCACCCGATGCCTGTGCCACTTAGCTCCCCAATGAGGTCATTTATATAAAGATTGAACAGGTCCGGAGAGGTAAGCCCTCCCTGACGTACACCACACTCTAGTCTAAAGACACTAGACGCTGTGTCGCCCCAACGCACAGTGTTCGTCTGGTTCTCGTACCAGTATCTCATTAGCTCGACAATACTGCTATGGATGTTAGAATCGCGCATTTTTCTCCATAATATGTTATAATTAACAAGATCAAATGCGCGACTCAGATCCAGAAAACAGGCGTAGACGGATGTTTCACGGCTTTTGTAAAAATTTACGGCGTGTTTCAAACAGAGAATTGCCGAGTCTGTAGAGAGACCGGGACGAAAACCAAACTGAGCATCCCTAATCTGTACATTCTTCATCAGTTCAGGGTGCAGCAGCCGCTCGAGCACCTTTCCCGCAATTGTCCCCAACGATATTGGCCTATAATTTGCTATACTAGACATATCACCCGTCTTATTCTTTGGCACAGGAATCACTACAGTCTTTAACATATCCGCAGGAAGATAGCCATATTTAATACAAAAATTAAATAGCACAGAGAAGGCTTCATACAACTTGTTTCCTGCGTAGAGCATGTGCTCAACACTCAGACCATCATGACCCGGCGACTTACCGCGCTTCATATCTTTAATGATTCGGAATAGGCTCGTTGGGCTAAACTGTAATGTTTCACGCCGTGGTGACAACGTCTGAGAGTCAGGCACATGCTCTACGTCTAATGGCTTTACTGCAAAATGTTTTGCAAACATGTTACTTATTTCCGTGCTGTCCTGCACGCCATTGACGCTAACTGGTCTACGTTCTTTTTTATTTAATAATTTAGTAGCTTTCCAGAACCGTGTGAAGTTTTTATCAGCTCTATGCGTTGCTAAAATATCCATCTTTATAGCTTCCTCGTGGCTTTGACACCACTTCAATTTATTTTTAAAAATGGCACGCGTTTTCGTCATATCATTATAAATTTGTCCACTACTAGGCCTACCACAGTCTATCCAGAACTTAAAGCACAGTTTTGCATTTTGATAGATACCTTTTAGGTGGTAATTCCAGCCGATAACTTGTCTCTTATTCCGGGATTTGTGTACACCAGACCCTGAACATTTACTATTAATAGCTGCGCTTTGTAAAATACTAATGATGTCACTATAAAAATTATTGATAAAATATAAAACGTCCTTAGAATCTAAATTATTATCCCAGTTTAAATAATTATACTGACTAGAATCGAGTAAACTACTAAGATTTTCGGTACATAAAGTTGTATACATATTAATTTCGTCTAAATTTCTCAGTCCCCATATTATGTCTTTATCTAAATTATCATTATTGCACACCTTATTATCTACTTTTACGGTCATTAGCCTAATATCACAGTTCACGAACAATGGGAAATGATCAGACCAACTAACATTATTATCTACATATACGCTAATAACAGTATTTTGTGCAGCCACAGTGGTCAGGCAATGATCAAGCCACTTGGTCGTTCCATGAGCCTCACTAAGGAATGAAAAGGTTCCCGAGTCAGTTCCTAATATACTTAAGTCAGCACAGACCCATGTCTGCTCCTCACAGAACGACAACATTTCTCTGCCAAATCTAGCTGAGGGGTGCGCATTGTAGTCACCAAGCATAAATACGGTCTCAATCTCGCATTCCTCAATCACGGCACTCATTGTACTAAGAACATCCGTGAACTCTGTCAGATTATCTTCAATATCGATAGGCATATAAACGTTGAAGAGTAATAAATGGCGATCTACAGAACTAATTTTGATAGCCGCCAACCTATTACTCTCGCAATCGACCACGGTTACATTATTAAATAAGGACTTGCGCCACATGATAGTTAGACCTCCGTAGGGGCGACCACGTAAAATACCAGCTGAAGAGTCCACGGATGACTTCGAGAATGATGCAAAATTATCATCTATTTGATGAACAAAGCTAAGATCATGCTGGAGAAGCCACGTTTCCTGAAGGGCGACAATGTCGGCAGTTTTAATTAACAATAGCCAATAGAATCAAAAGGTCGAGTAATTTATAAACACATTTTTAAGATAATTTCCTCCGAACGGCTCTAGCAACGAGTTTTTTACAAGCTAACGGTCAAGGCTCAAACTAAGAGAGTAAGCAAATTTTCCCTTTTAGGTGATAGACCCAGAAAACCCGTTCGCATGTTCCGACGCCGTCCGAATCTCACTACTCCAGTTCGCCTGTCTATTGCTCGAACAAGCGTCTGCGCACATCCACGATGCTAATAACAAGAAGCAGGGTAACAAGCTGCGGCGCCTTATGACTTTCGCCTGGCCTTGTCTGCTCGGTAAAAACTACGTGGACCCTGCTACAAGGTACTGTTCAGCCAAATTATAGTTTACTAGCTGATGCCCGCGACTTCGTCCGCGTGATTTAAGTTTTTTAACCGACTTATTGAAGTGAAAACTTCTTTGCGTTGAGCACTTTTTTGTTGGGGGTATAAATGTGACACCGTTCTTCTCAAAACAAAAGGTCTTAAGTATGAATAATATAGTACATTCGTAATTAAACTTTAATACCTTTGTATTAAGGTTTATATTTAAAAGTGATGTGTAACCATGACTGACACATCGCGACACCTTTCTTCTCAAGACAAAAGGTCTTAAGTATAAATAATATAGTACATTCGCAATTAAACTTTAATGCCTTAGTTTTAAGGTTTATATTTTAATTATTTTAAAAGTGCTGTGTTGTCATTTAAATTTATTTTACTTCCATCGGCAGTCCCTATGACTGGCAATTTTTATATTCCCGCGGGAACTCCTTAATTTTCTAGGATAAAAAGTAGCAATGTCAATCTCCAGGTCCTCAACTATACCCATGCCAAAAATCACGTCGATCCGTTGCTCCGTTGCGGCGTGATTGAAGGACAAACAAACACACTTTCGCATTTATAATATTAGTATGATATGATTGTACCTAATTTCGTACAGTGTTATCCTAAAACCTCGAATAAATGCTTGTTTCAGGTATCATGGACATCTACTGCTCAGTCATATCATCGCGAAATTCGCTATCCATAAGCGAATTGTTTTGCAAGGTAAGTTATAGAATATTTGCACATGTAACATGTGTATTTCGTTAGTTTCAATTTAGCTTGGATAAATCTGAAATTGATAAAGTGAAATGACACAAAAAAAATGTTTTTGAAAATCATTCTGTCAAAATTGATTAAAACGGTGCTTAACGAAACATAATAGGTTACAGTAACATAAACTTATTTGACCCGGTGACAGTGTCGCTAGTAGACATGAAAAATAAAATTAAAAAAAAAACAGAACAGGCATAAATAATAGTTCCAATTTTGGCCACGGGGTCAGATAAGTTTGACTAACTGTTACGTTTCGTTCTTTACATTCGCTGTCAATTTGTCCACTTTCGTTTTATTCTCCGATATTGCTCCATAGTATCATGTGTTCATGCCCTGAACTCATATTCATGCCAAAATAAATTGAAAATATTTTTATTTGGACCATCAGTCTATCATTCAATACATCTTCCATCAAGACATCTTCCATGACGTGATTCTGTTAAAAGTAAAAAATATTAGCAGTCATAGGGACTGCCGATAGAAGTGAAAACGATTTTTTTAAATTAATTATTTTATTAAAATATATACCTTAACACTAAGGCATTAAAGTTTAATTTCGAATGTAGTATATTTATAGTTCGCGAGCATGTCGCTGTTCGCAATCATGTCGGTCACGCGAGCATTTCGGTCACGGTTACGCGAATCTACATATCCCCTGCCATAAAGTGCTCAACGCGCCTAATGAAGTTTTCACTTCAATAAAATGGTGCCAAACCAACCTCCATCGTCCATTGTCCATTGTTTCTCCCATAGTGTTCCATAGCCTGCTCAAGGCGCACGCGGTAGAGGCGCGCGCGGTGGTCCGAGCCGCGCTCGAGATTCTCACGCCCGCCATGCCGCAACGGATGGAGGACGGCAACACTATGCTGACGCATTGGACCAAGAAGATCATTGTGGAGGACGGACACTCGGTGCAGCAACTGTTCCACATCTTGCAGCTCGTCGTGAGGCATTATAAGGTGATATGGACAATTATTGCGCACTGCTTTTCAAATCTTTGTTTTCTTTCACATAAGATATTTTTCCCATTTCCAGTGTTTAAACGATCTTATTTTGACTATTATGAGTCGGAGCGTTGTAGTATTTGAAATGAACAATGCGATTAAGTAAAAATGGCTTACACCACATCCCAGTCTGCCTTTGTGCCATTTTGAGTCTGAAAATAAAACTAGGTTCTTAATTTATATGCTATGTTTTATAGCTGATGCCCGCGACTTCATCCGCGTGGTTTAAGTATTTTTTTAATTCTCGCGGGAACTCCTTGGTTTTCCGGGATAAAAAGTAGCCTATGGTCCAGGTCCTCCACTATACCCATGCCAAAAATCACGCCGATCCGTTCACTCCGTTGCGGCGTGATTGAAAGACAAACCAAAATGGAAATAAATAATGTACCTTAATAAAAGCGCTATTAACGAAAGTTTTAATATTTTTTTAATCATACAAAGGAAAGTAAATATTGCTTGTACAGGTATACTACCCCGTGCGACACGCATTGGTGGGACACATGGTAACGGCAATGCAACGGCTCGGCTTCTCAGCCACAGCGTCCTTGGAGCACCGCCGGCTCGCTGTGGATTTAGCCGAGGTCGCACTGAAATGGGATCTACAGAGGATTCGCGACCACACTCCTATGGATACTGTGGTGAGAATGCAATTTGATTCAAATTGAAAAATAAATACATTGTGTTCTTTATGTAAACTGAAAACATATTCCTCAATTATTATATAATAGAGAGTACACTTTTAAATTTGTTCTTAAATTTTACCATGAGAAGTATTGTAGGTGGTCCGAACACCTTTGTCGCAAACTCGTCCGCTGAATTGCTCATATCAGAAATCGTGCAGGTGTTAAGATACCACTTTATTTGTGCTAAAACTTTCTCATGTTTATAAAAAAAATTCATTGCATGTGAAATGGGGTAAACCCTTGGATGAAATAAACACAGGATAGAAAAAGTAAGAAAAGTGAAATCACGTTCGACTAACTTTTGCGGGGCGAGGGGTGGTAATTAATGGCGAAACGGCCCAGTTCGCGGCAATTCGTCCAAGGGTAAAACCTAAGTACCATTCAGTACTGTCATAATATAACAGTAACTCGGTCAGTTTACGTCTTACTTAATTTACAGGTAGCGACATCACCAAGTGGGGCCATGAAACGCGCGTCCTCAGACGAGAGCGGTAACGAAGCACGCAAGGCGCTCAACACGGGTTGGGCCAGTCCGCAGGCGAGCGTGTCGCGCCTGGAGCCCGACGCGGCCAAGCCGCTCGAAAGACAGCACGTCGATGTTGTCGTTAACTTGCTGCTGAGGCTGGCGTGTCAGGTATGTTCTTGCTTTAGGCCAGGATTACACTTGTAAATTATTACTAGAGTTGTTCGAAACTGCTATAAAACCATAGCACGCTACAGGCTATAATCTATAGCATTCTAGCACGCTTTTAAATATGCTATGCTATAGCACGCATGAAAGCATTTTTTGTGAAAGCATGTGAGCGGCCGGCAGTTCACGCGTTTAGTAACAGCGTGCTACTAGATACGGACAAATGAGTGATGACGTACGCTCACCTATAGATACGCTCACAGCAGCGCGTTACGCGAGACTAAAGGTCCGCCAGCGCGCTACCGGCAGGCGAGCGTCGCTACGGGCGCTACTAGTGCTACGAACAATGAAGCACCGCGCGCAATCGCGCGATATTCTTAGCTCCGTAGCGTCATATAGGTTCCTCGTATAGCATGCTGTCCGTGCTATGGAAAAAAAGCGTGCCATGCTTTTGCGCTACGTGCTATATTAACCACCTCTAGTTATTACGTAAATAGCGTCCGTAACTTACGTAACTAACATTTGCATACGTTACGCGACTTACAAGACATTTTACGTTTCGTAAGTTATACATGAAAGACTTACGTGAGTAAAACTTACAAGTGTAATCCTGGCCTTAGACTCACACTTATCATACTGTTAGTATTGCCAATTTCCTAAAAAAAATTATTAGGAAATAGACAATGCTGGATTCATAGAACTCTACCATACTGTTTCTTGCGTAGGTGAACGAGAGTGGTGTGGCGGGCGCAGGTGCGGCCACGACGGCGGCGGGCGGCACAGGCGGCGCGGGCGGCTCTCCGGGCGAACAGTTGTCACGGCGTTGCGTGCTACTGCTGCGTGCTGCGTTAAAACCCGATGTGTGGCCGCACCTCTGCGAGCCTAAACTCGCCTGGCTGGATAAGGTAACAACGTTGTATGAACGTTAATGTATACAGTATAAGTATAGGTTAATGAGGTTCAGTGTCGGCTGTGGCTATGAAATTCGCACTAATGTCAAAGTCCCGCGGCAAAACAAAAATAAAGTATATAATTATGCATTGCACGAGGACAACATATATAGCATGCATAGCGATATATAGCATGATCTCACCAACTTAAGTTGGAGCATTATAGATTACAGATTATTAAGTTAGAGAACATTGGCGTTAATGTAAAATGGACGTTAACAGACTTATTTTAAAGCTCACTTGCTAGCACTAGCGCTCCAACCGGAATCTTTGCAAAGTCAGTGGTAGTGAATTTTAGATTTCATATTAGGGTAACTCAGTCCTATTTTACTCTGACACGCTTTATGATATTATAGGTGTTCTCAACGGCGGATACGAATGCAGGTGCGTGCGCAAACGCATGCACTGCACTAGAGTTGCTCGTGTTTCTGCTGGGGGTTTTGAGACGGGACCAGATCCTCGCGGCCCTGAAACCTCTGCAGCGAGGTCTAGCGGCCTGCGTCGCTTCGACCAACGCGAAGATAGTACGGCTCACGCATAACTTGCTAGCGAAGCTAACAGCATTGTTCCCTACTGAACCTTCGGGTGCTGCGCAAGCGTCGAAAGTGAGTTTTGTTTTTTCGTTTATCACTAAGACAGATTTATTTTGAAATCCATACTTCCATACTAATATTATAAATGCGAAAGTGTGTCCATCCGTTCAACCGATTTTGATGAAATTTAACACAGGGATAGGCTGTATCCCGGGGAAGGACATAGGCTACTTTTTATCCCGGAAAATTGAAGAGTTCCCGCGGGAATCACAAACTTAATCCACGCGGACGAAGTCGCGGACATCATCTAGTATATAATACTAAGTTTTTTAATCTTGAAAATAATACGTCTTTGGAATTAAATGTGTCTGGAAAAGGATCTACATTTAGGATATTGATGATGATTATTGACTTTCTTCTGTGACCAAGTTAGGGACACTTTCAGAGTGATGCTTTTTTTACTACAATTTAGCCCTGTGTTAGCCCTGGACTGCGATCTCACCTGATGGTATGTGATGATGCAGTCTAAGATGGTAGCATTACCATTGGTACTCATTATCCTCCCTCCTCAATACTTCCCTCTTTCTGGCCCTAATAGAAAGAATAACAGCGTTATACCCACAAAATTCAGCTGAGTTCGGGCCCTTTCGTTGGCATGACACATTTGAGACCGTAATAAATAATTATGTTAGATTTTAAGTATTTTCTGTGTATGATCTATGTTTAATATGTGTTGGGTCGGCCAATAAAATAAATTCTATTATATTCCTTTTTAGTACGAAGAGCTCGAAACTTTGTATGCGTGCGTGAGTAAATACGCATTTGAAGGATTGGCTACGTATGAAAAATCAGCGGGTGGAGCTGGGGCGGCCAGTGGCGCCAGCGCATTGCTAGGGCCACTGATGATGCTAAAAGCCTGTTGCGCGTCCAGTGCTGGCTATGTAGACCGATTGCTTCTGCCTTTGATGAGGGTGCTGCAACGAATGGCTAGGGATCATGTCGCGCCCAACCCTGATGCAGCTACTTCGGATTTGTTGGTGGGTTCCTTAACTTGTTTTCTAAGTTTTAGACACTATTATAAAATCTACCTAATATATTTATTCTGGTCAACTTATTTATCTTGGTACGTCTTTTCTAGACTCGGAAACCAGATGAAAAGGGGTTAAATATTTAGTCCATAAAAATGAACTTGTTCTAGGGCTAATGTCTATCAATATACAGTCCATCCTTGATTGGGGTCTTCTTCTTCTTGTCCTTGTCCCACGCTATGTGGGGTCGGCACAACATGTTTTCTTCTTCCACTCACTTCTGTTATCCGTCAACCTATCATTCACCCCTTTTATACGCATATCCTCTTTCACACAATCCATCCATCTTTTCTTTGGTCTCCCTCTACTCTTTTTTCCTTCCACATGCATATCTATTATTCTTCTCGTAATATGCCTTTCTTCCCTCCGCATAACATGGCCATACCATGCTATCCTTGATTGATTGAATTATGTATTAGAAGTTAGTGGAGAGTTATCACAAGATTCACAGTACTAATACTATGTAACTTCTTTAATTTATACTGTTTATATATTATATTCCTGGGTTTTGATACTGGTATTATATAATTTAACCTATATAAATATTCATTTGTATTTTGTGTAGATATTAGCGTTGGATCTTCTGAAAGCAAGGGTTTCTGTCATGCCCGTGGAAACAAGGAAAACGTTCATTGGGACAATACTCGTTGGACTTATTGAAAAAACCAATGATGCTAAGGTAAGTTTGAACACTTTGAGTCCTTTACAAAAGTACAATACTGAATTTCAATTTTGGGCTCAAGGCAATAATGCGACGCGTCGTTTCTGAAATGTAAACAAGTAAACTCCATTTAAAAGTTCACAAATTAAACTTGATTGAAACAAATAGAAGAATGTACTATACATATAAGATAAAAGTGTAGATTATGTTCAAATTACCTACTTTAATTTAAAAACATGCATCGCTGGGATTTGGCTCTGCCACAATGTGTTTTAAAACTTATCTTGTTACGATTTGGTTTTATCAGGTAATGAAAGCAATAACCCGAATGGTAGAGGAGTGGGTGAAATGGAAGGGGGCCGCGGCCGGAGCGGCGCCTTCACTAAGGGAGAAATCTATTCTGCTTGTCAAACTTATGCAATATGTGGAAAAACGGTTCCCCGATGATTTGGAGTTGAACGCGCATTTTCTAGACCTTATCAATTATGTTTACAGGTAAAAGAACAAAAAAATAGAGAATATTCTTAGTAGTTTTCGATATTCGTTCTTGGTTGAAAGTAAATAAGAAATATTTTTAAATATTTAAGTTTATCATTTTGTAAAATTAAGTTTAAAGACTTCAAGAGTGTAAATTTATTAAA
This sequence comes from Erebia aethiops, assembly GCA_923060345.2. Classification (NCBI taxonomy): domain Eukaryota; kingdom Metazoa; phylum Arthropoda; class Insecta; order Lepidoptera; family Nymphalidae; genus Erebia; species Erebia aethiops. The sequence goes on along the minus strand of OV281090.1, from coordinate 13,839,394 downwards.
CCTATACTAATACTATAAATGCGAAAGTTTGGATGGAGGGACCGTTAGATGGATGTTTCTAATATTCTTGTTCGTAGTTTCTACTCTGGAAAACACATAGGCTACTTTTTATCCCGAAAAATTAAAGAGTTCCCACCGAAACCAAAAATCCACACGGACGAAGTCACAGGCATCAGCTAGTAAATAGTTATAGTCATAGTCAGCCGTTAACTTACTTACGTGTTTGTGTTAAACTGGCGTATGAGGTGTTGCAAAGTCAGTTGATAATAGAACCGTGTAAACTTTTGACGTGCTTTGCAAATAATAAAAGCTACGTATTAGGGGTTCATGATCGTTTTATTTACTGTAATTCGTGATTATTGAAAGACCAATTTATTCCAGAGATGAGCATTTAAAAATGACAGAACTATCAATGAAGTTAGAACCAGCATTCTTAGCGGGCTTGCGATGTCCCCAACCGCATATACGTGCGAAGTTCTTCGAAGTGTACGACGGAAGCGTGCGACGTCGCGTGTTCGACCGACTCCTATACATCATTTGCTCACAGAACTGGGAACACATCGGACAGCACTTCTGGATTAAACAGTGTCTTGAACTACTACTTGTTACTTGTGTTTCGAGTGAGTGTTTTCATCTTCTCTGAATAATGTCTTTCCAGCTACTTTCAGCGACTCTTTTTTTTTTCAAAAATTGTTGATTTTATTCTATTCTTAAATCTAAGAAGATTTACTTGTACATACCTCTTTTAAATGAGATGTAATTAGTAATTCAGGCAGGCTACTAAGTAGTCGTTGGATAAATTTTAGTTAAAAATTCAGTACTTTATGAAGTAACTCGACCAACTTCAATCAAAATCTTTTAAAAACAGGAATGTAATCTTAGGTCCTTTGGTTAAACTCACATGTTCAAAGTAACTATACGAAGTATTCGAAAGATATTATATACATGTACGTTTATGAACGCGAAATGCCCTGATTGAATGACCTGATGCCTGAGTGTTGGCAATTATTTTGTTATTCAGGCACACAAGTTCGATTGTCCAACACCAAATACCTGCTACCGAACATAGCAGCAGTAATTAACTGGGCAGACAGTGAAGAGAGGAAGTCTTTCGTGATATTTAGTACTGTTAAGGAGGAATCCGCGGATGGGTTCAGTGATTCCCTTGATCCTGACAAAGAGGATGTATTGGATATGGATTTAGACTCCAGTTCTACCCAGAAGGATGATTTGACGAAAAATGTGCCGAACAGGTAAGAACTAAATATAAAAAACAGGTACCAGTAACAATGCTTTCCTCACACGAAAAAAACTCTGTAGTGACTGGCAGAGCTGCTGATATCCAAACAATTTTCCTTTGCTAATTAATGACTTGTATGAAGTAACTTTTGCGTTTCTTCGCCGTATTACAAAAGGCTGCCTAACAGGACATCTGTTTATAGATCGCCATCTTTAATGGAGGCATTTAAAAGGAACAGAAACATATGTTCATAGAGAAATTCCGTGAGGTATCTTACTTGTTAAGGTTTCTTACATAGATTTTTTTTTCAGACAACGAGCCCTAAATCAAATAGTAGCAAAACAGTCGGAGTTCCTAGAGCTAGCCCGGCGCGTGCGCACAGAGCAGCTGGTGACAGCGGCCGCGCAACTCGCGCACATGGACGACGCGCTAGCTCACCACACCTGGCTGCGCCTCTTCCCCGCGCTTTGGGCCGCGCTCGACGAGCGACAGCTTACCGTGAGTGTATTGTACTTGGCTCTAGATCAACTGGCAGCAATACAGAGCAAACTGGACTGAGAAATTTCCTTATGCTTTAGTCAGCTTATTGCAAGTTAATTATTTTGGGTATTTGTAGCTTATTTGTAACTTATTTGAATTGTATAACTATTCAAATAAGTTTTTTTTGTACCCAAAACTTAATACGTAGGAAAACAGAAACATAGTGGACAAGGAAGCACTTATATCTCTATAAGATATCTCTACCAATGACCCTTGGCAGTGGGAAAGATTGTAAAGGAAGAATAGGTACAACAAAATATGAGGTGTTTTTTGTTATTGTTAAGAGGTCGGGGAACGCCGCTCGCAACTTCTATTCGAACCGCAAATATAAATATGCCGGTATATTGCTATCTCTATTTGGCTGATGACACATGATCGCGTGCAAGCACGATAGCAATATGAGCGTAAAGAATTTGTTATACATTTAAGTCTTGTTCCGTGAATACCAAAAATGATGAATGAAAAATTGTTGTGTTTTTAACTTCGTGTTGTTATTCTGTAACTTGACAATATAGGCTATATTCCTGATCAATTAGTACGTGTGATATCGTTGGTTTTAATATGAAACAAATAAGGAGAAAACATGTCATTTACGTCGTATAAACATGCAAAACGCAATGTGCTTACATTTAATTTTGTGAACGTATTTTGTAAAAATAATTATCCAGGAACCTAGATAAATACAAGTTCAATCTTAATAATCACATAATATGGTGCAAATATTCTCAAATTACAAATTATTTTGGTATTACGTATGGGCAATTCGCCCTCCGGAGCCACCTTAAATAGAGTATCTCCCAAAAGTTGTAATATTCACGTCCCGTGACCATTTTAAACTATCAATTGAAGTAAGAAACTGCTTTGAATTTTGCTTTGAAATACAACATCCCATACTAAGCACGCATTTTGATATTTGAAAAATGTTTCTGATTTAGTTTCAAATACCCAATTGTACTCACAGTCCCACTGATATATCACGTCGTTCATCGGGTCATATCCATAAGTTCCATTATAAATTTTTGTATATTCAAAACAATTAATACAATATGTTAATTTCAGACAATAATTAATGAGATAGTGCCGTTCATTATATCCGGAGTGCACGTAATTCAACGCGACCAGCCTCTTAGTGCACTGAACACATTTATCGAAGCGTTAGCTCGGTGCAACCCACCTGTTTCGATCAAACCGTGAGTGTATGACTTGTACTTCATTAATGTGCGCATTGCATAACTTCAACAAGTGTGCTGTAGGGTTGTAACGGAGGCGTTCTTAGCGGAAGCAGAAGCGGATGCGGAGGTGAAGGGGCTTTGCCTCCGCGGAAACGGAGGTTAGCGGAGGCGGAGGTGGATTTCCCCGATAACATCGTCAATTTTCTGTGCTTCAGAATGCGATGAATCCCACATTTGATTTTATTTGAGGATTCTTCTGAGGACGGTTGCCTTTTTGCTTGGTGCAATGGTGTAACTGACGTCACCTGCTTCGATTTGTACCTCTCGCATTGTAAGTCAACGTAAATAAGGTTTATTTACGTAATACCCAAAACAACTCCCGCAAAAAAACGGCGGAGGCGGATGCGGAAGCGGAGGTACGATTTCTTGCGAAAGTTCCGCACTTACGGAGGCGAGGTTCCGTTACAACCCTAGTGTGCTGTTATTGAGCCATCTCGGAGATTTTAACTATACATAACTACCGGATAAACTCACGTGTTATGTCGGAGAATGCCTGACTAGTTTCGATCCCGTTCATGGCCCCTATTTACCTGCTGCTTGCGTGACGCGGTCGCTGTCAGGCAGATTGTTCGAAACTAGTCGGGCATTTTCCGACATAACACGTGAGTTTATCCGGTAGTTCATCATTATCAACCGATAGACGTCCACTGCTGGACATAGGCCTCTTGTATGGATTTCCACACGCCTCGGTCTTGCGCCGCCTGGAACCAGCGGCTCCCTGCGACTCGCCTGATGTCGTCTGTCCAGCGAGTAGGGGGTCTACCAACGCTGCGCTTTCCCGTGCGTGGTCGCCACTCCAGCACTTTGAGACCCCAGCGTCTATCGGTTCTTCTAACTATGTGCCCCGCCCATTGCCACTTCAGCTTCGCAACACGTCGAGCAATGTCGGTTACTTTAGTTCTTCTGCGGATCTCCTCATTTCTGATTTGATCGCGCAAAGAAACCCCGAGCATTGCTCTCTCCATCGCCCGCTGAGTGACCCTGAGCTTTCAGTTAAAAAGTTTTCCGGTAGTTATGTATAGTTAAAAAGAATATCACTCACGATAGTTTAAACGTTAATATCTCGGAGATTCTTTACTTTTTTTTGACATTAGCTATTCTCGGTCCATAACCGCAAGCGGTCAACTCATACAAAACTGTGTAGACAGCGGTGATCGCTTGTTTACGTAATATTTTTTTTTTGAGAACAGCTTGTGACTGAGTAGCAAAGAGGTTGTTATTAAGTGTCATACTCAAAACCTTGAAAAATATGCCTTGTTCCTTTGACACCTTCTGTATAAATAAATTATCTTATCTTATCTTCTATAGCGTGTTTTAAAATTATGTATGTTTGTGTCCAGGCCTATGATGAAATACCTTGGGAAGACTCACAATTTGTGGCACCGAATGACTCTAAACTTGGAACAGATGGCTATCGACCAGGCGAGTGGTCGCACAAATCGAGAAGCCCTCGAGATTTATGATTACGATACGGAAACCAGTCCACCCACGGTAAGTCCTTTCTTTTTACCCTTCTTAAAATAGTTATATCTTTCACTGGTCGGCGGTAACGCCTATTTATATCCTGTTTAACTTTTCTCGTAGTTTCGAAACTTGTTTAAAAAAGTTTAGTCAAGAAACTTCGCTTTAAACAAAACATTTTTTATAACGTGCGGAGTCGGTAAAACCTGGATTTCATTAGGCAATACTTGTTATGTATTTATTACATGTAGGACATACCGGTGTCTCTTATGTTACGTCATGTTTGACTCTACCACTGGTTTGGAAAGCAGTTCTACTGAGAAGAGCCGGCAATAAACTCAGCAGTTTCTCTTTTAAAAAAATAAGATATTACAATAAGTAGGTGTATATAATATACAGCAGTGTAAGTTATTATACTATCCTGTACCATTGCAGGAGATTCTAGACTCTCTAAGTGACATGTACGAATTACTGCAAGAAGAGGACATGTGGTCCGGTCTGTGGCAGAAACACGCTCGGTATCGAGAGACGAATGTCGCTATTGCGTATGAACAGCAAGGCTTCTTCGAGCAAGCCCAGGTAAGACCATAGTCGGTCAAAATCTCTATGTAGTATATACAGTCATACCAAATAAGGATTTTTTAAGCAAATTGCAGCTTTGACATATATAACATAAGGTATCTATCACATTTAAATTATTCAGAGATGCATGTTGCGAGCAGTATGAAAAAAAATCTTATTTGGGTTTTTATGCAAAGGAATATTTTGCAACAATACGATATTGTTCCATATTATCGTGAAAATGAAATCGAATCGATGCCTTACTTATTTGAAAAAGTAGGTTTAACTGTTTCCATAAAAACTGGTGAAGACCGAAGTTAGAGGACATAGGCCTCAACCAAGGTAATAAATTACTTATGATTAGTAATTTATTACCTTGGTATTACCACTAGCGTCAAACAAATCATTTTGTTGTTTTTAATCTTATATAATAAGTAGAAAGAAGTCAAACAGATATAAGACTCAAGACTATTTATTATTATTATTCAGGCTGCGTACGACGTCGCTATGGCCAAACTAAAACAAGAATACTCAGCAAACCCGTCGTCATATAACATGCACAAGGAATGTACTCTGTGGACCCAACATTGGATCAAATGCGCCAAGGAGCTCAATCAATGGGACTCATTGTTGGAGCTTGGCTTGACCAGGAATGTGCGAGATCCGTTCTTGATCCTCGAAAGTTCATGGAGGAATCCGAATTGGCCGACTATGAAGGATGCGCTTGCAGAAGTGGAATATAACTGTCCGAAGGAATTAGGTAAGTTACTGTGGAAACTGGGACATAAGGGGAGATGATGTATGCTCTAGATGTATAATCTTGTGTAGACTGTGTAGTCTGGTCCACATCTTATTATTTGGTATTCTGACAATTTTTGATACAATTATTAAATAATACATGCGGATTTAAGAGCCATCCTTGCAGGCCCTTGATATGCCATTCCATAGCCCACTCTTCATATTATAATGGTTGAGTTTTGGCTTCGAATTCTGGAATATAAGTGATAATCTATACTAATGTTATAAATGCGAAAGTTTGGATGGATGTATGTATGTATGTATGGATGGATGGATGTTTCGTACTCAATCACGCCCCAACGACTGAACGGATTTGGATGAAAGATGATGATGGCACAGAGATAGATTATAGTCTGGAACAACACATAGGCTACTTTTTATCCCGGAAATAATGATGATGATGGGCCGTGAAAGGGCGTAGCAAACAGACAGACACACTTTCGCATTTATAATATTAGTATGGATGTATAAGAACCATGAGGTAGTGCGGCTTGCGGTCGGCGGCACGCGTCGTTTGCCGGCCGTTCCGAGCTCGAGCCTTTGATAACGCGCGTTACACGTCCGCAGCGTGGCTCGTGAACCTGTACCGCGGGTACCTGTGCATATGCGCGGGCGGCGAGCAGCAGCTGAGCGGCGTGGAGCGGCACGCGGAGGCGGCCGCGGCGCAGTGCCTGCGCGAGTGGCGCCGCCTGCCGCGCCTCGTGTCGCACGCGCACCTGCCGCTGCTGCGAGCCGCGCAGCAGCTCATGGAGCTCAGCGAGGCCGCGCAGATACACACCGTATGTATATCTCTCCTATCTATCTATCTACCTATCTCAGGCCACTCGTCCCTCAACCGTCACACCGTATGTATGTATAACCCGTATATATCTGCAGACCTAATAAAATGACGTCATACAAAAAGACGTCAGCGTTGCGTATAGGCGAAAATCGACTTATTCTTTCAGTTGAACATCGTGACTAGGACATTTATTGACATAGCTAGCGATGATTGCGTTGCAACGCCTACGACGCCGGTGTCTCATGCACCGCAAATACACTTTGTGAATGTTTACTACTTTCAGGGTTTAATTAATTATTTTCTTTTTTTTAATATAAGCGTTTATAATTTTACTATTAAAGCCATTCTAAATTATTGTGCTAGACAAGCCATTCCTTAGTCATCAGTGTAAAAAAATATTGCATTGCGATCAAATTGATTTACCTGCAAGAGTATTCATTAATTAGTCTTGCCAAAGCTTAGTTATCTTGCTAAAGCTGAAAATGTAACTGCTGAGAGGCAATGTGGCCAATTCTGTATAACACAATCTCTTAACTAAACTTAAATGACAGCTTTAAATCTAGTTCGTTCCCTTTCCGTAGGGAGTATTATGAAACGGTTAGCAATATATTTAATGCTGTCATTTTAGTTTAGAGATTGTGCATTACAGAATCAGCCCCGGTGCCAAACATCAAGCTGATTTTCCGTGTTCCGTCTTTATGAACCTACTTAAAACTAATAATAAAATGGAATGTTCGAAAAATCTGCTTAGCAGGCAGGGGGTATATAGAAATTTAACTGTTGCCTGTTTTACAAAATCCTCGTTCGTATCTTGGACATACAATTTATTTGTTTATCTTTAGGGACTCCTTCATAGCCGACCGACGTCGCTACACGACATGAAGGCCATAGTGAAGACGTGGCGCAACCGACTGCCCGTAGTGGCTGATCCCTTATCCCACTGGGGCGCCATCTTTACTTGGCGACAGCATCACTATCAGTTCATCGCATCGCACTATGATTCACAGACCGACCATGCGTCGAATCACAGTATGCTTGGAGTCCATGCTAGCGCACAGGTATGGCTTAACCAACAATTTTTTATCTTTTAGCTCAGACATTTTGCTAATTTTTCGATTTTCAAAATAGCCAATGAGAGCAGTGTGACCAACGAAATAAAAATAAAAATGCGATAAAATAGTTAATTGATTTGATCTTAAATCATCTATGAGGTTAAGCATGCTTGGGATGGGACCCTTTGGGATTATAATTATAGGTCCCCGAATGTATAATAGGCTTCTGCCTAAGTCAGGCCTTGTCTCAGGTTTAAATCCGATTCAATAGTCGATGATAGGGACCAGCTCAATAAAACTATCCATTCCTTTCTTTCATAAATATTTATTGGTAACTTGTTTTAAATATCCATACTTATTTATTTCAGGCAATAATACATTTTGCAAAGATAGCAAGAAAACACAATCTATCCGGTGTGTGTCTGGACTCATTACACCGGATATACACAATACCCAGTGTCCCCATCGTGGACTGTTTCCAAAAAATAAGACAGCAGGTCAAATGCCACATCCAGATGTCATGGACCGAGGGGAAAGACGAATTGCAAGAAGGGTTGGATATGATAGAATCTACAAATTTCAAGTACTTTACGAAGGAAATGACAGCGGAATTCTACGCATTCAAAGGGTTACTATTGGCCCAATTGGGAAGATCCGAAGACGCGAACAAAGCGTTCGCTGCGGCAGTACAATTACATGATACGTTGGTCAAAGCTTGGGCGCTGTGGGGGGATTATTTAGAGAAGATCTTCATAAGGGACCCGCGGCAAACGCAAGTCGGAGTGTCTGCTATGACGTGTTTCCTCCACGCTTGTAGACATCAGAATGAGTCGAAGTCCAGAAAATATTGCGCTAAGGCAAGTAATAGTTATTACAATCTGTTTTGTTTGTATTCTAGAGGTTTTATTTTTATCAACTACATTTTAGCCCTTGACTGCAAACTCACCTGATGGTAAGTGATGATACAGTCTAAGATGGTACCGGGCTAACCTGTACAGATCTGTAGGTACAGATGAGCCTCAAATGAAAATACTGAAAATTAAAATGAACCCAAGCCCCTGATCGGTTTCTACACAGCATCGCACGCTAAATCGAAAGGCGGCACGTCTTTGCTGGTAGAGTGGTAACTAGCCACGGCCGAAGCCTCCCACCAGACCTGAGGAAATTCAGGAATTATAAATTTCCAAAATAACCCTGCCGGGAATCAAACCCGCGACCTCCCACTATAAAACCACAGTGAGATTATTGGTTTGTAGAACGCAAAAATTTCTAATTTCGTTAATAGATCGTCTTCTTTCACGACATCACTCACCATTTTATAAAAAAAATAGTAACACCTATTTTGTAGACTCTCAAAATAAATAAATTAAATCTATAATTGGGATTTAAAATACAGAGAAAACAAACAAAATTACAAGATACAGAAAAAGCTTATGGACACGATTGACTCTGATGCTATAAACATTAATCGGTGTTGTAATCAACTTTAACTCAGCTCACTGAACAATCTCTTACGTGCCTTATCCATATACTCGACACTGCCGAAACAACATGTGGCCTCCTGTGGTATACCTAAAAGCCAACATCTGGGATCAGGGATGATGACAACTCAATCAAATCAGCAACTCTTTATCAAACTTAAAAACGCACTTCTAGTATGGATGTGGTATGAAAATCACAATAGTGACGTCATCAAATTTCAACGCGCTTTTTTCTTTAATCCATATTTTAAAATAATGGTTATCAAACTTAAAACTAACCGAGGATGTGAATTTTAGGTCTTTTGGAAAACCCTCTATTTAATAATCAGTTAGAAATAATTTATTTTTGATATAGGCATCATCCCTATTGAATATTTCTTCAAACTACTGCTAGGTGCTCTGGATGCTGAGTTTCGACGACGAGAAGAACAGCCTCGCCGAGGCTCTGGACAAGTATTCTGTGGGCGTGCCGCCTGTACAGTGGCTGCCGTGGATCCCGCAGTTGCTGGCTTGTCTCGTGCAGTACGACGGCAACGTTATACTCAACCTGCTGAGCCATGTGAGTTACTTCTATATAATATTAATATTTTAAAAGTATTTGTCATTTTTTTTTACAGATTCAATAATATTATGTATCAAAATATCAATATACTTTTAATCCCAAATTGAATAAATTGATATCAAATTAAAATTAAATTAACTGATATAAGTCTAGTATCAATAAATAACCCAGTCATTTGGTGCTCAAAAAAGGGGTTGCCTGGAAAGTTTCTCGGGAGTTTTGAAAATTCGTGTATTTTATAGATTTCGACGAGCACGTTCCGAATTTCCACTTTGCCACCTCGTATCATTGCCGCTCGCGCCGCCATATTGGAAAAATGGCGCCCAAAAGCTGTTTTTTGACAATAACTCCTGTCATGTAATAAATTAAACTAGAGAAAATTTCCTACAATTTATCCTTATTCCTTTTTTTTTTGTAAAATCAATAGTTTCATCGTACGAGAGCCGTAAATCAAAACCTGAATTCACCTTCCACAGTGCAAATAAATTTGTATTGTGGGCGTTTTACAACTTCTTTAAACTAAATAGATTGACTTGGCTAAATCTAGTATAATTTAGTATAAAGAATTTGCAAAACAACAAAATTAGTCCGAAAGGAGTTATTGTCAAAAAATTGCTTTTGGGCACCATTTTTCCAATACGGCAGCGCGAGCGGCAAAGATACGAGGTGGCAACGTGGAAATATAAAATACACCAACTTTTAAAACTCCCGAGAAACTTTCCAGGTAAAGCTACCAAATGACTGGGTTAAAACTACAATTACGCTTTCACTGCAAAAGAGCAAGAGATGGATTATTTTGTACAATTTGTGTTTATAGCTGCCAATAAAGACTTTTCTATGATATTCTGTGTGGCCGGCAGGTGGGTCGGCTGTACCCGCAAGCGGTGTACTTCCCCATCCGCACCCTGTATCTGACGCTGAAGATTGAGCAGCGCGAGCGGCACAAGACCGCCGAGAGCCATCACCAGCCCGCCACCACTGCCGCCGGCACTGTACGTTTATATTGCTAAGTTGTACGCCTTTAGTACACCTACGCGTTCGTATGCGGCAGCGAAACAACAAAAAAAACTGTAAGTAGTATGGCAGAATTTCGCATACGCTATGTCTCACTCTAGCACTAGCTACATGAAATAGTTGCGTCCTTGTCGGTATTGTTTCGCAAGGAACTGTGAAATCGTCGTTACACAGACGCAGACGTTTCCTAGCAGTGTAGCACTATAATTGCTACCGCAGTAGTTTCGCAGTGACTCGCTGCCGCATACGAATGCGTAGGTGTACTAAAGCCGGTAAAGACTAATTTTTATTAGTCAATATTCCGGGTATAACTAGAATTTTCAGTCGCATAAGACCTTAATTTCCTCCCATGCTAATGTCGATCGCCCACTCTTATTAACTCTGCTGCAACATTTTACCGCCTTGTGCGTTAAGTCTAAAACAGTATACAGTCTGCAAGGCATAAGACATGAAATTAATTAGGTCGAGATCTATCTAGACACATAGAGCATATTTTGACTTTGCTTAGACCAAAAATATACGAATCTATGGAACAGTTAAAACGAGACAGACATAATACGTTACATAATATGTATATTGTCTGTCTGCAGTTAAAACGAGACACACATAATGTGTTAAACATATTATGTCTGTCTCGTTTTAACTGCCTTAATTCTGAGTAAAGTCAAAGTATTCTATGGATCTCAATCTTTAAGTTTAAGCGTTTAAAATAATTGTGCATTGAACATGGCAGGCGGGGGGCAAGCCCAGCGATGGGGCGTCCACGTCCAGCGCTGGGGCGAGCACGAGCTCCGCGGAGGCTGGGCCAATCAAAGCCACGCTTCCAATGTGGCGCTGCTCCAAAATAATGCAGCTGCAGCGCGAGATACATCCCACTGTGCTGTCCTCGCTGGAGGGTATTGTTGATCAGGTACTGTGTTCAATCTGCGGACAGGTACTTCAAAGCTGTACACTTTTTACGGCCTTTACACCGTAACAAGTTGTAAATGCTGTCACGATTCGTTTTACCTCTGTTTTGTTATTTGTTTGTGATTAATAACGTGTTTTTACTTACTTTTTATCAGAAATTTACATTTAATTTACATAAATTTAGAACTGCGGAAAACATTCACGCGACATTCATTCTCACGATATACTTATATATTTCACGTACAGATTTCACCTACCTCACACTGCGAATGCGGTGAGCGTCATACAACTCCGTACAGCGCAATATAATTCTTATCGCACCGTGTGAAATTATATCAAACTATTTAGTTTACTTTAATAGTGTTACTTGTGTTACATAATTGCGAAAAAAATTCACGCGAATTTTTTTTCGCATTGCGAACGTAGCCTTAAAACCCTGACGGTCTGCAGGGCTAGCATGCGCACAACGACATACATATCTTGCGACGAGAGAGAGAAATGTTGTCGATGCCGGCTAGTTTCTCGTTTACCCTAACATGCACAAAATGCGGTATATTACAAGAAAAACAATAGTCGGCATGTAAGGGTTCGTAGAAAAAAATACCATAGATAAGAAAAATAACTTTTATCTCTACTTTTGACGTAAGGAGACAAGTAACTATGTCAGCTTCGGTAGACAAATAGAGATAACGGGTACACGTAATTTTACTCGTTGCGCGCATGCTAGCTATAGTGGACAGGTTTTGACAAGGCGCGGCGCACGTCCACAGCGTGGCTCGTGAACCTGTACGTTACCAGTAGCCCTACTGGTGTACGATGCGATACGATGATAATATTATGAGTAACATAACTTACAATAAGTATATAAATTAAGTACAATAGTATATTTTAATTTATATACTTACCTAAGTATTGTAATATATTGTAAAAAAAAGAGCAACTGCTGAGAGCTTGCCGGCTCTTCTCGGCAGAACTGCTTTCCGAACTGGTGGTAGAGTCAAAACATGCCGTAAAGTAAAGTAATGTAAAGTAAATATTTATTTGGTAAAATATGGTACATACAAGATGTTATAAGGTTAACACAAGCATATTTTATCGTGACCGACGTCCAAATATTAAATTATTATAATATTTTAATTGAAGAATTCTTGTACCGCATAAAAACAGTGATCTAAGAGATATTTGAAAAGTTCTTTTTAAAATAATGGTAGATTTAGTTCTTTTAGTTTATTCGGTAATTTATTGTACCATAAGAGACACCTGTATGTCCTACATGTTTAAATAAATAAACTAAAACATAGCGTGAACGACATGTGTAACGTGTGCGTCACTCGGGCCGGCGCAGATGGTGTGGTTCCGCGAGAACTGGTACGAGGAGGTGCTGCGGCAGCTGCGCGCCGGGCTGGCCAAGTGCTACGTGGTTGCGTACCACCACCGCGCCGCCGTCGCCGTGGCGACCGTCACGCCGCACACGCTCAACTTCATCAAGAAGGTCGTCTCCACATTCGGAATCGGCATCGGGATAAGTGAGTATTGCCAATACGACGCACCGGCGAACTGGTTTTTTGAAGTAAAACTTCTTTACGCACGCTCGACTTGGGGAGTTAAGGGGACTCCAGCCGGTACTTTCTTCACACAAACGTAAACTCGTAATTACTACATTATTTGATATTGTACGCTCAAAAATAAGTATTATTTCGATTTGTCTCGTCATTATCTAGGTTTATTGATATATAAAATATTGAAAAAAATATCCCACCAAAACCATTCCATAGATAGTGCTGCCAAGACTTACATACAAGTTCAAATCATAATGCTTTCACTGTTAAAAAGTTATGAGATCTCTAGTAGAGCCAAGCCCCTAGTTGAGCTCCAATTTGTGCTGCGCATCATAGCCCATGGATTGAAAAAAATATTGATTTTATAGTTACGAGCCTCAAAAGATTCCTATTTTCACACTAAATTGATGACAACTTTGGGCGCAAATAAATAAGGAGTATGAAAATTATAAAACAATTTATCAAGAAACATAGTTTATTTATTCATTAGTTGAAATAACTTTACTTTGTAAGCATACATTTAGTAGTTTTTACAAACAAACGGGTTTCCCAAACGACTGTTCAACCCTTTTCGCGCGCTTGGTTTCGCTGAAAATTATCGAGCCTCTCACCCAAAACGGGGCGGGAGAGGGACGGTAGCACGGAAGTATGCGCGCATGCACTCGCTACACTGAGTCTATCTCTTTCTCACACGTTTCTCAGGTTACCCACGTGCGCCGGCAACTTCGGTCGCGCGTACTGAGACCTCTTAAGCGCAAAACACACAGGGAGCGGTTGTGCGCTCCCTGTGTGTGTTTGCCCTTTAGCTGGTGAATGCGTGACGAGAGCGTTACGAAAAGTGTGATCCGGCGAGGCGAACGAAAGTCGAAAGGGAGATATAAGTTAGTGAAGATAGAAAGAGAGAGGAAGAAAAGAAAGGATACAAAGAGTTACGTTTCGTATATTACTGTAGGGGCAAGAAAGAGAGGTGGGAGCACACATTTTCTTTCTCTCATAGCTAGTTACGTTTCGTATATCTAAGACACAGTGCAGGCCTATTAAAGAGTGAATAGCCATCTTCTAGGCGATATACATACATGTAGATGGAGCTAAAGAAGTTTTACTTCAGTAGTGTGGTCTAAAGCACACTCGTTTTTTTTATCCACTACAAGTTAGCCCTTGACTGCGATCTCACCTGAGGGTAAGTGATGATGCAGTCTAAGATGGTAGCAGCCTAACCTGTTAGCCCGTTATTTCAAAAACAAGAGATGATTGTCGTATCCAATCACACTATAATAATACAAAGGCGAAAGTTTGTATGTTTATTACTCTTTCACGCAAAAACTACAGGACGGATTTGGCTGATATTTGGAATGGAGATAGATCTCTGAATTAACACATAGGCTACTTTTTATCCCAGATAATTAAAGAGTTCTCGCGGGAACCAAAAAACCTCAATCCACGCGGACGAAGTCGCGGCGATGTCCGCGACTTCGCTAGGAAAATAATCAAAAGCAACTAATAAAAGTATCCTAACATTAATATTATGAAATGCCCTTCCGGCTTCTGTTTTGCCTTCCACTTTTAATATAGATACCTTCAAATTAAGAGTGAATAGGCATTTTCTAGACAAGCGCCCTCCACCTTAGGCTGCATCACCACCTGCAAGTAGGTCTGATTGCAGCCAAGCACTAGCCTATAAATTATAAGAAAAACAAAACAATATTGTGACTGTCTGAAAGATCCTTTAGACCTAGAGATGTGAAATTTATAATGTAAAGAATAGCTGTATATTTCATTTTACAAGATGCACTAGGAAAAGGATTTTCAGAAATTCCATTTGAATTGAGATTTGACAATTGTTATGTAAAACCTGCATTAATCATCAACATTTCAGTACAGTCTCAATCGTTTGAGTTGATTGGCTGAATATTATAAGTTTTCCTGCTGGGAAACTTATAATATTCAACTGTAGCAAACCTTTTTCTATTTAATAAGGCCCCTGAATAGGGATGATGCCTATGTCAAAAATAAATTATCTCTTACTGATTATTAAATAGAGGGTCTTCCAAAATATCTAAAATGGACATCCTCGATTAGTTTTAATTTTAATAACTATTTTACTTTAAACTAGATTAAAGAAAAAAATTATCTTGAAATTTGATGACGTCATATCTGTAACTTTCATACAAATTCCATACTAGAAGCGCGTTTATAAGTTTGATACAGAGTTGCTGATTTGACTGAGTTGTCATCATCCCTATTATGAAGTGGGTGGGGTCCTATGCAGCTTTTTTTCAAAATTCGAGTATCCAATTATGTAGCTATAATGAGTTTCTGAAACTGTTCTGAGTTCTAGCACAGAATAGGTCATAGTTGGTTTTAGTTTTTCAACATTTTCTGAATAAAGGGCAAAACACAGGGGACGGGTGCGGATCGGGCGCGGGCCTGGTCGGGTGTCAGTCGGGTTGAATTCCTTGTATTAATATGGACGACATCACACAGCGTCGCCCGCCACGCGCTCGACCCGCGCCCGCTTTCTTTGTGTGTTTTGTGCTTTAAACCGCTGTGACAGATGGACTCAGACACTGAGGGGGGGTTACAAGCATCGCATATAGCAGTATTATTTCTAAATGTCAGTTTTATGTCACGTACCTTGATTTGATGACTCTAAAATAAGGATTATAATTCTGAAACAAACGTCAGCAAAATTTAAATAAAACTGCTCTAAGCGATGGCAGTATGCCCCTGGGTATTCTGTAAGTGTTATTACTTTTAAGAACGTATCATAATAAAAATGTTTCAATCGGGGTCTGAATGATTGATTTCAATTAGATCAGTTGAAGCCAAACTATTCACCTGAGTTTCGTAGTTTCACAACTATTCGAATTGGTTTAGTACTTCTGATGAGGTCGGCTAGCGCCAGATTGGTTCCGACACGTAGGGCCAGATACTGACGATCTATTGAATTTTGTCATGTGTTATTGTTTAGTTTATTATCCGTAAAAGTTTAAAATAATGTTATAAGAGTTACACTTTGAAATTTTATGAATACAAACTGACAAACGATTATATTATAATTTCACAAATTGGCTTAATGGCGAAATGCAAATATTATTTTACAATATCATTTTACTAACAAATGCAACTAATAAAACCGTTTAGAAATTACCGAACCTAAGGAAATTTTTAATATCTTGTTGGAAATGTTGGGTATGGTAAAAATATCAATATTGAAATAATGGAGAAGTTTGTTAACGCTAAGCTATATTTAACATAAATCACATACCTACGTTCACGTTTTTGATTCATTTAAAAAAGGAATATTACACCCATACATCCCCTGGGGATGGTTTGTTATTGAACTTATCGTTCTATTTCACAATATAAACAATGATGACGTAAACGAACTTCTCTGTAGTAGAGTATATTAGTTTCACTAACACTTAGTTATAGTCTAACACGCACAGCGATGCGATTTGTTGTGGTTTTCAGATTGGTAGTGTTTTTTTTTGTCCTTGTGGCGTCGTAGCCGGTAGCGTGTGATCTGACAGCCTTGCGAGTTTATACACGTACTCCATTTTGTATGTCTACAGAAAATATTACAAGTTGTGTAAGTGGTGCATTCTCTTCAGCCGCATCGGAGAGCCTTGCGCGGCGCGCCCAGGCCACCGTGCAGGACCCAGTGTTCCAGAAGATGAAGAGCCAGTTCACGGCAGACTTTGACTTCACTCAGCCCAACGCTATGAAATTACAGAACCTCATACAAAAACTGAGGAAGTGGGTCAAGATACTCGAGGCCAAAACTAAGGTTCTGCCCAAGTAAGTTGCCCTACAGCACTGAGACTCGCGGCCGAGGTAAATACAGAAAAACATTTCTATTCGATTGTGCCGTCCATCCTTCACATATGCTGTAGTGGCGCTTACTACATAACATCCGTAGTTCCGAGTAGGATTGTCATCACCTCACTGGCTTGCGGGCGATTAGTTAGCTGATATAACTGGCTTGTGGAAAATAACACGTACTAACATGATCATAACGCTTGACACCATAACCGCATGGTAACACATTTTAGACTGTCTAATAACTTTTGTTAACTTTTTTGTAACAGATCATTCCTTATTGAAGAAAAATGCAGATTCCTGTCGAACTTCAGCCTGAAGACGGCTGAGGTGGAATTGCCTGGGGAATTCTTACTACCCAAACATACCCATTACCACGTAAGGATAGCGCGCTTCATGCCGCGCGTGGAGATTGTCCAGAAACACAACACTTCTGCCCGTAGACTGTACATACGAGGGCATAACGGCAAGATATATCCATACCTCGTGGTCAACGATTCTGGACTCGGCGACGCGAGGAGAGAGGAGCGGGTGCTCCAACTGTTGAGAATGCTCAACCATTACCTCGGCAAACAGAAAGAAACTTCTCGAAGGTTCTTGCACTTCACTGTGCCGCGGGTCGTATCGGTCTCCCCTCAAATGCGTCTCGTTGAAGACAATCCCAGCTCGATCTCTCTACTGGACATCTATCGTACTGAGTGTGCAAACAGGTATGAATTGTGGTAAACTCTTTATTTTATTCGGATGTACCTAATAGGCTTTATGACTGATTTTGAAAAATGGTCAGATATGTTCGGAAGAATCTACTATTTCGAAAAAATATCTTATTTCAGCAAAAAAATGAGGTTTGGTAGATAAAATTGGCGTTTGAAATTTTAATTTAAAAATTCACGCTCGCCGGTGTCATGGCGTCGTTTGTGACGTCACTATTGTTTTTACCAATGTAAGCTGTGTGCAGTGTGCAGTAAACAATAGTGTGATTGTCAAAGCTCGAAAACAAACAATTGTGACGTCATTCGCTTCTTGGTGTTTAATCCATTATGGCTGATTGCTGTATTTTATAGTTTTATTTTATCGAAATAAATAGCAATCTCACTCGAAATAGAAAAATAAATACATTTTTTATAATCCATGAATCCCATTTCATTAGATAAATTCATAATTTCATTGATTCTTGGTCATTGTCCTCATGCCTATTGAAAAGGTTCGATAAATCCGCTTTGTTCAGGGGCGTGGAATACGACGCGCCAATAACGCGATACTACGAGCGTCTCGCGGCCGTGCAAGCGCGCGGCTCACAAGCTTCGCATCAAGTATTGCGAGACATCTTGAGAGAGGTAGATTTTGTGTGAAAAATAAATTACAAATTATATTTATTTTTATTCATCACTGACGTCATGTCAGTAGGTACGTCAAAATATGAGTTTTAGATCATGAATGCATTTTTGAAGTGAAAACTTCTTTAGGCGCGTTGAGCACTTTTTGGTAGGGGGTTAAAAATGTAATATCGTACTTTTTGGTAGGGGATAAAAAAAATTTTTTCTCTTATTTAAAAAAAAAAATTTTTAAATAAGAAAAAAAAAATTACAAAAATTATTAAATGTTCTTTTTAAAGAATTTTTTTTTAAATGGTGACCTTAACTTACATTAGTTTGTCCACCAAATCTTCATTTTTGTACGATACTGCTCTCTAACCACTATTCATTCAAATATTGGATAGTAGCAGGCGTTACTTTACGGAAGTTCTCGTTCCTTCACTATTCATTCAACAAAAGTTACTTATGAAGCAACTGCTTGTAAGATTAGGGTTGCCTAAATTAATTCAGCTTAAGCATCTATTGTCTATGATTTTCGTTTATGCGCAATATAAATTTCTTCTGCTATAAACTATATGTTTGTCAGGTGCAAGCAACGATGGTGCCGCGTGGATTGGTGCGCGAATGGGCGGCGCGTACGTTCGCCGCGCCGACAGACTATTGGACCTTCCGCAAAATGCTAACATTGCAGCTGTCGCTTGCCGCCTTCGCGGAATACGTGCTCCATCTGACGCGCCTCAACCCTGACATGCTCTACGTGCACCATGACTCCGGACTCCTCAACGTAGCCTACTTCAAGTTTGACGTCGATGATACCACAGGTTAGTAACTATTTAGGGAATCGACGATGAGAACATTGCAGCTGTCACTCACTGCCTTCGCGGAATACGTGCTCCATCTGACGCGCCTCAACCCTGACATGCTCTACGTGCACCATGACTCCGGACTCCTCAACGTAGCCTACTTCAAGTTTGACGTCGATGATACCACAGGTTAGTAACTATTTAGGGAATCGACGATGAGAACATTGCAGCTGTCACTCACTGCCTTCGCGGAATACGTGCTCCATCTGACGCGCCTCAACCCTGACATGCTCTACGTGCACCATGACTCCGGACTCCTCAACGTAGCCTACTTCAAGTTTGACGTCGATGATAGCACAGGTTAGTAACTATTTAGGGAATCGACGATGAGAACATTGCAGCTGTCACTCACTGCCTTCGCGGAATACGTGCTCCATCTGACGCGCCTCAACCCTGACATGCTCTACGTGCACCATGACTCCGGACTCCTCAACGTAGCCTACTTCAAGTTTGACGTCGATGATACCACAGGTTAGTAACTATTTAGGGAATCGACGATGAGAACATTGCAGCTGTCACTCACTGCCTTCGCGGAATACGTGCTCCATCTGACGCGCCTCAACCCTGACATGCTCTACGTGCACCATGACTCCGGACTCCTCAACGTAGCCTACTTCAAGTTTGACGTCGATGATACCACAGGTTAGTAACTATTTAGGGAATCGACGATGAGAACATTGCAGCTGTCACTCACTGCCTTCGCGGAATACGTGCTCCATCTGACGCGCCTCAACCCTGACATGCTCTACGTGCACCATGACTCCGGACTCCTCAACGTAGCCTACTTCAAGTTTGACGTCGATGATACCACAGGTTAGTAACTATTTAGGGAATCGACGATGAGAACATTGCAGCTGTCACTCACTGCCTTCGCGGAATACGTGCTCCATCTGACGCGCCTCAACCCTGACATGCTCTACGTGCACCATGACTCCGGACTCCTCAACGTAGCCTACTTCAAGTTTGACGTCGATGATACCACAGGTTAGTAACTACCAGCAACTTCGTCCACGTGGAATAAGTTTTTTCAATTCCCGCGAGAACTGCTTAATTTTCCTGGATAAAAAGTAACCTATGTCCTTCCCCGGGATTTTTCCAAAGTCGGTTGAACAGGTGGGCAATGAAAGCGTAGCAGATAGACAAACACGCTTTTATAATATTAGTATGGACTAAGGGGATTGACGAAGAGAAGACACGTCACGTCTTCCTTAATTGTCACGTCTGCGGAGTTTTGGAAGTTTCGTAAGATGCTAACAGCGCAACCGTCAATATTATAAATGCGAAAGTGTCTCTGTCTGTCTGCTACGCTTTATCGGCCCATCTTTATAACCGAACTAGATGATGCCCGATACTTCGTCCGCGTGGATACAAACTATCCCTATATGAAATTTCATCAAAATCGGTTGAACAGATGGGCCGTGAAAGCGTAGCAGACAGACAGACAGACACTTTCGCATTTATAATATTAGTATGGATATGGATTTGATGATATTTGGTATAGGTTGCATCCCGGGGAAGGATACTTTTTATCCCGGAAAACTTAACATTTTCCTCGGGAATAAAAAAGCTCAATGCACGCGTACGAAGTCGCGGGCATCATCTAGTAAAATAAAATGTGCTACACCTAACACCTCTCAACGTAAAAAATTAAACTAATTCTGAATCTAATGCTGTCCTATTCTGTAAAGAGTGTTATGAAAGTGATAGCTTATTATATAGAACTGTCATTTTAGTTTAGTTTTGAGATTGTGTATCTACAACTGACTCTATCTGTGCCATGATTTCAAAGATATGGAATCTCTTTAAGGACTTGCCCCAAAAATGCGCTCCATATCAGATGTATCAATCCGCACCTTTATGCTTTATTATCACCATGACGTAAATGTTGTCTTAAATTCAGATCAAAATTACCTACGCCTTCGCTTGTTTTATTATTACATTGGCCTTTACTTTGTAAACAAATTGTATTTACCTACTTGATAATCAATAATTACGGATTTGCTCGTTAATTTTATAGCCCAATAATCACATGACAGCATAATGCGAGTTATTTATTATTTTCGTACCAAGTCTATGAACTTGTAACAAGAGATTTGAGTGCTTTAGATAATTAAGGTTATAAATTGTATATTATAAGATACATCGCAAGTCTATTATAAATAACCACTAAGAGCTTGCGAACTGGAATACAGTAACAAAATAAAATAACATCTCCTGAAGATGCTCCGGTGTCGAATTGAAAAGTACGTTGAGAATAATTTGGAAGATTTGTGTGGTGTGGTATATCGCAAGCTACAAGTGCAAGATACATACTGTACTACATAGATTTACTTACCGTGGCTGATTATATCACTTAAAGTTCTAATTCTTTCAAATAAAACGACGAATCATTACATAATAAATAATAATAACTAGCGGAATCTCAACACTAACTCGATGTTTGACTTTCCAGTCCAGTTTTACTGTTTTTTTGTATGTAAGGTGTACGTTGAATTGCACGTTATAAAATATTGAAACACAGTAAAAGTTTCAGAATATTTCTACTAGTAGTGAATGCCTCGGTAAGCAGTTTGCTCCTTAATATAATTCACAATAAATAACGTGAACGAAAAAAAATTTTACGCACAATGTACGTCCTAAAGTCTAAACGGGGCCTACCCTAGAACTTCGTGAAATTAGTCACTAGGCTAAGTAACAAGTTCATGCAGTTCTGCACTATTGAAAAATGGTGCAGAGAAAACGAGCTGAATGTTAATGCGGCAAAAACCGTATTGATTCCATTCACCAAAAGGCGCAAACTCGACAAGCTCGTGCCGCCCCGATTGAATGGCATAGAAATACCCTTCTCAACTGAGGTTAAATATCTAGGGGTAACCTTAGATCAAAAACTTACATGGAATCCTCATGTGAACGGTATTACAAGTAAGGCAAAACAAGCCCTAGGCATCTGTAGTCGGCTAGCGGGGACTAGATGGGGAATCAAACCCAAAATAGCCCTCTGGCTCTACACCGCCATTGTGAGGCCGACGCTATCGTACGCCTCCGTGGTCTGGAGTAGGAAAACGACTCAGAAGACTACACAAAGCAAGCTAAGCAGTATACAAAGAACTGCTGGTCTGCTCATCACAGGAGCCATGAGCACCTCTCCGGGAGCTGCCCTGGATGCATTGCTGAACCTACCGCCCCTTCACATCTATTTGGAAAAGGAGGCGAAGGCTAGCATGTACAGGATTGTCAGCCAGAGGGAGGTGAACTGGCTATCTCAAGCAATGAGATCTCTCCATGACTCAGTGCTTGAGATACCAATTTTGGGAATGCCGTCTGACAGCATGATCCCAAAATATCACTTCCAGGGGAACTACTCTGTGGAAATTCCTGAAAGGGATAAATGGTTGAAAAACCAAATGACTTGGAGACAGGGCAGCCAAAAATGGTATACCGATGGATCCAAGTCAGGCAGTGATGTGGGCTGCGGAATATATGGCGAGCGACCCAAGGTGCGACTTCGTCGGAACCTAGGGAAGCATGCCTCCATATTCCAAGCAGAGGTGTATGCCATAATTGAATGTGTGGAAACCCTACTGCAAAGCAACACTGTCAACAAAACAATTTACATCCATTCGGATAGCCAAGCAGCTCTTTCAGCACTGTCCTCAGTGATCTTCAACTCGAGGCTGGTTGAAAACTGCTGGCAACTTTTGAACACCTTAGCCAATGCTAATAAGGTGATCCTCCGTTGGGTCCCAGGGCATGCGGGTATTGACGGCAATGAAAGAGCTGACGAACTCGCAAAGCTAGGAGCTAGGGAGCGGCAAACTGGACCTGAGCCTGTGTGCGGCATACCTAGGAGCCTGGCCAACCTCACCCTGTTGACCTATTGTTATTACGAAACACTGATTCGCTGGCGAGATCTACCAGGAATGAAACACTCTAAAGCGCTAGTCAAATCCTTCAACAAGAAGGCCGCCGAAGCGGCACTAGCGCTTAGCAGGAAAAATTTGTGCATACTAGCGCGGGCAGTGACGGGGCATTGCGGGCTGAACAGACATATGTTCAATCTAAAGCTCCGAGAAACAGACAAGTGCAGGCTTTGCTGTGAGGCGGAGGAAACGCCTCTGCACCTTGTCTGTTACTGCCCCGCGTTAATGCACAAACGCAGCCTCCTCCTAGGGAAACACCTTGTAGACCCTGAAGAGGCAAAAAACATCCCGGCCAAAAAGTTGCTGCTGTTTCTAGCGGCAAGCAACATTGGTCAGGAACTTTAGATAGTGGCGATCACAATAGATCGGCGACGGTCAAAGTGATACTGGGTCTCGCTACAGAGCCCTGCAAAGCCGCATCACCAAGAAGAAGAAGAAGAAGTAACAAGTTCCTAAAACATTAATTTCTCGACAGAATGACGTTTAAACACTGTGGTGAACTTCGAAATTTAATATAAAATTATGATTTCGTGCTTCATCCGTACGTAATATAAAATAGGATTATTGTATGTCTTCATTTCCATTATTACTAATAATAACAGCTTACCCTTCAAGACGAACAGGATAAAGAATTATCCATTAAATGTTTTATGATAGTAAAGCTCTTTAAAGCTTTAATAGCCTCCGTGGTATCTTGGTAACTTGAAACAGGTTTTTTAGTTTATTTATTCTTTACGACAGTGCTTTAGCTTCGTTAAAAATTAACAAGTTTTGAGTTCGTCATTTTGTGCACGCCGACCAGTATTTTATAATGAATTCGAGACTATAAAACATAGCTATATAAATAAGTGTTCTATAAATGCCTTAATCTGAATACTGCAAACGGATGCTATTTAGGTTTCGCATTCGAAATTCAATGCTTTTTATTACCCTCGACGAAACGGAGACGGTATATGTGTTTGCCCTAAGAGGTTGTGCGTTTGTTTGTATGTTTGTGCACTTTTTTGTTACCGTTTTCCTGGTTTTAATAATAATTTGATATAAATTGACTTGGAAAATGTACACACAAGTGCAATATAAAATTAATTTATCGTATATATTGTTTACTTAGCTTGCTTAGGAGTGCTCTTATGATTTTTTATAGGATTTTGTACCCTTAGAACTATTTACTACTAGAAAACGTTTATAGATTTCGAGTATATAAATGCTTATTATAACATAAGGAGTTTTCAAGACGAAAGCGCGGACAACTGAGAGTCTATGCAGACGGCGTATTTTATACGCGCAGAGAACGAGCGTTTCACGAACGCGCAGTGTCTGCGCGTTTTCAGTTCAAATAGAAGATCGTAGCATTTGTATAGATACAAACACACACATAACGTTTCAATACGTTGAAAGCGCGTCTGAAGTTCTGAACAGCGTTGTACGCGCGGTTGCCACGATCTTCTTCGTACCTACTCGTAAATGGGTCAAACGCGCGTCCACAGCGCGTCTGTATCGACATATGTACCTATCTGGCTAGTTAGATTACAATCTAACGGTTTTTTACAATTTTACAGTGAAATATAGATACAAACCCGCATCTGAATTTGTGGACAGAGGTTTCTGGCTGCGTCTAACGCGCGTATGGTTTGCGTTAGGATCGCGTTTGTGTCTCGTCGTCTGCGTCGGCTCTATAAGACGTACATAAAATAAAGACGGTAAAATCATGATAGTATGCGGCTTCATCCCATATATAGGTAGGTATGTATTGCGCAGAGTGGAAAGACTCTTAACAATATCCAATTATAATGATTATCCGTTAGACTGATGCGTGGACAGATATTTCCATAATAATAGGTGGAATTTCTACACATTCAGTTTGTATAGTAAACGAGTTTGTCACTTTCTTTAGTAATTTGCCATTTTTTGTCCAATCCTGAATCATCAGCTTAACTACACACAGAAACTCCTACATTCGTGTCACAAATAAATCTAGAGATAGATTTTATACAGGACACCGCGAAGATAATAATATTATAAACGATTAATATACAAAGGTTAAAAGACGGCATTAGTCGTTTTATTTTTGCAGTCGAACTGGACGAAAACCGGCTCGTGCCATTTCGAGCACTGCTAACAGAAGTATCTTAGTGAGCATTAAGTAGGTATAGAATGCAATCTTTGTTGGAAATGCGCTACGTGGCATTTAGAATCCGGTACACGACAGCTTGAGTCCGTCTAAAATTGGCGTAACGCTCTAAAATATAAATAACTAGCTGTTAACCCGACTTTGGGGAAAGAAGGCTTGGCGGCACGTCTTTGCCGGTAGGGTGGTAACTAGCCACGGCCGAAGCCTCCCACCAGGCCAGACTAGGGAAAATTCAGAAATTATAAATTCCCAAATTGACCCTGCCGGGGATCGAACCCAGGACCTCCGCACGTTAAGGCAACAGCGCTACACACCGCGCCACGGAGGTCGTAAATAGGAAATCGTAATCGTAATGTTTTGTCAAACGGATAATTCGACCTGTTTGAGGAGATCATGGATGCCTGCACGTCAAAAAGCATGTATGAGCTCCTTAAACAGTTCGAGTAATACGTTTTACGCTATTTGATTATGATTTGCTTAGACAATTGGGCCTCAATTTAGTATTAGAAGTAACTCGTGAAAATATTTTCAAAATATTTAAGGAACCTTTTGTTTTCCCGACTTAACATCCTACAACCTAAATCTTCAGGATGCAAGCATTTTCCATTTTAAATTTCTATGTAATTCTGACAACGGTGAAGGCCAATGCTCATTTTGTAGTAAAACTCGAAATTATTACGTCGATAATGTTACTTAGCTTATTTATTTTATGCCAAAAATTTTACGCACCTTTTCGATTAATATACTCGTAACAACAGGTGACTTATAGGCCTATTACACTGCACTTTTCACTGGGCCCTGTGGAAAGGGTGGCCGTGGCCACTAGTTTTGGCGTCGCTTATTACAAAGCAATAAGGACAAAATTAGGGACCCTTTCTCCAAATCTTATTACACTAAACTGATTCACGGTAAGGGTCCCTGTGAAAAGTGCAGTGTAATAGGCCTAGTAGGCAGATAACAGATAGATTGATTATTAATTTCGGCTAATAATAGGCAAGGATTAAAAGGTTACTAATCGCGTTTTGTTCCAGGGGAATTGGACGGGAACAAGCCCGTGCCGTTCCGCCTGACGCCCAACATTTCGGAGCTCATCACTAACATCGGCATCACCGGACCTCTCACCGCATCCGCCATTTCTGTGGCCCGATGTCTCGTCACACCTAACTTCAAGGTAAAAACAGACATTTTTTACTTTTATTCTAAAGAAACTTCGGCTGTCAAATCCTGTTTGTATGGTTATTCTTTTTTATTTGTTTTTATAGCATTGTGTGACCGAAACACGTGGCGGTCATCTGGCGCTATTAGATTCGCGCGTTTCGTAATATACCTACTTATTCAAATGTATACCTTATATTAACTTTTCCTTAGCACTAATACAATGAAGTCGGTTAAAAATAATTGACGTCGAATTCAGAATTATGTACATATCGCGTTCAGTCTACTTTATAAGTGAGTTTAATTAATTCGTATGGAGTTTAGTCAATTCGCAAGTTTGGTTATTCGTAAGGTTAGTTTATTCGTATGGAGCTTTACGCATGTACCGCCTGTGCTTATGGCCGTGCTAATAGGCTAGGATTGCGGTTCGTCTATTTTTATTGTATGCATTCTCGTCGTATACGAGTGCACAAGTGTGATATATCATATAACCCGTCTGTCTATGCATATTTTTAACAGGTTTAGCTTGCTGTAGGCAGCTGGCTCTTTGGACATAAGCTTTATTTTCTAATTATTAATATTTTATTCGACTACACTTTGTATTTTTGCCCTTTTTTTGCAGATTTGCAATTTTTTGTATATCTGACCTTTAGTTTTGAATAAATATCAAGTAACATACCTAAACTGCAGAGATGGCAATTAGATATAACAAAAATATTTTGGTAAAACTATTTTAAACTTTCAGAATACTTATCATAATAATTGAATCAGTTATGATAATTTTCAGTAATTATTTATAAGCAAACTAGATGATGCCCGCAACTTCGTCCGCGTGAATTAGATTCTTTATGTTTCACATACCCCCGTTTTAAGGATTAAGGAGTTCCCGCGGACTCCTTAATTTGCCGGGATAAAAAGTAGCCATGTCCTTGTTCGGAATGCAACCTATCTCTATACCAAACTCTATAAAAATCTGTTGAAAAAATGTGCCGTTAAAGCGTAGTAGACACTTTCGCATTTATTATATTAGTAAGGATTATTTAATAGTAATATTACTTAAGAAAACTGAATAAACGCGCGATCAGTCTAAATGAATAGTTTTGTTTACAGATCGAGTCGATATTGAGGACTATCCTGCGAGATGAAATGATAACCGGCTACCGAAAGCGGCTCGAGGACAAATCTGGCATCCCTACAGCGGGGACATCGACCGACAACAAACCCATGGAGATGGACAACGAAACAATCATCAACATGGTGACCAAAGCAGTGACCGTCATCATGAATAGGCTCAACGCTCTAGCACTATTCGACGGCCCCGACAGCAAAGTGGCAACCCTGGTCACCGCGGCCAACAGCCACGACAACCTTTGCCGTATGGACCCCGCTTGGCATCCCTGGCTGTAAGCCTGAATAAATGATTAGTTCCAAAGATTAACGTAGGCCACCCCTGACTGTAAAATAGGGATGACAACTCAATCAAATTAGCAACTTTTTATCAAACTTAAAAACTTCTAGTGTTGCAGTTGTATGAGATTCACAGTTGTGACGTCATCAAATTTCAACGCCTTTTTTATTTAATCTATATTTTAAAATGGTTATCAAACTTAAAACTAACTGAGGATGTGAATTTTAGGTCTTTCGGAAGGCCCTCTATTTAATAATCAGTTAGAAATAATTTTATTTTTGATACAGGCATCATCCCTATTAAGAATGTCAGGTTCAAGGTCTACAAAAGGAGCGATATATGTAAAAATCTACGATATTCTTTGTGGTATGGAACAAGGATGCCATATAATTGGTATGACATCCTTGGCTGATTGACTTGGCTTTGGGCTATGGGCAAGAAATGTATTTATAACTCCAAAAATATATTGACGCACCGTTCGACACCAACACTAGACTGATTAATTAATGCTAAGGCTATATTTTGTGAAAGTATAATAATTATTTGCCGGATAAAACCGGTTTCGCATCCTTGTCTATAAACCTATAGTGTATAATATTAGCAATTATGTATTGTTTAAGCTAATAAGCCTAAACAAGATACCAAGATTGAAGCTTAACACCAGCTTAAAAATCAAGAATTCTCAGCGGATTCCATAAGCGAAAGCGAGAATGAGAGAGCGAAAAACTAACCGCAATCATCATGGTTTCGCGGCTTGTTAGATCTAAGGGAGCCTGTCCACTAAACCGGAGTGGAGATTTAATAGGTTGACCAATCAGCGCTCCGCTCGTCTCTGCTTCAGTTGGAACGCGCGTATGCGTATCTGTATTGGATTTTTCTGCAGCTTAGAAAATAGTGTTAATAATTTTAAGCGCTCGTTAGTATTGTAAATATAATATGTAAGATAGTGAAGTGTCGTTTTTAGATTTCGTATAATTTACAGGATTTCAGTGAAGTGGCTTAAAATGAAATTTATTTCTTAGTTTAAATTGAAAAATACTTTTTAGATTATACCTGCACGTACTACCAACGAATCGTTATTTTATTAACGCAAGGGCCGATTGAGATACTGGCCGACCGATTAAGGTCGCGCATTTTGTAACTTACATCATCGTGTATGAAAATTCCTGAATGTCATGCTGTGCGATCCTTTAAAGATTCACATTTTATATCCCGGCCAAGGGGGTTACAACCATCGCTTAAAGCAGTATTATTTCAAAATGACAGCTTTATGTCACGTACCAAGACGTTCCGAAAATAAGGATTATAATTCTAAAACACGAAAGTCAACAATATTAAAACAATACAGCTTTAAGGTGGCTCCGCAGGGCGAATTGCCCATACAAACGTAATACCAAAATAATTTGTAATTCGAGAATATTTCCACCATATTATGCGATTATTAAGATTGAACTTGTATTTATCTAGGTTCCTGGATAATTATTTTTTAAAAATACTTTCCAAAAATTAAATAGCACATTGCGTTTTGCATGTATTTACGACATAAATGACGTTTTCTCCTTATTTTTTTCATATTAAAACCAAATATATCTCACGTACTAATTGATCAAAAACATAGCCTATATTATAGGCTATAGGCCCTATAATGTCAAGTTACAGAATAACAACACGAAGATAAAAACACAACAATTTTTCATTCATAATTTTTGGTATTCACGGAACATGGACTAAATGTATAACAAATTCTTTACGCTTATAATGCTATCGCGCATGCACGCTATCATGTGTCATCAGCCAAATAGAGATAGCAATATACCGGCAAATTTATATTTGCGGTTCGAATAGAAGTGGCGAGCGGCGTTCCCCGGCCTCTTAAGCGATGGTTGTATGCCTCCTCCTCTTGTGGTTTATTCCTTTGATTTATGTGTAATTGAGAGAGTATAAATATCGCTTAATTTATAGAATGTAACATTTTATAAGTGGTATAGTTAAGTACATCTTTATTTTTTTATCTAAATCACTTAGGTACCTTACCGCCACGGGCCGTTACAGCATCTTTTTAACATGTACAGATATTAAATAACTTACGTCACCATGTAATGTATTTATGTGTGTATGTGTCACCGTAAATTTACTCTGCATTCAACTCGCACGCGAACTATACTTAAAGTCCGACAAAATTATCTGACCCGGTGACAGCGTCGCTGGTATCTATGAAAAATAAAATTAAAACAAAAATTAAACAGACATAAAAGTTAGTTCCAGTTTTGGCCACCTGGCCAGATAAATGTTTGTGAGGCTTTCATAATATGTACCTACTTCTTTTTTAACAAAATTATGAATGAATCTGAGTAAGTAATATAGAGAATATTGATTAACACAATATTGACCGAGCGAAGCGAAGGTCTCTGAGTCTACTTGGGTGAATTGGCACTTGTCCGTCCGTCCGTCCGTCCGTCTGTCAGAGCATTATAACTTCTGAATTACTGAACGCAATTACTTCAGCTTTAAATATAATATGTAAACCAATGGCCTCCCGCCGAATATGGCTTAAAAAATAATAAAAATCTTTATTTCAGGGGGGCTCTCATAGAAGCGAATGCGAAGTAAAATATTTTTTATAAAGTTACATAGGGTTGCGGTATATCATTTTAAAGATAATTAGGAATAGAGTCCAAAAATATATTTTTTTTAATTTTTCCCCCAAAATTGACGAAATGGGGGGCTTTCAAAGTGGTGATTTTCTAACGTCCAAAGATGACCTCAGAACTCTAAATTTTCTGAAAGGATGAGCCTGAAACTTGATCAATTATTTCAATTATATCCTGTACTTGAACAACAAATACTAAAATTAGATAAATATTGTAAG
Source organism: Erebia aethiops (assembly GCA_923060345.2). Lineage (NCBI taxonomy): Eukaryota > Metazoa > Arthropoda > Insecta > Lepidoptera > Nymphalidae > Erebia > Erebia aethiops. Next base: position 13,808,720 of record OV281090.1, on the reverse strand, counting down.
GAAACGGAATTATTTAATTTTTAATGAGCTTCAGTATTTTTATCAGAACTTCACATTTATGTCAATAGATGGCGCCGCGAGGTCTTAGTTCGGGGCGAACCACTAGTATGATTTGCCATTTGTGTTAAAATTGTCTGTTCCATGGAATATAATTCATAAATGTAAGATTCTCACTCTAGAATTAACTGTATTATATATTGTGATTTTATTGTCATTAAAGTTTCTAATTCGTATCCATTTGGTTTCTTATTTCATTAATTTTACAAACTTTAACTTATACACAGAAGACTGTTAAAATAATATATATCTTCCCCAAAGTGAATCGCGAATCTCACGCAATAGAAACGTTAAAATTTGTGCTGCAAAATAGTTTCGATGCACCGAGTTTCGCCAGCGATTTTTTGGTTGAATTCTTCATGTCTCGATACAATATTATGTCATGTCCCGAAACAACATACACCACCAACCAGACAACAAACCAGACAGGAAACAACCAGAGATAATGCTAAGTTGCTAAGTTAACCAATTTCGATGCCAACATTTTCAACGACCACCTTTGCTCTGCGAGCGCTGTGTCCTTTTAGTTGGATGGCCCGGGTTCGATTCCCGGCAGGGTCAATTTGGTAAATTTTAATTTCTGAATTTTCGATTTCTGAGTGGCTAGTTATGACACAAAAGACGTAACGCCAAGTGACTTAGCGTTGTAGAAATCAATGTGGGGTATGGTATAATATAAATGCACTATAGAAGAAGAAGAAAGACTCCTAACAGCCAACGATGCCAGCCTAAGATGGTGACCCGGGCCGCTATCATCTTAGACTGCATCATCACTTGCCATCAATCAGATGGGATCGCAGTCAAGGCCCAAGGGCTAAGTGGAATTAAATAAAAACTCCAAATCGGCACGTCTGGAAGAGCGGCTCACTCAAGCAGTTGGTAACGACTAGAGAAGTAAGATTTAGTCATAATATGCTAGACCTAATTGGTAGTTTAATACCTATAGTCCTATATCAATTGATTTACTATTATTTATGGATATATACGATTGTTACTACATCATGTTTCTTATTTTTGTAAAGGAGCGTAGATACTTATGTGTTCATATAAAAAGAGACGCGACGGAGATTTATTAGATGTATTTTGATGCCTCGCTGAGGTAAGTACATAAATAACTGGTTGCATGTGGCAGGTAGAGTGAAAGTACCGCGGCTGCATCAAGTGCGGTTAACGAGTCGGAGCTCGCCAATCTCGCTCCATCGCTAGATAGTAAAACTGATTTCATCACGCTTACAATGGGAAAGAAAGTGCAATAATTGTAGGATAATGCAGGAACTGCAAGTCTTTAGCTAGTTGTGCGGTTTGCAGAGTTACGGATCCCTTCACTTTATTTAACCATTTTGAGTTAGCTGCCTGCTTCGAAATAGTTTTATCTTTTTCCAGGATGTTGTTCGTTGTTAGATAACTAGTTACTTGGAGAACCTTGGCTATATGTATGCTACTATTCAAGGTCTGGCGTGTGGTCTGGCCCCACTATAGAGGCGCGGAGGCAGCGTCAAGTATTCTTTATATGAGTTTGTATGGAGCTGGGCTCACTAATAACTAATAATGTAAATGCGAAAGTTTCGATGGATGGATGGATGTTTGTTACTCAATCACGCCAGAACAGCTGAACGGATCTGGATGGAATTTGGCACAGAGATAGATTATAATCTGGAATGACACATAGACATAGGCTAATTTTTATGGCGGAAAATTAAAGAGATTCCACGAGAACCAAAAAAACCTTAATCCACGCGGATGAAGTCGAAGGCATCAGCTATTTGTATAATAATTAATTGAACCAACTGGTATTTACATAGTTAGGCCACCTGATTATTTTTTGGTTAGATGATAGAACCAGAAAAGCCACTACTACCACGTACCTACTTCTATACTGTGTGCTACAGTGCTTTGTAGTTCTTGGTCAGTAAATTCCTCTACCCAACAAGGTCGGCTAACTCTGACCTGTTAGCACAAGCACAGAAGGTCGGTACCTTCCCAAGTTCGAACTCATGACCTCTTGTACCTACTTGCGAAGAGGCCATTCGCACCGCCTTGTGTGCAGGGAAGTTTATAGATTTATAGCTGATGCATATACTTATTTAACAAAGTACAGAGAGTCGGAGCAATGACCGATTATAAAATCTTCAAGCAGGCACGCTCTAGGGTTGCTCAAGCAACTGCGATCCAATGCTGGACTTACCTATCTATTTTTCTTTTACCTGCTATGATTGAGTCGTGTTCGAACTGTGTGTCGATAGTCGGTACCGTAAATGTTAACAAAGCATCGTATTGGAAGTTGGTAGGTGTTTTCAAACCACGATGACGTCATCAGTTCATCTCGGAGGTCTCATGGAGTCAGTGGGAGTCCGACGACGTCGGCGTCGGCGACGTCGGCGTCGTCACGTTGCTAAGCGGCGCGGGTTGGCAGAGGCGGGCGGCGCGCGGCGGCGCGGAGGTCGCCACGTCGCGGCGAGAGGCCCCGCGCCCCGGCGGCGGAGGGACGAGGGAGAGAGCCGCCGCTCGCCACTCAGTAGTCACTAGTCAGTACTCTCCGCGGCGTCGTCCTCGTTGCCGGTGAATCGCCGCCTCTCGCCCTCCCGCCGTCGGTGACCGACCTCTGGAACCCGACCGTTTATAACATTCGACAACCCCGCCCCGTGCATTTTTCCGAGTTGCATTTCGATCGGTGCGAAGAGTGCGTCGGCGGTGACCGATCGGTGACTCCTCCCGCGTTTATTTATGTTGTCGTTTTGGTGTGGTGAATTTATTTTGTGTCGTACGAACGATAACCGGATTATCTGTGCGCCCGAGTTAGTGGATATTTTTACCGATCGTCGGCTTTTCCTCGAAGGTGAGTGAATTTCTCGATTTGGCGAATGTGAAGGTGTGTAAACGGGACGTGAAGTCGCCGCCAGCGCGGACGTGGCGATCGTCTCGTCGATACGCTCTGGAACATCGAGAACACGGTGGTCGGTGGCCCTACGCTCGAATCTCACCGTCCGTCGTGCCTCTCTCTGTCTACTATTAGACAATATTATATCGAATATCCTTTGATTAGATCCTTGTTAAATGGCGATGTGAAATTACCTTTAATAAGCGCTATGACGTCATGCACCAACAGGACGTGATTCTTGGAAAGCGAAAGATATGCGACTTACGAGTTTACGAGTGGTTTTGCCGGAGCGACTGCTATTTAGATTCTTGTTAGAATGCCCTATCCCACTATTCCATATGGTGGACGGAAACGAATGGATAGACATGGGCGAGAGCGGGCGTCGGCGCGGGGAGGTGCGCGGCCGGTCAAGCGACCGCATTCCATATGGGATGCCGGACTGTACGCAATGTCAGTGTGGCTCTCAGCACTCAGCAGTTAGCTCCCGCCTCTTGTACCTACCTACCATTGCATATAAGCAACATTGTCGGTATTTTCCGTATGTACCTGTATTGTGGCTATCTGTTGCTAAATGTTTGTTGTAGGCGGTGATTGACGTGTCAGCGGCCGGCGCAGGTCACCACACGCCTGTTTTAATCCTCTCACCTACGTTTAAATTATATTAACTGTATTAAAATTATACATCAATGTATTTAGATTTTAGCCTATCACCAATTAACTTGATAAAAAGCAACGATTTCTTATAACTAAGTAGGTACTTACTTCTAGAAAGTAGATAGATATGGGTTGTTACCAAATGTTAACCATTTAAACGGCGGCGATCAAAAACAGCTGACCACACTTTGATGAAACTTTGATGATGCATTGACTTTTGACTTTTCCACTGTAAATGTCTTTGTGACATGGATTCACGAAGATTCACATCTGGAATAGATATCTACTATCTAGGTACAACACAGGCAATAATTATATGGCAATCGATTTTGTAGATAGATATTCCGTACCAGATTTCAAGAGACTTCCCAGTAAAGAACTTATTTACCTATTGAGCATTCCTATTTTCAAACCATGGGAGAGGGATAGTCCGAGCTATGTGGTGGACTGGTGGTCCAATGCTAAAGGACAGTGACCCATCACTTGACATCTCGCCAACTCGCGCCATAACTAGTGTAACCAAACGTCATGTAGGTGTTTTAGGCATTGGTCAGGATTCCGGGGGTTTATGAAAATGACACGATTTTTGGAGAATCACTAAAATACTAGGTATGTTTTAAATAAGCAACCACCGAGTTTATTGCTGGTTCTTCTCGGTAGGAACGGCATTCCGAACCAGTGGTAGATTCATTCGACTATTCATAAGCACTTGTAAAAAGTCTATTTGAATAAAAAACATTTGAATTTTTTGAATTTTGAAATATGTTTAGTATTGATTTATTTTAAGGAATAATCACACTTAACGTAATCAACCATTGAAATAGAATGAGTATACTAAAAAAATTCTACATCAATGTAATCAACACAATTATTATTACTTACTTAGGTACATAAGTTTAAAAATATTTGTAAATTCTTATACTTAATCTAATTATTATGTGAATCAAATAAAAATAAACTTAAATGGCCCTAGGTAAATGAATTCAATTTTTTCAATAAAAGAAAAATTTAAAATTTGAGGATTTTCCATAAAAATCACTTTAAGCAGGCAAAAAGTGCCTGACTGAAAGTGACAGCTATCGAGCTTTCGATTAGCAGTCAAACGACGCGAAAAGTATCGCGTATGTGGTGGCCCTTAGATCTCGTAACAAAGCGCGAGAGTATGCGTGATAGATAGTGCGTGCCATATTTCGACACTTGTCCCTCACTTCTTCCGCTCTGTGCCCTACTATTACTTACCTACGAAAAATACCAGCGCGTAGGTATTTTTCCATTCAGCGAATATTTTTACCTTTCCTTTTTACATTTGAGAAAAACTACGATCTACTTACGGAATAGTTTAATCAAAGTAATTACCTTATTTGAATTTCTGTGAATTTGCGATATCCTTGCAACTTGAGGAATTTCTTTTTCTTATTTGAGGTCTACAAAAGACTCCTACTGATCACAAAGTAAAACAAGTAGATACATCCACCATTTTGGATACAGAATACCTCACAGTCCACCCTCCACAGAGCCGGGAATCAGTTTTTTTTCTGTGAAAACAACAAGACTTTCTTGACTTGGCTATTGTACTTTGCAGACGACCGACGTCCCCGTCTGAAGAGTTAAAAATAAAAAGGTCGAAGGACCCTTTACGATCTATAATAATTACGTTATTGATATACGAGTAGGTAGATAAGACTGCTGAATCCTGAGCCACCTGAGTGAAGTTACTATTCTGTGCTGAGCCCTGTGGCAGTCATTGTTTGCCATCGCATTCTATCTAATCCTGAGCTCTTCTCTTTCAATAATAGACTGTTGTTTTGTCAGTTCCTCGTTGTTCTTCCCACACAGTTTCTCTCCCTTCATGTTTAATAGAAAAGGCTGTGGCTAACTAGGTACCTACATTTTATTCTCTTCAACCCGCGCTTTTCTTTCATCCTTTGACGTCCTTGTGTGGGCGTAGCGCTGATCCAGAATATGTTATGTTGTCCAGTGTCCTCTCCTGTCCTTACTTACAGCTTAGTGATCAGTTCAGGCTACGACTTACGAGTTACGACTTCAAAGAAAAGATGATTTGTGCTCTTTTTAACATTTTTTAAACGAGATGGAATTTAATACCTAGTTGTGCTGGAAAGATGAACAGCTCATATTGGTTTATAACATAATTTAATTTATTTATTTATTTCAGATACATGATTAGTTAAATTCTGCTTTCTATTTAACTTCTTTTCGTAACATTTCCTTATATATATATTTATATATAGGGAATTATAATTATATATTTTTAGCTATACTTCCTCGCTAGTCGCTGAGGAAAGCATCGCTGCATTTACGTGCATCTATCTTCTAGTGTGAATAATACAGTTTCTTATATTGTGTTGTGAATTGTGATACATTATAAAATACAAACATTTAAGAGCTGCAATAAGACACGTTCATAACGTTTCCACTTTCCATCGTGCATCGTGAGTTGTATTTGCCCAGTCCCAGCGAACGAAAACCCAGTCCTCAAGATGCGGAGGAAAACAAACGGAGCTAGCTCCAATGTTTTGTATCTCGTTACTGTATAGAATTATAGATATTAAAAATATTTATCGCATAGAGTCCGGGTGTCGGGTCAAATTTACACAATCACCGCTGACCTTTAATCTCGTTTCAGATAGCTTAAATAAGTTATTCTGTTAATTCTCGGTACCAATGTTATTGATAGGTAGTTACATCTCATTCTATTTACTGCTATCATAGCTAAATGGGAATTTTGCCACGAGCGACCACCCGTATCTTTGAAGTAGGCATTTAAGTAATATTAATTATTTACTAGCAAGTCATAATGAAAAATGAGCAATGGAGCTAGAGTATTTCAATAAGGGTAAGCTATGTACGTATATAGGGCGAGTAAAGCTTTTATGTCTATGCCACTGCTTCATTTATATATACTTTGCGGAATTGAAAGTCATTGAAAAGTTTGTATAAATTTTTTATAAAAAATGATATGAAATGTGCACATTTCATAATTCATACCCTGTTAATGAGTTCGAAAGTTAAACTTCCCGGCCTAGGCCAGTAAAGAATGTATGTATTTTCATTACATCATAAGTTTGAATTTGGTATCTTTTTTCCTGAATATCTTGTAACTTGGTATAATGTTCTTTTAAATTTGGAACTCTACCGTATTACGCGTTCAGCAGTCAGCACTCAGCGCAAAAAAAAATTAAAAGTATAAATATAACTAATTTAACTTTTAATATTTCTTAAGTAGGTTGCTTTTTTATTTACTTTCTTTTAATAACATAATATAAGATATTTAAAAAAAGTCACTTGTTTCATTTTTTAGAAAAGCACTATACACAGTACACACCTCGACCGGGAGAGCATTTCTGGTCTCGTATATAGTCTAACTAACACTCGACCAGAAAACGCGTACTTCCCGGTCTCGCGATGTAATGTACTATTTTATCTACTTTGTAGTTACCTACCAGTCACTCACAACCACAAGTCAGTAGTCACACATTATAATCTTTTTGCTTTGTTCATCTAATCAAATGGGGAAGCGAATCCATGCGGACTGGCAAACCTTTGTAAGGAGCGTTACCTTGACATTATGCACGAGTCGATAGTTTCTTGTTTGCAAATTAGGTGAGAATTATGCTTAGTGGTTCAATAGTTGTTATGGCCTGACTTGCAAGTTGCATACCTAGGTTCAATAGAGTAGGAGTTTTTTTTAATGTCAACCAATTATTTTTTACGGTTAAGTTCCGTACTTACCAAAATGATAAAAAGTCGGTCAAAAGTGAGTCAGACTCAACCTCCGTCACTTCCACCGCATAAGTCACTGCTGCTATCCATATTTTGAGAAAAGACAAATAGGTAGGTAGTTGAAACTGTACGCGAGACGAAAATATGTACCTAATCTCTAATAGTTTTCGCCGCCGTTTACAATTAGATAGTGATAGGTTGTTTTGTAATAGGAAAAGCATAGAAATAGGAGCCTACTAACGGTTTCGTGGTGTTTGCAGAAGCGCACCATGCGTGTGTGCGTATGCGCCGCCGTACACACGCACGCACACAGCCGCAGTCACAACTGCGTTGCGGCCGTTGAACCGAATATCCGAGGAATTTCTCCACCTCGTCATTACGTTAGAAAAGAAAAAACGCAGGGGATGGCGAGATTGGTCTTTGGCTTACGAGTTACGACTTACGTTACAACTTATTTCTTTTTCTAAGATAAAGTTTTACCTTTAGTTTTGCAACCGAAGGACTACAAACCTGCAACTTGCTACTGACTGCAACCCACTTTAGATATGTTTTTGGTCAAGGGGCACTCAACTACCTAGGTACGTAGATGAGTGCTCCCTGACCAAAAACATATCTAGGTAGGTAAATTTATATTCGTATTTCAGTCTGCAATCTGTTGCGCAAATCCGGTCGATGTTATATAATTTATAACGTCTATACTTACTTATCAAATATACTTACTTTGTATAGAACTATAGAGAATGCCTATCTAATGTTTTGTTAACATAATAAAAATATTATTATACCTACCATAGTACTTAAATATACTTAAGTCAGTAATTTATAAATAAACTAGCTGATGCCCGCGACTTCGTACGCGTGGATCAAGGTTTTGTGGTTCCCGCGGGAACTCTTTAATTTTTCCGGGATAAAAAGTAGCCTATGTGTTATTCCAGAATATAATCTATCTCTGTGCTAAATTTCATCCAGATCCGTTCTGCCGTTGGGGCGTGATTGAGTAACAAACATCCATCCATACATCCATACATCCATACCGACATCCATACATCCAAACTTTCGCATTTATAATATTAGTAAGATAAGATTACTAAGATATTACCGTAAGTATAGATAATTTACGATAGTGTTAATAACCAGATACCTAATTAACATAAATTGCGTTATCGCGTAAGTTTACATAATTATTTACGTAATAGGTATCTTAGATCTTCAATCACAATCTAGATTTTAGCACTTTTACATCATTGCCTCTCTCGTAGGTAGGGTTACCAGAAGTTTGTATTACTAGGTAGTTTTCTCAGGATTCTGGGTAAGTAAATAACTAGTGCTTCTGTGATTCTGGCCCGACAATAAAAATTACAGGATTGTTGATATTTTTAGTACTTTAATAAATAAATTAAATATTAAATTAGGTATTTTTACTTGCTATTGTTGTTTTAGGTTAGTACCTACTACTTACCGAGGTACTTAATTAATTAAAAAATTCTTGAGTCGTACTCGCAAGCATGTAATAATCAGATTTTTGTCAGGACTTTTAATTTTGCTTTGGGAAAGGGTAACCCTACTTGTAGGTACTAGGTACCTATTTCACTAATAAAAGATTGCATCACCCGCGTTCTCTTGAGTTTCGACACTGTATAAGTAGTTCTAGTTGCACAATGCATTTAAACGACATCCGGTTCGAAATACTAAATTCACATTCAGCATTTTTGATGGTCTCCCTGTACTTACGTTGTAAATTGTGATACCTACTTGTATACAAATGTAACCAATTATATTTTACAAACATACATAGATTTACATACAATATTTAATAAATTACTATAGGTACTTAATTATTTTTTCAATTAATTATGTAATTGACCAATGGTTCGGTTTCAACTTACCTATTTCGACCAAAAAATCTAGTTTTGGTAACAAACTTCAATCTTTTTTATTCAAATAAACTTTTATAACTGCTTTTGAATCGTCATTCCTAGTTCCTACCGAGAAGAGTCAGCAAGATACTCGGCGGTTGCTTAACAGTTTCGGTTACGGCCAAAAATCGCCCGAACATTCGGCTACACCGAAACTCTTTCCTTCGTGCGCGCGTCTTCGGAAGATAGTGACTCGTGTTAGACCAGCCGGCGTAATTACTAATTGTTTTCTTTTCGCACATATTTAAATGATTTTGTAGATAATATGACATAAATAAATATGTATTTTTGTTTCATACTTCAATTAGCTACTGTTATATTTTATTAACACGAGTTACCTCTCTCTATACAATATGTGCAAAAAAATAATGTGCTAGATTGCAGTTTATGGTAATGGTATTAGTATTTCAATATTTAAATTGGCAGTCATAGGGACTGCCGATATAAGTGAAAACTAAATCCATCCAATTTTACTTTACATAAACGTTTGAGTTTCTGACCGGGAAATGTAGAAAAAGATATTAGGTAGGTATATTAGCAACAACTTCAGTCAATTATGCACCTTAGAACTAACACATAAAGCTACATTACGATTGGAAAATATTAATTTTTAAGACGTTCTGTCATCAGAGAAGGAATGTAGGAATAATCTTTCTATCCAAAATAAAGTCATTTTTAAAATATGTACAAAAATATTCATTATAAAATAAAACTTAAATCACTTACATTTAAGACCTTTTGTCTTCGTAACAACGCGAGCATCTCGCTGTTCGCGAGCATGTCGCGTGATGTCGCTGTTCGCGAGCATGTCGGTCACGCGAATCCACAATTTTACCCCCTACCAAAAAGTGCTCGGCGCGGCTAAAGAAGTTTTCACTTCAAAAATTACAATGTTTTGGCTGAAAATCGTGTTTCGGTCGCATACTAGTTCTTTGTCTGTGTTCTTTGTCTACTATCTACGGTTCTGTATGACTGAGATTACTAATTAACTTTTCAATAATTTACAAATGGACACTGTACCGTGAAAAGATCAATACGATTGCGATCGGCAATGGTATGGATTATGGAGATATGGAATCGCAACGGCGCGCGGGCGCGGGCGTCGGACGGCGGCCGGCGCGGCATGGCATACGTCGTCGGACGAGATCCGAGCGAGCGGAGACCGGCGACCTTGGGCCGCGCCGCGCCGCGGACGTTCGTTGAACGCACCTTGCTCCGCCCCCGCCGCCCGCCGCCGCCATCGCAACCCGTTTGCGCTACGATTATGCGTAATTTTCGTAAATTAAATTTAGAATTAGTCGTAACTCGTAAGTCTAAGTAGGTATGTACTTCATAATAACAGACAACCACAGTTCTACTCGTCGATGCATTGCGCTAATGCGCTACGTGGACGCGCTGTTGTTTGTTGTTATAATTGTACTTACATGACTCAGAATTTTAATTTAATTTAGGTACCTACCTACGCTGATAAAAATAGCACATTTGAAACAACTTGCGTCTGAAGTTAATAACGCCAACAATGCTAGGTAGTTAGGTACCTACCTAAATTAGAGCTTTATTTGCTTTTCGTTGCTAGGTATGACTTAAAATGTGCTACTAAAATGTGTAACACGTTTGGATAAAAAGCTAAATGCGTGTTATTTTTAACACGGTCTACCTGAAAAATAAACCAAGATCAAATGAAATACCTATTTACTTACCTAAAGCCGATGCTGGCCCTTTTTTAATTGCTTTTTAAAATTCACGAATAAAGAATTGCTAAATAAATGCAGATTTGTATACCTACTACCTACCTAACCTACCCAAGTAACATGTAAACATAATGTTGCCTGCAAATGCCATGAAAGATACCGCCATGTGATAATTAGGTTTTACCATTTACCTATCGACTCTCCCCTTATCTGCGCGAATCCAATAATAAACAGATAAGGGGACGATAATATTATTGTTATTGTGAATTATTCGAATAAGGTGTAGGTAGGTAATTAGAAGAAGTATCTATAGTATAAACTAATAACTTATTGAAAACTCTAAAGAGAGTCGCAATTTCAAATTAATAAAAATTCTTTCCAAAAAACCGACTTCCAACGCTACTGTAAAGTAAAAAATAATTTTGATTTCTACCCGCTAAGTTGAAGAATTTTTATTTTTAACTTTTTAGTGTCAGGGTTGAAGATTTGGAGCCAGAATTTTTTATGGGACCACCTCGAGAGATTTTTCAAATCGGTTCGGAAACCACGGAGATATGCACCGAAATACAAAAATAAAAATACTCGCCGAATTGAGAATCGCCCCCTGTTTTGGAAGTCGGTTTAAAAACGCGTTTCGATCGGTACTTCGGTAGGTACTCGGTAGGTAGGTGTCCGCCGTCCGGTACCTAAGTGTGAGATCTATAGAGCGAACTTTGACTTTGCTCAGAGTTAAAATTAAAACGAGATAGATTTATGCTACGCACTTAAGTCCATCTTTCATCAAAGTACGCTCTATAGATATCAGCATAAGTATGTTAATGTGCAATCAATTTTAGTAATAATCGAGACTGTAATAACGATTACGAATTCACTTACAATTAATTACCTACTATTACACAACTAATTCCTAGACACATAATTGTTATCATACTAATATTATAAATGCGAAAGAGTGTTTGTTTGTTGGTTTGTCCTTCAATCACGCCGCAACGGAGCAACGGATCGACGTGATTTTTGGCATAAGTAGGTATAGTTGAGGACCTGGAGAGTGACATTGAGAGTACATTTTATCCCGGAAAATTAAGGCGTTCCCGTGGGAATTTAAAAAAATTAAACCACGCGGACCAAGTCGCGGGCATGAGCTAGTTATTCATAAAAATGCCGACATATACCTAGGTAGGTAAGACTTAGGTTCGGCAGGGATAATAGGGTGATGCCTAAGCCTATTGCCTATGTCAAAAATAAATTATTTCTGATTATTGAATAGAGGTCTTCCAAAACACAGTACTACATCTGTGTTCCAAAAGATCTAAAATTCACATCCTTGGTTATTTTTAAGTTTGATAAAGAGTTGCTGATTTGATTGATTTGTCATCATCCCAGCTAAGTTAGAATTATAGAATATAGGTATGTCTGAAGTTGTGACAGTACAATGACCACGTTACCTTGAATCACTGGCAAAACAAAAGGCTTTTCAGCGACCGGCGACGACCGACGCGTCACGCGGCCAAAGTTTCGCTATATCATCTACAGATGTGCCAACAAGTTGGCTTCTACCAACAGTAGGTAAATAAAATTAGACCTATCAAGTATCAATCTATAAAATACTAGCGAATGCCCGCGACTTTGTCTGCGTGGTTTGAAGTTTTTTGGTTCCCGCGGGAACTCTTTGGTTTCCGGGATAAAAAGTAGCCCATGTGCTGTTCCAGCCTATAATCTATCTCTGTGCCAAATTTCAGCCAGATCCGTTCAGCCGTTGAGGCGTGATTGAGTAACAAACATCCATACATCCATGCATCCATCCATCCATGCATCCATCCATCCAAACTTTCGCATTTATAATATTAAGTACCTACATACTTAAGTAAGATGTCCGATCAAGTGATTATTAAAAATTTACTAGACCTATGTCAATTTTAATTAGGTAGGTACTTACCTTCCGAGATGATGATCACGAATTACGATAATACCTACCTAATAGCACGTCAACATAATATTTTTCAAGTACGTAGGTACTTATTCACAAAAACAATCGATATAAGTACTTATTTACAGTACAATTTGACAACAACAAAGAGTGACAAAGACTACTAAAGCTCAGTGGTTGTGCAGTGTCCTATCCTATCGCCACAGGATAGAACCGCTGGTGAGTGTTGCCGAGTTGGAGGTTACCGAGTTGGAGGTTGGCTCGTCTGTGTAGATGCTTCAGGCGTGTGTAATTGGTCATATAAGAAAATATTACCAAAACAAGCGTAACGGGTGAAGTGGGCTGTTAGGTAGCTCTGCATTATTTTCGCACCACAAGTGGATGCGTGGGGCCCACCAGGCGAACCCGCGAGCGTTGACCGCGCGGCCCGCGGGCGCTGCCTCGTGAGTCGCAACTTTATATCAATAATAAATAATACCTAATAAGTAAGTAAGTACGTACCTAAATGTATAGAAATCAACCAAGAATTATTTATTTAAATTTGAACAAGCGCTAAACGATCGAACTGTAGAAATATAATATTATACAGTCTACCTATCTAGGCCTCAGTGAATATTATGTACGGTGAATATGAACCTATGCAATTTAGTTCATTGGTTTAGTTGTCCCTTATTTACTACCGGCTTGTCCAACAAATAACTGCCAAATTAATGAAATGAAATGAAATGATTTATGAAATAATTAATTTATTTCATGTATGACAACTTGTGGCACTTAAGATACGTCAAGACTCTACCACCGGTTCGGAAAGCCGTTCTACTGAGAAGAGCCGGCAAGAAACTCAGCAGTTGCTCTTTTCTCAAAAAAGAAAAAGTTTTCAATAAATATTCAATATAACACATACCTACATTACGATTCGGCAACCGGAGATTTGATCGCTTTCATAGACTATTATATCATAGGTAGGTACTCTTATCGTTTTTCGGAAGCAAGCAGGTGCGGTTGAACTTATGAACACCAAAGCAAACCGAAGAAATCTGTAGCACACGCAATTTTGATATGGCAATTGCTCGCAGACCGCAGTTAGTCCTCAAAGCACCGAGCTTTGAAGTCAAAGTTCAAACTTCAACGTGATGAAGTATCAAAATCGGTGATGGCTGACGCTCAAAGTACGTATAGTGTGTACTTTGACTCTAAAATACTAATGCATATGCATGCTCTATGCATTCGTTGCAACGAGCAGGATGTCGGAAGATTTTCCTTGTTGAGTTGGCGAATTATTCAGGCGACTTCGAGGCACGTTCATAGATAATTCGCCGTAAATGATACGCCACGACTTGTTCCACTCAGTACATGTTTCATTGTTACTATCGTATCTATGTCACCGTAAGATTGCAAAAACCGATAGATTGTAATCTAACTAGCGAAATTATGAACTGTCGCCAGATTACAATTTAACGCATTATTTTTCGGTAGATTGTAATCTGATTAACCCGATAAAACCTAAGTGTCCGGCCGCAGGCCGATTATTTATTACCTATGCGCTGATTTATTTATGTCGAACCCTAACTAGGTTATTTAGGACTATAACTACCAATATATATACTGCTTAGGACGCAACTTCTTTTCAGTCATTCTCTTTGCTCGCATGGATATCTGCTGGCCTTCGTTCCATTTAGCACACACGCAGTTACATTCAATAAATCTTTCACAATTATACGATATGACCATTTTAACAGCCCAAATAAGTTGGCATGTGCAATAAAGCAATAAACATTTCGTAATTCACGCTAGCGTGGGTATGAAAACGCACGCACCGAGATGATGTGACAGTAATAATTTCAATTGGTGCCGATTCTGTGGTCTCGGCTGCAGGTTTCTCGCTTGTTGCCGACCGTCGCTAATGATTGTCATCGAGTCAGTGACGAGATGTTTGCGATCTCTCCAGTTTCCACCGCCACACGCCACTTTCTCCAAGTACCTACGTACATTTAACTATATGCGAACGCAAATTACCTACGACTTGTTATGCAGTTGCAAAAATAATGAATTATTTGACGAGGCATGAGACCTTAGAGATTTATCTTAATCTTATTAGAATAAGTACTCATACATAGGTCAGTTGTCTGCGAACGTAATTGCTATTGTAATTTTATCTACTCCAGCATCGAAAAGTTCCAATTTCGAATTTGACAACTATATCGAATTGAACCCTCTTTCGTGTTTGCTTCTCATAACGATACAGTTCGTTGTATGGGAGCTGTATCGTTATGAGTCGTAGCTGTATCGATATGGTTATCTTCATAAATAGGATACCTATAGCTTAGCGGCTCTGGGTTCTGGCACTTTCCAAATTTGATTGATTTGACTTTTTTATTAATTTACAAAGTAAAAAATTATAAAGACGTCCTTGTCGTAGATAAAATCTTGTATGCAACTGTACGTAATTAGTCATTTTAATTCTCGTACTATCCTATTTTGATACTCGGCAAGCCTCGTATCAAAAAACAGCACTCGAATTAAAATGACCCTCATTACGATACAGTTGCATAAATAGCTATTATACTTTATAAGGTGTACCAGTTCAGACTTTTACAGACGGACAGAATATTAGGTTAGGTAGGTATGATCATCCATTCGTTCTTGATATTGATTTAAGATTCACACGCTATTATCACCTAAACGTCTCTTCCCTCTCTAGCAGCCGTGTCATCTAAATTTGATGCCCAAGAGTCTCTTGGCAGTTAAGAGCTGTTCAAATTCTTCCATTCAGACAACTGAGGCCTGAACCCCGTTGTCTGTATCATGTCCGTTTTGGAGCACTTCCGTATTTATGAACAAGGAAAGAGAAGGATTTACGTTGTAGGTATGATTTCGCCACAGAATATAATAATAGCTATTTATGGAACTGTATCGTAATGAGGGACATTTTAATTCGAGTGCTGTTTTTTGATACGAGGCTTGCCGAGTATCAAAATAGGATAGTACGAGAATTAAAATGACTAATTACGTACAGTTGCATACAAGATTTTATCTACGACAAGGACGTCTTTATAATTTAAATCTCTTCTTCTTTCTTCTCTTTCTTTGTAAATTAATAAAAAAGTCAAATCAATCAAATTTGGAAAGTGCCAGAACCCAGAGCCGCTAAGCTATAGGTATCCTATTTATGAAGATAACCATATCGATACAGCTACGACTCATAACGATACAGCTCCCATACAACGAACTGTATCGTTATGAGAAGCAAACACGAAAGAGGGTTCAATTCGATATAGTTGTCAAATTCGAAATTGGAACTTTTCGATGCTGGAGTAGATAAACACAATTATGCAACGAACTAGGTATAAGCGCAGATAATCTTACATCACATAAATAATGCTTATGCATCAAAATTGCTTTACAAAAATATGGCCGAGCTGGGAAAAAATCCAACTATCATTTCGCTGAAACTGCTCCCGTAGACAGTTTGAAATTACATTCTTGAATAATGCCTGCACTCCGCCCTAGGAATGAATTAGTTAGCGTAGAGCCGCCAAAAGTTACGCATGTGCTAAAATTGTAACCTAGTAGGTCAGTACATGTTACTTGGGCTACACCTGCACAGTGTTCAGAAATGGATCACCGTAGGTCATTCCTCTTGCTCTAGTTACTAGTACCTACTCCTACGTATTTAGCGATTGCTTCGTGCCTATCGATCTAACATCCCACATTACCTTGTATTTGTGTACTGTAAAGATTGAAATCTACTGTTTGTCAGACATGGACTACGGTTTCCCTAAGTGAAGCCATATTTGCATGCCCTTCGTACAAACGTTAACCGTTGGCAGAATGATCTACATAATATAATAATTTTATTTTTATTTAATAGCAATCCGTTGCTTGTTGTTTATGAGAAACATTTATTTCGGGCCATAGTGAGATACGTCATACGATTTGACCAGTGAAACCTTCCAAGGTGAAACCGGATGACTTTAGTTACGCAATAAATATTGTCATAATTGAATTACTACTAGAAACTTGCCATCTATGGAGTTCGTCGACCAGCAGCCGAACCAAGTTGATCGCGAAAATCCATAATGGACCTGTGTTGACCTGATTCTGATTCAAATTTGGAATTAAATTTTATGTGAAATGACGTTTAACGCGTTGCTAAAAATTTTTTTTAAGTTGGTTAGAAGTATTCAGGGCATGGAGAATCAATGCCACAAGGTGTTGTAGGTCACCTATAATTATTTTTGATTTTAAAAAATTGCAACGGTTTCGGGCATCGAGACAAGCCCGCAATCCAGTGCTTATCAGCAGAAGTTTTTTTTTTTTTTTTTTTTTTTTTTTTTTATCCACTACAAGCTAGCCCTTGACTGCGATCTCACCTGATGGTAAGTGATGATGCAGTCTACGATGGTAGCGGGCTAACCTGTTAGGGGCATGGCAGTTATATTAAACCCACACCCCTTCGGTTTCTACACGGCATCGTACCGGAACGCTAAATCGCTTGGCGGCACGTCTTTGCCGGTAGGGTGGTAACTAGCCACGGCCGAAGCCTCCCACCAGGCCAGACCAGGGAAAATTCAGAAATTATAAATTCCTAAATTGACCCTGCCGGGGATCGAACCCAGGACCTCCGCACGTTAAGGCAACAGCGCTACACACTGCGCCACCGAGGTCGTCAAAAAAGAAGATAAGCCGGGTTTGATTATGCTACCCAATTCCGTTATCACTTGACATCGACAAATATCTTAACCAGTTGGCAATACTCCATAACAAACAATTCTCCGAACAATATTTCGATAGGTTCATGTTATAAAGACCGCCTGCTATTACACATTATTACAGGATGTTGCGTAGGCAATATTTATTTGAATTATAATGACCATTGATTTGTATATATCAAGGCACCTGTCATAGCTGCTTCGTATTGGTTTTCTAGGTTAGAAACTTACCAACTTACTTAGTTTTTTTTTCATGAAATTTTTTCACTTTACCATTTTAATATACTTACCGTTTGTATTTAGCATTTTATTTTTAATTTTATAGAGGGGGTTTTCATTTAATTTATACGTGAAAGACAAAGGTTTGTTAAATCAGAATGCGATTAATACTCGTTTACCAAAACTGGATTATTGGATTATTGTTTGAACCACGAAATAGATAAAGGGTTTATTTTAAAATATTGGCCGGACTCTACCACATCTTTGTAATGAAAATGTAAGAAGTGTGCGAAAACTTAGGACTTTATTAAAAAAAAACAAGTAAGTATGATATCAGAATTAATAATAACAATCAAAAAACAAATAATAATAATAAAAATGATCGACTAGTTCAGTTCATTATCATATCGACGATCTCCAATCACAAATCCAGATTTTTAATGTAGCCATTATTTATCGATAAAAGTAACTCGATTAGTAGCTATAAACATAAACAGAATCTTCTTTTGCAAGAGTGATAGATAGTGTAACAAGTGGTGTATCTAAAGTCTGCAGATGTGAAGAGAGGCGATCAATATGTCGTAGGCGTCGGGTGCTCCTACCCGTGTCTCGTTGCACGCGGCAACGCAGCTTAGAGCTTAGAGCTGCCAGATGGAAAAGTTTACTAACTAGATTCTTCCATGTACTTAGTATAAAAATGTTTACATGATGCAAAACATTAAAATTATATCAGCCAGTGGGTGTATTCCTGTGTTGGATGGATATTGGAATTCTCACTGAAAAGATTATTAATTATTGTTGATGATGAACTACCTGAGGAAGGTCATTACGTATAAAATATTAAGATGCACGCAGAAGGATCATGTGATGATACAAAAGCGAGATAAAGCATGAGCAAAATCATAATATGTTAACATGATTATAACTTACATAGCTAAACAATAATTATTAAATAAGTTAAGAGCTGTTCATGGAAGTGCATTTTTATGATAATAGTTCACATGTTCCACTAGTTTGTTGTTTGTTAGGTATAATAAAACGCGAGAGGCATTTTCCGCTTATGCATAATAACATGATATATTCCATATTTCATCCATATATCGGTAAATTAGATTCATTGAATGTAAAAATAGATATTAAATTTCATAAACCGCTGAATTAGGTAAGCCGAATAGAAATAGAGTGCATATTATTAAGAATTGTGAGTGGTCTGGTTCATTATTGATTTCTTGCTGAAGAAATAAAGATGCTGGTTTTATTATATTTGAAAGAGAACATTGAATAGAAATAAGAAATGTGTATTAAAAGTGCATATTATAAAAAGATGGTCTCAGAATACTGAGATAATGATCTGATGTTGCTGAAGATATACATATAATATGTAGATTGATTTATGAAATATTTTAGAAGGTAGTAGGTAAAGCAAGAGTTTCAGAGTGGAGGCTAAAAGGCTACGGACTGAATGTAGGTCAGCCAACGCATTAGACGAGATCTCATTGTAAAAACATCTGGGAAATATTGGATGCGAAAAGCGTATTCCATAGTAGATTGATATTGCACTAATGGAAGAAACCCCACACATGGCAGTGAAAAACAAAGATTGATGAAGAAAAGTTTTACATTTAATAATTTTTGGACTGTTATCTATTTGGAGTTGGGACCAATAATTTAGGGCAAAAATTATTTATTACTAGCTGATGCCCGCGACTTCGTCCGCGTGGAATAAGTTTTTTGGATTCCCGGAGGAACTCCTCAATTTTCCGGGATAAAAAGTAGCCTATGTCACTCTCCAGGTCCTCAACTATATCCATGCCAAAAATCACGTCGATCCGTTGCTCTGTTGCAGCGTGATTAAATGACAAACCAACAAACCAACAAACCAACAAACAAACTGACTTTCGCATTTATAATATTAGTATGAAGTATGATATGATTAAACGCTGCCTGTATACCAGTTCTTTTAATTTATGTATAGGCAGTAGAAAATACTTCGGTGTACTTAAAAACTTAAAAAGTCCGGGGAAACACTGTTGAAAATATTGAATTGTCTTTTGCCAAAATGTAGCAACTGGGTACTGGCCAGTGGCCACTGCGTAGCTTTCCGGAATGCCAACCAATGCCAACTGAGTATTTGCTAAGAAGGGACTGAACCTACCTACTTCCTCAATTAACTTGACAGTCTATGCAGAGATCTATAGAGTGAACTTTGACTTTGCTTAGACTTAAGACATGTTTAAAACGAGACAGAATTATGTAACTGATTTAGTCTTAAAGTGATTGATGTAGTGAAGGTTCTCCAGGGAACAATGATGGGATAACCGAATTGTCAATAACACATTGGATTGAGTGAATCAATCAATTGAGCACAAAAAGGCAAAGTCACTGGGTATGAATTGTCCAAATGTGTGTAGTCATATTCGCTGTACCTATCTGATGTAGCTAAAACAGTAGCAATTCATTTGATGCCAGTCGGCTGTTGCTCTTAATCTGTGTAGGCATAACAATTCTGAGAATGGCTGTTACATGAATGCAAACAACACAATGGCGTCGCTTTTATTAAAGTACACTGGGTTCGTGCATTACTTCATCTCAGAGGAGCCCATTTCATCGTTAGGCGGATAGCACACGGCACCACCTGCCGCAGTGGTGAACGACCGAGTGCAACAAGATTGAAAATATTATTTTGCTTCTTTATCTGTAAATCTTGTTACAACCTCTTTACTGGCACGTTCTGGAAGAGCCATTGATGTAGAACTTTACGTTCACGCACGTTCACGTTCTGGAAGAGCGGTCGTGGTTGTCACTGCACTAGTGTATGCTCTCAATTCCTCTCTGACAGCCGATTTCTTGGTACTTTCTTGCACTATGCATATTCTCGTGGGCGGTCGAGTATAGGCGTTTTTTTAGCTGATTTCTTCAGTTTGGCTTGACGATAGGTCTATGACTGCCATTGAAATAATTCCGTATACTACGCATGTAAATCATGATTAGGTACATGTTTTAGTGCCTAATGGATGCTGTGTTTTTTTTTGTATATCTACTTGCAGTTGAGCATTCTAGCCCATATACCTGGTACTAGTTATTATTCTGTGCCCATATTGAGGAAGTGACAGCAATGATAGGGCTACAGAAGTAATTGTGACAATGTACTACTGTTTACTGTAGCTATCAAATTACGGCGGTAATAGCGTATTTGCGCGAAAGAGCGACTTATCCGTGCGGACAATTCCTCGTGCCTGTTATCTCTCTGCTGCGCTGCACGTTTGTAGTGTATTATAAGCCTTAGTCATTGGAAATGATTCTAGTTACATCACTATTACATTGGGAACTAGATAAATCACGCTGACTTTCACCACGTCGTTAATCTGAGATGTAGCCGAATGTATCATTAGTAACTATGAATACGAACTAAACTAAAGTGCATCTTTGTGCAAATGGGGGATAATTATGACATAATTTAAGAACGACGGATTACATAATAATATCACAGTTCGGATAGGCTTACCGCTTATGTAGCTGATGCCCGCGACTTCGTCCGCGTGAATTGAGGTTTTTGTTCCCGCGGGAACTGTTTAATTTTCCGGGATAAAAAGTAGCCAGACTATAATCTATCTCTGTGCCAAATTTCATTGATATCCGTTCAGCCATTGTGGCCTGATTGAGTAACAAACATACATCCATCCATCCATCTATCCATCCATCCAAACTTTCACATTTGTAATATGTATTAGTTAGTATAGATTTAGATCGCCTTTTAAATTCGGGAAATCAATTTACGCTGCGTATTTTAAAATGCGAAAGGGCTGTCTAGTAGTAACTATACGTTACTACTACTACTAGCAGCACGTTCATATTAATCGTTAAAAACTAATCATTTCAAACTACTATCAACTATTTCATGACTCATGTATTGTTTGTAATTTACAGGTATGTATGCAGATAACATGGTCGTGTACAAATGCATCTGGTCTAATGGTAACGTAGTACTAGCACCTATATTATTATTTAGCGAAAGCTCATCATCAAAAATGGTATCGAAGAATTCGATAAATCTTTACTGCCGACATCTCCTCCCTGTGAACAATCATCATCAATTAATTTTTGAATTAGGCATCAAGTTATTGGATTTATCGCCCGACTAAACAGGGCGGGACCAAGTGGGTCACCCTGCCGGACGACCTATTGCAGATTCCAGAAATTTTTACTGAACATTAATTTTGAGCGAGAATCACAGCATTTAAAAAAAATATATATGTAGCGAGCAAACGAGCATTCGGATCACCTAATGTTAAGTGATTACCGCCGCCCATGAACATTTTACCGCAGCACCATAGCTAAAAACAAATATAAAGACTTAAAATATTTGAATTTGATCTAACATCTAATCTAATATCATCGTAGCTTTAGTTTTACGATAACGTTACCCATTATCACCATCATGCTTTTTAAGTAATTTTTAGACGAAATCACTAGACAATCTTGCATTGTAAAGTCGACATCTCCTGAAGATGCTCCGGTGTCGGGGCGAAACGTGCGTCGAGAATAGTATAAAAGTCTTGTGTGGTGGTGCATGTGAGTGGTGGTGGCATTGCTCGCTTGGGAACTTGGCTTTGTTGCTTGGTTGGGAAGGTAAACGGTGCTTCGCTTATAGCTGCATGCTTGACCATACAGATTGTTTTTTTTTTTTTTTTTTTTTTCTGTTGGCGGATTATAGCAAAATAATTGTAATCTTTTCTTGCTAATAAATAAATGACTATGACTATGACTATGACTATGACTATCTATCTTACAAACACGTCGTGATTGTAAGACTTTTAGAAAGGTACTCGTAGGTACCTAGCTAATAATATAACTATCCTCGAAGTGACTTAGAAAGTGGTCAAATCACACACACCGAGAATATTTTAGTAATAGTTTGAAGATTACATAGTTTGAAGAGTGATATACTTAGGGTACTTTTTATCCCGGAAAATGGAAGAGTTCCCCGGGAATTAAAAAAAACCTTAAGCCGCGTGGACGAAGTCGCGGGCATCATCTAGAACTTTATACAAGTATGGAATGTAATCGATGTATACCCAACAACAAATCAAAGCATAAATTAACTTTTAATGTGCATGAAATAGGTAAGACCTATTTTATTACACGATCGAATATAGAGCAGATTGGGCCTCCGTACTTAGCTTAGCCTGATAACTGTGGAAATATGTCTAATAATATAAATATTTGCTTAGTGAAGTGAATGTAAACTTGTATGCGAAAGGTGCACTAGATACACCCAGCAAAATCCATAATGAGTAATATTATTCGTATTGAAACGAAAATCCGGATTCCGAATAGATAGTTAAATGCGTGAAATAGTAGGCAATTTCTTAATATCATTGCTTAATATGAATAAACTATCGGCTGTATGGATTTTTGTTTTATCATTGCTCTACTTACCTGGATAAAATAATTCGCACTTCTGTCTCTCTCGTCTGATCGTGTATTCTTGCGAAAATAATGCGGTAGTCTGAAAGAATCAAATAAATAATCTAAGTACCTACATAATATAATAGATCATAATTTAAAAAAAAAATAACAAAACTTCAAAATACCAGGAAGAATCAATTAAAATTAATGACTCTCCTTTTCTCATTGGTCTTTTGATTGATTATACGACACTTTCAATTCTGTAATTCTACAGAAACTTCATTTAAAAGGTTTTAAATTTGTTACGTCTACGGTCTAACTAAGCTAAGTCTATTCTAGATGATGAAATACCACGAGTAGCAAACCCTTCACTGGTATTTAATAATCCGGTAAGTATTATGTAAAAGGCCAATGATTCACATATTATATTATGTTGTGATGCTATTATACAAATATCTTTTGAAACAAAACCCACAAAGAAGGTAATATAATAGGCTGAAACAAATGGAGCTATCTATTTCAAAGTGACCAAAACTGAGGGCCCTTGGCTTGACCCTGGGTTGATAATTATTGGCGCCACGGATATCGATATGGATTTTACAAATTCTTACATAAATTCTACCGAGAAGATGTACAAAAAAAACTTTTATTACAAGAAGTCTTTCTGCTTTCTTTTGTTTATAGTGATATAGTCTGTTTCACTTTTTAACCGACTTCCAAAAAAGGAGGAGGTTCTCAATTCGGCGCGTATGTTTTTTTTTTTTTTTTTGTATGTTTGTTACGCGATTTCTCCGCCAATTATGAACCGATTTTGATAATTCTTTTTTTGTTTGGTAGGTCATACTTCAGAGGTGGTCCCATTTTAATTTGGTGAAGATCTGATGAATATCTCCGGAGATGGAGAACGGAACTCCTCAATGGATAAGAGTAAATTGCTCGCGATCAGTGTGATAGTTTTGTAAACAGTATGTTTTAACCATGCATAGCATATCTTTTTTTTTTTAGGGTTCCGTAGGCTGAGTGGTCTGTGGTTCCGTACCAAAATGGTAAAAATGGAACCCTTATTACTTTCTCTTTCCGTCTGTCACAGTCGATTATTTCAGTAAGTATTAAAGCTATTGATTTGAAATTTGGAATAGTTGTATATAATAGTGGCCCAATATCATGGAAATCAAAAAAATTGAAAATTATTTTTAGTTTAATTAAAAAGTGGGGAAAATCAGGGGTTTGAAATTTCAAAGTAGGATAACTATACCAAGTGGGGTATCATATGGACTTTGTACTTGACTTGTCTAAATTAGACAAATCGACGAGTAACGATTAAATGACGTTATTCTTAATAACGCTAAGTTTTTACTAGCTTTCTGGTTACATCCTGTATTTAAAAACAGTGGGGCCACTAAAAATTGTGAAATAAAAAATTTTCAAAAAAAAAATAAAAACCGACTTCAAGAACCACAAACACTAAAAAGTAAAAAATAATTTAATTTATTATGTATACAAGAGTTAATGTAGTTCTATAATAACATTTTTTGGAGTCGGTGCCAATGTGGAGTCACGTCAACAATAATGAAGAATAGGTAGACGGTTCATGCGGCTAATTGGTACCGACTCCAAAAAATGTTATTATAGAACTACATTAACTCTTGTATACATAATAAATTAAATTATTTTTTACTTTTTAGTGTTTGTGGTTCTTGAAGTCGGTTTTTTTTTTTTTTTTGAAAATTTTATATAACTCTACCTCCACTTTGAAATGTATATTTTACTGAGGATAAGCCCGCAAGAAACTCTTTAGTTCCCTATACAAAGAACATCTACAGAATTTAGAATTCTGGTGAGATGAAGCCAACAATGAAAGTCAGTAGTTTCTTATACAAAAAGCAGCCATAATTTTCTAACAATACACGTGATATGTCCAAGCTTTATTCGAACAGATCCATTGTAAATCTATGAATAGTCTTATCAACGGTGACTACATTCCACTTATCTCTTGCTCTTTGACGTGGTCCTGGACTCAGTGAATCACGAGCCTTGCTTGTTAGCTTGTAACCTCGCTAGATAATAATACGTATGTAACAGTTTGTTGTGTGGGGCGTGTGTTTGCCACGTGTCCGCCTCTATTAAATACATCTCGCTTATATCGCAATTATATGCACTTATGCTCTAACATTACAATAAGAACGTTAAGCCTCTTTTACACCAGATTTTTAAATGTTCCAACTGTCTTAAAGTAAGTAAAAATTTCCAACTATGGCCCCAAGGCCCAAATATGGCCAATGACTAATCGAAATAGTTTCTAGCCTGTGCAAATTATAAGTATATGTGTCACTGTAAGATTGCCAAAACCGTTAGATTGAAATCTAACTAGCGAAATTGTAAACTGTTGACAGATTACAATTTAACACATTATTTTTCGGTAGATTGTAATCTGTTAGGTATATTAACCCGATAAAACCTAAGCGCGCACTACCTGATTGTTTATGTCAAACACTAACCTAACCTACAAGAAAGAGACAAGAAAATGTAAATACAATGAATATTTCAAAAACTGTCAGTCAGAACATTGAACGGTTCACAATCTGTCGACAGTTTACAATTTCGCTAGTTATATTACAATCTAACGGTTTTTGCAATCTTACGGTGACATATGCATCAATAGACTACAACAGCAGGGCGACCGGCTAAAATAACAGCTACAGTGTAACGATCGCAATTACCTCTGATTGGTTAACAATCTTTCACTATTGGACAAAATCCATTGACGCATTGACCATAAATTCAGCCAATCACAACAATTGATACTGTAACAATGATTGATGCAGAAATTACGCAATCACACTGCAGGGTGATTTCAAAATGACAACATAACTTTTGACATTTAGTGACTCCCTCATTTGCATGGAAGTAAGGGTTGTACCTACCCTCGCTGTACCATATACCTACAGTGCCTGTCAAGATCACAGTTTTGTATGGTAAGACAAGTCGCGATTCGCAAGCCGTAACCAAGTAGCAACTAGGAGTTGCTAAATGTCTTCAGTTTTCAATGTCAGAGTCTTCCACTCCCCAGGTTAACTTTAATTGATAAGTAATATCAAATAAGACAAGAAAAGAGCAGTCACAACCGTTTAGTTCAGAAATTGCAGAACCCACTGAGGAACCTCCTCTGAGTCTTATGGGGGTCAGAATGAGAACATTCTTTCAGGCTGAAATTATTAGTAAAATATGTGCCACAGTCATACCAAACGTGACTTTTGGTTATTATATCGCTATCGATTTCAGTTAGTACCTACGTCTAAAAGACGTTGGTTCTTTATTTACCTTTATGTAAATAAATAACCAACGTCGTCCGATCGGCAGCGGTCGGTCAACGACCAATTATTATAAATGGGGTCTTACAATTATTATCTATATATTCTGTTGGTTTTATCTCGCTCGTGGACTATAAAATAGATAAATAATGTTAATGTCAGTTTATTATGTTTTAATAACATTGTAGACTAATTGACGAATGAAAATTACAAATAATATAAAATTGTATATTTTATCATTTAAACGGGTTCTAACTTATCGTCTTCTTGAATATTATTTATCGATTTAAAATATAAAATATTTATGTATTTATCGTTCTATTGTATATTTCACCGTAAGATTGTGAAAACCGTTAGATTGTAATCTATTTAGCGAAATTGTAAACTGTCGACAGATTGTAAGCTGTTCAATGTTTTGAGTGTCAATTTTTGAAATATTCATTGTATTTACGTTTTCTTGTCTCTTTCTTGTAGGTTAGGTTAGAGTTCGACATAAATGTTAGGTATTATCAGGTTAATATGCCTAACAGATTACAATCTACCGAAAAATAATGCGTTTAATCTTTTGACAGTTTACAATTTCGCTAGATAGATAACAATCTAACGGTTTTCACATTGTTATTGTGACATTTAAATATATCTGCGATTAACAATTATTTTGGTTGTTGAACTGTATATTGCGTCAGTGCGTAGCTACTAGCTGCATGTGTTTGTTGTTCCCAGTTCCCACGTTAGGTATAACTATTAATTCTCGAGTAGATATATGGCGCTAGGCCTATAATGCATTGCTTATTAAATATACTAAAGTGATAAAGCCAATCGATACAATAGATAGATGATAAACTCAAAAGAAATACTTAATTTAACAATAAAGATGAGGAAAAAATGGAACACAAAATGTCATCTGAGGAAATTTCAGTATTGAAAAGCAAACTCCTCTGGCGCCTTTTTCTAAATTTCTTATTTCTATACGGTCTACTTCTATACTAATATTATAAATGCCAAAGTTTGGATGGTTGGATGTTTGCTACTCAATCACGCCAGAACGGCTGAACGGACCTTGATGAAACTTTTCACAGAGATGAAAAAATGAAAATGAAATTTATTGATAATAATGAAATCTGTCCTATTTTAGCAATTTTCAAATTTTTCTAAAGCATAGACAATACTCATATCGCCATTCAGCGTGGCAATATGTGATGCGATGTGTACAACGACCTGAATTTACATCTCAGACGGGCCCTGTCAAACAAAGAATGTGGACCTATTTTATTAACGCTATCTAGTCTGAAAAGCGGGACAGCACTATGGCGGGGACAGGGCTGTACAGGTTGGGAGCGTGTTCTAAAGGTTGGACGCCCAATTTTTTTTAATGAAAGGACCCATCTTAGTACCTAGATAATATACATATATCGATGGAAGTGTATTGTGTACCTTTGGCCCAGGGGCAACCAGGGGATGGTCTTTTTGATTAGGGTTTTATTTTAATTTTTGGTTAGTAGGTATTTAAGGATTTCTTTTAAATTTATTTTATAGTTAGTTTAATATTTAGATTTTAGCATATTAATGTATAATATTTGTTTATTTTAGTTTTAAATAAGAATATAATATACTCTTCACATAACTTTTATAATTCTAATAGGTACTTCTCCGTATTTCAGTTGAGCTATTTGTTTTGCGATTTTCGTAAATCGCTTAATTCACGGTGTTCATAATTTCAAGCACCATAAATTAAACATATTATTACTGAAGCTCTAGGCGGTTTTAAATTAGTTTCAGTATATTTGGTACACAGTATAATCTTCAAGTCCTACACAATGCCTGCTTACATTGTTGGCTCTCCAGGCCCCGTAGCCAGTGGACCGTTCATTCAATAAACAAATCCGTTCTTGTTGAATGTTGATACAGATTCTTTACAACTGCGCTCCGTATATTTACCACAGTGGTTCATACTCTATTTATTTCTTTAACCTACAGGCTACATCTTAATGCCAGGTATTCTATATTCCGAGTTGGAAGCCGTTCATTCTATTTGCTCGTAAATAAGATAAAAATACTGATGCAATTTGATAACGTTTTCGTTTCTTTGACTAATTATATCAAGCATAGAAAATAAGAAAAACTTTACTGTTGCTGCAATAATACCTAATGAATTTTCTAATTTGTAATCAAAGTTTGTTCTTCCTATATGCAAATCGAATGTACCTCTAGTTAAGTATATTTGTCACCGTAAGATTGCAAAAACCGTTAGATTGTAATCTAACTAGTTAAATTGTAAACTGTCTACAGATTACAATTTGATGCATTATTTTTATTGTAATCTGTTAGGTATATTAACCCAATAAAACCTACCTACTTATTAAAAAATAGACAAGAAAAAGTAAATACAATGTATATTTCAAAAAATAACACTCAGAACATTGAACGGTTCACAATCTATCGACAGTTTATAATTTCGTTAGTTAGATTACAATCTAACGGGTTTTGCAATCTTACGGTGACATAATATAGAAAAGATCATTGAATGTAAGTACCTTAACTAAAAATGAGATGCGCATGTAACACGTCTGCATCTATCATGCAGATCCCGATGGTTTAAACAAAATAAGCAAAATGTTTTCGCCGATCTGATTTTGAACGCTACTTGCACACACGAAATCTGATATCGCGTGATCAGTAATGAATGTACCTTTTTTAGTTCATTATCTTTTACGGTAGGTATATTTTGTTGTTTCGCGTTTCAATAATTGCAATTATCTTACTAATATTATAAATGCGAAAGTTTGGATGTATGGATGTCTGGATGTATGGATGGATGTTTGTTACTCAATCACGCCCCAACAGCTGAACGGATCTGGATGAAATTTGGCACAGAGATAGATTATAGTCTGGAATAGCACATAGGCTACTTTTTATCCCGGAAAATTAAAGAGTTCCCGCGGGAACCACAAAACCTCGATCCACGCGTACGAAGTCGCGGGCATTCGCTAGTGTATTACTATCTGATGCCTGCGACTACGTCCGCGTGGATTGAGGTTTTTTGGTTCCCGCAGGAGCCCCTTAGGTTTCCCGGATAAAAAGTAGCCTATGTGTTATTCCAGACTATAATCTATCTCTGTGCTAAATTCCATCCAGATCCGTTCAGCCGTTGGGGCGTGATTGAGTAACAAACATCCATACATCCATCCAAACTTTCGCATTCATAATATTTGATTATTTGATATTTGATTTGATTTGAATTTGATTGATTGATTGATCTTCTTCTTCTTTCGGTGCCTCTTCTATCGAAGGTTGGCGATCATATTGTTGACTTGAACTTTCGATACTGCAGGTCTAAATAATGATCGGGTGCTCTTATTAAACCACTGGCGTAAGTTCTATAGCCAGGAAGTCCTTCTCCGTCCCACGCCCCTTTTGCCTTGTATCTTGCCCTGGATAATTAATTGTAGTAGGTCATACTTTAGGACCACGCAGTATATGACCCAGGTAGGTACTCCAGTTTCCTCTTTTTTACAGTTAGAAGAATCTCCTTCTTTTTCCCAACGCGCTGCAACACTTAAATTCACATATTTTGGCGCACCTAAAAGACGTAAATCAAAAGAAGATTAAATATTCCACATACCAAAAAGGATGGAAGTTAAACATAGTCTGGCGATTCCCATAATAATAGGTATAACTTATTTCTGCAGAGGCGTAAATAAATGACATGTCAGTGCCATTCACATTTGCGGGGACTTCAAAGGTTTTGTGACCGAGCGCAGCTGTTGTCGCGAAGCGCGGGCCGAGCAATTACATTGGATTCTGAAACATTACTCAAAGAGATGGTGACAGCGTGTGCCAGATTTGTGCAAGTGCATCTGGCGTCTCGTTTTTATCATGTGTCCCCTAGAAACCATTCCTTAAAAGGTGGTCGTAGGTATATACGACCAGATGCTCAACAGCTTCACAAATTTTCATTATAGAGAATCTGCTTATATCAGCATTCAGCAACAGTAGAATTGAAGCCAAAATTGAAGTAATTCTGATTTCAGTACAGTTGCTCTTCACAAGCACGGTGCAATAGGTAGGTATACGGCACGCGCACGCCCAATTCTGCGGGCATCTAATTATTCGAAATCTTGCGACCTCAGCCAATCTCTTAAATCGTCATTTAGTTTCGTCAAATTTCCAAATGAAAATACTTATTACCTAACATGATTTAAGTATAGCATATTTATAGAGAAGAAAATTTGACAACCACTTTTAATGCTACGAGATGATCATGATTTTGTGAAGCATGAAAGCAGTTAACTATTACAAAACATGGTCTCATTAGATGGTTTACTATATACCTAGTAGCGGATTTTCTAAACGAATTTGTCTGCCATGAACACAAAGAAAAAACATCATAATTAAAGCTTTAATTTTATATTTAATTCGTACCAAACACTAAAGGTCGTGTTTGATAATACGTTAATTTGAACAATAAAGACTCGAATGAATTAGAATAAATTACCCAAATTGAAATAACACAATGTTTTACTAAAGTAGGTAACATAAATAGGTCTGTAATAAATATTGTAAGCGACATAATCATAATGCCAGAGGCATCGTTGGTTACGATGACGAGAATAACAGCTGTAGACGCAAATATCGAGTTTTAGATATTAGCTACGCCCGAGTGAGATCATCCCAAAGTATTAGACTAACTAAACTCAGGAATTTATTATGGGCATCTGTGAAACGTAGGCGAAAGTCTGATGCTTTACATCCATTGTTCCAATAGGCCGGACACGTTTTAATGTGCAGGGTGTCACTAATAGGTCCGTATTCCTTAGGATCGCCTAACTAACGCTTCCAAAAACAAAATTAAATCTGACCAGAGGTTTATTAAATGTAAGTATTTTGGGAACATATAATAATGTTGTGTTGTGGGCGTTTTTTCAATGTCAAATATTACTTAATAAAAATATATTGTCGTGCACAAAGAAATCGTTAACATAGAATCATAGAATGTAGATGTAATAATCATAATTATAATCATAGCCTTTATTGCTGAGTAAATTCTTTTTTTACAATAATTTATGTTGTTTTTTTTTTATTAACAAATTTATTGCTGAACATCAGCTTGTCCTGCGACATAGGCCTCCTCCAGAGCCTTCCAGGTCTTCCTCTCCTGTGTTGTTCGGTGCCATGTAGCACCAGCCACCATTCTTAAATCATCTTCCCATCTTTTCCTTTGCCTTCCTTTACACCTTTTCCCATCCCTCGGATACCACTCGGTCACTTCCTTTGTCCATTTTCCACTACTCTCCCTCATCATGTGTCCAGTCCAACGCCATTTTAGCCTTCTTATATGCTCTGTTACATCTTTCACTTTGCTGCGTTTTCTTATAGTTTTTAGGTTTATTCTGTCTTTATTTTTTATGTTTATCATACTTCTCTCCATACTATGTTGACAAGTTTCTAGTTTCTGTGTGTTTGCTTTCGTAAGTGACCAAGTTTGGCATCCGTAAGTTATACATGGTATTATGCATGTATCAAATACTTTTTGCTTTGCACTTACTGGAAGTTCTTTACTTTTCATAATTTCCTTTAAAGACCAGTATCGTTTTCATGCGTTAATTACTCTTTGGTTAACTTCTTTAGTCATCTGATTGTGTGGAGAGATAACTTGTCCCAGGTACATATAATCTGCAACATACACATGTAGATGTACCTACTAATTAAATAACACCTAAATCGCGTAGAATCGATTTCCTTATGAAACCGTACAACGACGCTTTACTAGGCACGTCAATTTTATAGTCAACAACAGCGACTCGCATGTAAGACGAATTGTAGGTAATTTATTGATTAGTCGAATTTGTGATGTCGTTAGTGCCGAATGCCGATGCAGGTTTAGAATAGCTGATTGCCAGATAAGTGTTTCGGCAGATTAGATAATGAATTTACGAGGAATCAACCAAGATTTAAATTAATTTCTGGTTAAATTAATGATAGACGGATCATCGCAGTATTTTTCTGGCTCACACTGATCTTCCTAACTCAATATTATGTGCGTGTCAACTGTCAGGATCGCATAGGTAGATATTTTGGGTAGAGTAAAGATTTCTGCCTCGCTCACAGCTCCTTGTCTTCCGCGTACGTCTATGGTTCTATTCTAAAGCAGTAAAGCTGTATCACACGTGATCACAGAAAGGAAACTCTGGCGAGCAGCTAACCTTAAATAGATGTGCCTATTGTAGTCTGATCCTGCCACGGTCCGCGGCGCTGCATACATGGTAATAATATAATTAAGGGGCCGCCGAGCGATTGGAGATCGCATTCGAAACGAACGAGGTGTTGCGTGCGGCTTAATGAAATTCCTCCACGAACGCAGTTTAATCCTAAACGATGTTTAATGTTTGCAATGATCGACCGTGCATCTCGGTATCATCTCTTTATATGTTGCGTGAGTTAATCGTATTGGGTAAATAATTTAAATTACGCACAATATTATGTACCTTACCATCTTTTGCTTCTGCTATTAGGCCAAATATGGGGATTTTCGGCGGTTAGGCGGTCGTTAAGACATCCTAAGGATTAAGAAAGATATATATTACCATAGCCATGAAACATCTTAGTTTTAAGGCTTATACGAATGTTAACACAGCAATACAAGCAGCAGTCTAAAATGGTCCAAATTAACATATAAAATGCGACCGACCCGTCGCGTGTCCGTCCAGAACTTGTGACTGCGAGGGCCCGACGCGCAAGCCGTGTGAAATCTCCAGTGCATAATCTAAGAGTTATTTCACGCCCTCATTCCAAAGCCTGTACGTTTGCAGAATAAATGCATTGTGTTTTGTGTAGTTTTCTCAAAGATAGGTGAGTACGACATATTTTTACAGACTTGCCAATTTTGTTTCTGTCAATATCTTATGCATGCTTAAGTCCAGTTGGCAGTTAAAGATTTTAAAACTTTCTAGCTATGGAACCAGAGTATACTTATCTTATATTATACTATATATAAATACTATATAAGTACATCTTATTATGGGATTATTTTTACATTTTACTATTTGAGCCTAAAATTAGTAAAAAAACGGGGATGAATGCTGCTGCATCTTGTTTGCAGTTTTCATTTTTTTGTACCTCATTACCAGCTTACATTAATTCATTTTACAATTTATTTTAAAGAGTAAACAGTAATTACTATTTATGGCAATTCAAGTAAGAGTCATTAGTTAATAAATTAATATAATATTTTATTAAGTAAGAGTCATTTAAGGTAATCCAATAATTCTTGAGTAATAAATTCATGTGAGTTGAATTATTTAGAGAGAGTGAGAGAATTCCTTTCGCTTTGTCAGTTTCCAGTTGGATCTTCAAAAATGCGGTTGCGGTTCCAACCATTCGCTTATTTTATTAGTCAGTTAGTTATCCTTATGTTGACTTTCATCCGTATACTTACCTCGTTGATCAAGTGGCAAGCTTTGGCGCCTGAATCATAAGGTCAGTGTCGGGCTAAAAAAGTAACAGGAGTCTTTCTGTCAATAATTTCTCGATTTCTGGAGGTGCATGTGAGTGAGGATACACTGGTACTTTCGTGCCTTACACATGACGTACAACCTTTGATCTCATCTGTCGTGTTGGACTGCCCACCATCTAATCGGACTGGAAATTGAAGAAAAAAATTTGCATTCTGTTTTTGCGTATACGCTTGTGCTCTGGAATATACTTTTTTTTTAAAAATTAAAATAAACTTATTAAAAGTGCTTTTGAATATAATAAATCTTCTGAGTAATTAGCATAGTTGGCTAGTCGAATTTTTAGGCACGACACGCCCATCTTTAGATTCACGTGTCGTGCCCAAAATTCGGTTATGGAGAGATTACATAGAAGTGTCATAATGAAAATTTATATCTTAGTGGGTTACGTGATTTATTTGAAAAAGCGGTTGCAATTATAAGGTTGTCCAGCGAAGGCCGTAAGTTCCGTGTGGTGTCGCAACTCGTATCTCAGGCGAAGGCAGCCGCTCACTGCACGCCACAGCGCGACGGCTGCAGGTCACGTGTACCTTCTATTCCTTTCTAAAAAGCTTTCTAAATACACGTAAACACATAAACGTGCATAAATTGTGTATGGGTGCATTGATCGACAAGTATTTTGAATTTTAAATCCTTTTCGACTTCAAAAGGTCGTGGAAATTACTACTACCTAATTAGACATCATTTACTAAACTGTGCTGCATGAGATTTGTGTGAGGTCCGTTGTGTTAATTTTATGTCCATAAAAGTGTTAAATGATAAATCTTACGATTAAAAAAATAAAAGAACAGAGTAAGGAACGTTATTAAAGCAGTTCATTAATAAATTGGAGCAGGTACGACGCGCGACGTTCTCAAAACTTTATTTCAATTCGATCTTAGTTCTTACCCATCATCAAATTTCATAGCAGCTCCAACCAAAGGCGGATGTTGCCTCTTTCTATGCGCAACGATTCAATTATCTAGTGTTGTCTGCTTCGTGCATTCTACATCAACATTCCAATAGCGACGCGTCATAGTTATGCTTGATTCAACTTCCACTCTATATTTTAGGTTGCAAAAAATACGCGCCGAATTGAGAACCTCCTCCTTTTTTGGAAGTCGGTTAAAAATTGGTCAAACAATCCAGTTTTATCTAATAGATGGACGAAATTGAAAGTACTTTGTTACTATTGTTATGTATAATGCTATTGTTTCAAAAAACTATGAACATCTTGCAACTTGCGATCTCTCATCAACTTATCTGAAGCTTCGACTTTTATTTAATTGGCACTACAATTGGGGTCGATTGCAATCAAATGTTCTGACTTCTGATGAACTTAGATTTCTTGTGATGTAACCATTGAAGATATTAACAATGTTGCTTCACTCCCCGATGATGACAACGTTGTCACGTATCAGTATCGCAGTGCGAATAAAACACGCGACCATTATCAGTTTTCACATAAAACCGTTCAGGGTTCAAAGGGTTTAATCCTCAAAGAAGTTTGTAAGTACGTGAAAGGTGAAGTAAGCAGGCATATAATATTCAAAAGCACTTTTGAAAGTTAATTAGAATAAAAAACATAGGAATTTGAATTTACCAAATTTATCCTAATTCAGTTCTAATAAAGGCAAACAATATTATTTAAACAAGCTAGAACATAGTCTACTGAATATAGCAAAGTAGAAATAATTATTATTTTAGTTTGTAATTTTGATAGCATAAAATAGCATCCAAATGCTAAATGCTAATTACAGATTATCCTGACTATGGCAATAAGATCCGAGTTAATCAATACTGGTAGTAATGATCTTCTTTGCAGCTAAATTATTGTCTACTTCTAAGTAATTAAATTCAGAACTTCACGCATTTGTTACAAATAAATGATCTAAATTTCAATTAAAGAAAATCCCTCCAATTTAGAGTGTATCTGGATGAAATTGAAAGAAAGACAAATAAGAATAAGATATCATTTTTTTTTTAATCTCAGTGTGTTCGGCAAAAAGGTATATATCGCTGCTGTTTATAATAGCGGTTGACCCTGACCTTTAGATGTTCGTTTTTAGTTGTCTTTGACTTATGAATCGGTCTATCCGGGTAGGCGGTTGGCGCTTAGATCAAATTTGATGCAAATTCGATAATAATTATTTATTCATGAGCCGAAGTATGATGCTCAGTAAAATCTAGTTTTTCTTTGCAAGAAATTGTATCAAGATTAGATTTAAAATATGAAGTTTCACTTCGAGTTTATCCGTCCAACAATATCTAGGAGCTAATTAGGTGTAATTCTTCTCGTTGTTTTCTAGTCTCATCGGCAATTTTAGATATGAAGGCAAGAAGGGCCTAGGGACAATCAAAAGATTTTCCCTTTTTCTTCAGATTATTGCGCTAGAGTCTCGATTTTCCATCTCTTGTAAACATGCCAATTTTGGTATGAAATCATATTGTCCATATAATGGCGATTGGCGACCGAGTAGCAGCTTTTAAAACTGGTATCTTGGACAAATAAAGCTACAGAGTTATTTTGAGGTTTAGGAAAAACTGCCAAAATATTATTCAGAACAAGCATCTCTTGGAGGTGCAAAATTCAAATCCACTTCCAATATTTTCAACATTTACACATTCGATGTAAGGTTTTCGTTTTGCGTTCGTTTATTTTTCTAGCTGGCGCCTAGCTAATTTGCACAAATAAGTACCTATCAGCTATGATTTACCAAGGAAATGGTAATTTACAATTATTAGTACAAACCATTCCACGCAAACATGATTTGACTTAAGATTTAGCTTGCAAGCTTGCAGGTTAGGTACCTACTTATTTAACTTCGAAATAAGTCTTCTGGTTACCATTTAGTACGTGTACACAGACTTTCTAAGCGACTGCGATTCGCTTTTTGATAGCGACAGTTCTGTAAAATGTATAATTTTCTTCCTAATACCAAGTGTAAGTATATATGTCACCGTAAGATTGTAAAAACCGTTAGATTGTAATCTAACTAGCGATATTGTAAACTGTCGACAAATTGTGAACCGTTCAATGTTCTGAGTGTCAATTTTTGAAATATTCATTGTATTTACGTTTTCTTGTCTATTTCTTGTAGGTTAGGTTAGGGTTCGACATAAATAATCAGGTAGGGCACTTAGGTTTTATCGGGTTAATATACCTAACAGATTACAATCTACCGAAAAATAATGCGTTAAATTGTAATCTGTCGACAGTTTACAATATCGCTAGTTAGATTACAATCTTACGGTGACATATACAAGTATGCCAAGTGTAAGAACTAATACTTTTTTCAAGGTTCAAGCTGAAAATGAGCTCTATAGTATAGTTGGTAGGCACCTATTCTTTTTATGTATGAACATACAACAATGCTGAACTTTTGACCTTTCTTCGAGCTAGCGACTGCTTATAAAATGCTGCTATATAACCGACTTTAAATTATTGCGAATTTTAAATCTGAACTACTAGTATAACGTACCTATTCTGTGCTACTAGGTACCTACTCTGCTTACGTTTCAATTGCTATAAATGCAGCAAAATCGAAGAGTATAATTTTTGTTTTGTTTCGTTCCATATAAGAACAATGAAGTTTTAGATCTCTTTCTCTGCGTCGTATTCCTCATTACTGAGGGTCGTGACTCGTGACCCCATTCCGTTTATCACATAATAGAGTTGGAGTTTTCTTGGGATAATGCGGTGGGTTCCCAGTTCCCACGTCTTTCCGCATACGACTCGACTAAGAGTATTTGAACTCTTAGGTTTGTTACGATTATTATCAGATATTAGTGATAATAATCGGGACCGACGGCTTAACGTGCTCTCCGAGGCACGGAGGAAACGAAAAGGCCAAATTTCAACCTCCAAGTTCGGTCACCCATCCAGTTACTGACTTGGGTCAACGTTGCTTAACAATCGCAGTCGATTGATATGCGTTGTCACAGCTAGACCATTCGTTCCTCAAGTTTTTTTAGATAGGAGACAAAAAATTTTAAAGCGAATTGGCGAATAAAATGTAATTTCCTTGTGTTAACTTTGTAAGGACGCGAGGTGCCAAAGTCCTCTACACTGGGTCCTCTTAGTCATCGCTGTGGAATGCCGCAGTCCGCAGCCATCGCTCGGCGCTCTCTCATTTTATTTATTCATCAACGTAGTTATTAGCCCGGCCAAGTATCTACAACAAACAAATTAAACTGGTGCCAGTAAGTGCCTTTCAATAAAATTTTACCAAGTTTTGTATACGGTGTAGTAATAAGTAGGGATTTCTTTCTACGATTGGTCGATTCGATCGAAAATGATCATAATATATGTTATACTACCAATAGGATAATTTTACTTTCTCCCAGGATATGGAAAACTATAGAATTTAGTTGAAATAGAAAGTTGATTAATGATACTTAATGACTTTTCTTTAAGTATGGAAATTGGAAACGTTACCATAATATGGAAGCACAGTTACATTACATAATATGTTTATTGCGGTTAATGTGTCACTAGCCGTTAAGGAAAATTGAAACAAAATGTGTGAATGAAATTGTAAAGTATGGCCATTTATGAGTAACTTTTGTTTACTGAATTATTCACCAGTCACCACAATCGTTCCGTGCGTGAGTTAGAGCATGGAGCAACAAACCTAAACATATTCCTATCTTCGCCCCTATCCCCTAGCGTCAAATGATATCATTGACAGGCCGAGTAAAACAGCACGATATACTATAACACACTACAATATCAATTATTCTGATTATAGCTAAATTTTTATTGTCCTTGTTGCAATTACTAAACTATGCAATGCATTTTTACCCTCGACGAAACGGAGACGGTACCTATATGTGTTTGCCCTTAGAGGTTGTGTGTTTGTTTGTTTGTATGTTTGTTTGTTTGTGCACTTTTTGTTACCATTTTCCACAAAAAGTACTGGGCCGATTGAGACGCGGTTTTTTGCATTGGATGTGTATAGCTTGTGTGAAGGTTCTTAGATATATTTTAGGACCATAGATAACCGAGCTGAGCTGTAGTCTATGAATTTAATTTTTCAATATGTTACCATTTTTCACAAAAAGTACTGGGCCGATTGAGATGCGGTTTTTTGCATTAGAAACGTATAGCTTGTGAAAAGGTTCTTAGATATATTTTAGGACCATAGACAACCAAGCTGAGCTGTAGTCTATGATTTTAATTTATCAATATGTTACCATTTTTCACAAAAAGTACTGGGCCGATTGAGATGCGGTTTTTTGCATTAAATATATTTAGCTTTTACCTAGATGCTGCCCAGGGTCTCATGATGGAGCCAGGAGGTGGTCATAGGAACTCCTTAAGTTCGCATCGTAAACCCGTCGTGTTTGGACTCTTTTCATTTGTCTTGACTAGCACTTTGTACCTAGATGCTGCCCAGGGTATCATGATGGAGCCAGGAGGTGGTCATGGAAACTCCTTAAGTTCTCATAGTAAACCCGTCGTATTTGATTTCTATTGATTTGTCTTGACAAGCGCTTTGTACCTAGATGCTGTCCAGGGTCTCATGATAGAGTCAGGAGGCGATCATGGGAACTCCTTAAATTCTCATCGTAAACCCGTCGTGTTTGGACTCTTTTGATTTGTCTTAACAAGCACTATGTACCTAGATGGAGCTTTGCAGTTCGTCGTGGGTTTTTTAAAATTTTTAATTTTATTACTTGTACCTAATAGAGTGAGTGTCAACTGTCAACCATTCAGAGATGATTGCGATCATCACTCTACGGTGCTAGCCTGCAATGACAATGACAATGACAATAATTGTTATTGTCATTGTCAATGTCATTGTCATTGTACCTGCACAATAATTATTATTGTGCAGATATAATGACAATAGGGATGATGACGAAATAGGTATCCGATTACCGGTATGGGCTTAATTAATACCCTTTTCAAGTAAACCCGCTTCCATCTGAGGATGCATGTTCACTTTTCAAATTGCTCTTCTAGCAAAATGGCAACTCTCTGTTTCAATGCGTCAGCAGTCAGCACTCAGCTCCGATTACATATATTATACGTCAAGCACATTCAAGTGCCTAAATAGTAAATACCTATACCCTGAGGAGGTAGCTACTTAATTAAACATTTTACTTTCTATTAGCAACAAAGCGATTAGACTGACTAAAAAGATTAATTGTAAACAAGTCGTGCAAACAATTTTGCAAGTGTTTACGCAATGTTTTATAATTATAAAGTAAGGTGAAGTAGATAATATTAACTCCGACGGTTCAATGACACTTCAGCATAGCCTTCGTTATAAAGTGACTCTTACATCTTTAGCGATTACGGACAAGAACAGAATAAGGTACCTACAATTTTAATTCTACACAACAATAAAACGGTAGAGTAGTACCTATGTGAGTAGCGTACTAATAATTTAGCAAAGGACCGATGCCCAGAGAAGTACCTACTTACCAAAACCATGACAGACTTCGCCATTGAGTATGTACAATTTATATTGCAGTAGTGGCCTCCTCTCACCTCCTTCGTCATAACAGCTCGATCATAGCTACATTATTGTATCCAAGAGAACTTCGAGATTCGCGAGGAAATCTCCATGCCTGAGACTCCTGAGAGTTTTCTATATAAGTTCTCAAAAGTGTGAAAGTCTGCCAATCTGTGGTGGACAAAAATCTGAGAAGAGAGTAGTTTTCAGTTGTGGGTTGTGAACTTTAGGCTCAGAAGGACTGGAATCCAGAGCCGTTAAACCAGTTAAATAAAAATAAAAAAAATCAGTTGTGGGCTGTGCTGCAATGCGAAGCCGGTTAAAGATGATGATGCTAATTTTGCAAAGTTGTTAGATTTACCTACAGGCAAAGCTACTATAAAAAAGTGTCAGACAGTAAGGACACTACCGACATACTTTACACGTCTGCTGCCACGCCTCTTAAAACAAATGGAAACATTGCTGTCTGTAGTCTGTTAGTTTGTATTCACTACTCTGTACGCGACAGACATGGATGTTCAGTTTGCCTGAAAGACTAATGGCTTCTGTGAACCTTCCGAGGACGTTTTCGTACAAGTACCTACTTATAAAATGCTTTGTCTTGTAAAGGTGCCTTAAAAGCGTATCCATGACGCAGCTGCCCAAAATAGGAGAGACGTTTGAAAACAAAAATTAAACAGCTAGTTTGGGTTTTGTTCTGGGGCCTGGGACAAGGCGGTTCGGTTCATTCGATCAAGAAATTCTTTTATGTTTGTGTTTGTAGTTCTACTTTAGGTAGAACGTATCCTAACTAAAAAGTACCAATTCGAACAGGGCGTGTTGCCACTTGCTTACAGTTGCAGTGATTACTTACGGTTTTGAAATATAGTCGCTTACTATGGGCCTGATAAGAAGGCTTAGGGTCACTGAATATATGCTCAGAGTGTCCCTAAAGCATTACAAGCACATAAATGAAAAAAAACCATAAGTCCATAAAACCTTCAGACAAATAAAGAACATAATATTATTAAGATACCTAATGAGTATAAGAATAACCAAAAAATTGTACAGTTCGTTAAACATAATGAGTCATAATATGAAGAGCCATAAGTTAAAGACAATGCAATGCACACAGTTAATAGCAAGATCTTATCACCATATAGTAATCAAATACGTGAAACAACAATTATCCGCTGATTAAGTTTTACAATTTTAATGTTAGTTTTTATGTGAATTTTAATGCGCGATTCATTGGCAACAACGTAATGTAATACGTTTATGTCAAATCGAAAACGGAAATCCATATACCTACTCGTATCGCAAAGATAATGGAGTTGAATGAATACTTAGTTCTTGATATGACAAAATCCACGACAGAACATTACAGGATATACCTAAATTGCAGCTCCATTCCACCCTTATATTTTCAAACTCAGGCTAGGTGGCAGACTTACTTCGGTATACGTTTTTTTGGCGTATAGAATACGATTCCTGCTTGGGATTTAAAATTTCCGTATAGGACAGTGTTATAAAATAATACATAACTAAAACGCATTAGTTAGGCCAAGAAATTCTGGAATATACAAGAACGCTTCCTTGCGCTACGCCCTATTCTAATATTAAAGCGACAGGCTCAGAAGGACTGGAATCCAGAGCCGTTAAACCAGTTAAATAAAAAAATAAAAAAAATTAAAGCGACATCAATGTCTAAAAAAGTCTTAAATTCGATTTAACTACACAATTATTAATCTCAATACATTGCTCTTCCATAGACGTTCCAAATTGTAGAGCAGAATCTCAGGGACAACTGTTATTTTTTCACTATCAAATTAAAAAAAATCGTTTTTAAATTTAAAATATTTGACTAGATCATATTTTCGCAAAAGCACGATTGAATCACGTGTTCGTTATAAAATTGAATTAAGATCACAAATGATGACACATTGTTGCTTCTATTCTTACTTCCAAAATTAGAATATCATTCTCCAAATGGTAACGGGAACAGACCACAATCGGCAGGTCATAATTTGTCTTTATACCGCTTTAAATCAAGCTTGAACTGACTTCGCTAACTGGTTTATTGATATTCAGTCTGGTCGCGGTGTTACCAAATGAATTTTAATACTACCACCATTTGTATAACACGAACAGAGCAGAAGTCGATGAACATGATGAGTGGGATCTACCTTAGTTTTCTTCGTTTATGGGGCGTAACCCGAGCAGTCCTATTGGTCTACTAACAGGATCTATGTTAAGTGGTT
The DNA here is from genome assembly GCA_923060345.2 of Erebia aethiops. Lineage (NCBI taxonomy): Eukaryota > Metazoa > Arthropoda > Insecta > Lepidoptera > Nymphalidae > Erebia > Erebia aethiops. The sequence continues at coordinate 13,766,011 of OV281090.1, read as the reverse complement.
TGCCCATAATGATTGAAATAATTACACCTTCAGTGATAATTTTGGAATTACCTACTCAGAAATTTACACTCAAAAGTTAGTTGCTTTGCTTACTTTAGAAAAAAATTCATTTCACTGATCAAATCATCTGACTAACTTTGTTATTTTATTCAATATGCTTCACAGTACAATATATAGCCCGATTTATTTACTCACGTGATGAGCCGATGGGCTTAATCAAGTACTTATTTATTTGCTAAGCTAAGATTAGTTGTGGACTAATCGAATTAAGCATTATTTACGTGACTTTTGTCGGCCTCAGTGTAGTACCTAACAACGTTAGCTTCATTGATAAAAAAGTCTTAATTGTAGGTCATTTTTGAAACGTAAGCTTTTAAACTTGAAATAATTTGTTGTTTTCTAAATACACTCGGCTGGTTGGATCTATCATATAGTCATACCTATTCACTACATACCGATATAGATGTATCTACGTTCGCTGCTGAAAGAGTAAAATTAAAATAGGCAAAATCACTGTGAATTTTGTTTTAGTATTCGTAGAGTTGTGAAGTGTGGTTGTGCCTCAGAATTTAACTTAAGGTGCCAGCGGAGAATGAATTACCCATACAAACGTAATACCAAAATAATTAATAATTCGAGAACATTTCCACCAAAATGAGAGTTTATTTGGATTCAAATTGTATTTATCTAGTCCCCTGGATTTATATGTTTTCAAAATACTTTCCTAAAATGAAATGTAAATGAATTGCGTTTTGCATATTTTTACGACAAGATGGACATGTTTCCCTCTTATTTGTTTCATATTAAAACCAACGATATCTTACGTATTAATTGGTCAGCAGCATAGCCTATATTGTCAAGTTACAGAATAACAAAACGAAGTAAAAAGCACGATAAGTTTTCATTCATCATTTTTGGTATTCACGGAACAAGACTAAATGTATAACAAATTCTGTAAGCTCATATTGCTATCTCGCTTGAACGCGATCATGTGTCATCAGTGAAATAGAGATAGCAATATACCGGCAAATTTATATTTGCGGTTCGAATAGAAGTTGCGAGCGGCGCGAACCGGCCTCTTAACATTTGCGGTCAATCAAAGCGTTTGTTTACATGAGCTTCCTGAGTAATCATGAACATGGTGATATGATATCCCACGTGAATAGTGAAGGTAGTACCGTAGTAGTAATTACTCTAGCAACAATCATGTCGACAGGCCTCTTGGGCTATCGAGGAACGCCACTCGCGGCTCGCCAGGGAGTGCTGGCACGGCAATGACCTTCCGCGCAGTACAACAATAGGTATTATAGTACTGCTGTACGGTACTAGGCAAACGTAATTTTATAAAACAAACAAACGCATGAAAATAATTTTACTGTACCAGTTACAGCATCAAATTAATGTAATCAAATACATATTGTTTACTTTCTCACAAATACATTCGGATAAAGTAATAAATAGTCCTACAGATATACAACCAAACCAGATATTGTAGAGTATTTATCAAATTGTTCTTGTTATCAAAATTTTCTTGATTATGCAGCTTTTCAATACATTGATTGTGATTTCAATGATTTTTATAGAACTTTGTAACTATGTAGTTTATATAAATTTACGCTATTCCAATTTGATATTTCATACTAAACCGATTTGCTATTCGAAACATTCACTTCTACGTATATCCATCTTGCAAGACAATAACAGAGAAAGTTTATCAGATGATGCGAAAGAAAAGGCAATTATCGAGCGTTTCGGCGCCTTTCACCCAACGTATTCATTCCGCATCTCTGTTTCAGTATTCGTAGAATGTTACGGATTTATCTGTCTTAATTGAGAAGTTGGGTGCCGTAAGTGCCGGAGTAGTGAATAGGGATGGTAGAGTAGGCACAGTTGAATATCCTTATTATAGATATCTCTAACCACACTTTATCTCTTCGGACTTAGTCTAGTGGTAGGAAACCGCAGCGCGTGCGCGGCACTTTGAGCTTTTACAACCACCCGGAAATAGAATCAAAATTATAAACTGTAGGTACTTATCTGTATCTTCGTTGTGAAAAAATGTTTGAAAAAATATCCAGATATATTTTTTTTATTTTACATAAGTACTTACAAATTACAATAGAAACATTCTGAAATATAAGTGCGATCCTAACCATCAAAGAACACTGAACATTATAGATATACACTGTAAAAAATCGTGTGAGTAAAAGCGAAATGACACACAGACACTATACGGACAGACGCGGTGATAATTTTAAAAATCAAAAAACCAGCCGCAATTTTATGATTTGAACAATTATTCAATTCATGTAAAGGAAAGATATCAAAACACAACTCCATAACGTAAAATAAGGAATGCGTCCTGCAAATAACACATAGAAGGTCGCATTCAATTGAGATTTTTTTACTATGCCAGTGTGCATTAATAATGCCATATGAACTCCAGCTTTCATTCATAACGCTTGTCGCGGGCTGCTAATTGACCGACACCGGCACAATGAGGTGGACACGCGAGCCGCGCCTCATTGTGAACCATACACGGCTTTGAATTGTCGCATACTATGTGAAATTCATACTTTTTACCTGTGACGACCCATATTATTCGGCGATCAACAAAGTGCCCGCGGCGGCGCCTTCTATGCTAATGATTTTCTTGATTTAATAATACTCGTAGCTGAGGAGAGGTGAGTGGGAACGCGCAAAGGCTTGAGCGTAGGTGGCGCTATCGACTTGCTACAGCGGAAGCAGGCGTCATCCTGCGGAAGATAAGCGCTCAGTTTCATCTGCGACATACAGTCTGATTAAATCGAAACGCCCTCCGATTGTTTCCACGACCAACAGCACGTATCGCCCAAAATTGCAGCCACACCAGCAATTTGCATAGGTGAATAACTCAACGCGTTGTGCACTGAATAGAATCGATTTCGAAACTGCTCTGGCTTGTGTGTAACACATAACTAGGCACCTATAATGCTAATGACAGTTTTTCGCATTAGCTCAATTTGAATTGCGTGTGCGCATTCCGCGTTGAACACAATAAATATTGTATACTTTGCAGTTTGTGCTCCATTTATGTTATCACGCTGGTTATAATAAAGTTATATTCATTATTTGCAGCTCGCATTGTTAGTGGAACGATATGGGGTATGATAGGGGCAGATGCATTTTCGATTTCAATAGAGTTATTTGATGAAAAATCGTTCGACACTCGGGGAAAAACCGAATTGTTATTAGCGTTCTAGTTACTACAGTCGCTGCTTGCGTGCCGGTTATCGCTGGAATGTGAACTTTTGTCACTGTACAATGTTATCTTGCTACGAATAACCTAAAACAACAATAGATCAAAACGTGTATACTATCTTTGAACAATAATAAATTCTGACTTCGGCAGATTATATGGAATAAAAATTCACTCTTGAAATGCTTTTACCATTTGGGTATGGTAGTGCAGTCTTCGTTGGTCTGTGATGTCTCTAGTTTTCTACCATATATAGGGTTTATAACTTTATTTTACTACTACTAGTGTGCCTACTCTTAAAAAGCACCAAGCGATCTTCTACCAAGAGATACTAAGTCTGGAGTACAACTAATTGGATTATTGGTATACATATATTATGTATAATACTTAGTAGATGATGCCATGTCCGATATGTTTTTAGATTCCCGCGGAACTCCTTACGTTTCTGGGACAAACCTTAGTACCAAATTTCATCAAAATCGGTTGAAAAGATGGGTCGGGAAAGCGTAGCAGACAGATATATACAGAGAGACATTCGCATTTATAAAATTAGAGTGGAAGTATGGATTAACAACAATATGTTCCACCATATTCTGGTAATTTATTATTCAGCTCAGGTTTTTGGGACATGACGTCGGTTGACATCGACCGCACACAGGATTTCCAACTTCAAAAAATCCGAGTACAGGATTTACCAGATACCTACGTGGTCCTGAATACAGCATTGTTTTAGAATCGTAAATTGTTTTTTGAACAGCATTGGTAATAATTGGCATAATTGGAACTAATTCTGTTTCACAATCAAAAATTGAATTTATGAAAATCTTAATTTAGAATTATGTAATATGCAAAATGCAAATGCTTAATTGGATATCTTTGGTTGGGACTTGGGACCTTCAGTTAGATATGTCACCGTAAGATTGTAAAAACCGTTACATTGTAATATAACGATATCGATATCTCGATAGATTGTAAACTGTCGACAGATTGTGAACCGTAACATACCTACTGCTTACAATTTTACGCATTATTTTTCGGTAAACTGTAATCTATTAGGTATATTAACCCGATAGAACCTAAGTGCCCTACCTAAATATTCATTTACCTAAATAATGCAGAGTAAATGTATGGTGACACCTACATTTAGTCTGCATTCAACTCGCGCGCGGACTGTACAAAAAAGAGACAAGAAAACGTAAATACAATAAATATTTCGTAAATTTATACTCAGAACATTGAACGGTTCACAATCTCCCGACAGTTTACAATCTCGCGGGATAGAAACCGTTAGATTATAATCTAACGGATTTTACAATCTTACGGTGACAGATATACCTCATAAGTCATAATGCTGCCTTTCTTCTAGGTATGTCCGAGGATGCGTGTAGCTCATTTCGATGTTAGTAAAATCCACTATGAAGATTACTTGAGGAAAAAGCTTTAACACGATCTCATCAAGATCAAAGGGCAACTTGTTTCGTGCAGACATCAAAATTAAAATTATTGCAGTGGAATAGATGATATTTTTAATGTTTAGTTTTTAGTTTCCTTTTTTTTTTTTTTTTTTTACTTTAGATTTAATTTAGATTTTAATTTTTCATGTATATATTTAGTACCTATTTAATGAATAAAAACATTTTCTGAGACTAAATATACAGACTTATATACCAAAAGTTAGCCACCAAAAAATCCGAGCGTTTAGTGAAAGATTACTAATAAAATCGCTGAAAATATAAAAAAAAAAAAAAAAAAAAAATTAAAATTTAAGTTTCATGACGAATCGACAATGTCTGAGTTCCCGAACTTTTGCAGTTTTTTTTATTAGATCAATGTCCCGATGATACGGCAAGGATGGAAACCGTATACGACTCACCGCGGTTGGCTCGTCTATCGCACGAACGATTCGGAGGTCGATGATCGATCCCAAGTATGGCGGTGATAGACTTATTTAGCGTGTTCAACTATTGAAACAACGGTCAATACGCTACAACTACATATATTATGTAGTGTAGGTAGTGTAATCATAATCTTATCTTACTAATATTATAAATGCGAAAGTTTCGATAGATGTATGGATGGATGTTTGTTACTCAATCACGCCCCAACGGCTGAACGGATCTGTAATTTTTGCACCGAGATAGATTATAGTCTGAATAACACATAGGCTATCCCGGAAAATTAAAGCATTCCCGCGGGAACCGAAAAAACTCAATCCACGCGGATAAAGTCGCGGGCATTAGCTAGTACCTAATATCCGTCTCTGATAATAGTTATAGATAAACCTATTTATTTCACGCGAAGTACACGTGCTTTGCTGAATGACGTCGATTCTCAATTTCGTTTGTTTGACGAATAAATGAAGGTTGACTTGATATGATACTCCTACGGCAAATATTATTGATTTTGTTTTTATTATCACTGATTACGATTGCAAACAATATCATTACCTGATAATAGTCAATAGATAATAATATTATATTGTGGGCTATTTTCTCTTTACTTAGACCTAGGCGCGTATGGAATTTGGAACCATCTTTAGTTTACCTGCCTTACTTAGTAGATGAATTTCAAAAAGTGTGCAGTAAGTATCATTTTGAAAAATAAATGATTTATTATTGGATGGTCTGTGAGATTGCATAACGCGATTAAATAAAGCCTTCAGAAAATTCAGAATCTTATTTCAAATCACAATTCACAATATTTTCTTTCTGTAAAATTTAAAATAAATCATTTGAGCCGATAACTTTGCGAATGTTGTATCACTTGTGCATTGAGTATTTTTTTGGGCAACCTCGAACTGTTAGTGTGTTTTGAATTAACAATGTAGATATGCACCATTGTTTGTTAATGTTGTTGTGCTCGCCGATGATTCATTCGTCTGGACAAATGATGATATTGTCGCTATTAGTATTTAAATATTGTATGCAGAAATATTAGCAAAGGTATATCCCGTGCGGGTGAGCTTTTGATGGTCTGTTGAGAACAGAAAGCACATTCTTAAAAGAACACAAGCTTTTTTATACGAGCGATTGAAAATAATAGTTGTTCTGAACAAATGAAGAGTAGGCCTCCGTGGTGATGCCAAAATTTAGGGCTAATGATTCTGATAACTTAATCTACAAACGTTATAAGAAGTTATTGGATAACCACCACCACCACTACAGCCCATTAACGTCCCACTGCTGGGCACAGGCCTCCACTCTCATAGGAGAGAGGGAATTAGAACTTAGACCCACCACGCTGCTCCAATGCGGGTTATTAGTAAGTGCTTCAATGCTTATCCACTTACATGAAGTGAAAAATCGATTAGGATTTGGTTAAACTTTTTTTTAACAGATCTACTTTTGCAAGGATATTTTAGTGAAATGAATCTACCGCTGCTCTGCTGGTTCTTAATGCCCTTCTAATTTATTAAACCAGGAACCTGTCAGGGCGCACAAAAGGTTGTAATCTGTACCTATCTACTTCGTAGCAAATATTTATAATAATAACCAGCAACCCAATTCTGAGGTGCTACTGCAAATTTCTGGACAGAAAACCAAAAATAACTATTTTTTCCCGATCCAAAGCTGAAGAGGCTACTAGACCAATACTAGACCAATATGAAGACAATTTCAACAGCTAGGCATATTATATTTCTTGGAATGTCTAACCGACAGTCCGGCAGGTATTGTAAAGTATTTAATAATTATAGATCCGTGCTATATTAATTCCATGAGGATCGTGCGCGCCACCCCATGCACTCTAATCACTTCATTCACTCTAGTCTAGTGATGTTCAATACACAGCTTGAATGTCGTTGGAATTATCAAACCGTTATCACTGCAGCTGTTATTAGTGGAATCGTTGCAAAATAATTGCATGGAAGTGACATGTTGTGAATAATGCATGCATCCACTATCTATAACTATATGCTTTATCCGTGGCTTATTAACTGTTTTATTTTTATAGCTAAACTTTCGTATGTATATTTGCAACTGAGAAGGAAGAAGCAATAATTTTAATAGAATTTGGCCCATGAATTTCGTTAAGGTGCATGACAAGGGTCTGCCCGCGAAATTCAAATTTAATTTGGTTTTTCACAATTTGTAAACTAATACGACAAAGTAGGCATAAGGCATTGAAATTGCGAGCCTAGGAATATCATCTTCACAGGTCTAAATAAAAATCTTTACTTGAAAGTGCCCAGTTTAAGAAATTAGTCAAAATAATGACTAATTTGTGAGTAACTCACGTCAAACTCATTATTTTGACTAATTTCTTAAACTGGACACTTTCAAGTAAAGATTTTTATATAAACCTGTGAAGATGATATTCCTAGGCTCGCAATTTGAATGCCATAAGCCTACTTTGTCGTATTAGTTTACAAATTGTGAAAAACCAAATTAAATTTGAATTTCGCGGGCAGGCCCTTGTCATCCACCTTAATAGGTACTATAACAGGGAAACATAGGCGGAACGTTCCAACTTCCAACTCCTCAATCTTGGCGCTGCATGTTTACTGTCGTCATAGACCCTGTTATCGGAGAATGCGTTGTTTATATTAGTAAGATTAGAGTGGTTGATGGAATAATCGAGTTATTATGTATCTACCTGTGTTGTTGTGAACACAAACCTCAAAACTCTACTAGAAAATGGCTTCTTTCTCTATTTGCGGGATGAGTATGGAGGACTACCTGTAGAAGAATATATTTCTTGTTCAATTGAATTGATTATAATTTAATTGAATTGGATAAGTTGGCTCAAATATGAAATGGAATTCATAAGTCGAACTTGGATCTCCATTTTTACAGTATTATGTCCTGATTATGGAGGTCTGATTCTCGCGCCAACCACATTGTCCGAGTCCTACGGTAGGAAATAAGTATTTTAGGCCAACGAAGTAGATTAGGTAATATTGGAGATTAACGCCTCGCCGCACCCATGTGCCGTCACCTTTCGCTGCGTTCCTCTTATATTACCTACTTATGCACAATATTACTTACTTATTTGAATACATAACTAATCAACTTTACTTAAGTACTCATATCATTTTCATCATTTCAACCCATAGCCGGTTCAAAACTGAACCCTATCATTATGAGAGGGTACGAATTTCTTCTCAGAATGAAAAGGTTTAAGCCGTAGTCCCCGGGACTCTACCACCGGTTCGGAAAGCAGGTTCTAGGGAGTACTTTAATTGTATGTTATACGCAGATGATTCTTAACTTGTTTGTTATGAATACAAAGCGGTGAGGCTAGACGTTTATTTCGAGTCTTGCGTCATCACCTCCTAATATTTCATCGAATAAAAAAACGATTTATCAACGAAATGTAGGTCAATTTTGTAGTTGCATTGCATACTACACTAAGATTCGATTCGAGAGTCGAGACTATCAAATAATATAACAAGATGCGTTCTGCTCTGATAGTTCCAATGAATGTATTCAGCTTATAAATTATTTATTGACCATAGTTACTTATTGTAAAACCGATAAATAAATGATTATCTGTATAAATATAAAAGCTAAATACACTTTACTGACTGATCACAAAATTTCAGGAAATATATAAAGCTAACTAGTACAGACTTGATTTTGGACTGCAAAAATTTCTATGAGTCTGATACATGCGGTATTATGCAACTACGAAAAGGGGGTAGAAGAAAGGACCACGATTTTCATCAGCGGATTATCTTCGTACCACGAGCAGGACGAATTCTCTTTTATAGGCAGTTACATTTGTCATTATTAATCCTAGCTTTGAATGAATAGTAGCCACGACTCACGACACGGAGTATTTTTACCAACAGACCTGAAAATTGAAATCGTCTCCCTCAAGGGCTTTTCTGGGGAGGGCAGGATGCCTCCAACTATCTCTTCGTTAATGATGTCATATCAATACTTAATGCGATTCACTAGGTATATTAACTGAACAAGCGATCTCTGTAAATGACAGAGTGTTAATTACATTTTGAATGTAATGGCACGGTTGACGGAAAGCCAATGCGTCCCAAATGGCAATTAATTTGATCTGTGGCCTTGCTATTTACTTTCCGACTTCCTTTTGCAATTAATATCTTGCTGGCCTTCCTTGCTAGAATTAAATATGAAAATATACATTTTAAAAGACCCAAAAACGATCATGAGCAATAAATAAACATCACGGAGACATGTCTCATCTCGAACAAATCAAGTTTTATAGCTATAATGTAATTTACCGTAGCTACAGCTATCTTGAGATTTCTTGGCACTTTGTTTGGATTATTTGAGTAGTTATGGGTTAGTGCAAATAGTGGAGTGTTTTTGACGTAAACTAAGCTTTCTTTTTGAGGTGGTTGAAATTGCTAAGTATAGTGAAAACTGAGAACCAAGAGTGAGGAGAAAACACGTGCACGCGTTTTCGTGTTGTTGCTCGCGCCTTGATCTAGACTCTAGAGATGCTGGACGCCGCTGTCCAAATCTAGGCGCGCGAAACAACACGAAAACGCGTGAACGTGTTTACTTCTATCCTTTCCTACGTATCCTACGTTGTTATCCAAAAACAAATAAAGCTTAACTAGTTTAAATTGTTATCAAAAAAGACGTCGCGTTTCAACTCTGCCGGTGCTCGTAACGCCCTTTTAAATGTACCTACTTGTACGTCTAAATGTGTGTGCGTGAAGCTGTAATGGTTTTTATCTGAAGCGAATAGATCCAGGCGTTGCGGCTCACATTGGCCCCGATCCAGGAATAGGCTATCCACAGTTCAAGTGTACGCCGTTTCCGGTTCAAATGTGTAGTAGGCACATTAATAAATATATAGTTAGGTAGGCATCCCCATTACTATTCAAATAACAACATCGGCAAAGTATTCGAAACTTGTTTCAAGATTCCATGCTAATAATGAATTCAAATAGGCAATACCCTAAATTCCTAGCCCTTTCAACATCGATGTACCTATATTACAATACTATTTCGATGTTACAATACAATTTCAAAAATACCGAAAATATACTAAATATAGATAGTTATTTACATTACAATTTACAATGTACAAAAATCGATTTACCAACTAAGGTATTGGTAAGTCAATGTGTACAAACATGTACAAAGATATAAGACCGCTCGTTCCGTTCGTCCATGGCATGGTGGTGTTTTCGCGAGTAGGTACCTATAGTAGGTAATTAGCTGGTTGTTTACCCTTTACCTTGCTATAATTCTAAGAGAGCTCAGTGTGTATCCGGCTTCTGGATTCAGTGGGTGTTATTGAGTACTGCGGTCGGCTTTCTTGAGAGCTAAGCTTTTGCCAGGGAGCGAGGGCGTACCTACGCTTGGTTTGAAAATCTTTATTACTTACTCCGTTTAGTAGACGTTTTCAGAGCCTGGTGGGCGGTAGGTACTACCCACGTTCAATTTACCTAATAGTACTGGGCAGGCAAAAGGCAATGGAATCAGAACGGCATAGACGTCACACTGAACGGTTGACGGCGTCAACTGTACAAGAAATTGATGAAGAACACCCCTCTTTCATACTTCGTCGTAGCATAGCCATAAGAGATCGTTCATAATTAGTAGGTATGTCGACAAAAACTTTGCAATTCTGAGGGTCCATAGGAGGGATTATACAATTAAGTTTTAGGTGTTAGTATTTCTAGGTTCTCTCTTTGTCATGTCAGTAACTCGTAAGTTCCTGCATTTCCTAACCTTAAACATCCCACTAAGTATCAATTTATCAGACACCCGAGCAAGACTGGCATCAGCTAGTTATTCATCGACCAGTAGAAGATGACATTCAAAGGCCACATGCAATAACATAATTTGCATGGCTGATGATTATTGACAGTTGTTACCGTCTGCTGCGCACTGACACCCGCCCTGGCACTGTCGGAGCGTGGAGCTTCTAATTGTGCGCTGCTGGCTACATCATAATAAACTGCCTCGTTGATCTAATAGTTAACACATAAATAAATGTTCGACAGTGGCTGGTAAGAGGCTCGTATTTTGCTGTCGAGAATACTTATGTTGGTTAGTGTGATGCGTTTCATCCACGTGACTCGAGTATGTCAAGACGCCGTCGTCGTACACGTGTTCTCAATCCGGTGGTATAGGATGACCGTCCCATCAGAGTATGAGAGCAAGGGAAGTGGGAACAGCAGGCCGAGTGGGACTTCTTTAAGTATTCGATCGCAACAACGTTAACTACCATTTGTATTGAATTGATCGAGCGCCAGCAGTCAAGCGCTTGACAATTACACACAACTCGTAGTTTAACTTTGTCGCAATCGAGTGGGAAGGAAATCTCCCACTAGGCACTCAGGTCGTCTAAGTTCTGATTTTGCAGGTCGTCTAGTAAACCCATACGAGCAACGATAGTAGGACATTTGTAATTTGAATTTTGACTCAACCATGACTTCCTATTAGGAGAGACAGAGGTTACAACGTAATATGTCACGGTCCGTAAAGTACAATGGCTTGTTCGTTCGCAGTGTTCGTTAGTACGATTGGAGTCATACAATTAGCTCGCTTACTACGCGGTAGCGAGTGAACTCCTAGACGAATATTCTGTGTTGGAGGCTTCGAGCCAAATAGCCTGTAATAACAGCGTAGTCTGTAATAACACTACCACAACTTTTATGATTTGTACTACGTTGTATAAGCCGAGTGTTACTGTCTGTTGCAGGCTAAATTGCTTTATTTCGCAGTCTGTGGAATTTGCAGTTTTGTTTCCAAGAGATACTTAGATCCAAAAATAATATATACTACCATACATTAATGTAGGGACCACCAGGAATAATTGACGTAGAGAGAACAGTTTCAAGACAGTAATTTTAAAATAGATAGATAGATGCTACTTGCTACTTTCATCAGGAAAACACCAAGAAGAAAGACATAAGATGCATAATATAAAGCAATTTTTACACATACATACATAGATCGGAAAAGTGTAGGAAAAAGAGGGGTTGAAACTTGGTAGGCTATGAAATATATTATCAAGTAAGACTTTTTATAACTGACCAGGTGGATTTTATAGTAATGGAGAGACAACCTTCAAAGATGAATCCTATTAATTATTTTTTGTTTAGTATCGTATTATTGGCAGTTTTTATTTAATTTCCAAAATAAAACCTGCAAGATACCTTAGAAATGAACTATATTCAGTAATCCACCAGTATTTTTACTTTCATCTAATTACACACTTGTATTGTATCTAATAGACTGTGATTTGTGAAGGCTGACTAGGTAAAAGGTCCACTCTAATAAAAGTAAAGCTGTTCCTAGCATTCTAGACCTCGCAGTTGATTTGACAGCGAAAGACTGGTTACGGGCCTTGACTTTTTATTTTATCTGCTAAGAAAACTAATTTTTGTCCGGGGTATTCCAATTGCTTTAAAAGTTTAAATGTGATTATTTCGTCATGAGAGGTCTGATGAGGTCTCAATTTTGGATGCTTTATTGGATCGAGCGTGCGATTAATTCGTTTAGAGCTTTGGTACCACGATACTTTGCATTTAAGACCTACTTAAGGATTACAAGTCACTGGTTAGTTATTGAATCCTATTTAATTTTTTTTTATCAACTACAAGCTCGCCCTGGACTGCGAACTTAAATTGTCATTTAGTACTTAAAAGTTTTTTAGTTTGTATCTGATTTGGTACATTAGTATCGTGTTGTTAGGTAGGTACGAGGTAGGTCGGTTGTCTTCTCCACACATTTGCTATGCAAATGAATTCTCAGAACGTTTCGACCGACGCATTCGAGATAACTTCCTTTTGCACTTCACGACATTTGGAAATACCCGAGCACCGGTTTCGTTGAGGCGCCGTGTATTAATATTGAGCGAGCAAAAACTTCTGCACAATATGGATATAAATAAAATAAAAACACTTGCTGGTGTGCGTAACTATTTGCGTCAGAGGTAGCTCAGAGGGCCTACCTGTATGCATTGAGTAAGACCATGGAAAAGTGTGCAGAAGCGTCCAAAAATTTAATATTTCTTAGTATAAAGCTAGGAAACTAATAATATTTTTAAAGTAGGTAAGCAAACATCTAAAGTTCGCAAAAAATATGTAACTATCTAGCGATTATTGACACTGAGTTAAAGTTTCTCCATTGTTCCAAACAGCTTATCTGTTGAACTTGTACACCAGTCCGGTTAAAGTGTAAACGTGATGATATATTTGATGAAAGATCGGATGAAGTCTCAATTTTGGATGCTTGGAGCATGCAATTACTTAATTTAATTCCTTATCTGCTCTATTCTACTCTCAGTATTGTAGACATATATTTTCTTATGTACAGGAAGCAGTCACGGGGGTAACTGCACTGCAACTGTTTGGTCACAATAGTCAATAACAGTAGTTCAACTTAAGCCGACTTCTTCAAATAAATTCCTACGCAGTAGGTACGCTAGCCATTGTGCGGATGCAGATTCCCTCATAGTGTAAATTGAGATGCGCCTGCGCAATTACGAGATTTTTTTGTTCTTCTCCTTCAGGCAACTCTCCCTACTGTAGTGAATAATAGAGGTAAGGTTAGTGATTCATAAATCCTTATCCTAATCCTCGCGAGTTGAGTTCCTTACACAGCATTGCATTTTTTTTCTTTATGACGGTTTTCCAAAGATCAGTTGCATCCGCCGATTTGGGTCCTTTTGGGTCCAGCTAGTTTTTCAGTTTTCTAGCTTGCATTCGATGATGGACAGAGATTTTAATTGCTTCTGTACTTTCCTACATCCCTCTTGACCTTCCTCTTACATCCGTAAGACGAACATAACAATATAGAACAATAATTCGATTGCGCAGTGTGATTGGAATGTTCAGGTTCCGACTATAAATATTTATTTTAATCAAAGGGTTCCGTCTAGTGAGTACTTTTTCTTGCTTTAAAAGCGCTACGGGCAACATGGATCCACTACCCTTACCCTATTCTTTTCTAGGTTATAGCACAGTTAAAATAATATATGATGTACCTTTTTGTTTGCGGTCGAGAAATGACAATAAGTTAAAGGTCCCTTCTAGTCATACAGGGGCATACAGTTAAGGCTGTACTGCTTTGGAATGAATTGCAAAGCGACATTAGGCAGTCAAAGTCTTTAAACATCTTTAAGAGTCGTGTAAAGGAATATTACCTTTCTAATATGCTATAGAATCTTTAAGTATTTTCCTTTGTATGTAGGTTTATGTACTGCTATATGTTTATATTTATTTATATTTAGTTATTTATGTATCATTAGTATGTATAGTTTAAGTAGTATAGTATTGTTGCACTCTCCCGCTCCTTTTTAAAGTTCCTTAAAAAATGGATTGTCTGGAGGAGATCACTTTTAGTGATAAGACCGCCCTTGCGCACGCGTTTTCTGCTTTTTGTTTATAATTATTTTATCTCTATGTTATGTGTGGCAATAAAGAATTTATCTATCTATCTACCTAGTTGTTATGAGCAGATGATGAGCAGTAATTGCCGTGTCCATTAAAATATACAATCAAACACAACGACATATTATTGGTGTAATGATTGATGACTAAATACTTATTATATGTCTTAGTTTTAATGTTGCTCATAGAATTAACACCGGTTAGTACAACGAATCGGATTTTGCCATCAAATTGTAGTTAGTAACTGTCATGTTGTTTTAATAGATTATAAGTTTATAACTGTACATGGCTGTCAAGAGCAAACTAAAACAAAACTGTATTTAATATAAAGGATCTAGATTTCTTTTCCATTGGGAGAAATTGGGTTGTGATTTGTGTGGGATGTTAGTGACAAATGAGAATCTTGGAGTGATAATTAAAGAGTGGACACAAGAAATTTGAATAATTCAGGCACAAACATGTTCTCAAATAGGTAGGAGTAGGTATCACATAATGTCGTGTAAATGACTCCACATTTTATTATGTAAGCAAAGTAGGCGAGTTTGTGTGCGTCACGTGTGCGTGTATGCGTGGTTCCGGCTTAGTTGACCGTTGAATGAAATTCTCAGTTCTGGTATTTCGCCGAATGTCTGGGTCACCTTCTTTACCGTCTTTGTCCCCTCAGCCCACTAGCGCTAACTGAGGTCGCTACGATACGATCACTGTAGGACAGATTGACAACTTTTTAATATGACTAAGCTTTTTAAAACGATTGATTTAATTAACGTAGTTGGTAGAGCTATCTGGTCAAATCTCTACATCAACTGAGAGAGCAGATTGTACTGAAAAGACATTAGACAATTGATTCTATCGGTAGCTTATATTAGCGGCCAAACTCCATTCGCCCACCTATTTACATAACAAAGTGTAGGTTCGTCTCGACTCTCGGGTGTAAACATACGTCGTCGTCTCGTCGCCACCTCCTCGTTCCTCGTTTACCGTTTATTCAATTGAACATCATCGAGAGCGACGCGATGAATGATCGTCTTGAATACGCCAATACTCTTATACATATTTATACCCAACTCCTTACATTGTAGCGTTTCCTAATATTTTTACGTGTCCACACAATGTAGGCTTTGTTTTCATTGTGTCACAGTTGTAAGTCTTTTGATATCGCTTGATGGTTATTTATGTTACTTGATAGATGGCTGCATTTGTAACACAAATGAGATGATCTGTATTGCAACGAACATAGATTATGATTATTTTTCTTCATAAATTGATTTCTTCTTTTTCAAGTCAGAGAAATTTTGTGATGGGCTATTGACGCTCTCTTATAGTGCTAACTGCTAATTTCTATCTAATAACAGCAAAGATTGAGTTCCTTCCATGCTGCTTATAGATTTGTAATTTGTGACCTGCTTATAACTAGAAAATTTGATCATTAGTAATGCGAGATATTAACACATTGCGGGCAAGAAAATACGAACATAATAAATGTTTTTAGGGCATTATATCTCAGGTCCTTAGGGGTTAGGAGCATGGCATATCTTTCATAGAAAGATAATATTAAATAACGCCCGTTTAAATATAGAGTTTAATATCTTTGAACTGATACGTAGTTCGTAAAAACATCTCATTTTGAGATTCCTGTCACTCACATGTTTTAAGGGGTTATCAAACATAATATCAAAAGTCAAACTAATTGTGTAATAGACCTATTTATTATTTATAAAATTACCAACGTATATTCTATTTCGATGTTGCAAAATGACCCATTTTGCTTATTTATTACAAATGCCCGCGACTTCGTCCGCGTGAAATAAGTTTTTTAAATTCCCACGGGAACTCTCTAATTTTTCGGGTTAATTTATAATTATAGCCTAGGATAATCACATTTAATGTGGTTTTGTATTGGTTCCAGAATTTTCAAAATCAGCTCAGTAGATCCAGAGATTACCCCTAACTTTACCTCTATTAGTAGGTATAGATTTGATCATAATTAGACTTTAACTTGATGAAGCAACCAATAAGTATTTATATTTTAATTCTGCTTTAACTTGCTTAAACAAAAAAATGATTGTTTTCAGTTGCTTCTCACTGAAATATGAAACCGACTCGTGAAAGCAGCGTAATCGTTTCTAGGTATGATAATCAAGGGATTCCCCTCGGAAACAGATATCAAGCGTAATTCAATAACAGGAGTCATTTATCACAAAGTAATCATAAAATTTTGCAAAAAATTTAAATTACAACTTGGGTGTAGGTACTTACGTATTACAGGTTGGTGAACTTTATTTCAATCGTTCGTGGGAACTTTTTGATTTTCCAGAATAAATTCTCTATGATAAGTAGGTACGTCTGTAGTTCTGTACCAAACGTCAAAATGTGAAAGCTCTCTAGCTTATGCAGACTCTTTAGGTAGGTACACTTAATATACTATTTTATACTTATACTAGCTGATGCCCGCCACTTCGTCTGCGTGGTGTAAGTTTTTTGTTTCCCGCGAGAACTCCTTAACTTTCCGGGATAAAATACTTTTTATCCCGGAAAGTTAGTGTGGCATAGGCTACTGCCTATGCCACTCTCTATATGTACCTATAGGTCCTCAACTATACCCATGGCAAAAAACACGTCGATCCGCTATTCCAACCAACAAACGAATAAACCAACAAACAAACACGCTTTTGCAAATATTAGTAGTATGATGATTACTAATTTTAAAAAATTTGCGAAAGTGTGTTGTTTGTTGGTTTAGTTCAACGGGAATTAAAAAAAAACTAAAATCGTGGGCATCAGCTAGTACCTATATTATATTAGTATGGATATATATATATAATGGATATTATGCTTTCGATATTGGCGGTGCTATATTTTTTTGGTTGCTGACGCGGTCTACCTAATTTGCCTATTCAAATCGTTCATTTTGAAATTACAATTAACATACCTACCTGTACCAATAGCTGTAATGCATAACTAATAAAAGGAACTAGGTAGGTATGCCGTATGATTACCTCGGTACTCTTTTACAAAACATCAGTTTATTCAGTGTTCTCTACGCAGGCAAAAGGGGAATGCCTGCGTATATTATCTACTGTAGTTATATTTTAACAGTGCAATTACAAGTGGGTTTCTGTTTTAGTGAAGGTAAGATAAGTAATTTCAAGCAGATAATTGTTTCAAAAAACCTGTTGCTTTAAGTAAATACATAGTACCTATATACTAATTTCCGCTTTTTTAGAATTATTTATTTTTAAGTAGGCAAGTGTATCTAAGTATAGTTGTTAATTGCACCTGGGTCTAAATGTATATTTTTGCCTACGAATCTAATTTATCATTGTTTCAATTGTAAATTTTCGTTTTAGTAGAAATTACTATGATACTAACTTAATTACCAATTGAGAAAGTACACCTACTGACAGAAAAGCTTTTAATTTTTATCAAAGGGAACATATTAAATAGAAAAGTGAAGTTACCGTACCCCGGTGTTTGATCAGGATTACATCTCGTGTTACAAGTGTCACTAACCGTTATGGTCTAGTATATTTCATACATTCGATCTGGGAAAATGTATCATGAAATATAAGTACGCTCTATTTATTTCCTCACGTCTCGTGTTGCGAAACAGCAGTCGGCTATGCGGGCGTGTCCATATTATTTTTTCACAATTTCCACAGATTTGCGATTTACGTAACATTTCAAGCTCTAGAGTCTAGACCTATAAATGAATAACGGGAGCCCTAAGTTGGCTGCGAGGTTGTAAATTTTTAGTATACTAACAGGACAACGTGAGAGCCTATAATTATTTTCTACTTGATTGATGCCCGCGACTTCGTTCGCGTGGATTTGGGTTTTCCCGCGGGAACTCTTTAATTTTCCGGGATAAAAAGTAGCTTATGTGTTATTCCAGACTTTAATCGATCTCTGTGCCTTCATCTAGATTTTATCTAGATCCGTTCACTGTTCAGCCTTTCTGGGGTGATTGAGTAACAAACATTGATCCGTACATCTATCCATCCAAACTTTCGCAATTATTAAGTATATTAGTATAATTATGATCAACGGTCAGGGAGGCGAGTGGACAAGGAGTGGTCAGTGGACAAAAAATCGAAAGATTCTATTGTTGTGGCTAAGTACTTCTAGCCCAAGCTTCTAGACAGATGGGGCTGGAAAACGAATTACGAGTTGTGATATTTTTAGAAATCCAGAAGCCAGTGCTCGATTGAATAAATTGTACCTTTAAAATTGTGAAACAAAACAGTATAAATAACTCAAGATTGGAAAGGCAACGAATGTGCAAATAATTTTATAAGCCAAATCTCATTAAGCGACAATAATAGTGCTGTGCGGTGAGTTGCACAAGCAAGCACAGTGCTCGTCAAATCGATATCGACATCCGCGTGAGCGCATCGTGACGGCATTTGCCTTGTAAATGGGGCGCTGCTGTCATGGCGCCTCACGAATTTTGCGTGGATGCGCCCGTTACTAACTATGTCAGCAACTGCGGGTACGTACGAAGAACACCTTGAAGAATGGAGGCTGACGTTCTCTCTTGGGTTAAAACTTAAAACGGATCATTGAATTAGTATTGAAGTCTGCAATGTTGCAAACTTTTAACATTGTAAAATATTATAGGAGTTCTTTAGCGTTAGTGGAGACTTCAGATTGTAGACTTGTACATCACTATAATAATATATTTACCACCTCTTTTAAGGGATTGATGGTTGTCGTTTTTTAATTCACACCTATTTCACGTCAGTGAGGACTGAGGATTGAGGACGAGGCGTGACTGCCCTACTTCTGTTTTACTAAATGCTTCCCGATGTTTTCCACTTCTTTCTGGTATTCGACTTGTGAGATGTGGTATGCATTGTAGGTGGAAGTGGACTAAAGTGCTTCTTTCACCTCATTCGTTCACCGTCGGCTTGGCTTGCCTTTCCCATGAACTACGCTGCTCTCGTCCTTTCCTTGTTTCATATAATGTGTAGAAACTAGAAATATAAAGTTGGTTGTTTGTTGTTGCAGTTTGACGCGCGTGCGACGGGCAGCTCCGCGCAACGGATGCGTCGCGGGCGCCGGCGTGCGATGCGCTGCTAGACGCCGCTATGGTGGGCGTGGGAGTGGCGGAGGGTGGCGGCGGCGGCGCGCCCGACCCCTACTACGGCGAGTACTACCCGCCGGACCCCTACTACGTGCCGCCGGAGATGTGCGCGCACCCCCAGCAGCACCCGCAGCATGCGCACATGTGCGCTGTGCACACTGAATATGGTACGACATTTTTATTTTTTTAAAAGATACACAAAACAGGCGTCGACTGTCAACCAATAGGTACATGGTCAAAGTAAATGAATATAAGATCAGGATCCAAATGTGTTCACAACATTAGATATAAGTAAAACTCATGCATTAGTTTGATCATTTGATGCAATTATTACAAGACTAGCGACCACTCTCGAATGAAAAAAAAACGGCCTTATTCCTTCTATATTATACAGAGAACCTCTGAAAATTTTTAACTTTCCAGGTAGATAACCTGTACCTGGAAAGTTAAAAATTTTAAAACCTAATAACCTATATATTTTAAAACCTATAAATTTTCAGAGATGTGTCAGTGAGTCAGAACTTTTTATAGTTTTGTGGAAAGACATGATAAGGTACCTTACAGGTTAACCAGGCACCAGATGATTTACATCAGAAATGTTTAACAAAAGCGTTTCGTGTAGGTACTAGCTAATCACAGAACATACTCTACACACGGTTTCTCAGAGGTTTCTCGCTTTTCTGAGCCCTAAAAGATCGCTGGCTAGGACGTTATAGGAGGATTTAAGGAGGATTGTGGAAATGATTCATTCGCTTAAATTGCTTATTTTCTTTTTGAAAGTAGCTTTTGCAACTTATGGTTGCCTAAGCACATAATATGATATGAAATCGAGTTTCTGAGCTATCAGTCTTAATGTTAATTCAAATAAAGTGCGACAAAGAGTTTTCTTAAGGTTGTACCCACTAGGTACTGTCTAATAATATAGGTATACGCTTCTTAAATTATGCATTTTTTTCTGTGAGGGTTAGGTTAGATTAGACATTGCATTGATCTCTTGCAGAGAGGTTAAAGACTTCGATGTTATAAAATTTAGTCTTTAGAGGTCAAGGCCCAGACACACCTATCTAAGTAACTTTCTTGTGAAACTGTTTCTTTTGTTGGAAAATCTTTTTACATAAATTACCTACGTCTCTCGTTTATTTTCTCCTCTACAAATGGAAACTGTTTAAGTGCTAATATCAAAGTTTTCTTCAAATTCATTATACCTGCCTACAAGATCATGCCCTCGACTTTGTCTGCGTGGGATTACCGGAATAAAAGGTATAGCCCATATGTTATGCCCGTTTCCGAGATGCAAGATATCTCTGTGCCAAATGTCAACAAAATCGACGAATCGGTTCAGCGATTGAGACGTGAAAAGGAACAGAACCCTTATAATAAGGTAATTGGTAAAGAGGCTAAAGCCTTATTTAGGTAAAGACGAAATAGGTAGAGACTAGAGACAAGTAGGTACCCATTTTTTAAGCCAAAAGTGCATCAAGATTGTCTGAGGATTCTCAGTTGATTGCCCAAGGCTTGCGGTCGGCTGCATTTAGCAATTTTATTCTAAAACTATGCAGCACGTTTCCGCCGCGATTTCGAAACGTATTATCCCACAAAAAGCGATTTCTGTGCGAATGACCAAAAACAGGTCCATTCATAAACCGCAGAATTACGAGGCGGAACGGCCCACGATGATGTCAAAATTAAACCAAGCTTATATCGCTCCGCACACTAATCAGAATCTACGAGTACGTAACAAATAAAACAGTTTTTCTTCCAAATAATGTAACCGTTTTTACGAGTAATAGTAGATTTTGTACCTAACTGATGTGGGTTTACTACATATAGTATTCAAATAATTATTTTAAAGATCGTTTCTAGTCCTGTAATCCTGCGAAAAATTCCATAGAGTTGGAATTTGGAACGTCTTACTGACGACCTATTCTTGTTAGTTTTATAGTCATTGCTGCTGCGCTGCATGCGAGTCTTGAGTTTGTGTGAATCAATAAGCGCTGCTGTCGCTTGATTTGGCTGAAAAGTTCAGTGCGCCTATTTTATACAGCAGGCCGAGTGGGAATTTTTCAAGTATTCGTTCGCCGTATATATGTCACCGTAAGATTGTGAAAACCGTTAGATTGTAATCTATCTAGAGAGATTGTAAACTGTCGAAAGATTACAAATTAATGCATTATTATTAATTAACGATTAGGTATAATCTGTTAGGTATATTAACCCGATAGAACCTAAGTGCCCGGCACTACCTTGTTATTTATGTCGAACCCTAACTTAACCTACAACAAAGAGACAAAAAAACGTAAATATAATGAATATTTAAAAAATTGACACTCAGAACATTGAACGGTTCACAATCTGTCGACAGTTTACAATCTATCCAGAAAAAAAGCGTTAGAATGCAATCTGACGGTTTTTGCAATTTTATGGTGACACAGGATTTTTAAAGAGCTTGATGAGCTTATCAAGCACTTGACAGATCTCAGACGATGCTCTTTCAATTCCAAACGTAGTTAACATTAACGCGATCAATAAGTAAAGCAGTCTCCCATAGGGCCCGCATTTTTTCTTTTAGCTAGTTATTTATTAGATGTCGAATATTTTCAGGCGGCATGCCGGTAGTAACGTCAGCGACTATGATGCCGCCCATGCTGCCGCCAGTGCTGGACGAGGGCATGCGGCATTACCTGGTGGCGCACCCGCACGCGCAGCCCCACCCGCACCACGCGCCGCACCACCAGCCGCCGCACCACCAGCCGCCCCACCATCAGCCTCCGCCGCACCACCAACCGCCACACCACTACGTGAGTTTTTTTTATCATCAGTCACTAGTAAAATTGAAGACATCGACGTTCGCGATAAAGTAACTTCCTACTCGTAACGTAACGTGACCCACTACAGCTGTTGTTGTAAAAGGATGATGAAGTAGATTGTTAATTAATACAGCTGTAAGATGCAATGCATTGTGATCATAGTTGGATACCTACTTATCAATGTTAGATTTAGTCCGTGATAATTTCTTCGGATATCACAAGTCGTAAATAACCCAGAATCCACGGCAGCAAAAAAAAACATGTAGCAGTGTGGTCATGTCAGTTGTCAAAATTGACAACACGACAAATGACACTCGGTCAATGAATAAGGAAACATCAGTACACAGTACACTGTACAGGAGTATTATGTTCTGTGGACATTATACATAGTTTGTTGTTGACAGAGGTTGTTGAATGTTGATTGTTGCTGGTTGATATTTTCAAAGTATTTATACCAAAACTTGTTTCCGAAACCGAAACTAATAAATAAAAAATTGTTTACGAGATAATCATAGATATATAAACGAGTGATATTTTGCCCATAGTAAATTCAATTATTCGATCGATTCGATCAATTATTAGATATTATTGAACAGTGTAAACAATCAATAATCATGTTTTTGTAGTGGTATTCATTTACGATTTATCAATACCTGTTGCTCTTTCAATAATACTTATTACTGTTCAACTTCAACATAATACATAAAAACAGTAACAATAGCTTCACATGAGTCGAGTGGAATGGCAAATAATGGTTAACACAGCCAAAGTGTAACTACAATATTATGTTCATCGGCTGTGCAAACGATTTCCGCCGATTTATCGATTGTTCACTTTCGACTGTAAATTCAAGTAATACACATTACACGTGGAGAACTTGAGTTTACGCGACCATTTTTAGTGAACGCACATAATGTATATTTTCTTTACTTATCCAGTGTTCTTTAGATTATAGTGGTATTGAATTGTTATTTTGTGATTGCTAAACTCGTTATCAGTTGAGTTTGCTGTACTTACGTGGCGAATGACGTGTGCTCAGTGCCTTGTTGTCAAGTTGGCTGATATAATATAAAACTTGCAAACTAAATAACCTAGTAAATAAACAATGAGTGAATCAGACCCTATTAAAAAAGGGTCCTGTGACAAAGATACACCTAAGGTACAGTTATAAGATGAGTCTTGGAACAGAATTTTATAATAAATTATTTATTTGATAGGACATATTCGTATGATTCAATAATGCCCCAACAGAGCAACAATTCATGTGGTTTTTTGCATTGGTATAGTTGAGGACCTGGAGAGTGACAAGCTAGTTTTTATCCTGGAAAATCAAAGCATTCCCCTGGGATTTTTAAACCTATATCTATGCAGACAAATGCACAGGCATAATCTAGTAACTAGTTACTTACAATGTTATTATAATATTATGTTACAAAGTATAAATATCTCATGGTATATTATGATAAATTACAGCATTTGTATAATGGCAAGCCAAATATGGATTAAACTATTTTTATTTTGAGTATTTAATTATGCATGTTTAACATGACTAATTGCACTATTATGTTCTTTTCTCTCCCTACATTAAGCTAAGTTTTCATGCGAGTTGGCTTACAATCTGTCATTTTGAAATAAAACTACACAAGCAAGTAGTTAGTTTGGAATGTGTTAAGATGATGACAACACAATTTTAAAAAAAATGGGTATCTGTATACTACTCAGGCATCACATAAACTACCAAGGTTCTAGGACTCCAGGTTTCAGTTATCTCATAACTTTTAAGGTATTATTATTAGCAAACATTTATTCATAATACCCCGGTGCAAATTGCTGGGTGGTGGGTTGCTGTTGGTGAAAGACAAGCACTGTACCACATAGATTTGTCTACTTTGACGGATTACAGGGATACATCTATTTCATTCATTATCATGGACTTCCGCAAAGTAACGCCAAATGCTTTGATTCAATATTTATTCATAACTCATTTAAGTATATTGTTTTTACAGGGTCCTACAAACGGTGCAGGAGGTCCACAGCACTTTTATGGGGCGGGGTACCCTCCCCACTTTCACCACGTCCCTCCACACCACATGCAGCACTCCCCGCCACCGGTGTATCAGAAAGATGAGAGGACGCAGCGGCAATACTCAAAACTTAAACAGAAACTAGAACGTAAACATAACAATAGGAATAATGGTATAGGTGAGCATTTGTAATTATACCTGAATGCATAATTTTTTTGAATTAAGAAGTATAATATGTATAAATAAAGCTTTGTTTCAAAAATTGTGAGTAATCAAATGTCATTGTACTCGTATTTTCTCTCTTTGGGGTTCCGTACCTCAAGAGGAAAGAAGGAACCCTTATAAGATCATTTCATTATCCATCTATCTGTCTGTCTGTCAACCACCTTTTTCAGAGGAACAGGTGAAGAAATTAATATTAAATTACTTAGGTCTATGGTCCCTTGGAGCTGTAAAACAATCAAGCTTCTAAATCAACACAATCAAAAGATACAGGTGCTTATGCTGCATATTTTGACACTCGCCAATAAATCAAAACATATAGGGTACTTCCTGTTGACCTAGAATCATGAAATTTGGCATGAAGCAAGGTCTCACAGCACAAGTTTAGGAAAAATTCCGATGGTTCTGTACGCATATAGGGTGTCAAATTGATTGTCGGCACTACCAGTTAAGCGTCATAATAATATGTAAGCCAGTTATTTCACAGCTGATAATGAGTAAAGACATTTCTTGTTATTTACTAAAAGAATTTATATTGTGTGGCAGTATGGAACCCTTTGTGCACGAGTCAGACTTGCACTTGACTGGACTTTTGTATGCTATCATGCTTACACCTATAAGTTATTTGATGAGGAAGGAGACATGACAGCAGTTGGTTATGTAACATAATATTATCATTAGGTAACTAGGTTCATTTCAAACGTCACAAAGCTTAGCTATGAAGAAAAGCACTTTTTTTTGTTGTTCAACTTTATTTTTGTTGTTCAGAAGTAAACAATTCCGGGGCGAGTACGCCCTCGCTGTCGCCGCGCAAGGAGTTGAACGGGCGCGGCGGTGGCAGCGGCGGCGCGTCCTCGGGCGCGTGGTCCGAGGGCGAGGGCTCGTCGGCCGGCGCCTCGCTGCAGGGCGACGACGACAACGATACGCAGGCGCTGCTCGACCTGCTCTCTGCCACGCGTACTCCGCAGGTAACACTTGTACCCTCGCTGTCCCCGCGCAAGGGAGTTGATCGGGCGCGAACTAAGGGGATATAAAGGGAGCAATCTAAACTATGTGCGCACGATCTGGACGCGAGCCTTGCGTGAGAGGCGCAACAACTGTTGCAGTAGCGCGCTGAGGAGTTGTCTCTATGATGACTAAACCCCTTTTTAAATTACTGTAGCCTGGGTAGTCCAGATGGAACCGGTTGCACTGCCTAGTTTAATCTGCTCTACCATTTACGCATTTTTGCGTCATGATTATGTCATTTCTGGTATGATATTATGATCATGTTAGTGGGAACTTGAACTAAACTTGGATATGAAGTTATTAAACTGGGAACACTACTTACGAAGTAACTATTATTTCATCTGTAACACTTCAAAAGGAATATAATCAAGGGGTGGATCACACATTTAATATGATTGATCATATTTCATGTTTATTTCTAGGTTAGCGACATGACCCCAACGAGTGCACTCGTGCAATGGAACTCCCCGTTACCCGAAGGCGTCAATCTACCCAACGTCGAGCTAACTTACGATCTACTATTGGGTGATCGAGAAAGATATAAAGCTATATACAGCGGACCTTCACTGTCTTGTCGGTTAGTATAATAATTGTATGCTAAGATGCAGACATAGTTTTGTTTGTGTTTCATTTTACTTGACTTGTTTGTATTATCACAGAGTTCGGGATCTGCGGCCTGGATGCGAGTACTCGGTGTGTCTGCAGATCCGCGCGGGCGAGGTGACCGGCGCGGCGAGCGCGGCGGCCACGTTCCGCGCGCCCGCCGCGCCGCCCGAGCGCCTGCCGGCCGCGCGCGTCACGCACCGCACGCGCGCCTCGCTGCTGCTGCGCTGGCCCGCGCCCGCCGACAACGGCGCGCGCATCACGCACTACGTGCTGGAGATGGACGCGGGCGACGGCTTCGCGGAGCTCGCGCGCCCGCGCACGCGCCAGCACACCGCCAACGCCCTGCAGCCGCAGACGCGGTACCGCTTCCGCGTCGCCGCCGTCAACGAGTGCGGCCGCGGCGACTGGAGCGACGAGACCGTGGCGTGGACGGCGGGCTCCCCGCCGCCCGCGCCCGCCCCACCGCAGCTGCGCGTCGCTCGCGTCAACTCGCTGGAGCTGGGCTGGGAGCGCCGCGGCGAGGAAGAGTTCACGCTGCAGATGGACGACGCGGCGCGCGGCCACGGCTTCCTCCCGGTCTACAACGGCACCGAATGCGCCTACGTGTGCGAAGGCCTTAGACGAGCTACCGACTACCGTTTCCGCCTCCGATGCGAAACCGTCGACGGTCAGGGACCTTGGTCCCCGGAGGTCTCCTACCGAACCCTCCCCGAGCGGCCGCACCCGCCCGGGCGGCCGGCGCCGCGCGGCAAGATCCACTCCCGCGCCTTCCGTCTGAGGTGGGACCCGCCCGTCGAGGACGGCGGCGTCGCGGTCGAGTCGTACACGCTGGAGCTCGACGGCGGCTCGGGCTACGACTGCGCGTACCGCGGGCCCGAGCGCGAGGCGCACTGCGACCGCCTGCAGCCCGGCACGCAGTACCGCGCGCGCGTGCGCTGCTCCAACGCCGCCGGCGACAGTGACTGGTCGCCCGCCGAGACCGTGCTCACGGAGGCCACGTGCCCCGCCGCCTGCGCCGCGCCCGCGCCCGCCGCCGCGCCGCGCGCCACGCTCGCCGCCGTGCGCTGGCGCGCGCCCGACTGCACCGGCGGCGCGCCGCTCACCGAGTACCGCCTCGACCTCGCCGACACGGACGGCCTGGTGCGCCTGGCCTACGCCGGCCTCGACGTCGAGGCCGTCGTGCGCGACCTGCTGCCCGGCCGCGAGTACAGGGCGTGGGTGACGGCCTGCAACCGCGTCGGCGCGGGCCCGCCCTCGCCGCTGCTCAGGTTCACCACGGCGCCGGCCCCGCCCGACGCCCCCGAGGCGCCCGTCGTTCAGATCGAGGGGCCGCGGAATGCGCGCGTCGAGTGGACTGCGCCCGCCAACAACGGAGCACCGATAGTAGATTTTCGACTCGAGATGAGCGCGACGAACGTAGACTACGCGGAGGTTTACCGAGGCCTGGACACTATTTGCACCTTGAGCAAACTGACGCCGTTCACGCCGTACTTCTTCCGCGTGTGCGCTACGAATTCTGCGGGGCGCGGCGCGTGGTCGCCGGTGCGCGACGCGCTCACGCCGCGCGCGCCGCCCGCCGCGCCCACCGGCCTGCGGCACGACGCCACGGCCGACTCGCTGCGCCTGCACTGGCGGGTGCCCGACGGCCACGGGGCCGAGGTGTTGCGGTATCGGGTGGAGGTGGACGACGACGCCTTCGAGACCGAGGGTCCGACGCCGGAGCGGCTCGTGGAGGGTCTCTCGCCCGACACCGTGTACCGCGTGCGCATCGCCGCGCTCAGCGAGCTCGGCCTCGGCGACTGGTCGGAGGAGGCGCGCGCGGCCACGCGGCCCCGCCCGCCCGCGCCGCCCGCGCTCCGCTGCGCGCAGGCCGCGCACAACCACCTGCGCCTCGAGTGGGACGGCGTCGAGGGCGCGCAGTACTGCGTGGAGATGCGCGCGCCCGACGCTCGCGAGTTCCGCCCGGTGTACCGGGGCTCCGCGCACTCGTGCAAAGTGAAGAAGCTGCGCGAGGCGACCTCCTACACGTTTCGGATACGAGCGAGCGACGAGCGGGGCGGGCGCGGCACGTGGTCGTCCGGCGTGTCGGCGAGCACCGCCGCCGCGCCGCCGCCCGCGCCCGCCCCGCCCTCCGTGACGCTGGTGGCGCCGCGGACCGCGCTCGTCGCCTGGGAGCCCATAGAAGACGCGGAATACGTCCTGCAGTGTGCCAGAGGCAAGGAAGCCATTTTCAAAGAGGTAATTATCACTAAATATCTTTTGAAACGAAACTGCAATTAATTAAATAACAATATATAAATAACAATAATAATTAATACAATTTTACTAAGCACGAATTTGCAGTTTTTAATTAGCTATTTGTAAAGGTTTAAATACCCGAAAGCTTCAATTTTATGAAACGGATAGGTAGGTGTTCCGTTCGACTGAAGGAGCGTTAGTGATCGTTGTCGTGGTTCGGCAGGTGTACTCGGGCGGCGCGTGCCAGTTCACGCTGGCGGAGCTGGAGCACGGCGCGGAGTACGGCGTGCGCGTGTGCGCCGTGCGCGCGGCGCTGGCGGGCGCGTGGTCGGGCACGGCGCGGCTGGCGGTGCCCGCGCCGCCGCCGCCCGCGCGCCCGCGCCGAGCCCGCGCGCCGCGCTCGCTGTCGCCGCGCCACGCCGCGCTGCTGATGGCGGCCGGCTTCCTGCTGCTGGCCGTGCTGGTGGCGGTGCTGGTGCAGCGCCTGGTGGAGCCGCGCCCGTGACGCGCGCTGGCGGCGGCGCGCCCCCGAGCGCTCGCCCGCCTCTAGCCGCGCCGACTCCCCGGCCTCGACGATATCCGAATTCCTTGCGCGCGATCCCGCCCGGGCCCGATCGCGGCGATACGAGTGCAATTATTATTACGTAGCTCGATGTGTTTCGCGTTGTAGTGACGAGAGGGCCTCGCTCGAACTCGTGCCGCCCGACCGACCGCATTGACGCTCGCGGTTCTCGCCTCCGATTTTGCGAATCCCTCGCTCCTGTATCCCGAAAGCGTCTGATATATTTATGTGTATATAGTAGATAATTAAAAAAAATATGTACGCCGCCGCCATGAGATGTCGGCGGGCGCGTGGTGATCGCTGACGTTTTTACCGTTTATTGTTGCTGTATCGGTTCGGCTAAGAGAACGCGACGAGTAGATAGAGAATCAGTTACTTTGGCGTTCGGTGCGATGTTTGCATTCTGACCTTGCATCCTTTACGGCCTAGAACATGTTTTATAATTTTATTACGGGAATATTAATAGTATTTAAAATTATCGTAAAATGTTATTAGAATATATATTTCCAGGGCTGCCATTCTGAATTTTAGTAAACGTTACGAACTTTGCCTAATTGCATCTGTAGTTTTCACAGATCTTCATAATATCTAGTCTATGCTATAACTTTCATTTATTTCGTTCGCCATATCGACTGAACGTACTGTATACTTTAAATATTATTTACACGAGAACGTTATTTATGATGGGAAAATTTTATTTATACTCTATACAAAATGTACTTCTGAATAAAATATGTATTTTGTCAAACTTGGCGCCGTATGTTTTCCATACATTTGATATTTTTCTATAAGAATCAACCGGTCTGTTGCATGTTTTTTATCATATTTAAGTATAGCGAGTTAGCAACCAAGGTGCTCTAATATTAATATTCTGTTAAGAGGGACATGGCCCCTCGTCTGCAACGAGTTTCCAGTGTGTGTGCTGTGATCACTTCCTTATGCGAATGAGACTGATTTTAAAAATAATAGCTTTTGTGTCTGTTATGATTGTTTCTAATGCTGTCGCTCATTTTGAAAACGCGTGAAGCATGCGAAGTTCCGACCCGACCCCTAAAGGGCAGAGGCAGCGGTATGAAGGAGGTAGGAGCCGCACTCGGCCTCTATTTGTAATTTGTATACTCCCGGTAATGTTATTTAACCATAATTATTATGATGTACCTTCCAAGTTTTATTGTCGATAGTGTTTAATTTGTTTTTATTGTAATAGAACATGACGTTTAATTGATGACATAATGTAATATAGATTAATTAATTGTTTATGAATTTAGAGATTATAAATTTATTGAGATTGTTACCACCCGGTGTATTGATAAGGAACTGTCAGAGTTGACATAATTTCTAAGAAATAACTGTGTTCCAAAAATTAAAAAAAAAAAACAAAAAGATTAGGACAATCCCATATTCGTATTTGTTAATATAATTAATCAATATACTTATTAGGAAAATGTTAACTGACTACGATCTAATTATATTTTAAATGAATTATTTTCACTGTAGATAAGCAGAGTATCTTTTTTAATTGTATTCAATTATACAAACTATGGTAAAAGTGCATAAGGGATTTTACATTGATGTTTCTAAGTGTCATTATTCACATATTATAAATGTTGTTTAAAGTTTTGTGAAATAATGTCATATTAATATAATAGTAATATTGAATATTGTTATCACATAGGCCTTACTGCATTCAGTGTCTGCTAGCTGAGTTGATGTAATGTTTATGTAATGTCAAGGACATCCTGATATATGCACGAATTTAAGCTTAATACGTCGTTAATAATAACATTATTCTGTGATCATCTTATTCTGTTCTTTCTATATACATATGTTTTATTAGTATCCGATACATTCCTTTTTTGTTTCTTTGAGGTTTGTTTCTCGTTTTCAAAGCGTTAATCATTACTATTTTTTTTGCGAGGAACTGTGTCGCTTCGTGCCAATGGGAGCTAGAGTAAACAAGTAAGCACAGCTTACAGCATATAATGTGCGATGGGGCAGGTTAATTTTCTAAAGTTTTTATAATCCTAATAATATGTGCAATGGTCAATTTATTTATTTTATTGCTTTAATATAAAAATATTTATTTTTTAGAAATTATATAAAATAACTAAATATATTCTATAGTGTCGTGTAAATTGGAGGAATCGATGTTCCTAAATGTATTAAATGTTTCGTACGGTACACCACTCGCAAACTGAATTGTACTACAGTCAAGCATTCCAACTTTGTATTCCACTTTGTAAATAGGCCTAAACTCTACGACTTAGTGTACATGTTGCTTTTATGTGGGAATGTAAATAACTGGCGTTTCAGAGCTTAGTGTGTGTTCATACTGACAGCCGTAAACGCCGACGAAAATCATATAGGGCATGTGTACACGAGCAACTTTTGTTTTCCGGGTTGTGTGATCTCTTAGTTTGAGGCTGTGTTTGATAAAGCGTACTTTGAATTTGCTCAAACTTCAAATTTTAGTTTTACTAGACATATTTATGATCTCTATATAAATTTGTCTTGTTCTACGAATAAAGTCAAAGTGCGCTCTATAGATCTACAGCACGTGCGATCACATATTATGTGCGCGCAAATACAAGACATGCGACACTACAGAGAATTAATATGGGAGACTGTTGCAGAGAGAGAAAAATTGCTCGTTTACAGTGTCCCTACAACTATGTTGAGACTAAACGTTTTTTAAAAATTAATGCATATTGATTAAATGGGGATAACATCTCATATTGTATTTGTGTTTGAATTAGTAACGTATAACGAAATGTATATGTTTATAATATAATATTTGATGATGTTATGTATACAATTTATTAAACATGGATATATCAATAAAATTATATTTTGTGTACGATGAATGTTTAATTTTTATTTTAACAACCCAAGTACCACAACGTAAAGGTGCATCCACACAGAAATTACTTTTTGTGGCGCAAAGTTTGCAAGTGGTGGGAAACAACGGATAAGAAAATGTTAATAAAATGTTCCTGTGCCCAACTTTTCAACAACAGTCATTAAAGTCAAGTTATCATAACTTGCAGTAATTTATGTTATTCGGTGTGGGTGCGATGAGTAACATTCAACAGATTGCACCAAGTTTCCGCCAAAGTTATAGAGAGTTATTTAATGTTATCGTGTTGCTAAATGTTGCTCTACAAAAATAAACTTCGGTGTGGATGCACTATGATATGGACCGTAAGGGTGCTTTTCTACAGAGGTGCGTTACGGAATAAGAGCTTTTAATTTTCATAGATCGCTAGATGTTGGATCCGTACCTAGCTTAGCAATGGTAGAAAGGCACTCTCACCACTGAGTTAGACTCCCACGCTTTTATGCGAAGTTTTTGCAAGATTTTCTTTTGGATTACTTTTCAACGGATTACGGAGTGTGCTCGGTGTCCCGGCACTTAATGGCTCTGGCGCTCTATACTAAAATTATTATACATGCGAAATGTGTCTGTCTGATATCTTTTCAGTTTTCACGGAGCAGAGACAGCTTGCTTAGAGATTTTTATCCCGGAAAACCTTGAACAGTTTCCACGGATATTTTGCAAAACGAATGTATGCGGACAAAATCGCGGGTATTGGCTACATCTAATTAAGAAAACTATTATTTTAAATTGCATGAGTTTTTATTAATAAAATATCAAAAACAAATTAATTTACAGAATTAAAATAGTGAATTGTGTACAAAAGTTAACACTTGAAAAGACAATAATTGTTTTTTAAAACACTAGAAAAATTTTGTACTATGAGTATTGGTTATCTTAGAATTACATTGACTATGAAAACATTTTTATGACTAGTTGCTTAACTTTAAGTCGAACACAGTAATTAAAGATGTCGTCAGGTTTAAAAAGCCCATACGATCGCTATCAGTATCACCTCTGATTGGGGCTTTATCACGTAAAAATGGAGCGGAAATAATATTAAAAGAGCGGTAACTTAGTATGAAAACACTGCGGACCGGGCAGAAGTGAAGTAACTATATCAGGTCCGCTTCGAAGGGGACGCACGCATTGTGCTGTCGCGCTCATATGTGCAGCACCATAAGCATGCAGCACAAGTAAGTTAAGTACATCGTAAGTACTAGGTCCTTAAAATATTGATTATCCGATAAGTAAATAAATGTGAATATTAGTCCGGCTCGAAGGACCAATTTCAAATACAACAAATTACCCTTAAAATCTAATACTAATAGTCACCCGGTTTCAATTTCCGTGGTAAGGCGTGGTTAATAGGTACGGAAGTGGCGAGTGGATCGGACACAACTTTTATTGACTTGGCGACGCGGTGCCCTCTCTAATTTTACCTCCCTTTATCTATTCCGTGAATTTTACTAATACATCTATTAAAAAGCGTAGTGAATTAGTGATTATAAACCAATCCAGATGCAACTAGGAAAAAAAGATAATATGTATGTTTATTTAACTTCCCTCCTTTCTTATGATTTCAGTCACACGAGATAAAGGGACAGAATGCTGTCATCCTAATAGCATAGATGCTGATAACTGGATATCGTATTATCTTCTTTAGTACCTATATATAAATCACGTGTCACGTTGTTTGTCCGCGATGGACTCCTAAACTACACACCGTGTGCAGTTTGATCCAACTTGAAAGATAGGATAGCTTACATCTTAATTTATAGCCGCAATATTATTTTATTGCGAATTATCTTACTAATATTATAATTAATGCGAAAGTTTGGATGTATGGATGTCGGTATGGATGTATGGATGGATGTTTGTTACTCAATCACGCCCCAACGGCTGAACAGATCTGGATGAAATTTGGCACAGAGATAGATTATAGTCTGGAATAACACATAGGCTACTTTTTATCCCGGAAAATTAAAGAGTTCCCGCGGGAACCACAAAACCTCGATCCACGCGTACGAAGTCGCGGGCATTAGCTAGTTTGTCCATTATTTGACATTCACAATAATACTATAAAGAGGTAAAGTTTGTGAGTGTCATAGGCTATATATTATACTATGATGGTACAGATATACCCTTTTCCGAAAAAGCTAAAAATCTGGGTTTAATTTTTGACAATAATCTTTCATGGTCTGCTCATATCAATGAGGTGAGTAGGCGTTTGAACTATTACATTCACTCTCTTCGCAGACTTCAAAATTTTTTACCTTTTCGCACTAAAATTATGTTAGCACAATCTCTTCTCCTACCCCTCATCGACTATGCCGACGTTTGCTATTTGGATGCAACAGAGGAGCTACTCGACAAATTAGATCGGCTTCAGAATTTGTGCATCCGTTTTATCTATGGATTGCGCAAATTCGACCATGTTTCAGAATTCCGTCGAAAACTGAAGTGGCTCCCTATTCGCCTTCGCCGGAATGTTCATATTCTAACACTACTTTTTAAAATATTAAAGTTTTCTTCCCCACCTTATTTACATGAGCATTTCCAGGATGGTCCTCCCCGAACAAGACCTCTGCGCACCTGTGTCATGATAAAGTCACTCGAAGTACCCTCATGGAACACCATATTTTACGCCAAGTCGTATGCGGTGGTAGCAGCGCGTCTCTGGAATTCCCTTCCAGGGAATATCCGTGAGAGTCCATCCGTGGGTGCTTTTAAATCTAGACTGAAGCAGCATTATCTTTCTTCTATATATGATTAGCTTTTATATTTTCAATATTATTTTATTTTTATATATTTATGATTGTATAATATGTATAATATACTGTTATGTATGTATACTTACTAGTATTTTATTTTGTATGTATGTTATTAATTTGTGTATTTATTTGTATATTTATATATTAATTTGTATATTTATTTAATACCTAAATATACTAACCATGAATATTAGGAGTATAAACAAGAACCTAGACGATTTCCTTGTCTTCATAACAAGATTAAAAATAAATCCTGACATCCTCGTCTTAACTGAGTGTTGGACACAGTATGTAGCTAGTCCTCCGCAAGTTGATGGTTACTCGAGTTCACACACAAAAAATACTCACAACCAAAATGATGGGGTTATTGTATACATACGAACCAACTTACCCGTATCGACATTTGAAGCCACAATCTTAGAGTCAAACTGTCTCATTATTAATTTAAAAGATATTCATCTTATAGCTATATATCGCCCAGCTGGCTTCCGTAACCCGCAACCGTTTCTAGAATCTCTTAGTACTTTTCTGGAAAGTACAAGCTATAAACGAATTATCTTAACTGGAGACCTAAACCTTGACCTTTTACCTGACAGCCACTGTTCTTATAGCCAGGAATACCAAAATATACTTGCTATAAATGCTATTACACCAGCTCTAAATTGTCCAACGAGAGAATTGCGCTGTCTTGATCACTTTGCCATCAAAAATATACAAAACCCACGAACCTTTGTCTTTGAACCTACTATTACAGACCATGCACCTATTCTATTAAATTTAAAACTATGTAATAAAATAGATAAATCTTCATCGAATAACACGACTAGATATACTTATAACTATAAAGAGATGGAGAAAAGCCTAACTCAATTAAACTGGGAAAACTACTTTAATTTGACCGACACAAATATTGCAGCAAATTTCTTAGTCAACAGTATAAATGATATAATTTCTAATAATACGCACGTCTTAACTGTTTCTAAAAAACTAAAACCCATTAAACCGTGGATTACCTTTAGTATTGTTAAATGTATGAAGAAAAGGGATCGCCTTCATAGAATATTTAAGAAATCCCCAACAGAAATAAACAAGGTGACATATACGCAATATAGAAATATTTGTAACGCCTTGCTAAAGAATCTAAAAAGAAAATACTTACAAGGGAAACTTAGACAAAATGCCGGTAATTCGAAAGGTACTTGGGACACCGTCAAAGAAATATGTAACTTACCTAAATCAAATGCATCCGCCACAGCCTTACTAAATATTATGGATACCCCTGAAGAATCTTTAGCTCACGTGAATAAATATTTTTCTAGTATAGGGCATGACCTTGCAACCTCAATAATTAACAAATTAGATGGGCAGCACGAAAAGAATAACGCCAATGTAGCATCAAATGCTCCCCTTAATTCGCTTATGTTTTACCCAACCGATATATGTGAAGTTCATAAGATGATTGTAAAACTTAAGAACAGTGGTGCGTCTGGATCCGATAATATAAGTACCTATTTTATTAAAAGATTTAAAAATCTACTCTTAGAACCTATAGCTCACTTAGTGAATTTAAGTTTGTCTTCTGGTGTTTTTCCTGATATTTTCAAAAAAGCAGTCGTTATTCCAGTTCATAAAAGTGGAGATAAGAGATTAGTTTCCAATTACAGACCTATATCGCTGTTAAGTGTGTTGAGTAAGATAGTGGAAAAAATTGCAAACTCCAGATTGGTGAAGTATTTTGAGCAATCAAATCTCATTGCAACAAGCCAATTTGGTTTCCGAGCCAATAGATCTACGCTGGATGCGGTACTAGAAGTGACCAATCATATCACGAAATGTCTTGATAAGGGAAGGAAATGTATTGGCATTTTCCTTGACTTACAAAAAGCTTTCGATACCGTGTCAATCCCTATCTTACTCGATAGACTTTCCAGCATGGGAGTTAGGGGTATTACTTTGGAGTGGTTTAGAAGCTATCTAAAAGGAAGACAGCAGTGTATTAAAATAGGAAATGTCACCAGTGAATTTTCTAACATTACTTACGGTGTCCCCCAGGGGAGCGTCTTGGGACCTACCTTATTTCTCGCTTATATTAACCCACTCTGTAGTTTGTCCCCAAAATCTGGACGCATTGTTTGTTTTGCAGATGATACTGTCGTTTTATTCGAAGGTAGTGATTGGGAAGAAGCGAAGTCGCTCGCTGTAGCAGGACTTCAGCAAATTACATCGTGGTTAGAAGATAACCTACTTACAATTAACACCGCGAAAACAAAATATGTGTGTTTTAGTACATCAATTAGAAATAATCCTGACAAATACCTTAAACTTCCTATTCACACGTACCCTTGTAATCGGAAAATTAACAAAAACAACTGTAGCTGCGATATTTTATCCAAAGAGGCAACTGTAAAATATCTTGGCATAACACTAGATGAACATCTTAAATGGTCAAGTCATATTCAGAACACTTCTAATAAAATTAAGAAACTTATCCCGTTATTCAGAAATCTAAGAGATATTGCGCCTATTGAGACGACTATGATGGTGTATAAGTCATTGTGTCTTCCGATCATGACCTATTGTATCTGTGCATGGGGTGGGGCTGGAAAAACGTTCTTGCTTCAGTTAGAACGAGCGCACAGAACCTTACTCAAAACTATTTTTAAAAAACCATTTAGATACCCTACTGACCAATTATACAAAGAATGCAGTCTACTCAACGTTCGCCAACATTACTTAGTTTCAATAATTTTACGCTTTCACTCAAAATTTGATCACTGCACTTTAAATAACAACAAAAGAGTAGTAAAATTTCCATTATCAGTTGCTAACACAAGTTTTGCCCAATCGCAATTTCAATTCAGCTCATCATATGCATATAATGTATTCAGTAGGGCTAACAGTGGTATTAATTTGAATAAAATTAATAAATTTAACCTGGCTAAATCTCTTAGAAGTTGGCTAGCACCTAAGGGCTACGATGCAACTGAAAATATTCTAAAAATAAAAAAATAGCATTGCGCGCACTTACACATGCACTAACGCACACACACACACACACACAGACACACACACACACACACACACACACACACACACACACGCACGCAGACACGCTCAGTTTTCGTAATAAGTAAAATTAGTTTTTAAATATATTTTTCACATGTTTCACTGGGAGGAACTACCCTCTACAATACAGGTTATCCTAGCGTAGAGGGTAGGGACCGATATTTAATTAAGACACTTGTTTATGGAAAATAAATATTATTCTTATTCTTATTCTTATTCTTATTTCACGTATATATTAATATTGAGCTATATATAGTATATATATTAATATTATATGTATATGTTTATGACAATTATCATAAGTCTTATTAAAAGTTTTTACTTTAGTTTATAAGTACCTACTCAGTTTTATCTATTTTTCTCCATTCTCACATTCTAGGGCTGCTGGAAGAAATCTCTTCTAGAGATAAGTTGTCCTTGTACATGTCCTTTAAATTTTTATGTTTAGTTTTTAAGTTTGGTACTAAATATATAAATAAAAATAAATAAATTAATCCGAAAAATTATGGAGTTCCCGTGGTAATTTAAAAAACTTATTTCACGCGGACGAAGTTGCGGGCATCTGCTAGTAATATAATATATAATTGTCATATTACACTCAAAGCGTTCGAACAGAGATGACGCCATGTTGTTTGTCACACGCACTGCATCTCACTCTCCGCCACTGGTCATTTCTGTATAAACCACGCCTTTTGATTCGAATTAGTACCCAAATCTCATGATTGCTTTGTTATATTTTTCTAAGTTTATTTCCTAATTTCAAGTTAACTGAATTAATATCTATAGTCTATAAAGTGGGGAACAGTTGACACGATCGCACGTTTTCGCTGTAAACTTCTGTGTAGTTGGTCAAGAAGGTGTTTTGTCTTGTTGATATTTTGTCGATGCAGCCTTTGAAGTTTTGGGGGAATATTTTTCTAGCAGCAGCATCTTCTTCGGTAACACCACCTAAAAAAATCCACCATTTAAATTCTTACTCTTAAGTTTATCCCCTTTATGTTTTTTTTAGTGAAATAAATTAATAGTTGTGACAGATAAAAAGCAATAACTACCTATAACCCACATTAGCAACATAATTTTATAACATCGCTTCGGGCCAACTTCTGAACACGGATCTTCTCCCAGAATGTGAAGGTAGACAAGTACCTAACTATAACTAGGGTAGGTACACTCACCAACGAATAAATCCAAATCTTCATAGTCTTTCTCACTATAGCACTGCTCCTCTATGTATGATCTTCCATCGACTATCAAAGTGACATTACTATCAAGTGACAACACTGAGGAATGCCATTCCCCATCTGCCATGAACCCAGCCTGAACCAGGTTTGATAGAAGTTTGGGCGGAGGAGGAAAGTATTCAGCTTTTTGCTTAGTTGAGTTGTTGCAATGGAGAGACCATGTTAGTTTGAGGTAGCCGTTGTCGAGTCCTAGACCCAGGAAATCGCTTCCCTGAAAAATGAAATCACACTGAACTTCGGCTTCCCACAGATTTATTCTCGATACGTTAACCTATTTAAGGCATGTTGTTACATTATATGAATCATAATTCATTAAAACACCTTTCGTCTAATTATCAGGGGTTATAAAAGTTTTCGGTAGGTACCATTGCATGCCTTAATCCGGTTCGTAGGACCAACTTACAGTTATTAGTTCAATAAATGCCTGTCTAATATAGTTATGTACTAAACGTGGGTGTGGCCTGGGTTTAGTCATCGTCAACTGATAGAGGTTCTCTAAACTGGAGCCCCACGACTTGCTTCATGACGTCTCTCCACCTAGTGGGGGTCTGCAAACGACGTCGCCATGTCAGCACTGTGGGACCCCATAGTTCAAACTTCAAAGAACTATGGGGTTATTGCTACTTCAACTTCGCATGTCGAGTTAGTTATGTCGATTAGTTTAGTTCTTCTACGGATCTGTTTATTTCTGATTTGATCCTGAAAAGACATTACGAGCACAGCTCTCTCCATCGCCCGCTGCGCGGAGGTTTAAGCAGCCAATTTTCAAATTCATTACCTTTACCTAGGCCTTTACTAAAACTTTACTAAAGAAGAAAGCAACTAAGTACCATATTGATCCAAAAGAGCAAGCCATTAGGCTCCGCCGTGGTAAAGTTGAGAGCGAGGTAGGAAGGTCGGCTCGGCGCTGAGCTGAGTCGTTGCTCACTTCTTCCGGGGACCGTTCGGCTTAATGAGATCATTGCTTCACCGTCGAAATGTGGGATTGTTATGTTTATATCTGAAATATAGAGGGTATTTAAGTATTTAACGCCTTTAGACAAAACCTGTAAACTAAGTAGGCGTTTTATAAGACGTGGCATATAAAAGGTGGGCAGTGGTGCTGGTGGTGGGCGGAATTGTTGGTGGTAAACAGAGCTGTTGGTGGTGGTACGTGGAGCTCTTGGTTGTACTCGTAGTGGTGGGGTGGTATTGCTCATGGAGGGTGGAACTGTTTGTAGTGGAGGGCGAATCAGCTGGTGGTGATAGGTGTAGGTGTTGATGGTGGGCGGAGTTGTTGGTGGTCGTGGGCGGAGTTGTTGGTGGTCGTGGGCGGAGCTGTTGGTGTTGCTGGTGGTGGTGCTGGTGGTGATGGGCGGAATTCTTTGTGGTGGTGGGCGGAAGCAGAGTCATTGTTACCAATGCTTGCATCGTTCCAGGTTTTCTTTATAGGACAACACACTCACGTTGTTCGCACTGCAAGCCAGCGCGTCCCGAAGGACAAATGCAACGTCCTCGGTAACAGCGTCCTGTAGCACACTGGTTGGGACGGCAAGTAGAACGGCGGCATCGTAGACCACTACTTCCAATGTTTGTGCCACTGCATGCCGCTCCTTCACATGCCCCGACATTCTGGCCTTCTGTGTAAGCAATCACATCTTAGGGCCAACATATAAAAGGCCCGGGAGAAGCCAAAGTCAGAAAAAAGCGTACTTGTGATTTTGGTACCTACCTACTTTCTAGCAAAAAATCTGGGTTCGGCCAAAATAATTTCAAGCTGCCGAATTGCCGTCATGACATAGTACACATTTTGGGCAAAAATCTGAGTAGGACGAAAAATCGGAGTGTGCTTTAGACCACACGACTGAAGTAAAACTTCTGGGTATGAGAAATAAGATACATAACTGAAACATACATTATACACGAAACGTAACTGGCTATGAGAGAAAGAGAGAAAGAAAATGTGTGCTCGCACCTCTCTCTCTTGCCCCTATACGAAACGTAACTCCCTTTCTTTCTGTCTTCACTAACTTATAGATCCCTCTCAACTTTTGTTCGCTTCGTCACACTTTTCGTAACGCTCTCGTCACGCATTCACCAGCTTACTCCCAAGTCAAGCGTGCGTAAAGAAGTTTTACTTCAAAAACTGAGATAGCTAATTAGGCCATATTCATTAATAAACTCTATTTATAACATGTAGGACATACGAGTAAATAATGTGTCTTTTATGTTACGTCATGTTTTGACTCTACCACCGCGCCGGTTCGGAAAACAAGTTCTGCAGATTCTTCTATGATATATCCAGTAACTTTTTTCAATTTAAAGGTGGAAAACATGCCGCATGCGTTTTAAAATAAAATACCCATGAGTGTAATTTCCAGGGATTAAGGAAGGTTGATATTACAAGATAGTGGGCCGTGGAGCGTTGGTCACGCATTTTGCTAAAGATTAATGGTACAAATGACCTAGTTTTCTTTTAAGAGATTTTACGATCCAATTATTGCAAGATGGTGAATACACGAAAAGTCGAAACCTTTAAAATATTATACAGAGTGCAAAGCTTTTTTAGAGCAAGAAAGTTACCTTCAATGTTCTGTTCCTCCAAGGGCAAGAGGATGTTGTTTACGTGAAAATTCCTGAAGCACCCGCTGTAAGACTCCGGTGGTCCAGACATCACATCGAATGGCAATACCGCGAGATCTCTAGCACCACCTTTAACATGATATCATTTCCTATACAATATATATTCACGACTGCCTCGTTGGTCTAGTGGTTGGGCATGTTCGACTGCGACCGTCGAGGTCCCGAGTTCGATTCCCGGGTCGGGACATAATTGAGTATTGGGTTTTTCTGACTAGAAATTCTCAGTACTAGCCCGGAGTTAGGAAGTTGGCGGTGTTTCACCCCCGTGCCTCGGAGAGCACGTTAAGCCGTCGGTCCCGGTTATTATCACTAACATGATAAGCCCGCCAACCCGCATTGGAGCAGCGTGGTGAATCTAAGCTCTAATCCCTCTGTCCTATGAGAGTGGAGGCCTGTGCCCAGCTGTGGGACGTTAATGGGCTGTAGTGGATAGTGGTAAGTGGATATATTCACAAGCCAAATCTTCTTTTATGGTCAACATTTTTGCTCATTATACTAAAGTCTAAACGAGGAAAAGCGCTGCAAAAGGTGTTTCGTTTTTCCTCCAATATGTGACTTTGGAGATCTTAATTTGAACTTTTGTGTTTCCTCAGAAATGTAGTCGGTTAATAAAATTATCACTAAGATTTTTTATCCTCAGTTGAATCGTATGCAGAAAGATCTGGGAGTCTACCCAACTAAAACTCCCACTATGCTCCCTCCTTTCTGTAACTACGTCATCCTTCAGCAATGAAGAGTACAACGCAGGATTCTCGATGTATTGGATTTATTTGTAAAATCACGAAATGAAGATGAAGGACACCCACCTATAGCGATGGAAGCCTCGCTAGCCGTATGAGGGTAGGCATGGGCTAGCATAGGTTCAGTGCTTAAGGATCCGTCCACCCATACGTACAACCGATTTCCATAACGTCCACACTTCACGCTGTGCCATTGAGACATCGATAGTACCACACCAGATCTGACGAGTGATGTTAGTCCTGATAGGTGATCTGGAAGGATTTTTGTAACACGTCTATTGGTCTATTTGTTTATGTAGGTATATTATACTGGCGTTGTGATTATAATAATATACATTATATACATATAAAGTGAACCTCTCTGCAAAAATCCAGCTTTCTAGGTCCAAGGGTTTTTTGCTGGGCGTTAAAGAGTCAGTGAATGAGCGAGCTTTAATGTATCAGATTTTGCATGAACCAAATTAATGTATACGTAATGTAAAATTAAAGAAATTCGCTCAAGTACCTACTGGCTTATTAATCTTTAAAGATATTAACAATGATTTTATTGAAAAGTAACATTTAGGTACTCGTGGGAATTAGAACAATATAAATCTGATGAAAGTTTGGTGATCAGGGAGTATTTCCACCCCGTGCCTTTGGAATACATAAAATACTTTGCACATGAATAATAAATCGATGATTATTCCGGACAGTTGATACTTAAGGGCAATCCAAAACTATGTATGGATATGTAAGATTTTAAAAATCCTATTTCTGCACTGTGAACAAAAAAAATTGCGTTATCTGCATTTTAGGGTATAGCTCACCAGTCCATCGAAATTCCAACAGGCCACCTTGAAGAGAGAGCGCCGTGTAAAAATGTGGGGTTTGTACAAAAATCACAATGCCACGTTCTTTGGCTGGCTTTATTTCTGCCTCAAATGATAAGCTGACACTGGATATGGAACGCGGGTGAAGTTTCAGGTACGACCGTGTTCCAGAGAATAGCAAATCTATTGGCGTCAGATCTGTAACAATTTTACAACCTTGTGTTACGAGTGAGTTGTCTCTGTAATATGGTGCAGTTTATACGTTACTTACTTATAATATACTGAAAGAAGACAATCTAGTTAAATGTTAAAATATTTAAAAAACAAACATACCTATATAGACTGATGAAC
This sequence comes from Erebia aethiops, assembly GCA_923060345.2. Classification (NCBI taxonomy): domain Eukaryota; kingdom Metazoa; phylum Arthropoda; class Insecta; order Lepidoptera; family Nymphalidae; genus Erebia; species Erebia aethiops. The sequence continues at coordinate 13,722,407 of OV281090.1, read as the reverse complement.
ACATAAATCTGTGCATTCCGCAGTCGGGTAAAAAAAACGGGTTTCAAGCAGCAATCGGGCTGGGCCATCCACGAGGTGAGGGGAGTTGCTGGATTCAGGCAGCATAAGGCTTGTGGAAGTGTCAACACGAAACCGATGTCGAGCAGTGGACGTCTATCAGCTGACGGAGACCAAAATGCTAAACAACTAACACGGTGCGACTATTTCAGTCTGTCTGCTTATAGTTGGTGAGCTAAAAAAATGGAATGCAACAAAAATGATTGAAAAACTACAAGATTAATTGCTCTAACCTTGGTCGCAGTGGAGGCCAGTCTTCCCGTAAGGACAGTCACACTGCGCGTCATCGAGCGAGAGAACGCAAGCGCCGCGACATCGAGTACGCGCGCGATCGCACGGACTCTGCGTGTTTGCGCATGTAGCCCCGAACCAACCTTCATTGCATATGCACCTAAAATAAAGACATTGTCATTCTTCCGTAGACAGCTCCATTTTTTTTAATTTTTCATAAGTCGCTTGTACAAGTAGGTAGATGTTAAAAGCTTCATATTTTCATATAAGTTCCGGAACGAGAGCTGTAAAAGTTTCTTCCTTACAACTTACCCATAAGTAGCCGGCGAGTGTATACAGACGCCGCGAGGAGCGTTGCAGGATTTGGCAGTACACTGAGCGACTCCACACTGGCCAACGCCTCGACCCCCCACAGCCTTGCCAGTGCCAATGGCCTGACCCCCCACTTCCCAGATACAACCCCTCCAGCCCGTATGTAGCGGCAGGTCGTGAGGCAGATCGCGGAAGTCTTCGGATGGGTGGCCACCTGAATTTTGATAATCATTGGAATATGCTGCAGGGCGACCGCGTATCTTCTGCATCAATCATTGTTACAGTATCAATTGTTGTGATTGGCTGAATTTATGGTATTCTTGCTGCTTCAATGGATTTTGTCCAATAGTGGAAGAGTGTTAACCAATCAGAGGTGATTGCGATTTAACAATGATTGATGCAAAAGATACGCGGTCGCCCTGCGGGTTTAAGAATCTGTCAATGCAGACACTCCACATAGACTTAAAAAGAGAACTCGGTACAAAATGATTAGGATTATAAACGAGATAAAGTACTTAGCAACTAGCTAACTAGTAAGCAACAAGGAAAGAGTAGGAAAACTCAGATCCTGTAAAGCATCCTATGCTCCTACAGAGAATAGATTTTGCATCAGTTGATTGGTTTAAAAAAAAAACAAATATTTGACATGCATTTCTTGGAAACAGTCGTCATCGCTTATCACATGAGTTATCCCGTGTTATCCAATAAGCCACAACTTGAATGTGGCAAAACTGACGGAATACCTAAGTTAATACTTAAGTATTCTGTCAGCTTGACGTAATGGACGTAAGTTATTACCAATGTAAATGTAAGGCAGCAAGGTCATGTTAGATCGGTGTGCAGGTGCGTTTCCCATGACGTTCTGCCTGCCGTCTATCAGCAAGCCGGCGGTCCGACCGCGTCTCCATACCCTGACAGTATGACCACCTCGCCGAGGGCCTAGAGCTCGAGCAGTGAAGATTCGACGAGGACCTGGTGAAGAAGTTATTTAATGTTTTTTTTTAAACAATACAATATAACTTAAAGCTAGATAGCCTAACCTAATTACAAGGTATATAAATCCCGCCCGCCCGCGTGGAATGGTGGCTAGAAAGCTGTCTGACAGCCAGGCTGATCCTTTGCGCAAAAAATGAGCCAACCCTTCTGTCACCAGATGAGACAATTAACCGCTGTAATTATTTATGCCAATATGCCAAAATTGATTAAATTGATGATGTTGATATTCAGTAATAATATCTCGAGGTTATTCCTAGTATCCTAGAAAGTAAAAGGCAGTTCTAGGGAGATGTAAATCATTAAAGTCACGTGATCTAAGCGGAGTCTGTGGAATGTGGATGTCCTGGAGGAAGCGGTCGAAGATGTTGATTGGAGACAACGATGATCTTTAAAAGCTAAAAGATAACAAGCAGTAGAAACACTAAAGGACAATTTTATATGTTTTATCGATTGATATTCCTACTAATTTAGAGATTTATTTCAAGTACTTGGAATCGCACTCGCACGCACAAATGACACACTTAATGATCATGACTCACCACTTCCCATATTCCACGTCAGCATTATATAACCCTTTACAAACGCCAAAGCCATATGTTGGCTTCTGGAGTCGTGTCTTCCGTTTTGACCCGCGAAGGCCAGAAGCGATATTTGGTCCATATCGGCTGTCTGGAATCGCAGGCGCAAGTCGAAGCGATCAGAGTTCATGGCGGCAGATGATAGGGGGTACAATACGTAGGAGGATTTTCCTGTTGTAATCGGGGCGAGGGATGGTCGTGTGATTTCCACATCTGTAATTATTTAATAACGATAAGTAATTTGAAAACGTTAAAAAATATTTTATTCACTACAAGTCAGCCCTTGACCGCTTGTGAAATTATACCACCTGTCCTAATAATTTAAATACCGGTTCGGAACGATTTCTTAGTCCTACAATAATATGACCGGAGTATCCACTCACGGACCCACCCACCCTCGGACCCGGTGGTATTCACTCGACTATTCAAAATCTATTTAAATAAAACATATTTGATTTTGATTTTTGATTTTGGAGTTCAGGCTTTCTCCCTGTTATTTTTACAATGTAAGGAAATGTGGCTGTTTCAATGACATTGAAACTGTTCCGTTCCCACATTCGTTTAAGTTTGGTTTCGTCTCGATAACTTACTGAATTCGCAGAAGATGCCATGCTTGCCGTATGGACACAGGCAAAGGAATCCACTGCCGGGGTGGCGGACGCAACTACCTCCAGATTGGCAAGGGTTGTGTTCACAAACAGACTGATTGCAGTGGTCTCCCATCCACCTGCGTGAACACACAACTCCTTAATAATTTGTTATTTAAAATGATTCTCTCTCTTTCTCTATTTGAAAATGAGGTCAAGCGGCACAATGATTCCTCTCTCTGCACCGTTCCAAATAAAAATTTTGAATTTTAAATAAATAACGCTATTTAAAAAACCCAATGTGCTTTAGACCACACCATTGAAGTAAAATTTATTTATGATATGAGAAATACAATATAACTGAAACATACTACGAAACGTAACTGGCTATGAGAGAAAGAGAGAAAGAAAATGTGTGCTCGCACCTCTCTCTCTTGCCACTACAGTAATAATATATGAGACGTAACTCTCTCTCTTTCTATCCTCACTAACTTATATCTCCCTCTCAACTTTCGTTCGCCTCGCCCGATCACATTTTTCGTAACGCTCTCGTCACGCTTTCACCAGCTTACTCCCTAAGTCTAGCGTGCGTAACGAAGTTTTACTTCAAAAATTTGAGGAACGGTGAAAGCGCGTATATATCGCGTAGATCTGCTAACTAGTGGAGTCTAACACATCAAATCAAAATAAGCTATGATAAACACAAACAGTTGAAGAAAGACAAAGATAAGCAAGTTAGGCAGACACGAACAGAAAACAACAACAGAATTCTAAGAAAAATTGTGGCGATGATCAGGTACAAAGAGTTGGAGAAGGTAGGCAAGCAAGTATTTGGATTAACTTACCCATTAGCACAAGCACAGGTGTAGTGCACACTATCTCCGTGGTCACTGCACGTGCCTCCGTTCATACACGGTGAAGATAGACACGACAGAGATGAGCATTCTGTCACTTCTGCTGCGTCGAATGCGTCGTCGAAAATCTCACGCTTTTCGCCATTTACCTTGTACACAAAGATAACGGTATGGATCTTTACAACTTTTTTAAATTTATATTATAGTACGTTTTCATAGCTTCAAAGTTCAGTAACTTATAAAATTCGTCTAGGTTCTTATGATTTATGGTAATTTACCTTAAGTACTATCTGTCATCGTTATCAATTTAAATTAAATGAAATTTATGGCGAATCACCAAATAAAGCAAGAAATACGAAAACGAAATTAAAAGGGCAAATCATTGAGACCTGCTTCTATATTATCAAATTCACTTACAACCAAATCCTTTATACATCCAACGAATGGTTTGCTGTAAGTAGCATTGCTGTTGGGTATATTGCCAAAGTAGAGGATAGTGCTTTTGTCAAGTGAGAGAATGGTAGCAACTTGTCCTCCACTCATAGCCACCGTGTCGTTGAGGCGAAGCGTTCCGTTACAATGCTTCTCTTTCAAATAGAGATCCAACCTGAATGTGCCACATTTCACAAATTAGATAACAAAATTTATTTGGGTAAAGCACTTTAGCCGTTTACAGTAAGCGTTTAGGCGAGTAAGAAGAGGTGGTAGATTCTTCCAATTTATCTAGTAAATTTTTAAACTCTTCACTACCAAATCGCATTTTTTTAAAATAAGCTTGTAATTTTAATAGAGCTTTCGGTTTTTCAATTCATATTATTTTGCACAAGATATTATGTTACGCATTCAGTAAAAAATCGACTGTTAAAGTATTCAAGTTTTTAACAATCTCATTCAGTGAACACTTCTCTTACCTAGTTTCTATATTCATCAAATATCCTTTATTCACGTAAGTTTTTAGCTCACTCAGCAACATTGTCTGGTATCCGCAGGAAAATTCAAACTTCAGCAATCCAGATTCCATGTACAGCTTCATGTATGCGCCCTCTGCTATATCCACATGCATTATTTGACCGTCAGTTATAAGCGTTTTGGCGTTGAACCCAATACTTATCGATGTTGAGTTATTGACGTGGTGGGATATGTACGAATTACCATCAAAAGCAGCTGAGGTTATGATAATTTTTTGTTCGCAAAATCTTCCTCCGTAATTGAAAGCACAATGGCACTACAAAGATGATATCGTTTTAATGAACGCTGTGATATAAATAAAAACTTGATGTAGAAAATATCAAATCGGCAAAATTTTAATGGCCTGGGTAGTTTGGTCGTTTTTATTGCCCTGTTGGTAATCCTAGATATCGTTAGTTCAACAAAGATTGCATAGACCTGCAAGCCTTTAGATGGGCCGAATATTTTAAAGCAGCCAAAGCATGCCACGATCTTTTTGAGTCAGAGAAGTAAGTTTAGAAATTGAATAGCAACTTACCCTGATACCGTGTAAACCGTTGATACAAGTCCCGTGATTATTACAAAAAGTATTGGTACATTCAGATTGAAACGTTGTAAATGCCGGTGTAGTAGCATCTACATCTATTGATTCAGTTGAAGTAACTTTAAAAGTCACCAGATCTGTGGAATGTGTTGTTTCTACAGGAGTGTCTGTAAACATTTTATGAGTTGTTACGTCTTTAGATGAAGTGGTAGAGACATCAGAAGATAAAGTTGTTTCTATTGACGATTTTGTTGGATCATCAGTTATTGTTGTTTTGGTAGACGTAGTTTCTTCATGTGCTATAGGAGATGTCATATCTGATACATCCTTAGTAGTCATAGAAGTTTTAATTTTCTCAGTGGTTGTTGGTATCAGAATAGGGGGTGGTATGTCTATAGTAGATGCATTTGTTTTGCCACAAGTATCTGTACATTCAGTTGTAGATTCAGTCTTTGAACTATCTGCTTCTAAAGTTTCTCGTGTTATTTCTTCTGTTACAATTTCTGTACTTGAACCTATTTTGGCTGTAGTTGATTCGAGTTCCATTATTGTTGATTCAGTTTTTATTGTTGTGAAATCTCTTTCTGTATTAGTTTTAGATTCTGTAGTAAAACCAGTTGTAATAGTTGCTATGTTAGAATCACTTGTGGTGGTTAAATTCATAATTTCTGGGATAATTGTTACACCAGTAGTAGAACTGAAACTCGTATTGTATTTTGTATAATCAATCGTCGAACTGCCAATTGATGTGGATTCAGTGAATAGCGTAGTAATAACTGATTCATTATAGCTAGGACCATATGTTGGGCTGACATAGTCACATTCATAGCTACCATCATCTAGGATTAGGCAATCGCATAACGTTCCAGTAAGCCTTGGAGGACAAGAGCAGGTGAAGTTATCTACACCATCGATGCAGGTTCCGCCATTCATACACCTTGAGACATGAAAACAGATTTAGAAAGCTTTTTAAAACCTGTACTTGTAACAAAAATGTTCATAGCTAAAATGCAGTCTCTGAACGAGTTTTTGAAATGACCCCCTTTGAAATCTATTTTGACCCTCGGTTGAGGGTCAAATCTAAAAGTCGTTTAATTTCTAACCTTGGTCCTAATAAGCATTCGTCGTATTGCAGTTCACATCGTTCGCCATGGTAGTCTGGTACGCAATAGCAAATTCTCACTCCATCTTCGACGACGCACAAAGCGTTGTTGCTGCATGAATCCTCGTCGCAAAATTCTATTTGCACTTCACAGCTTTTGCCTGTGAAACCTAGATCCAAGAAAACAACGTCAGCTACATGTTTTTTTACAAGAATAAATAGAACTTAGATACCCTTTGAAACAAATCTACAGTATCTGTATTGATTTGTAAGTATTTTGGATTAGGTTTTAGGAATGCATTTGGGTTGGAAATTGTTTTAGATCTCTTTTCACAATAAACGATTAAAAATGGTAACGCATTGTTGCGAAATCTTGATAATTTACGATACACGATTTACCATAGGTGCATGCACACATATAATCAGCATGTGCATCGATGCATACTCCTCCATTTCTACAGGGGTTCGATTGACATTCGTCGATTTGTGCCTCACATTTTGGACCCTGCCATCCTAGAACAGAAGAAATATTATTATTTATAATTTTGATATCTGCTTCTAAAATAACGCCAGTTCAACGAAAATTGCTATAATAGACGGCTATGTGGGAATCAAGAAACACCTCCAAAAAACATACAGGAATACAGGAATGCTAACCAGTTTTTGCGCGAAATATTCGATTATTCTCTGACCTGCGAAGAATTGTCAATAGACCGGGTATAATAGGGTTGGATTGGTTACTTTGCGCAAGGATCTGGTACAATATAATGAGACAAACTGGAACACTGGACAGGAGCTCTGAGTGAAGGAGGCATGGCAAAGTGGCCATTAACTGGAAGGATCTTTTCCAGAAAATCTTTTACTTACATACACAATGTAAGATGCCTTTACCTGCTAAACACTTGCAGTAGAACTTATACCCTGGTCCTTCGATGCATTCCCCGCCATTATAACATCGGACTTCTTCGGTTGAATTGCAGACGGCTACATCCAATTCGCAGTGGTCTCCTGAGAACCCTGGTATGCAATGGCATACGTACTCGTTCGTCATATCAATGCAAGTACCGTTGTTTAAACATGGATTGGACTCACATTCGTTGTAATTTGTCTCGCAGCTGTCTCCTATAAAGATTACAATACGTTTCAAAAACATTTGACCTAAGTTAAATTTGACAGTCAGTTAAATAGGTACCCTCTTTAATAGTTAGTTTTAAATCCGTAGCCCTCAACATTGAGAGCTACAGTATATGGCGCGCATTCGATTTCTCATTGGCTGACACTCCTCCACCTTGGACCTTTGGCTGACCTCTGCTACTTTTTCTTCGTTAGGATAAAGAGTGAATTTATTCATTCTGATACTCAACTTTAATTTATCAAATCGATATGAATCAATACACCTAGTACAATAAACACCGTTTGTGGTGGTGGTGGGTGGTGTTGTTGGGTGGTGATGTTCGTGGGCGTGTTGGTGGGTGTTGGGGTGGTGGAGAGCGAAGCTGTTGGCGGGCGAAGCTATTGGTGCGCAGAGCTTTTAGTGTTGATGGGCAAAGCTATTGGTTGTGGTGGATGGAGCTGTTGGTGGTGGTGGATGGTGTTTGTCCGTGATATTTGTGGGTGGAGCTGTCGGTGGTGGAAGGCAGAGCTGTTGGTGGTTGTAGGCTGAGGTATTGTTAGTGGTAGGCGGAGCCGTTGGTGGTGGTGGTGGGCAGTATTGTTGGGCAAAGCTGTTGGTATTGGTGAGCAGAGCTATTGCGGTCATAGTGGGTGAAGCGTATTGATCTATCCGTTTCAAGCTTGTAAACATGCCTATAAATCCATCAGGACACGAGCAGTTGTAGCTGGCCACGCCGTCGACGCACGTGCCTCCATTCAGGCAGGGGCTGGACCAGCACTCGTCCCAATTCGTCTGACACTGCACCCCGGTGTATCCGTCGATACAGTAACAGGAGTACGTGCTGAAAAGTTAAATACTGACTGAAAGTCAAGACTGGTGTAAGCGCGCGTTTTGAAGTTTGGAAAAAGTTCCTAATTTGACTAATTTTCAAATACCTAATACTAAAATTGTACATAATCTCATACAGAAATCTCGTACAATTTAACAAATAAGTAAAAACAATTAATAGAGTATCAAGTATGTCACTTTTTTTTGTCGCATTGTAACTTTTATCAAATAGGAGTCAGATAATATATTATGATGATTTTCAGATCTAAGGTCATATTTTGGTTTGGTTTGCTATAAGGTAAATATTATAACATAGGATGAAAACTGACTAAGTGAATTCTTACAATTGGCAGACACATTGCTAAGTTTCTCACAGCTAAGAGTACCTACTCACTTAAGATTTTTTGAAGAAATAAAATAATTACATGGTGTGCGGAAATTTTGTTTAAAAGTTTTTAAATTCGCTGGCAGTAAATTCCTTTTTTGATTCGAGACCAACGTAACAATTTTCGTCGTGACACACAGCGAAAAATTTGAATGGTGTGGCCGCGGCTTTATGAAGATCAGTAACAGGTACATAGAGTTAAAATATCTATAAAGAGGTATAAAGTTTGTGAGTTTGTGACGTTGTAAGGGGTAGGTAATCTCTTGATCTACTGAACCGATTTTGAAAATTCTGGTACCAATTATTGAAAGCCACATTATTTGGAAGTGTCATATAGGCTATATATTAACCCAAAAAATTAGGGAGTTCCCGTGGAAATTTAAAAAAAATATTTCACGCGGATGAAGTCGCGAGCATCTGCTGGTAAATATATTAGATACTTTACCTATAACTTTAAACATGCCACACCATGGATTCTAGGAATATGGTTGTAGATGCCACAACTATTGATTTAAATGGTAGTTTTTTTTGTTTTCTAGTCGCAAATAGGTCGCGAACAATGCATCGTGGTAAAAAGGTAAGTACAACTTACCTATTGAAATCATCGATACAAATGCCGTGTAAGCACGGGTTGGCAAGACAAGCGATCCCTGCCGACACCAATGGCACCATCAAAAACATCCACCACACACATTGCAGTGACCTCTTAAGCCCCTTTACGGGCATCTTAAATATATGAAAAACTCTACCACTGGTTGCTACTTTTTAGGCTGCATATTTGTTATTTCTATACAATATACCTACTTACTATAAATATAAAAACTTTTTTAAACATGTAAGGAATTAAGAGAATCTCCACAAATTACTTATAATGGTTTTATCCAAACATTTTTTTTAATAAAAGTAATCCAGAGAAACAAGTTTAGAGCTAAAATGTGTTATTTAAAATATGTAGATTTCAATTCAAAATTCGAACTCAATATGTATTAGCTATCTGTTTATCACAAAAAAATTTAAACTTCGAATTCCTAGTGTTTAAAGTTAATGTATTTATTTCGAATAATTTAACTCGAGGTTTGAACAACTTTTAAATACCTAATTTATAGGTCTCAGTTTAGGTGTGGTTTCTAGTCCACGTTTCTATGGTAACCGTAAACACAATACACGCGGTCAATGATACCCTCTCTTTTATTGACAAAATTTAAAGACTGACCTCGATTTACCGCCTATTCAGCATCCTGTCAGTTTAAAACTTTTGATATAATACACGCTTTTTCCAATGACGAGGATAGAAACTACCGTCGTGTCGTCGGTTGAGTGTTCATGTCATGGAATTAACTAATCGTTGGAAATAATGATGATATTATGACTATGGAGAAGATTTATAAGAAATATAACTAAGTATCAACCATCCATCATTATAAAACTGTTTTCTAATCGCCAATTTGTATCCTTTAAGTACTTTATCGCTACATACAATAATCTTGAAAATCCCGCCCTCAGATCAGAATTACAAAGGATTACGTACAATTAAGTTCCCAATCATAGAGATATCCCAATGTTCCCGCCTCAGATTAAATTCCCGCCATAGCGTCGCCATAGCCATCTAGGCCGCCATACTGTTTTTAACAGCCAATAGTAACAAACTGTGGTATCAGCCAATCAAATACCAGAATTCTGCTGTCATGAAATGTCATTTTCTTACAATGGAAATTATCGTTCAAAAAATTTAAAATTTGATTTTGCCTAACTCAAAGATGTTGATTATGTATGTAGTAGGTATTGATTTATAGTTAAAATAACACATCTTTTTTTCATAATTATTTTATTAGTAAAGATAAAGTAAAAGTTGTCTTTGTTCTTCTTGTGATTTAATTTTTGGACCTAACTTAGAAGTACTTTATACTAACTCTATGTTGGAAGGCCTTCGAACTAAGTTCGATGTGGGAAGAGCAGTGTTTCCACAATGAGGGGAAATTCCCCATTTGAGGGGAAATTAGGGTCCATAGGGAAAGAAAAAGGGGAAGACATTAAAAGGGTAAATTACGGGAAATCATGGGTAAAACCTAGCTTAAAATATTGCGGTAAATTTCGGAACAAATTTTTTTATGGACTACCGTGGACTAGCGTGTTGCCGTATAAAAGAAACAGTGACAACACGTGCAGGTGGCGTATAATTACCCTTATTACCATTCTGTTTAAGGCTTAAAATATTATTCTGTGCTAAAATGTATGTGCTGATTGCGTAAACTGACTTGGAATAAGAGATGAGTATACAGCCCCAAGTTTTATAGATTTCTGGTGAGGCTATAAATAAAATACGAATCGTTTAATTATACTTTATTCATGCTTAGTCTATTTTTTTTAGATTCGCTTGCAGTTGCATTGGACTGTACAAACTTTAGGTTTGGTATTTCTAGCTGATTTTTCATTAGTTGTACAGAAGTTGTTCCCGTTCTTTTCAAGCCAGATTTTACACACAGGATTGATGCATATTCTGATAAGACAGTAATTTATATTATTTATTTTAGTTAGTTTAGTTTAGTAAAATGTAAGGAGTTAGGTACGTGTGAAAGGCAATATTATCACTTCTTTTTTGTTTTCCCGATGAGTTAATACACTTCTTTACTACGCAAGCGGTCATTTTTAATTACTTTTCGCGCGCTGTGTTTGACAAAACAACTGTCACAATAAATATTTCTAGTTTTGTTTAATTACTGGAGCTCTTAACCACTAAAACCAACCACAAATTAGAAAGAATATTTGTTACCAACATTACAACCTAAAGAAATTGACAGCTAGCGATGTGTGTGTGTGATTTTGTTGACGCATTTAGTGTAAATAATATTATCATAGTATAGTATCACCAGAGGCGTGGGCACTTGGGTAGGCTATAAAAGAAAATCGATAAAGACCTTTTTTTAGTTACTACACTAGGGCCAAAAGTAAAAACTACAGCAGAAAAAATTTTGAGGGGAAAAAAGCCCTGAGGAGGGGAAATTTGAATCGAGGCGCGGGGAAATCAAATCATTAAAGTGGAAACACTGGGGAAGAGTTCACTTCTTGAATCTTGACGGCGGAACGTTAGAGTTTCCTTTCGGTCGTTTCCAATTAGATTTTTATTTTAGCTTGCTTGGTTCTTAGTGCCGTTTAACTAATTTTCTTTTGCCGAAAACTTCGGGTAAACCTTTACGATTAGCTTAGAATCGTCGTAAGTGATAGTTTAATATAGAACATTGAATAAATTAAACCAAAAATGGATCCTGGTATTCTTTGTTTCCACCATTGTGATCACAAAGTGTTTTGTACCATTATACCTGAAAATTGCCCTGTTTGTCAACAGAAACTAGATAGATACGACTACAATCTATTGCCATTTAGGTGAGTTTAGCGAGCTTGTGTTTATTTAATAGAGTTCTGGTCATTTTATCGATGATTTTACAAAGAGAGAGTTTGTTGCTAAGCGTCCTATTTTCGTTACAGAGTACCATATCCCTTTGTAAAAGCCTCGCAGCATCCGCGGGCCATCGTTATGAAGCCAACTCATGGGGATTTCCTTAAGTGAGTATCCCTAAAAAGTCGACTACAGTGTCTTAGTCAATAATTTATTCTTTGAAAGTTGACTCACATCCCTTGTAGATAACGTGTATACAATACGACTATTGTGTTTCAGCGACTACTACAATTCTAAAGACTTACACATAGGGGTCACTAACTCTCAGGGATGTGTTGTAGAGTTCAGTGAAGAGGGCATCCGAAGTGTTGACCCCGTTACTAAGAAATGGAGTGGCTGTGAGACTAGTGTAGACTGGGACCAATGTCTATTATTAGAACAGTTTGATGAACTGTGGAATGAGATTTGGGATGGTGTGCTTTTAAAGGTAATTTATGACACTTGTAAATTAATTACATAAAGTAGACTTGGAAATGTAATAATGATTTGTGCCATAGATGCTCTACAAAAACAAAATCAAATATGAATATACATAATAGAAAATCTCAACTCTTTGCAGAATTCTTATTATTTAATAGTAAGTAAGTACTTTACTAGTAAATAATTAAAATTCTGCTAAGAGTTGATGCAAGTAGTAATAGGAAATTGTAGGGTTAATTTGCAGGGAGCAAAAAGAAAATAAATAAAATTAGTTCAATTGTTCTAGTTCTATCTTTATCTATAAAAGGCTTAATAGAAAATGTACTTTATAATCCATAATAAGTCTTTTTATCTTTGAACTTTATCTTTCCTTTTAGGTGAGCTTAAGTCCACTCTGGGAAGCAGAAAGGTACAATGAAGAGAGACACAATTGTTTCACTTTTGTACTTGCATTTCTACGAGCACTTGACTGCGGGGAGCTATCAGAAAGAGCTCATGATCCTAAGCTCTTCTGCAAGCAATATGTAGTACCCAGAACTTCAGCTGCCGGGAAGTATATATCTCTTTATAGACAACTGAAACGACAGAGCTACTTTATACAGAAGCAATGATAGCTTATCCAAATATGTTTGAGCAATTTTTACAGCCAGTGCAGATAAAAAATGGAATGGTGACTGAGCCTCTTTGGCACACTAATGGAGTCAAATAGTCTTGATTGCCTCTCTAGACCACGTGCACTGAATTTATATGTAGACATATTAATATTTATTTGTATGCAGCCAATATCCTTTTAATGAAATCATATGTAACCTTGCAACTTCTATTGCAATTCTTCAATACATTTATGTATTAATTAATGTTTATTTTTGACAACACTCAATTGAGTACTAATTTACAAAAACTTCTGTGTAAATCTGAGAGCAACAAGTAATGCCATTTTCCATTTGTTATCTGTGTGGTTTTCAATAAGGACCAAAGTGCACAGATACTTTTAATATAAGCAATTGGTGATTTTATCCAATTTTAACTCTGAACATATTTTGATCTGATGCGATCACTATGAGATCAATCCTAGTTATTTGCCAAAAGACGATCGACACAGTTGCGAAATTACTGATTCCCAATGCTTCTCTGTGATTTGGGCTTAATTTATTGTATGTATTTATTTATTATCAGTTCAGTATTAACTGTGATGTCTCATATTTAGGATATAGGTTTCTTAAATTTTAACGCATTTAATTCAGACCAAATAGGGTATTTGCATATTAGGGTATATGTTTGCATAAATAATATAATATTATCTTAAATAGTCTAGTTTTATATTTACTGTTCTTCAAAATTTGTTTCATGCAATTAATGATAACAACCATTAAATTAGTTGCATGGAACAAATTAAAAAATGCGAGTATCATTAAATTAATATAATCACAATGCGAGTAATGTGAGTTAGTTTATTCACCATTTAATTTTTTTATTTGTTTCACGCAACTCAACACAAGTGGCATGCCAGGAATGAATTGAACTACTAAAATAATGGCTGATATGTTTATTATGTATTACAAATGTTAGGTAACAGCAACCTCATGAACCTATATCATGGTATATTATGTGTTGAGTTTTTTTAATTTCCAGCCATTTAAGGAAGACATTAAACATAATATAATATATTTTAGTTTGAACTTTGAATGCATGCCACGGAATATTTTCATCAAAGATAAAACAAAAAAGGCTATAAGCGATAGTGGTTTTATTTTAAATGGGTGTGTTTATGAAAAGCTATATTATATAAATTATAATACAAGATATAAGTAGTATAGTATAAGAATATAGAAGATATACACGTAGTTTATTTAAATTATAATTTTCTATATAACATTAAAATTAACTTGCAAGTTCTGTGTCTGTTTATATATTATTTTAAAATAAGATGAACTTCATATAGTCCGGGAGGCAGCGACATTATTTGTGCGATTATTCCTACAAAGCTGATTCTTTGTTATTTTGAGATCGTACGTAAACAGAATGGCAGTCTACCGCGCCGATGTTGTTGCATACAGGATAATGAAAGTCTACCGCCTCAGAAGCGTTGCCATCTAAGGTCTACCACCCACGTAATGTGTTGAAAAATTAACTTTTTGGACTTATTTCTACAAGGCTGAATTTTTTTCTAAAATAGTTAGGTTTATAAAAGAACAAAAAAAGACAGTCTACCGAGAATCCAACGTTGCTAAAGCCTTGGTAGACGCGATGGAATGCACTATCTCCCGAGCGCAGCTACTGCGCCGATCCGCTACAAGTCGCTCTGAATAATTTGGACATACCGGCAAATTAAAATCTACAAAGCTGGTCTTTCGTCTACAAGTGGTTTACGTTAATTATTATTAAATTATCGCTGTCTACTTTCGATAGAAGCCGGCGGCAGTGGCAGGGCACTTAGTTTTTATCGGGTTAATATATCTAACAGATTACAATCTAACGGTTTTTGCAATCTTACGGTGACATAAACATTGTTTGACAGAAAAATTAGCTTTGTAGGATTGGGTGCAAAATTTCGGTCGCTGTCTCCCGGACTAATACAGATTACTCCAAGTGTGTCAGTACATTTGCTTTATTCTTCCATACCTACTCGAATTAATCTTTTTCACTTTACACTTCCATAGATAATAAAAATATATAAAATGCCTAAGAATGTAATTATATTAACTGTAGTTCATTAAAGTAACATGCATTATTATTGCATTATTATAATTATTATGCATGTCATTGATCAAAGCATAAACACGTAAAATGCTAACGACACTTTTTACCTGTGTCATTACTATTAATACGGTAATATTAAATACCGCATATCCCTTTTTAATAATAAGATATCAATAAAACAGCAGTCGCCATGAAAGTGGAAAGTATAGGTGAGATATTTTTTAATATTCTTTAAAATATGTTTATTCATATCACATTTTAAACGCAATTCTGCAAATTCGGCCTAAAATATATTGGCAGGTCATTAGAAAAGACAAACGTCTATTCGTTGCGCCAACATGATAAAAATACCGGCCCAGTGCGTGTCGGGCCACGCGTAGTGTAGGTTTTTGTCGTAACCTGTCACAATATGGTCATTTTATACTCGACTGACAGACGGACAGACAGACGGACGGACGAACATGCAGACGAAACTATATTGGTACCTTGTTGACTAGGGAAGCCTAAAAAATTGTGTCTTCATACACGTCATAATATTATATATGCTGTGTCATCCTTAGCAGAATGTTCCCTGCGGTAAAGATAAAAAGTGGTTTTACTTGCGGCTCGTTATTCATTATACACGGGCAATCCAGGTGATCCAGACATATTAGGTACATGTCACATGGCGGCAAATTCTAAACTAAGTGACGAGCGGTAGGTAAACCGCGGTTTCGGTTTCGGTTACAACTTAAAAGTTTGATTTGGTATGGCATGCAGAGTGCAGCAGCTCTTGCTTTGTCTTTATAATTACACCTCAAATTATAAGTTAAAATTACCAGGCAGTTTCTACATTCATGGCGCAAGCTGAATCTGAAACAGTTGGTGTCTATTTAAGGAATTGTATGGTAGTAATCAATTAGGACTAGGAATTTTCTAAACATTTACAATATGGGAAGTCTAAGTACTTATCTTGTTTCATCGTTCAATGTCAAGTCATTCCATATTCATCTTCCAGTGTTTGCATTATAATTTTACAGTGATTTTAATCTTTAGAATAAGGGTCCTTTCAGACGTGCCACAACCAAACAACAGCGCGCGTAGATAAAATACCATCAGTAATTTGTGGCTGCGACAACATGACTTCAGGCAGCCGTAAAGAGATTGTGAAAAGTGCTTGAGTCGTCGAGTGAGTGAGTGAGCATGTTGCTCTTGGGGGTTACTGCCATCGCTTAAAGCATTGCTATTTCTAAATTACAGTTTTATGTCACTTCCCCATAAAATAAAGATTACAATTATTCTAGAACACGAATGCAGACTATAAAATTATTATTGAAATGATACGTCTATAATAATCGATGCAAGTATGGCCCCTGGTTTAGTTGTGGTGTGGTCCATCGGAATAAAACATCAGCTATGTTAACGTAACATAACGTCTTTGAGAGGTGATATCTAGTGAAAGGCCCGATATATAGCGTCAGTTCTTATACTGTTTAGATAGGTATTGCGTATACTTTAATACTGTACAAGAATCAGCTTTTCTAGATAACACGTCTTTGATCGGCCATATCTAGTGAGAGGCCCGTCAGCATGCGATCAGACTTTCACTAACATCATCAGTGCAGAGTGTAGCACCCAGCTATTACTGAATCAGCTTTTCTGGGTATGGTTACAAAAAGTGCAGCTATCTCTTAGTCTATAACTTCGTTGATGTCGTTTTTGCACGGTCGTCAGTCAGAGTTCTATGAGTTTAATCATTTACCCAATAGCCAATACACATAAAAATATAACTGTTAGTAGCGTTATTATATAAATTATCAATCTAAAAAGTAAACTACAACATACTATTTATTATATTAGGTACCTATGTAAACTAGTAGATCTATGTAAACTGAAATTGCTTGCATTGGGTACATGTTTTTTACTAATTCTTCCAATTACGTACTATCTTAAGGCGAGTCACCGACAAGATTTTAGGAGGTGAGGTGTGGGGTGCCGCCCGCGCGTCTCGCGGTACGTTTCTCGTAGAGACTGGCGGGGTAGCGGGCAGCGCGGTATGTTCTGAAACCGCTTGGCAACGTTCAAGTTCTGGGATTTATTTTATTTTAATAATTTGATTGAAACAAAGTTTAGCAGGTTCTCATTAATACTTCAAGAGAAATTTATCCATATAAAAATTATGAGCAAAGTCGAAAATTTTATTAATAAAAAATTCGTTTTAAACTTTTAATTTAGCCTGTTTCAAGATTTTTTTGATCGAGTAAAGTACATCCTATCGTGTAACAAATTAGCACATTCTTTAGACAATATCTTTAAGTGTATGGGATATTTTTTGTAAGACCGTTATTTAATAGTAAATACCGAAAACATTTGATCTAGCAAACCCGTTTTCACCGCTGAGCTGAGGTGACTCGCCTTAATTAAATGTGTTACTTATGTAAGAACATTTAATTCGCTGGAGTTACTTGTACGTTATCATCTCATCAATTCATCATACTTGTACTACTGTTCATTTTCACATACATTATACATAATCTTAAGTAATTAAATGACGTAGGTAACGCGTACTCAATGTCGAATATACTGCCATAATTAAGATTTTATACTTATAAGGTTAAGTAGCTGGTAAAAAATTATACCTTAACTCTGTGGAATTGCTTTGTCTCCGAGATACTTGTTTCTTAAATTAGTCATCAATGATAAACACACTGATTGTTTAATTCTTGGGTATTGTCTTGTTTTATATGTTAGACATAGCGTGGGGCCAGACGAGCGTAAGTTTGTGAGTTGTGAGTCGCATGTTTTCAGTCGCGTTGTTTCGGATCAACTAGAATTCTGCTGACCTGCCAGACGGACGGACAGAAAATCCGCACAAACTCAAACTCATATTTTTTTATTCAAATAAACTTAAGTATACTTAAGTGCTTTTGAATCGTCGAGTGAATCTACCACTGGTTCGGAATGCCATTCCTACCGAGAAGAACCACACATGGTAACAAACGCTCCCCTTCACGTCATATCGCCCCCGACCGAAATTAGGTCGTATCGTGAGTCGAACCCATTTTAAGGCTAATTGCTAAGTATCCTATTTAGTAACCTGTGTCATTTTGAGTCGTCCGCGTCGTGACTGGCTGTTTTAGACATTTATATATGATAGAGATTGCAGCAGAAATCACACGATTCACGACTCAAAAAAATACGCTCGTCTGGTTGCACCCTAAAGCGGCTGAATACTGGAACGTCTCGTCTCGACACTCGCCTATCACAATTTTGTACTGGGCTATAAACAAAAAATTTAATGGTTCGTCCGCTCTTAGAAACTACAAATTTTGATGGGATTTTAACAGGCTGGCGGAGGATATTGCAGTATACAAATAAAGAACAAATACGTTGATGGACGTACGGGCATATGCTAGTTTGACTGAATTGGCACGTTATACGTATTTCGTACGAGAAAATCTCATAATATTAACTATCGGGAGAAATTTCAGTGTGTCAGCTACGGCCGGTACTCTTTGTGATTTGCACTCATGTTTATCGTTGGATAACATTTGCATTAGACCACTAAAAGTTGTCTTGCCTAAGAAAATTCATTGACAAATATGAGTGCTTGTTCCTATATTATTTTATGCTTATAGGTACGAGTACATATGAATTTTTGTATTGATCTCTTAAGACAATTTTTCTAGGTGCTATATGTAGTATAAAAAATTTGTTAACTTTTCGGTAATTTTTTATTTTTGATGATTTAAATAAATGACTTAATTTATCCAAAATTGTTTATTTTACGTAAAATATAGGTACTTTATATTATATTAATATCACTTCACAGCTTTTTAAGTAGGTAATGCAGAATTAAGTAGTTTCGTAACAAAAATACAGCTTGGAATAGAGTTACGAAATTTAATAATTACTTATTATTATCATTTATAGGGTTACTTTAACAGGGGCGGACTCTAGGCCAACCCAGAAGACTTCGCCATTGTGAGCGATTGTAGCCCTGAAAACAAAAAATAGACAAAATTTTATAATGAGTTTTCTCTATTTCATTTCAATCTGATATCCTCTCAGAATGAGAAGGGCTTATTCTTTCAATCTTGGGCATGCGTTAATTTATGTTTCCTCACTATGTTTTTCTTCACCGGTAAAGCAAATTAAAAAAAAACTTGGCACCTATTCCAAGTACGATGTACATAATATGGGCAAGGTGGTCGTCATCAAAATTATTATAAATGTAATTAAGTCGGTTAACCTGAATTTGATATTTTCATTGAGGTCAGCTGGTGGGGTCCACGTGAAGGTGACAGTTTGCTTGTCGTCCTTGGGGTCGTGTCTCTTGTGGGTTATCGTGTCCTGAAAATAATATTAGAAAAGAGTAGGTAAGAACGAATTTGGTAAGTCTCAAAAGTACTATAACCATCAATAGATTACAGATATAGGTGTACCTAATAGTTAGTATTTTTATCTAATTCTATGATTTTTGAAGTTATGAGTTATCGACCCCATAGTACCTCATATAGTAGACATCTAGACCGACAAAATTAACAGACCCGGTGACAGCGTCGCTAGTATCTATGAAAAATAAAATCAAAAAACGTTGAAAAACAAAAAAATATACAGGCACATTGAAATAGAATGAGTACTAGAAACAGGGTCACGAACAAAAAATATCGCAAAAATGTCCCAATTTGCACACACATAAACATTTCTATGCTGAGTGGGAAATGTAGAAAAAGGTATTATATTAGCAACAACTTCAGTTAATTATGCACCTTAAGTTTAACACATAAAGCTACATTACGATTAGAAAATATTAATTTTTAAGACGTTCTGTCATCAGAGAAAAGGTAGGAATAACCTTTCAATCCAAAACAAAAAGTAATTTTTAAAATAAGTACAAAAATATATATTATTAAAATAAAACTTAATGTGTAAGCAATAAGGTACTTCATACGTTGCCAAATTGATACCTTTACACTATTTTGGAACAAGACGCAACTCTTGGCATCACATTGTCAATATCAAAAACTTCAATTTATTATAAACCTTAAAACTTAGAAATTAAGTTGAATTACGAATGTAGTATGTTTATATTAAAGACCTTTTGTCTTTGTAAAAAGGCAAAAACAAAAAATTCAATGGAACGAAATTCAAATAGAACAATGGAGACATGGAGTTGCTGATTTTTTTAAAGTTGTATATCGTGGTGGTATGTGGTCGTGTATATTTATTACTAGCTTACGCGCCCCAGCAACTCACTTATGTGTTATACTTGTACAGTATGTTTTATTTATCAAAATAAATATTGATACAGTTTTGGTGGGTAGCACTGCGAAAAACCACGTAGGTTTAAATGGCGTACTCTCTCCTCTTCTATCAATATTTATAACTGTACAATGTTATGATATGCATAAGTATCTGTGTAAAAACATGAGGAAACTAAAACTAAACTACCTAACATTTGTTTAAGAAGTAAGATTTTAACTTAAAATTAAATTGTCCTTACTTAGTTTCATTTTAAAATTAATATCAAGGTTAAAAATCTACGTTTTATTGACGTATTACACGTAAACTTAAAAAGTACCAAGACTTTAGTAAACTTTATTCAGATTTAGGCTTTGCGGCTTTTATTATTTTTTACTACATTATTTTATAAAATATTTATGTAAAGTATATAATATCTTTATGTACCCATGTATTTTATGTGTATTTATGTAACTATGTAGGTATGTGTGTTTCCAGTAATATCAATTTTATCAAAATGAATTTTAACATAATTAATGTTATCTGTATATTTTAGATGGCTTAAACAACTCTACTGCATAACGAAATGGATTACCAGGGAATCACTAAGCAACAATACTTTTAAAACACCAACACTACTCCATGCATCCCGTCTATCCAGAACAGTCAATGTTTGTTACAATATTTGACGCATTGTCACAAACATTGGCCAAAGGATATTAGCACACTTTTTATATGAGCACTGCAGCATTTTGACGCGTCGTTATGTTGGCTAAGGTTGGCCCGTACTAATCTCAAATAAGAGCACTTTCGTATTTGTGCTGTAATTTGTCGGGGACATTTTTGAAGCGCTAATCCTACATCTAGTATAGGTACTAAAAAAATTCTACATCAATGTACAGGCATAACAATTCCAATTTTGGCCACCGGTTCAGAAAGTTTGCGGGACTGTACCCATATGATTGACAAGTACCTATGATGTTGATGAATGACCACTATCATCTAATATTACGACCATAGAGTTAGTATATATACTCTATGATTACGACATTCAAATGCAGAGCTGTAGCACGAGCCTATTTAATAAGCATTATAACACACTTCGAATTAGTAGAATTAATGAATAACCAAACCAATTTACAACTGACATTCAAAATACGTACGTATTTCTAAGTATTTGGCGTCAGTAGGTGCAAATAACTAGGACAAAGGATATAAGTGCAACATTCATGGCAATTGGGTTGCACAAACATAACAAAAGATTTAGGTATAGATATCTACAGATAACTCGCTATAACGCTCAGTCTGATCTTACTACATGGGTACCTACTTAAAGGAACATGCAACAAGTTCTCGCAATTATTTATAAATAGGTAGGTATAAATCGAAGCCTACAATACGATAAGACCTAACTCAAACTCAAATGTTTTTTATTCAATTAAACTTTTACAAGATAGTACCTTAAGATTAGCTCCTAGGTAGGTAGCTATACCTCGATAAATACTATAGTATTTCGACGTGATGGTTTACCAGCACCTAAAATTGCAATATTTAGGGCTCGCTTGGTCGTGTTTGACCATGGACATAATTACGTCCATAGGTATATTTGACATGATTAATGATATATTAATTAGTATGCTTCAAGATGCATCCAGCGACGAACGACCTTAATTTTTTACACGTACCTAGGTAAAAAAAGCAAATTATTTTTGAACGGAAATTAAGTTTTATTCGGAACTAAAGCCTAATCTAATTCTCTATAAATTTTTATACTCTTGTTTTTCATGTGAGATCTAAGTTTTTTGCGAACTAAGATTTGCAAAGCACTATAAATTATATTGAGCTGCAGTAATCTCATTAGCTACAGAGGCGGATTTATTCCATTGGAGGCTCGGGCCGGCAGCACTGAATGAGGCCCTACCTAATGTTATTATGGAGGTTGCACCTTTGAGGCGAATGGATCCCAATAAATATACTTAATCACAGCAAACTGGAAATCATACTAGTAATTAACCAGTTAACTTATAGGTAGTGAACACCGCGACCGAAGCAAACACATTTTCTTGTCAGTGTTGCAGAATACCTACTGAATAGATTCCCCAGTTCCGAAATCAACTGAAAATAAGAAAATTATGGAATCATGAGCGAAACGAGCGCGTTTTTGTTTTCGTTTTTTTTTACAGATACTATCCTGGATACGAGTGCTTACGGGCCTCCGCCCATTGCTTTGTTTTTTAGATTCGACCTATGATGCAGATTTCCAACGTTCGGCTTCGGAGGCCCCTTGGACCCGAGTTAGTCCACCACGGAGTAGCTATGTCCGTAAAGGCACTAAAACCTAACTAGGTACTTAGAACGTGAAGGTCTTTTAACAATAGCTATAATGATTGTAGATAATAATTTTTTCTAAACAAACCAGCTGCGACTTCAATACAATTACGTTATTATAGCGCAACAAGGAAGTTCAAAGAATTCAAAAATAAACATTCAGGTGATTCATTCATGCAACGACCAAGAAAAATTCAAAGCTAAAAGACATGTCTAGTTTTCAGGCAATTAAAGCTACTTGGGTTCCGAACGTGCCCTGGCGTACAAGATACTCAGCCGTAAGACTATGGTAGTAGCGTGGGTAAGTAATCTAAACTAATTGGATGGATGGATGTTTGTTACTCAATCACGCCAGAACGGCTGAACGGATCTGCATGAAAGGCACAGAGATAGATTATAGTCTGAAATAACGTATAAACCGACTCGAGTTGACTCGATTCTCCAAAACAGCGACTCGGCACATCACTAACGTCTATTATTTGTAAGCAGAAACGAATAAACTTTTACAGAGCGCCATCTATTGACATCATTGTGAAGTTCTGTTAAAAATACTGAAGCTCATTAAAAGTTAAATAATTTCGTTTCCGTATAATATTTATCTAATTTTAGTATTTGTTGTTGAAGTACAGGATATAATTCAAATAATTGATCAATTTTCAGGATCAGCCTTTCAGAAAATTTAGAGTTCTAAGGTCCACTATGGACGTTAGAAAATCTCCACTTTGAAAGCCCCCCATTTCGTCAAGTTTAGGGGAAAAATTAAAAAATATATATTTTTGGACTATTCCTAATTAGTAATTACCTTTAAAATGATATACCGCAACCCTATGTAACGCTATAAAATATTTTACTTCGCATTCGCTTCTATGAGAGCAACCCTGAAATAAAGATTTTTATAACTTTTTAAGCCATATTCGGCTGGAGGCCATCGGTTTACATATTATATTTAAATTTGAAGTAATTACGTTTAGTAATTCAGAAGTTATAAGGCTCTGACAGACGGACGGACGTACGGACGGACAAGTGCAAATTCACTCAGGTAGACTCAGATTCGCTCAGACCTTCAATCTCGATCAAGACAGGCTCGGTCAATAAAAGGTTCTTTAATTTTCAACCGACTTCCAAAAAAGAGGAGGTTCTCAATGTATGTCGGTGCATATATTTACAATCCCTATTGTACAAGGAAACAGTAGATAGGTTCAATATACCTACTAAAGAGGCCAAAAGCCTATGAAATCTGTATGAGTCTATGTCAGGAAATTCGCAGCGACTGTTATACAATGGGCAACAGACTTACCCCTTCAACATCGCACTTCATGAGTCTGGCTAGACGGTCATCAGGGTCCACCTTGAAGGTTCCCACAATCTTGGCACCAAATCGCGCCTGCACCATGATGCCGCGGATGGTGTCCTTAGCGGAGTTACCGGAGATCGTTACTTCCATTGGTGTACCAGCCTTCACTACCTGTTTAAATAATCAGCTCATTTTTAGTTCTGGATCAGAATCTGTAGCCCGCTAAGAAAGACGAAGCATTTATGGCCGACCCAAATTATTATTGTGTAGCTATTGTCAATGCGCTGAGTTACTGCATACGACCTGCATGCGCTCTGGTAGACGATGTGGAAATAGGAATCTAGAGACGTCAGGGATAGCCATAATTGCAAACCCGGCCTTTGCCCGCAGAAAAAAAAATTGACAGAACATGACAAAGCGGCTTAGCATTTTACTATCCAGAACATATTATAATGCGATGCCAGTCTGGGAAGTTAGCTTGCATGCATGCATGATTTCAGATTTATACACACCTTGGTACTGGGGATGATGGTATAGGGTGCGGCTGACGACTGTGGGGGCACGGGATGCCTTGGGATCATGTCTTTGCAAGCACTAGGGGGCGCGCCATCGCCGTAACCTTCAGCGAATGCCACCAACGCCAGGATTGACGCGAAATACGCGAACCACATCTTGATTTCTACAAAAAACATTTTTAAAATAGTGAGCTTCTATCATCTAGGTACTTACGTATGACTAAGCTTTCGTAAAGCAGATAAACGGTATAACCAGTAACCACGGGTCTAATCTACGTGGATACTTCGTACTCAGTACTCACACGTTCCCGGTTTAATCGGGAAGTTAATCTTATACTTTTCTGTCCTTAACTATAACATTACAACTTAGGAACTTTTTTGCGGAAAAACCTTAAATTTCGCGAGCTTTATAAATGCTAAGATAATATTTAACCTATATTTGAGATTAAAGTAAATTTTCAAAGCTTTTGAGTTGATATTTTTTAAGTATTGAGTAATTGCAGCTTGGATATTTAAAACAACATTTAAAAAAAACAATCAAATATCGTATGTTTAACTGTGTCACGGTCTTTTCCGTTCTTCATAATGACATCCTACGTTTTCCAAGCGACTGGTTTTACCTATATGAGAAGTGTTGAAACACCTAAAGATTGTCGGCGATTGCCTAAATAGCAAATGTAAATATGCAAAATAAATTAACTGTTTGGAGACAAACTCTTTATTTCTGTTTCTCGGTCCGTTTGATTGACAGTTAGCACTGAACGTGACCTTTTAAGAGTGCCTTACATAGAAAATGTGCATGTAGGTACCCTTCATGGATTTCTAAGGCGCGCAACTCTCAATCGCTGGTATTGAATGAACTACCAGCCACCAGGTACCTATACCTATAATGCATTTAGGATACTTTATGGAAAAAGGTAAGTAGAGTCTAATACAACCGTTAAAAAAATCCTGATTCCTTCAACTAAGAAGTTTTAAAATTAATAGAATAATTATTTTGATGCCCATTAAATACCAACCTCTATCTAGGTATGTAGTACTACTAGGTACTCTATAGGCGCCCATAGGTATATCTAATTATAGCTGTCTAATTTTGCATGCAATTTCAAAGACATTATATTTAGTAGACCTACTTATTATAATATAAATTTATTAGAATTAAGTACTTAGTTATTAGTTTGTTTTTATTTTAATAATAAATTAATTAGGGTCAATTTAATGGTGGCTTGGTGCTGACGGAATCTTAAAGTGTGCACTGCTTACAATGCTGCAATGTAGTTTAGTTTATTTTATTTATTTTTGATTTAGCGGTAAATTTTGATGGGATCTTTTTAGCTAGATGCTTATAAAACTCAGGAAATATCGCAAAAAAGAACTAAGTTAGTCAATAAAAAATGTACTTATTTTTAACTGAGCAAAACTGTTACCTTAAAGTTTAGGAGTAACGACGTGAGGTGAGGTCGGTTATTGCGTGAATGGTTCAGAACGACTCGACCTCGCAACTTTAAAGCAATATATTTTGCCCCGCATTTTGCTATGGAAGGGCAAACAGACATAGATTAGTTTTTTATTCAGATGATACATGTCTTTGAGAAGGTGTTTATGTAAAGCAGCTCTCCCAGAGTCACGTTTTCTTTTTACACCTAGGTGGGTGCAATATTTGGGTGGGTTTTGACGACCTCCGTGGCGCAGTGTGTAGCGCTGTTGCCTTAACGTGCGGAGGTCCCGGGTTCGATCCCCGGCAGGGTCAATTTAGGAATTTATAATTTCTGAATTTTCCCTGGTCTGGCCTGGTGGGAGGCTTACCATCACTAACCATCAGGTGTGATTGCAGTCAAGGGCTAGCTTGTAGTGGATAAAAAAAAATTGATTAAGTGCCGATTTCACCAACTCCGCGGTAAGTTTAACCGAGGATTAAAATTGATATTTTGACAGATGTTATGTAGTAATTCTGTCAACTTTTCAAATTTAATCCTAGGTTAGACGTTATTCAGAGTTGGTGAAATCGACACAAAGATGTAAGACCCAAGCCAAGCACCAAATCACGTTGAGATTATCGTAATACCGTACCTATACCTAGTAGGTATATTATCTTTTGTCACTCTATTAACTTATACCATTAACTTATTTAACTTATTATATGTTTACTTATTAAATTATCATAAAGGTGCAGATTTCTTCGAGCAAACTATACACTCTAAAATATACCTACATCGAAGGCAATGTTAAAATTTTAAATTGTTTGAAATATGGCTTACAACTGTCGGTTTGCTGCTTTAAATTGAACATTGCACGTACACATTTTTTCTGTGCTTTAAAAATGCAGCATCATGACCCGCTGCGTTACCCCAGAAAATAAGCCCGTATCTTAAGACGGACGCGACATAGGCATGGTATGCAGTTCTAAGAGTATCTATGCTGACCACCTAAGCGAGCATATAAAGAGAATAAAAGCATTTGCTCAATTTATTACAATATACAGATTCAAGGTGCGCCTTCCAATTTTAACATTTTTATCTATGTGAAGTCCTAAAAATTTAGTTACATCAATGTCTTTAATTTTTTTATCGTCATAAATAATTCGCTTATTTTTATTTCTAAAAATCATTACAATTGTCTTGTCAAAATTTAAAAGTCCCAGTACAGTCGTCAGCAAAAAGAGTTATTAGATGTTGAATTGACTTTTGAAAATCGTTTATATAAATTGTAAATAAGAGAGAGCCAAGTACACTCCCTTGTGGCACACCATACGATATTGATCGAAGGTCAGATTTATAAATGATTTCAGCTTTCGATTTCTGGTCAATTTTATTTATTATAGTGTACTGAACTCTATTCCTTAGATAAGATTCAATCATATTATTAATATTAGCCCGGCTACCATAATCATATAATTTGTTTATCAATAAATCTATGATATACGTATATGAGACATAAAAGATTTTTTTTAAAATGCTGGAGCGTATTATGGTTATCATATATGATCATAATGAGGTAGGTTATTACTTTATTAGCACTCATAATTTATTTCTGTCAAAGTAATCATATATAGTCTCTCATACACCTATTACTTTCTCAACTTCCATCTAAATCCGTCTGTTATTCGAGATCTTATAGTACCCTACTATTTCGTAAATAATAAAGCTACGGTATAAATAGGTAAGAACGGTTCTGCAACTAGGCAGGTATATTATTCTATGTTCAAGTTAGGATTTAATTATAGCTCCCGTAATTTTTGTTAGCTTGTAAATTGTAGATATTTTGTGAATAATGTTCGGGTAACGCCTAACATTTCGGTTTTGATATGCTTTTATCTTTATCACTACAGACTATCAATATCCACGAATTTTTAAAAAAACTGCATTAAAATGTGGATTATTTATATGAAATCAATCCTTTTTGCATCTGCAATTTAAATATTTAGCATATTCTGAGAATTGAATAGGCAAATCAGAGGCAATTCTGATTTTTAAACTAAACATGGTAAGTAGCTGGTGTGTCTAATAAATAAAATAAAATATAATATCCTGTGATATGTGTGATTCAGACTTAGTTAGATGTGAACTAATTAGTGAGGATGTGACTTTTTTGTTATTGGTTGTACAACTTTACTTTATGAACCTATTAAAGAACAAAAGTCATATCCTTAATAGGTACATCTTTAATTTTGCGATGGCCCACGACTCCTAAAACAATCGGCCACGTTTGAGTCAGATTCGCCCATCTAGGGTTCCGTATCTTTGAAAGAAATATCATAAATTATGTATTTGGATAAATTAATGAACTTACCTATAGTTACGTCAGCGGTGACGGGTTCGATCCCCGGGCACGCACTTCCAACTTTTCAAAGTTTTGACGTGCGTTTTAAGAAATTCAATAGGTATCACTCGCTCCAAACGGTGAAAGAAAACATCGTGAAGAAACCTACATGCCCGAAAATTCTTTATTGTTCCCGAAGGTGTGTAAAGCAGGGAACACATTTACTACGGGGAGTAAAGTCTGCCAATCAACGACCTGAATTTACATAGACGGGCCCTGTCAAACAAAGAATGTAGACCTATTTTACTAACGCCATCTAGTCTGAAAAGCGGGACAGCGCTATGGCGGGGACAAGGACAGGGCTGTACAGGTCAGGAGCGTGCTCTAAAGGTTGGACGCCCAATTTTTTTCTATGAAAGGGCCTAATAGTACCTACATATTTAACGATGCTGCCAATCCGTCCGTTCGTCCGAAACGTTGAACTGCCGTATCAAAAAAAACCATAAAACGCTTAGCGTCGTGTGCCTACCTGAGTAAAAATTCATCACTTTAATTAAACTCCATAGCAGGTGTGTAAGGAAGTTTGTGAAATAGGCAGCAGTGATTCTCTTTTTTTTTGATGTAGGAGGGAAAAATCCTCATGGACATCCTGTCCGGACCGGATAGTGCCGGACTCCTACCGGCTAAGAACCCCTTCTGTTTCCAAGCAGCAATGTACCTGCCAAGTTAGCCTACCACTGTCTCTTTTCTTAAGTAGGTATTTTAAGTACATTCAATGTAATGCTGTACTACTTACCAGTTATTTTTTGACTCCAGCATTATATAAGGCTCTCGACCCCAGATTTTTGCAGCAGTGAATAGTGATTCTCTGATTAATTGTAACTTTTGACGGATCTATGAAGTCCACAGAATAAATTATGCAGATTCCTATTTCAGTGATGAAGTCACATACTTATGACCGTAAAAAGACCGGAATTATAGGTAGACCTAATATGGCCATTTGATCGGTCATAATAAAATTCAACGTCAATTATTGTCACTTATACGCTAACTACTTGCTGCTAGTGACTACGAATGTATTTAGATTTTTTAGGGTTCCGTACTCAAAGAGTGCCAACGTAACCATAGGGTTGGACGAACTTAGTAATACTTAGTACTAAGGCGGTCCAGCCGTCTGTCTGTTATCTGGCTGTAGATATATGATATAAATAATTTATTATTAAATTGTGATAACAATGTTTAATACTATTGAATAAATCGCGTCATTATTTACTAAAACTCAAAAAATAAATCGGCCACAATACATTCCTGTATAGAGCTTTTTTTTTTTATCTGATTTATTTGGGGACCTTTCTTCACAAAACAAAGAACGTCAGCCCCATCGTTCCCTGTGACAAACTTATACCTATATTAATAAACATTAGTTCTATTAATAATTATCTTACTTTAAAATCAAAAAGCATTCTGGCTGCCTCTGAAGCAGGGTCAGCCAGTATGCTTTGAAACACCCCCACATCATTGGTAGGTATTCAAATCAAACGAAAAATCTCGCGTCTCTACTCCGTTCCGGACACATTCACTCAACAAAATTTGTTGAGTGAATGTGTCCGTTGTGAATGTGAATGTTGGATATCTTCCTCAACATTGTAAAATCATATTTCGGGGAATTTACTTGTATAGAGCCTAAATGAGAAAATTGAGAAGTCACAGTGTTCCTGATCCTGAGCCACGGCGAGGATTCTCTGGCCGAAGCCCGCCTCGCATATATTACGCAGTAGTAGATAAGTTTATTGTAACTTTTTGATAAGTCTATCGTAATTTTCGAAATATTCGGATACCTACTGTATGATATTTTATCCGAATATAGGTATATAAAATAAGGCGAATATTCGGATAATACCAATATAATATGAATAAGCTTTTGCCCTGTCTTTAGTAAAATGTTTGTAAATTATCTTTAAATATCGAATATAAAATTATTTTATCATGCATTAATATTTTTTTATCGATGATACATATTCGAATAATTATAAGTACTTACTTAATGAGGTATTTTTATTTTGTAATTTCTTCCTTAAGGAAAATGCGGTCTCTAAGAAACTACTTAAGTAAATAGGTAGGTACCTACTTACTGGTTGTCAATTTTATTCATGCGGTTGGGGCCCGGGGTTTTTCCCTTTAGAGGAAAAGGCTGAAGTAAAAACACTAGTGTGATACACAAATTATTGCAATACATACCTACCTAGATACTTAAGCTAAATGAATGCGGGTACTACCATAATACCTAATATTACCTACCTATAAATACTTCAATGTACATATTTTAAGAGCATTTTAATCCAGAGAAAAATTAAACTTAAGTATGAGAGATATAAGTTTTTCACACGAGATCTAAAATATGGTGTCTCATTAAAAAATACTCTGAGGGCGAATTCCCCATACAAACGTAATACCAAAATAATTTGTAATACGATGGTCGATGATATTTCCACCATATTATGCGATTATTAAGATTGAACTTGTATTTATCTAGGTTCTTGGATAATTATTTTTTCAAAATACTTTCCCAAAATTATATGTAAGCACATTGCGTTTTGCATGTTTTTACGACATAAATGACGTTTTCTCCTTATTTGTTTCATATTAAAACCAACGCATGGAACCTTTAGACCATGGAACTAATAAGTACTACGTACGTAGTACTTATTAGTTCCATTCATTTCATTCATTCATTGGTTCATGGAACTAATAAGTACTACGTACGTAGTACTTATTAGTTCCATGAACCAACGATATCTCACGTACTAATTGATCAGGAACATAACATATATTGTCAAGTTACAGAATAACAACACGAAGATAAAAACAAAACAATTTTTAACATGGATATAACAAATTCAGTACGCTCATATTGCTATCGCGCTTGCACGCGATCATGTGTCATCAGCCAAATAGAGATAGCAATATACCGGCAAAGAGCAACGGCAAAATTCCATACATGTCCATACATACATATTGAGAAATAGCTATTTATGCAACTGTATCGTAATGAGGGTCATTTTAATTCGAGTGCTGTTTTTTGATACGAGGCTTGCCGAGTATCAAAATAGGATAGTACGAGAATTAAAATGACTAATTACGTACAGTTGCATACAAGATTTTATCTACGACAAGGACGTCTTTATAATTTTTTACTTTGTAAATTAATAAAAAAGTCAAATCAATACAAATTTCACAAGTTGCAAAAGAAATCCGTTTACCGCGTAATTTTTCTAATTTTTTTTTTAAATATTGGCAGTAAGAGTGGCAGTACCAACCATAGAGTGGGTTGGGTACATAGAGTATAGAGTAGGTGGAGATGAAATATATAATATGTACATATTCAATGACGGGTGCCACCATCCGCCATGATGTAGGTATGGCTCCTCTACATACTAAGAACTCTGTGGTTGGGAAAGTGCCAGAACCCAGAGCCGCTAAGCTATAGGTATCCTATTTATGAAGATAACCATATCGATACAGCTACGACTCATAACGATACAGCTCCCATACAACGAACTGTATCGTTAAGAGAAGCAAACACGAAAGAGGGTTCAATTCGATATAGTTGTCAAATTCGAAATTGGAACTTTTCGATGCTGGAGTAGATAAAAAAAATTATGTTATCGTGTGAAAAAAAATATTTTTATAAGCGTCGAAAACCAAGCTCACAGAAGCAAGGTTTTTTTATTAAGGAACCTAGAAAAAAAAGATATTTCGTTTTAAAGTTTTGTAGGTTATGTGGTAATATCACTTCTAAAAATGACAACCGGAAGAAAGCCACAATAACAAAGACAGATGACAACCACAGACCAGTAAAACATTTGGCACAACCACAGACAATCAGAATCAGTGCTGCCATAATATTCTTTCAATTATTACCATTCTGTTAGAGATTATTAAATAATGTATGCAAGAAAATTCACTTAAATATTATAAAATACACTTTAAAAAAGAGCAATCCTATTATTTTATGCAACATTAATCAGACTAAATAATTAAAATTTTCAAAAAATCTAAATAAACTATCAATTTAGATTTATTCTAGCTACTTGGTAGATTATACATAGAATGGTAACACTAAACTGAGAAACGGTAACTAAATAATCAAAAAAGATTCCCTAAATATTTTATTTTTTACCTAGGTTCAATTAATTAAGGTGAATACTCGATAAAATATAAAAAAATAAGCAAATTTCTTTCGTTTTTACCTTACTTGTGTACAAACAAGATTAAGTAAATGTGTTCAATACTAATTTCGCCGTTGCTCTTTATTATATTTGCGGTTCGAATAGAAGTTGCGAGCGGCGTTCCCCGGCCTCTTAACGTGAAGGTTGAAATAGGCTGCATGCGAAAATTCTGGCGGGCGCTCTCTTTCTCGCTCGAATTATTTATTTTAATTAATCAAAATTTATAATGATACCACTATGAGTCGTTATGCAATATAGTGGTTTAACGTTTAGCCAGATTGTAATAATATTACGAGTAGGTACTTACGTCCGCCTCTTTGAAACAGGCAACAGCTTTTAAATCGTCGCCGCGCCGTTTCCTGAAATTGGCGTTAAGTAATCCCCATCCAGCACAAAAGCTTGATGCCCTAATTTGAAGCTTTTATTAGTTTGATATTGAAAACTTTCTTTCATCGGCTGGCATTTTTCTTAAGTTTTTCCACAAATTTTATTTAGATATAAAAAAAATTAAAACTGGCTTCAATAACCACAAGGACTAAAAAATATTTTAATTTAT
Organism: Erebia aethiops; assembly: GCA_923060345.2. Taxonomy (NCBI): domain Eukaryota; kingdom Metazoa; phylum Arthropoda; class Insecta; order Lepidoptera; family Nymphalidae; genus Erebia; species Erebia aethiops. Next base: position 13,689,393 of record OV281090.1, on the reverse strand, counting down.
TACCGAATATATTATATTTCGAAAATTTAATTAGTAAGTAGTTCTATAATAATATTTTTTGGGATCGGTGCCAATTATTAGGCGTACGAATCGTTTATTCATTATATCGTTTTTGGTCTCCACATTGGCACCTCATTGGCACTGACTCCAAAAAATATTATTATAGAACTATATTAACTTTTCTAAATATAATATATTCGGTAATAAATTAAAATATTTTTTAGTGTTTGTGGTTATTGAAGTCAGTTTTAATTTAGTTTTTAATTTTTTTAATAAGGTTTTTGATTCCCGCGGGAACTCTTGAATTTTCCGGGATAAAAAGTGGCCTAAGTCCTTCCCCGGGATACAACCTATCCCTTTACTTAATTTCATTAAAATCATTTGAACATATACATTTTTTGATGCCCGCGGGAACGTTTAATTTTTCAGGGATAAAAAATAGCATGTCTTTCCCCGGGATACAACCTATATCCGTACCAAATTTAATCAAAATCGGTTGCACAGATGGGCCGTGAAAGCGTAGCAGACAGACAGGCACACTTTCGCATTTATTATATTAGTATGGATGTCTGGTTAAAAACCCACTGTTTACTAAGCTATTGCACTGATCCCGAACAATTTACTCTTATCCATTGAGGAGTTCCGTTCGCCATGTCCGAAGATAATATTTATCAGATCTTCACCAAATTTATATGGAACCACCTCTGAAGTATGATCTCTCAAACAAAAAAAGAATCATCAAAATAGATTCATAATTGGCGGAGTAATCGCGTAGCAAACATACAAAAACATACAGCCGAATTGATAACCTCCTCCTTTTTTTTGAAGTCGGTTAAAAATAAAATTGAATTTAGAAGATCATTTAAAATAGGTAGGTACGCTCCGCTTCTTTCCCGCCCAAAAAAATTGTTCTCACGGCTCACCATCCAAATTGACCCAAAGTTTGACCCAAAGTCTGAGGCGAATGAGGCCAATTCTATTGTAAAAGATCTCTATCTTACCTACTTGTCTCTAAAATGATAGCTTTTTTATATTGCTATCCCTTTCATAATACTGTCGTTTTAATTTAGATTAGAGATTGCATTTTATATATAAACCCAATTTCCGTTCACACAGACTTGCTATCAGACTGCAGCGCGTGAAATCGGCTTGTCGGATGGTAGGTTGACTCTGCATCTTTGCCGAAGGGTAAACGTCTAAAGAAGAAAGAACATCTAACATCTAACATCTAAACTCTAAAGACGTCTATGGTTTGCCACAAACGGGGATGCTGTACTTCACGTCAAAATAGCGCCTCACTCTAACATGCTCAAGTTCGTTCTGGCATGGTGTATCTACTGAGTGCCACCTTTGGGATGGATCCGCCAAAATACCAACCAGTCCAACCACACACCTCGATGCGAAACTGCACAGTTTACAAAACCGACGCAATGTCGGATTTTTTATTGGATACTAGCTAATGCCCGCGACTTCGTACGCGTAGATCGAGGTTTTGTGGTTCCCGCGGGAACTCTTTAATTTTCCGGGATAAAAAGTAGCCTATGTGCTATTCCAGACTATAATCTATCTCTGTGCCAAATTTCATCCAGATCCGTTCAGCCGTTGGGGCGTGATTGAGTAACAAACATCCATACCGACATCCATACATCCAAACTTTCGCATTTATAATATTAATATGATACTTTGGTGAGTGTGCTCAGGAACTTTTCAACGTTATGGTTGACGTCCAATCTGCTCTACTTTTCGAACCGCTGAGGTGTGGAATGCCCCTCCAGTGCACGTACCACCTACCACGTACAACTTATAGATTGCGCACGAGTTGAATGCAGAGTAAATTAATTTGTATTTTAGAGAGTAAGAGTGCGAGCCGCCAAGCGATTTAGCGTTCCGGTACGATGCCGTGTGGAAACCGAAGGGGTGTGGGTTTAATATAACTGCCATGCCCCTAACAGGTTAGCCCGCTACCATCTTAGACTGCATCATCACTTACCATCAGGTGTGATCGCAGTCAAGGGCTAGCTTGTAGTGGATAAAAAAAATGTATGTGTCAAAATACGAGCGAACAGTGTGTACAATGTACCTTCAAGGCAAGAGTGAATTCACTTCACAATTTAGACCTTATCATTGTTTTTCAAGCACGATTGTCGTTAAGCGCAAGCTCCCTTAAATAAAATAATTTCTGGCGACACTATAAAGCTGTCAAAAGCACGAAGGTACAAAAGTATGGACGGTAGAGAAGAATCATCTCGTAAGGGAGAAATATAAAATATTGAAAAAGTGTAGTGGTTGCTAGAATTAACAGTTCAAAAACCTTCCACTGTGGCGCTGGTGTAGGCAAAGGGTATGGTATGAATGTAGCAATGGTAGATGAAGTGAAGTATGCCGAGTTAAAAAAATTAATATAATTGTCGACTAAAGTAGTTATTTATTAAAAATTTCAACAACTTACGCTGTACAAAATAATGATGAATGTTTTCTTACCTTGTTTATTTTTCAAACCTACTCTAATAATATTTGGCACTTCCTTTTAAATTTACCCTGACGCCAATGTGGTGCACCCAATTTAATGCATTTCGACGGACACATTTCATATACACAGATGATTCTCCTTACCTCTACCCTCAATATACAAAAGTAGATGGATTGCGCGATAGATTTAGGATTGGCCTCCGCTGCGCTTTAACTATAGATAGCGCCCTTCCTAAAAGCAATAGCTTCTTTAATAAATTTCATTAAAAAAAAAACAAAAAAAGTTAAAACAAATCGTTTTTACTTCTATCGGCACTCCCTATGACTGCCAATTTTTTTTGCCTTTTGAAAAAAAAATGTACTCTTTTTTTTGCCAAGATTGGGCACGCAGAAAGCCACCTTTGAAGCCACACTATAATTCATCACCTTTGAAGCCACACTGTATAATTCATCAAAGTATATTGTGATATGCATAGATTTTAATATATATGACTGTTCTATGGATAAGAGATTCTTTTTGTCTTTGATTATGTCTAAAGCATGGAACTAATAAGTTCTACGTACGTACTTATTAGTTCCATGGTCTAAAGGTCTTCGTTGTCTGTGAGTTGTGACAATACTTAAGCTCTGCAGAGACAAGTAGAAACATTTACGTCAAATTTTTACTTTTTTAGTCTATCCTTGAGTTGTGGTTGTATGGTGGTCGATAAAACAATTTATTTCGTAAATTGTTTGCTAAATAAGGCGGGAAGTTATTTTTTCTATTATAAAACCAAAAATGAGTGTCGAAGAGGATGTTATGAAAATACAAAAGAAATTAACCAAGATGACATCAGACGATGGCACGGTAGGTGGGCTTAGCGGCTTAATAGTTGGAGGTTTACCTCCAACGCCTAATTCGTTTTTATACGCTAAATAAATAAATAATTAGCCCGGCAATGGGAATACGAGAAAGTATTTAAAGCGTTTGACGAAATCAACACGTGTAATTTTGGCCTCTGTATATTAATTATTTTTGTTTACCTATTGCTGCGCAAGAAATGTAACTTTAATACTAATTTTGTTTTTATATACATTTTATTTTAGGGCCAAGAAGAAGCTTTGGAACTATTAAAGACCCTTCAGACTATGGCCATTAATTTGGATGTTCTCACTAAGACCAGGATTGGCATGACAGTGAATGCTTTACGGAAATCTAGTAAGGATGAAGAAGTCATATCTTTGTGTAAAACTTTGATTAAAAATTGGAAAAAGTTTCTATCAACACCTACTACACCAGGCAAGGAATCAGGCAGCTCATCCAAATCAAAGAAGGATTCCAGCAAAGACAAAGAACGAAAGGATGAAAGGGAAAAAAATAAAAAATTGCCAGCTTCATTCCCACCACAATCAAATACCACTGATGCTGTGAGGCTTAAGTGCAGGGAATTCCTCACACAAGCCCTAAAAACTGATGGTGAAAACCCTAATTCCTGTGGATCTCCAGAAGAACTGGCTGAAGAGTTGGAAGAGTGTATCTTTATGGAGTTCAAAATGACTGATATGAGGTACAAAAACAGAGTAAGATCTCGAGTAGCAAACCTCAAGGATCCTAAAAATCCAACATTGAGAACAAACTTCTTGAATGGAGTCATCTCTGCTTCTCGTCTTGCCAAAATGACCCCAGAAGAAATGGCTAGCGATGAAATGAAGAAATTGAGAGAGAAGTTCATTAAAGAAGCTATTGATGATGCTCAGCTGACAACCGTACAGGGTACAAAAACTGAAATGCTCAAATGTGGCAAATGCAAGAAGAAGAATTGTACATACAATCAACTCCAGACAAGAAGTTCAGATGAACCTATGACCACTTTTGTTCTTTGCAATGAATGTGGTAACCGCTGGAAATTCTGTTAAGACTGCTTTTGAATATTTTAGATTAATAGTGTATCTTTTACATTATGGTACACTGATGTATCAAATAAACTATTCTTCACTTTTAATATTAATTAGTTTACCCATTTCATTTGCATTTGACCTTACTGCTATGATCAGTGATATTGTGTTAGTAGCTAAGGAAATCTTAGTTTAAATATTATGAATAACTAGATGAAATAAATTAACATGCTTTGAGTTTTATACATTTTATTTTCTGACTCTAAAGCTATTCAATAGGGTTAAAAAAACTAAATAATTTGCATATTATGTATTTATTCACAACAACAGGAATGAGCCCTTTAGGGCATATTAAAATACAGAAAACTTAAAATATGTATTCAACTTACAAAGTATAGTAGTAATTTATATTATGTATGTAGGTATGCATTTAAAAAGTTTGCATGGATAAAAATATTAAAATAATGTTTGAACCTAATGAGCTTATTTCATAAATAATTACATCAGTATTTGTCTTATTGCCACTAAAATTTTGTTTTCAATGAACCTACTGTTAACTACTGAAATATTGTAGTTTAAGTACCATAAAACCAAAATGTTTTTTAATTAAATATTTATGAATAAAGGCACTCAAAATGTGTCTCAAAAATTATAAGCATACTTTCAATGGAGCTACTTTATGGGGTTAGCATACACTGCACTTGCACTTTTTTTTTGCCCGACTAAGGCAAAGCTGAAAGGAAGGGTATTTTAGCAGTTAATGGGGCTGCTGATTCTGTATTGCACAATCTCTGAACTAAACTAAAATTAGAGCATTACAAATATTGCTAACCCTTTCATAATACTTCCTACGGAAAGGGACAGAACTAGATTTAAAGCTGCCATTTTAGTTTGGTTTAGAGATTGTGTTATACAGAATCAGCCCCTATGTATGTATGTTTGTATTGTATGTTCCATCGAATTGCCTAAAGTACCAAGACAATTTTGATGAATCAGGTGCCAATCGATTCATTATGATGGTCCAGGTGACATAGGCTACATTTTACTCCAACAATGTTGGTATGATGGATTTAAATAAAAAAAGTGATCTCTGAAAAAAAGTCGGGTTACAGTTTTTTAATTAATAGGTATTTACAGCTTGTTACTGATTTATTATTAGGCAATTATACTAAAAATTGAGGTGTTTTTATCAATGACTAAATGATTTCAAATGAGTATATTGATCAGTTTTAAAAATTGAAACTAGGATTATTATTATGAAATAATTTACGATGGTACCCATAACACATTGTGGCCAAATTCTGTTGTACACAATCTCCTAAGTGACAACTCTAATTGACCGAGCGAAGCGAAGGTCTCTGAGTCTACTTGGGTGAATTGGCACTTGTCCGTCCGTCCGTCTGTCAGAGCATTATAACTTCTAAATTACTGAACGCATTTACTTCAGCTTTAAATATAATATGTAAACCAATGGCCTCCCGCCGAATATGGCTTAAAAAATAATAAAAATCTTTATTTCAGGGGGGCTCTCATAGAAGCGAATGCGAAGTAAAATATTTTTTATAAAGTTACATAGGGTTGCGGTATATCATTTTAAAGATAATTAGGAATAGAGTCCAAAAATATTTTTTTTAAAATTTTTCCCCCAAAATTGACGAAATGGGGGGCTTTCTAAGTGGTGATTTTCTAACGTCCAAAGATGTTCCAAAGAGAACTCTAAATTTTCTGAAAGGATGAGCCTGAAACTTGATCAATTATTTCAATTATATCCTGTACTTGAACAACAAATACTAAAATTAGATAAATATTGTAAGGAAACGGAATTATTTAATTTTTAATGAGCTTCAGTATTTTTAACAGAACTTCACATTTATGTCAATAGATGGCGCCGCGAGGTCTTAGTTCGGGGCGAACCACTAGTTATATTAAGTATAGTTCAACCAAACCAAAATATTTACTAGCAAGTAGTGATGCTATCATCAGGTCATATTTATGTTTGTGGGACTATAAGTGCCTATTTTTAGTTCGCGGTCTTTACATAACAATATCTTCTACTTTTTAAGGGAATTTTTAGGCACATTGGTATAATAAAATTAAAGACAAAATAATATTGTATCTTCCATATCATCATTTTATACAAGTACCTAGTAGTTCTAACTAATACGGCTCCTTAATATGATCCGAAAATACAAATCAACCAAAAATCTTTAACCTAATATGGCAAGCTTGACTTTGGTGAATATCAACAGTTTTATTTTGGCTCCTACGGATCTGATCTTAATATTACCTACTTTATTTACATTTACACTAATATTAGCTTACACTCTAATATACATAATATTATAATACATACCTTATATTTATTGTTAACTTACTCGTTAATCTACATAAAGTTCCCCAGTTTTAATTTTTACGAATATTTTCTTCTTATTTGATAATAATCTGTTTTTATTTAAGATATCTAATTTGAGATCGCTTGATAAATCATTTTCATCCAATTTGGTAATTGTAAAGCTAACGTTTTCATTAGCTACGAAACATTCGGCGTTATGGTGCTTTTGATAATTAAAGTGAGTTTTTAAATGATCTCGAAGAAAATGAGACTGTATGACAACTAAATCGCAATAATGACATTTATGGCTACCACTGCTGAGAGAGTCTGTTTCATCGTGTCTCCTGTAGTGATTACTGAGTGCATCTTGGCGCTGGTTTATATATGGACATAATAAACACATGTGCTGTCTCCGATCTTTTGTAGGCGATGGATCAGCCGTGCCTGCATCTTTCCCGGAAACATTCAAAGAACGCCTGTGTTGCAACAACCGTAGCGTTTGTTGATCGCTTATTGAAAATTGTTGGAAATCACTTTTAACCGGTCTTTTTGGCATCGTTTTAATAGCTAATTTTATATTGTCCCCACTTTCGTCGGGCTTAACATCTATGTTTTCAGCTTCTGGTTCTTCGAGTCCGTTGATTCCTTTCTTCCTCTCGGCTTGTGCTTCGTCATTCATTTGATGTTTCCTCATGTGTTGAACATAATTAGCGTAATACTTTACAGAATAGTCGCAAAGTTCACATTTATACCTTTGTTTCGAACCGTGCAATGATAGATGTATCTTATATTGTTCCCGTTTTTCGAAAGCCGATGGGCATTTGTGACATTTATACCGTTTTTCTTTCTGACGTCCATTTTTCAAATAAGTAGGATATATGAACTCAGGATTTCCATGCATTAAATAGCCGAATTGTGGGTCAGCTTGGAGTACA